>JAOTQQ010000012.1:105595449-105613830 GCA_026546715.1 Gallinago undulata
GTTCCAGCCCAGGTGCAGAACCTTGCACTTGCTCCCATTGAACTTCATGAAGTTTACTTGAGCCCACTTCTCCAGCCCGTCCAGGTCCCTCTGGATGACATCCCGTTATTTAGGTTAATTTAACTTTTACACATTCAACCATAGACACACATAATGAAAACATGTCCCAAGTACGTTGCAGACCTGGAGGCTCCAGAATTGAAATCTGCCCTTCAGGCTGAAGGAGTAAGTACTGTGCCACATTACTGTGCCACCCCAGCAACTACCCTGGCACTGCTCTCACAGAAAAGACTCGACCTGTAATATAATCATATAAAGTAGCACATGCAAGACAGACTACCTCAAAGCCCTGTCAGAAACCAGCATTTTCCTGCAAAAAGCTTACGAAAGGAATGACCATATATGGGATTTTTTTTTTTTTACTCAACATGTCTCTCCGGTGCAGATGTTCTTCAGCATTTGGCTTTACACAAGCTTTTCCTTAGTTAAAAAATTTAGAAATGGTATTTCATTAATTTTTTTTTGGATGAAAAGTTTTCAAACAGCATTAGAATCCATCCAACCAACTGGAAGTGGAAATCTGCAATGAGGGTGGGAAAGGTGTTTGCCCATCCCCAGCACTCAGCATGGAACGTGCCAGGGCAAGTTTTCCCAGGAGGTAAAATTCTTTTAGTGTAAATGGAGTCACGAATGAACCCCCTCACTGCCTCTCAGATGCCCAAGTACACATCTAATCAATTTATGCATATGCTTATGATAAAATACAGGGCATTTTAGTGGAAGCCTGTTGTTGACCTTGCTGGCATATCAGTATGTTGGGACAGAATGCTGCTGTCTGCAGAGAGACACTGCTTAGCTACTCCTCCTCGTGCAAAACTCAGCACGGGCCCAGTGAAGCATGAGCTGAATATAGTGCCCCAGGGACTGAATCTAAAATGTTTGACCTTGATTTCAAGACATATGTCCTGGTAAACAAGAGAGGTGTCTGCTGGCGCTACAAATGCATAACCCAGGGCCCTCTGATGGGCTGTTTTCTCTGGTTGCTACGTGACCACATGGAACAGGGTGATGGTACCAGGTCCTTTGCAGGCTTCCTCCAGGGACAGGTATGGTGAGAACACTTCCATTTAGAAAGCAAACAAGGTTGTGTAAAAGTGAAAGACCTCTTTACTATAACATCAATCAAGATGGAGAATCTTGATTTCCCTATCATCCAGCTATTAAAAAAAAACCTATTAGTTTTTTGTACTTGATTGGAATTGCTGCTGCAATGAGAAAACTGTTTTAAGGGCTACAAAATATTTCTGCAAGAAATACTCTTTAGTCAGGGTGTTCTCTCATCTTCTCTTCTACCCCTCATGGTAGTCAATTTAAGATTAAAACATCTCTCAGTGGTTTGGGGAGGACTACCTAAATGCAGGCTCAAAATCCCTCTCATTTGGCTGCCAGCCAGTGAAACTGCCAGCCACTTACCACTTTGCAAACACAGCTTGGCCATGCCCCACTAAAGGAGCCAGTTTAATGCTCTTTTTCAAAAGATGGCGTTCTTACTTTATTAAGCACTTGTTTCTGACCGGTTTTGCCCAATGGCTGTGAGCAACAAAAATACATTTCTAAATCCAATTGCAAATATTGCTCATTTCCAGGAGATTCAACACGGAAATTATTTTACAGCCTTCATTTCTAGGTATGTGTCTGCAGGTGTGGCAGCACGGCTATTTTTAAATCCAGTGGTAACCCCTGGGATTACCATCCAGAGGTATGACTCATGGCCCTCAGATGAGAAAGGCAATTGCTGTTTGCACAGTAGCGAGGGTGGGACACCCTTCTTTACTGAACACAGGGTGAGGGCAGCACAGAGGTGGGGACACAGAGGTGGGGACCCCCTGTGCAACCAGCACACAGCTCCTTGCACCCTGGTGGTCACCAGCCCTTGGTTCCCACCCACGCTCATAGGAGCTGAGCGTGACAGTACCCTGCAGGTCCAAACCCCATGGAAAAGGCTAAAAAAAAAAAAAGTCAAATATCCTGGGGGACCAGCTTTCTTTTTGTCCGTCTGGACTGCCCTGGAGTAGGAAAGAGTGATGGGAAGTGGAGAGAAAATCTGCCACTCATTTCTGCTGAATGCTGAAAAGCTCAACTTATTTGTGTCTCTGTTGAAGTAAATTAAATCCAGTGCTCCACTGGCTTGATCCAGCTTTCTGAAAAGTCAACTAAGCAATCTCAGTTCAGCCATTTTAACCATTCTTTGCCCACTGCACTGACAAGGTAGAGATGCACAAATACCAAACGACATCATTTTAACTGACATTTAAAAAAAAAAAGAATTTAAAGACAACACAACTTTTACTACTCTTTCTGGCAGAAAACCAATAAACTGATTCTCAAGTACATCAGCGGCTTTGTAGCTGTTCACTCCTCTGACTGCAGTGCAAATCATGGTAGAACACGACACAGTCTTTTCTTCAAAGGTGATGGATAGCACAAATCTTATCCAGATTTGGTACATATTCTTCATACAGATAATGAACCAAAAGGCAGCCAAATCATCTTTTCTGATTTTGTGCTACTTCTCCCAGGGTTATGAAAAGCAGACAGTTAACAAAATTCACATCTTAGAAGAGAAGAGTACTATAAAACCGCAACGTTTGGCAAATGCCTCTGTGTGCTGGAGCCAAAGAATCCGCTGTTGTCCAACCAACAGCACATTTGTTCCACCATCAGTGTTGTCATTATTATCTGTGTCAAATAACTCACATAAAGTTGATCGTGAATGTTGGCACCGTGCTTCAGCAGAGTGTCCACTACTTTTGCATGTCCATACTGACAAGCAGCCAGAAGAGCAGTACCTCCATCCTGTGAAAAAGCAAAGAATGGGCACAGTCAGGTGAGAGGGAAGGTGCAGGACTGAACATCACCATAAAACATAAGCAAATTTTAATGCTCTTTGGCATTTGGCTCACTGCAGCTCAAGATTAGCTGTAGAGATTAGCTACTGAATCTTTCATAATTTTAGTACAAAGTCTTGCTGCATAAATCATTAAACTTGGCTCCGTCACTACAAACATTTTTCTCCTGTGGCTTTTTTAGCGAGGGACAGGAACCAAGAAAATTCTGCTATTTGTGCCTCATCTTCTGCCTTCCCACTAGAAGCTTTGTTCCTTTCACAATGCCAAGCTCCTCCATGTCTCTGCCCTATTCAGCCAAATCTCCCACCCTTGCCAAGCTCTTTCACTTATTGAAGGACAGCACACCTTCCCCCTGCTCCAAAGCCTGTTCCAAAAAGGATCATCTACTCTTCTTTGGCCAGAACCTCATGCCCTGTTGATGCCTTGTCTCTCACCTGTTGATTGTTGGCCTGAAAAAGATCAGGGAGGATGCCTTTTGAACCACGCTAGCTAACTGTGGAAGTGTGCATCAGACCAAACCCAAGACCATCAGTGAAAGCCCCATTACTTCTGCTGAAGAAGTGGTCCCTGCAAGTAGCAGCAAGCCCAGGCAGTTCTAGTTACTGCACATGGCCACTAAAGGGAGACGTAGGCACATGCATCAAACCCTGCATGTAGAAATGCTCCCCTGGGAGCTGTCTCAGAGGGGAAACGCCACAGTGCCACTGGCAATTGACTCCAAGCCAGCTGAAACAACTAAGATAGCAAACCTGGGTCTTGCCATCTTAGTAAATGCGCTATGCCCCACTCAAAAACTACCATTATTTCTAACACTGATACAAAGAGGAAGTTTTTATCTTCTGCTTGGGATGGCACCATGCCATCGTGCAAGGATGACACATACCACAAGTCATTAACACCAGAGGTCTTCTCTCTCCTTCCCTGCCTTCTCCCAGTCTCAAGCCCCTCCTCCGCAAGATACGCTATCTAAAGTATTTCAGATATTAGCTGTTACAGAGCTGTTATAGAGCTGTTATTAGCTGTTATTATAGAGCTGTTAATAATGTGGGCAAAAGATTGTGTTTTCGCTCAGCCTTGTCCTCTGAAACAGCTCCAAAGTTTTGTCTGAGATTTTCCACAGATATCCACAAGAGAAGTTACAGCTCAAATAGCCAAATGGATCTTTTACAATGGGAAGTGCCAATCAAATTTATTAATCTGTGGTGCTATTTCATGCCTAAAATAACCTCATGAAAACTCAAGCTCTGACGTGAACTGAACCAACCCACAGAGACTGTCTATAGCTGCTCTCACATCCTCACATTCACCCTTTCTCCCTACAACACTGAAAAGCAAACAAGGTTTGAGTGTCGGCAAAGTCACAGATGTGAAGCTGTTATGTGATAGTCTAGGAATTGCATATTAATTCTGGATCATTTGAGTAAATATACTGCATAATCAGTTTCAGTGGAATTAAGTTACTCTATAGCTACAATGAGTCATTAGACCTTCCTGTCAAATTAAACTACCCTAATTTAATAGGAACTGCTGGAACAAAACACAAAAGCAACCACAATGGTTCCTGGATTAAAAAATACTTTACACACACTTAAAAGACAATGGCAAAAGCTATTAGCTCCGTGAAACCTATTTCCTGTCTCCAACCAGCTGAAAGCCATTTTGCTCGATTACTGAGTTACCAGATCAAAGGGCTACAAACAAAAAACAGAGACATTTTTAAAGACTCTTTCCCTGAAGGAAACAAGAGAGAGAAAGGTTAGTGAGTTAAGAACAGAAACTGTGCTATCCAGATTGGAGGTCCTCTGTGCAGAGGCAGGGAAGGACGAGTTTTAGGAAGCTTAAAAACATTGAGGTTCCCTGTAGGGTGGGTGAACGGACACGCTCAGTTAGCTGTATACGGGAATAGTTTGTTTATTGCTTTATGGCCTGTTTGGGGGGTTTTGTTGTTTGTTTTTTCTTCTAAAATTCTTGTGTTCTTAACAAACTCTGGTTATTTTAAGAAGATTGTCTGGTTATTAACATAATTTCTGAAGGGAACCAAACGACAGGTCCCAAATCAAAGGCAGGCCTGCGTAGCTAACCGCAGTTAGCACAGTAGAGCTGAGACTCAATGCTTGGAGTACAGCTGTGGGATCCCACCTTGGGAGATGTCACAGCTTGACATTTAAGAAGGGAGACACTTCTCGCAGGTTATCTCCAAGTGTCTTGAAATGGGGATCCTGACCAAGCGTTTGGTTGAATCCCATGAACAGGTTGAGACAGATATGTTTTTGGAATGACTAACACATTTCCAAGATATATGATATACATCTTTCAGACTAGAGTGACCAAGTTTCCTATATCACCCTGATCTGAGTCTAGGGATCAGAAAGAAAATATTTGGTCATTCCCAATTCCAGCTGCCAACCCTGAATCAAATATTTACTTGGCCAGAGAGATGGATAGCAACTCCCTGTCCCAAAGATTTGGACCCTGATCAAAAAGACAGCTGGGCTTTAAGACCTGCTCTACTGCATCTCCTATGAAGTTGAATACATTCAAAAGAAGAGCCTGAGATTCATTTGAACGCTCTGATAAAGACAGGTCTTGCTGTAAGAAAAGCAAAGTTGGGAGCAGAAATCTTTTTCGCTGAAAAGGCCATGCAGTAAGATAGCACAGTTCAACTGAGGAATTGTCAAACAGTGTGAGAAGATCCATGGTTTCTTAGGAGCTTAGGATCCCTATTGAGCTTCTGTCTTTCTTTCTCTTACACTTCCCTTTTTGCCAGCCTTTTCTCCGCCATGCTGTAGCTGGAGATCCCAGTGTTCTACAGGCCATTGGGAAGGCAGGTGAGTTATGAGAGGGAAAAAAAAAAGGAACAACAAAAAAAAGAAGTAAATGAACATGAGTTTTAAAATTCCCTTCAGCCATGTGATTCCCTCTTTCCTTTTTAGCTTCAGCTGAGACGAGTAAAAAGCTGAAGCAGCACCTTTGGTACTGGCAAGCCTCTTGGAAACTCTGAGGAGGGCAGCAAGCAGGATCAGAGACGCGTGAGCAACCACAGAGGTCCTTCGAGGTCCAGGGCGGGCGGGCAGCCGGAGGTGCAGCCGACAGACAGCCTTGGGTTGATTTCTCACTCATATCCTGTTTTCCTGACACCGTGTAGCTCCTATTAATCCCTCCCTGCAAACCCTTCCAGCTCAGATAGGAGCTGGTTCTCTCAGCTACCTCTGCAGTTCTTCCTCTGAAACCAGTTTTCTCGACCCCCACGTGGTCTATCCTCCCTGTACTGGTGGTACATCCAGCAGCTGCCAGTCTCCCATGGGAGCACTTGGAACAGCAGCACCCAGTAAGACCAGGCAATCCAGTGTAGACTTCCCTCTCTATTCGCCTACCTCCTCCTGCTCCCCTGTCATCATCACCTTACAATTATTAGCTTACAATTACACACTGGTTTTTGATCTCTGAAATAACGTGACAAGGCCGGGGAACTGATCTTCTGCAGTCACTATCTGCTGAAAAATGGCCTCTGACACACCATTTGACCTGCGGCGTTGCCCAGAAAACATGCCCCCATGCAAACCCTTTCAAGAACCCACATGCTTATAATATGTCTCAGAGGAAGAAAAGAGAACATGTTTCAATTCATGATGCATGCTCCCAGGGATGTCAGACAATGCAGAATAATATTATTGAATAATATGTATTTTTATATTATATCTATAATAACCTTCAATAATACTATTTGTTCTCTTTACAACAGCAGTGATTATTGCTAGTTACTTTATTACACTGTTTTAGAACGTTTGCTTTGTCTGCTGTAGAGAATATCAACTCTAATGATACAAGGTGTGACAAGAGTTGAATGTCCATATTAAGATAGTTCTCCATCACTCATATGTATGAGTAACAAATTTACACTCACATATATGAGTAACAAATGTAGTAATTACAATTTACAGAGAGGTACATGAAAAAGAAGATGTTGGGCTTTGCATTTCCTTGCTTTAAAGGCTCTGTTTCCTAGGATACATTCAATTTATTTTCTTATTTCAGTTCCACATTTTCACTTCTAATATAAAGTTCTTTGTAAATTGATTAATTTTCCAGTGCCCTTTAAACACAGGAAGGATCAGCCATATCTTTTCCAATGCTGGTCCCAGCTGTGTGCCTTAATCAGAAAATGCCTTATCTCTGACCTGAAAAGGCATATTTTGTCAACTATATTGTGTCTGGGGTTTGGGGGGTTATGTGTAGAGAAGCCTCTTAGCTGCCTCCTAACAAAATGATGGTTTGGTGGAGTAATTCCAAGCTACAAAAACCATATTATTAAATCAGAAAATGGAACAGACATAAAAACACACTAGGTGGCCAATGGAAGATATGTGCTGTCAATGCAGTTGGTTCTCAGTGGTGCCTTCTGCTCAGGTACACACTGCTGCACAAAGTTAAAGGTGGTTTCCCACCCATACTCAATTTGCAAGTTCAGTAGGTTACCAAAGCCCAGTCTCAAAGCTCTAAGTGTTTGGATCCCCCAACCAGACCCAGGATCTGCCATATGTGGTTTTGGCTATTCTAAGAAGATTTTGAAAAAGAACCTGCCTGAACAAAGAAATAGAAGCTCTGAGGTGTATTTCAGATGGAGTAAATGGGAATTTAGGAAGGACTGCAGTCATTATACTTTTGTGTATCCTATCGTGGCATGCAGAGACTTCCCAATGTAGATAAAAACTTCAGTCTATGCAAGTGGAGGACATACCTAACATGGGATCCCACCTAACATGTACAAAAAGGCCATTAGTTCTTGTATTGGAGGGTGGCTTAAGAGGACAGACTGATATCACCATCGAGCTAGTCCCAAGCTAATATTTTCATAATATGTTGTATTAGTCAGAAAATGTTCAAGCAAGGAAATCCTTTTATCATCTTCCTGGTGCCATGGTACGTTCCATGTGAATACGAAAAAACAGCCTTGGTTGTCAGAATGCATCAGCATGCAAAAATAGATCCATCATCTTACTTTATTCTTAAATTCAGTGGAGGCTCCAAATTCAAAGAGAAACTTCACTACATCATTGTGGCCTTGCTGTGCAGCAAAGAACAGAGGAGTTGCACCTGACTGTAAGGAAAAAAAGGGATTAAAAAAAACCCAAACACGTAACACACTTGACTGAAGTATTTACATTTCAAATTGAAAAGTATTGAGCACAATCACTTGAATATCAGCTGAAAAGACACAATGATTTTGAGGACTCCAGAGGATACCAGGTGTCTTACGTCAGTTGTCTTCTGATTGCACTTAGAGATCTGTCTAACATCACACATTTGAGTCAAATCCCAAATTTCACAAGGAGCTTCTGTACAAGGTTTCTAATATAGACTTAGGATTCACTCATTTCTACCCAGTCACCAGACAGGGAGAGCAAAGCCCATGGTGAGAAGAGTCTTGCACAACAGAGGAACAGCCAATTTGAAACCAACCCCTATTCTACCTGCTGCTAGAACCTGAGAGAAACAGAAGCACAGGATGGATTTGGATCAGAGTGTGGAAATTCCAGGGAGGTGGTTACTTGGTGAAGCAGAGCTCCACCTGCCTTGACTCTCCACTGACAAAATGTGATCGCTGTAAGCACAAGTCATCCTCGTCTCTTGCAGCAGTAGCTCCCCATCCAGCCAAGCAGCCTTCAAACAACTATTACCCGCCCCACAACTCCTGCTTTCCCTTAACCTCACTGAAGAACTGAAACCTCAGGTTTTATTCTACCTGTATAAAATACTGTCATTAACACGTTGAGTAAAACTGGACCAAAAAAGGAAGATGTAAGGTTTTAATGGGTGCGCAGAAGGAAAGAGGAAAGGAAGGAAGGGAGAAAGGGAGAAAGAGGGAAAATGAGTGAGAAAGAAAGAGAGAGAGGGAGAAGACAGAGAAGGGAGGAAGGAGAGAAGGAGAGAAGGAGAGAAAGAGGGAAAGACATGCAGGCTTTCCTGACTTGGAGCTCTCTCATCCCATGTGAGATGAGAAGGTGCAGGAAAGGGGAGCTACATGTGAAATTCACTCCAGTGCCCAACGTCTTTACAACAGCACATGGTCCCTTGAGACCACTGCGGAGCCCCCTCTCCCAGACAGATTTACAGGGCTCTCACTTCTCCACCCTTCACAACAACTTCAGAGTACAAGAGCACTCATTGGTTTGAGTACGCGGGTGTAGTTTCAGAACAGTGCTGGTGGTCTTTAGGGCTTAAACTTCGTCTGTTTTGCTTTCTCTCTGCAACAGAGTGGTTTTGGAGGATTTCAGTGTTTCTCTTTTTGTTGGCTTGCTTAATCACTATGTCCTGAGTGATGCTCAAGAGCAGCTCCATAAAACTGTTCTGAGCTTTTCCTTTTGTTACCGCTTTTCAAGCAATGTTTACCTAAGGGAAGGGACATGTTAAATACAAGTTTTGTTGCAACAAGACCCCAGTGAAAGACACTGACAATCATGGTTAGAGCAAGTTTAGGCCGGTAAGTGCAAAGACACTTATATCATCAAATATGGCATTCACTGACTCAGTACCTTGCAGATGTCAGCATGAGATTAATGCTCTAGTTCCAGGTAACCAAGGAAAAAACATTAGCTTGCATTGTTAAAGCAACGAGCATACTGCTGTCCTGCACTGCCTGCTGCCATCCCCTGTTACTGCATGCCCTCCTCAGACTGCTCTTCTCTCAGGACCAGTCCAACTGTTGTTGTCCCAGAGCAACTCTGCTCTCTTTGCACACACACCAGGGCGGCTGCAGGTGCTCCTTACAACCATTTGCATGGAGCATGAGGGGAAGGCGCTCTCCTTTAAACAAGCTACTGACACCCCTTCCATAAACAAGCATGTCACGGTGTGAGAGATGCCTCTAATGCAAAGCAGAGGTGCAGGGAAGGGTATGGGTGATTAAGCTGTGTGATTCTTAGAGATGAGTTGGGTCAGACTAAGAGGCAGAAACTCTAAAGCACACACACTCAAAGCAATCCCTGGGCTAGCAATGGCGTCCACTCTATTTTAATGACCAGATTCCACACATCAAAAGGTAAAGGACTTCTCCTTATCAGTTATCCCATACAGAGAGTTGTAAATTCCTGTGCCAATAAGTAAAATTGCAGATCCATATATGGTGTAATCCTGGGGGGGTTTACATCTCAGATGTAACTGACCTTCACCAACCAGATGTGCTGGAAATATTTGATGAATTATTTATAAATGTATCACTGGCACCTCATTTCCATTTCCAGACATCTTATTCCTTGACATCTTCAGGAGAACAGAACCTGTTTATATATGCACTGCACAGCAAGTGACAAATAAGCAGTTGGTAAAAAGCAGAAGACAACACTTTCATTATTTCTAATAAACCGCCACTTAATCAATCCCTGTTTGGAATGCAGAACTTCTCCTACCTCTCTCTGCAGATTGATATCTGCTCCTTGTAACACCAATTCCCGTACACAATCTATGTGGCCATAGTAAGATGCTACCATCAGAGCTGTTGTGCCAAGCTGGGAGTAAGGAAAAACAAGTCAGTACCTTCAACAGACACCTCCAGCTGTCTGGAAAAAACAGCACTTCTGAAAGCTGAAAGAAGCTTATGATCATTGGAAAACCTGCTATCAGGTTTAAAATTTACTATCAAGAATACTTTGGAAATAAACAATTAGCAGGTGTTAAAGCAAAAACATTACAGGCTTGCCTGCAGTGCTAAAGCCTGACCATTCAACATGTGTGTGCAGTGACTTCTCCTTATTGTCCCAAAATAAGTGCAACAAAAATAACAACAATATTTTTGATTTATGCACAGCACTTTATCAGAGAATCTCAAAGATCTTTGCACCATTTCCAGAAGAATAACCTTAGGCAACCTTAGACACAGGAGCTGAGTGATTTAGCTGAGTCACTTAATTGTGAGTCATAGTCAGGAGTAAGGTCCGGGTGATTTCATACTGATTCCCTATCCAAATGATGAGAGCAAACTCACTCTGTGACTCTTCACATTATATGAGAGAACTTTCCATACCAGAACTATGTGTTCAGGTTCCCTCAGTACCCCATAAGGTCACTACTGCAGTGAAGCAAATAAAATTCAGGTTAGATATATGTGATGTATGGACAATATAAAGGAACCACATGCATAAGGACAAAATTCATCCTTCTAAAAAATTCACACACACCAATCTAAAGAAGGAATGTGTGATGCACTCAGACACATGTAGCCTTAATTATACAAAAGTATTTTAGTCTAGAAAATGCGTATGCCTAATATAATTAACAAGTCAGGATATTTTATAATGTATTGTAAAAATTCTTGATTAAGGTTAGCCTTATTTTGAGGAAAAATGAGCAATAGTGGACATTATTTCTTTACATTGATCTCTGTCCTGCTTCATGCCCTCATCTGAACATCCTTCCCTCCCTGTCAGACACTCATAGCATCAGCTCCAGAAGTACATTTTGCCTTCAGGGCAAAAATGAAATTAAAATGAAAAGATAGGTTAAAGCCAATGGGCTTAGAAAATCTCTTGCACTTTGAAGGTATTCAAAGTGAGAGAAGCTGCAGCAGGTTCATGTTTCAGGCTGGAAGTGGCACTAATCCTGTACAGCCCAGGAACAGCTCTCAATAAGTCACCCCAGCACCAAAGAAACCTGGTAACTTCTCAACCTTGGATTTTCCTGCTCTTTGCCATAGCTCAGTACAATCAAGTATCTATCTCTCCATGTGGTAGGCAGAATAGCAAGACATACCCATTATCTGTGTTTTCAACCCATTTCTAATCTCAGGACTTATTTCAACCCATGCTAATTACAGTAAGGAAATCCCCATGAAATCTTTCTGTCACTTGTCTGGGCTCCTCTTTGCTTGGAAATTGTACTGTGCCTTCATGTTGGTGCCAGGTCCAGGAGATACTGGGGTAGGGGGGAGGAGGAAGTTAGGAGGCCAGCAGTCCTTCTGACAGCACCGCCGGGTGTAGGATGCTGCGTGCCACACAAGGTGGGAATGGCTGCACATCAAATTGTCAAAATGAAAACTGTGATCCAGGGTTATTTTCTTGAAAACTAATTATGAGAAGGTCTGCTAGCTGACAGAATCATTGCTGCTTGGGCTTAGTTGAGCTGACTCTTCCCTGTGATCTATTACTACACTGACATTTCCTTGCAAAGAGAAGCCCGAGGTGCTAGGATCTGTGTTTTCAATGTCAGCGCCACAAATAACTGTGTAAGACGCATTTTTGAGTGCTGGCAAATTCCTGACCCCTTGCCACTGATGTAAATCATCACACTATTTTAACTTGAGTCTCAAACTTGCTTCCTGACAAGAGAAGGTTTTAAATCATCCCTAAGTGCCATCAGGCTCTCAAGTGTCCCTGTCCCACCCTCGGCAGAGCGGGCTCTGGGAAGCGATGTGCAATCAGTGCTGTGGGTGTAGGGGCACTGTGTGCGTACGCTGTCTTTGCAGTCCACGTCTACTCGCCCACTGTTCAGCAGCAGCTGGAGGAGTGCCAGGTTTCCTTTTCTTGCAGCCCAAAATGCAGCATTGGCGAGCGGTGTTTCTTTCTGGTGGGGGGAGAAAAAAAAAAAGCGAAGAAAAAAAAGCAGAAATAAGACACTTCGGAAGATGCATTGGACGAACACACACATGCAAATTCTGCTTTCAAGCCAGTCAAGATTCATCTTAGTGTGCTGTTCTTTCAAAACCAGAGCATGGAAGGGAAAGCTATTTTAATTTCTTTGTGCGATTAATGAGATCGGTCTCCCTGTGCTATGTCATGTTGTTTCAGGTCTTCCCTGTGTCCGTGGCAGCCTATGACTCTGAGCTTGTTCTGCAATGAGAGACAACAACGCTAGTCCAGATCCACAGGGAAACATCACAGAAAACAACATGCTAACGGGTACCTGTATTGTCTGCTTCTGTGGTGGGGCTGGGCACAGTTAGGGAGGCTGAGTCATCCTGCTGACATGTCCTGCTGCAGGACATCCTCCTGGGTTTCAGGTTAGCTCTCTGCCGTCTCCTTCTTTTCTGCACATAAAGTCCCAATACAGGAAAAATATTGTTCATGCATCGCCCATACTGTTTGTTTGGCCTGCCTCCTCCCTGGAATTACTACCCTCTCACTGTGGCCACATGAGCTATCTCCTGGGTGACGATATAAAAAAAAAAAAAAAAAAAAAAAAAGGGCTAAAATCTTGCTGTCTACATGCTTATGAATTCATTTACTAGGGTATACAAGGCAATATGCAAGGCAAAATTAGGAAACTCTGAAATGTTAACCAAATTGGTAGTAATATAATACTCCTTTGAGGCTTTCTTAGTCCTAGAAACAATGCCATAGTGTGACTTCTCCTGGGTGGGAGCAAATTATCACTGCCCCAGCATAGGAGGAGGACAGCAGGAAAAAACACAGACTTTCTTCCTGACCCCCCCTATGTGATCCATGCAGGCAGCCACCAAAATGTTGCCCTGACAGGTAAGCATTGCGCTCACTTTTTAATAAGGCCCAAAAGCACCAAGAGCTCAATAAAGCATCGTTTCACTGATAGTCATCTTAGACCAAAACAGTGTCAAAAACATCCGAGTGCCTTGCTCTCCAGTGAATCCTGCCTTCAGGACAACCCAAAGGGAGTGCAGAGTGGACACAGAAGTCAATCATTCAGCTTCAGAAAATGCAACACACGCATCTCCATGTCTAAATGTCAATGGGTACGTGTAACGTGGTAGAGAATCAGGACTGAATGGTTTTATGGCTGGTACTTAAAATGCACACATAAAGCAGAGTTTAAATTGCTTCTTTCACTGACGTGTGGGTGATTAACCTCGCAGAACCCAGCAGACACAAGACTGATCCTGTGGGAATCTATCCCAGACCTGTCACACTGAGCGCTTTCCATGGGTTGCATTTTTAATATTCATAGGTTGGAAAACTGGCAGCTGTTTGAGTTGAGAGGAGTTTCCAACATTCAATAAATTATAAGGCAATCCCTATAAATTGATAGTGGTATATCTTGAACCTGCACACGTAGGGGCAGGAGCCCGAAAAATTTAGCAAGAACAGTAGGGTAAATTCTGACCTTCCTTTTAGAGCTAACACATTTTCCCTGGTGAATCTGTAGATAACGTTGATCAAAGTAGCGCTAGATGTTTATACCCTCCTTGCTGGCAACGTATTGGTGTTTTCCTATCTTTACCCTTACAAACACTAAACTTTTATGTAAAAGCAAACATTTGACCTAAACGCTCAGTAACTCATATTGCTCTTTTTGCTCCAATTTATTAGGCAGATACTTATTTACAGAGCTGGTAGTTAGGAATATTGTCTGATTGTCTTTATTATTGTGATACTCAGCAGAAAGCTACTGCAAAAGAATAACGTTCAGATCTTACAGAATGGAAATTCAAGTTCCTTACCTTTTGTTGTCTCACTCTACTCCTTAAAGTTTTAGAAAGCTTTGGGGTATGTCAATATATCCATCCAGGGAAAGATTTATTTTATCTGGCCCGGTTTTCAATATGAGGACACAGTAGCAATGTGACTGCATTTTATTATGCCTACCATACGACAACGCCTTCATCGATCAGGCAGGCAGGAACCGGAATCAATATTCGGGAACTCTTTACTTGCTTTCATCAGTTTACATGAGGAGAGAAGAGAACTAAGTTGCCAGTGTTACCCTCGTCTGGAACTAGAAGTCCAAAGTCTTTAGCCTTATGAGTCATAAATTCCTAGCCTCTTTTTTCCCCATTGTAGTTCCTACAGTAGCTCTCCAGCAAAGTTGTCCTCATCTTTTGGATCAGACCCAAGGAATGGAAGAATTCTCCAGTGCATCAAGGACACAAAACCAGGTTTTTCCCAGGGGTGTTTTTGACCTGATTAGGAATAACTGCTGTCAGTACTTGTACTTCCCCTTGTGCCTCCACGTTGCTGGGGATTCCTCATATAAGAGTATACACAGCACCCTCATACCATCAACCACTTAGTGATTAGATTAAAAAAGCAAACACAAATATGAGCTATTGTGCCAGCTAAGATGAATTGAATGTGCAAAATCATTCAGATGATCTGGGCACCCTGCAAGGACAGTCTCAATGACTACCATCTGGCAATTTCTCTTCTGCTTTCAAACTAAGGATTTATACTTCTATGCTGTTCATTTTCAGGTGATATCAGCAGTACTGACGTCACGAGCAGGCAAAATGTAAGACGCTACTTCGAGATTAATAATCTGATTAATTGAACAATTTTTGAGCAGTAAAGGGGTTTTAAACCGCAGGGTATGACGTAAACCTTGACTGCTGTTCAGTTATTAAATCAATCTTGTCTCATCAGATACTTCTTAGGGAGAGGTAATGTGGAATTTAAAGAGCTTATCTGGATGCAATTTTAATGAAATTCTTATTCTAAGGCTAGTCTGGTCCTAAAAACTCCTTAAAGTAAACAACTGACCCTCAGCATTGACAGTCTGGGAACAGAATGTAATAAACACTTGAAAAAGTGATTAGCTAATAGCTTTGGCGAAAATGACATGTTTCATTATGTCACTTGCTCCAGCATCAATTTCATCCACTTCATCAAGATCTCTAAAACATTATTTCAAACTCTGGCTGTGCTATTCATTTCAATTGTTTATATGCTTTTACAAGATGAAAAGCTGGCATTATATTCATGCTGTATTGACATCAAGCAAAAATACTTATTAAAAAATGGCCTAGAGGAAAATACGTTATACATCTAACAAGACCATTTCTGTGCAGGAATACAGAAAAAAATAAAATGTGATAATATATGTGTCATCATAATGTATGTGTCATCATAGGAATATCGAGGGGAAAAGTATCGTTTAAATGCTGCAATGAGGACCTCCCGCTCCCTGCCCAACCTTTGACTTGCAGAGAAGAGGTGAGCCAGAGTGGAATACAGTTGAGGAAGAAGAGTGCAGTTCTTAAGTCATGATCTTGAAGATGAAAGAAAAGAAGCAATAGGCAAAGAGAAAGAAAAGTGAGGAGAAAGAGAACGCTAGCCCAGTGGCTTATGTCTTGTATGTCAACAAACCAAGGAAATTCCCTCTTCTTTCTCAGGTTCCAAAATAGTCCTAATGGAAAGAAGGAATCACGTAAAAAGTTTTAAGAAGTAGAACTGGGAACCAGGATCAAGCATGATACAATGGGAAATATTAGTCGGACTTAGGAGGAAAGAGAGAGGACTTTATTCGCTAGCAATACATTCTACTTAATAGAATCATAGAATGGGGTAGGTTAGAAGGGACCTTAAAAATCCTCTACTTCCAATGCCCCTGCCATGGACAGAGACATGAAGGATCCTGATAAAAAAGAAAGGTCCTCCAAGATATAAATATAAGTTTACAGAGGCAAGAGCTGGTAGAAGAAGAAAGGATATTCATGTGTACAGACGGTGAGAAAGAAAGATAAATGCTGCTTTGTGGGTAAGTAAGATGGTAAGATGGAAAACATGAGTAGACAGGGAGCTGCAGTTCTCCAGAGAGAGAGGGAGCAGGTAGTGAGCTACCTTGACCAGGACTACTTGAGGGAAGAGAAAGTGAGAAATGGGGCACAGAAAAGGAGCTGATAGGAACAGAACAGAAAAGAAGACTTGAAGGACTAGGTAAACCAAGGAGGCCAAAGAAGGAGAACGTGGCAAAAAGAAGGGACTGGTACCACCAAGAACATAGAGTTGCTATATGTTAGGCTGGATGCTTGTGAGAAATGCAGGTGGGAAAAAACTCACAGAGACAGAATGGAGGGACAGAATAGACTAAAACTAAGAAAAAAAAAGCAGGTATGAGACCAATGTAGGACCAAAATGGACATGACCGCAGAGAGTTCACCACCCAGTGTAAGGCTGAGCTGTGAGCAAAGGTACCCTGCTCCTTGCCACACCAGGGCTTTAACTGCAGGTGGAAAACACCTGCTGCACCACCACCATGCAATCAACACGGTGCCACCACAGCACCAGCACTCCCTGGGGTGGGGAAGGCACCTTGACAGGAGTGAGAGGCAAGAACAGGGAATAATCCATCAAATAAAGCAATGCAACACAAGCGACACGGCGAAGGACTGGCACCGAGCTGGTGATCAATAAGAAAAGGGCAAGCACAGCATCCAGAAAGTGCATAAGTGAGGAGGAGATGTACATCTAGCATAAATATTATCTGTTAGCATCAGGAAATTGCTACTGGCTTCCCTCTGTTTGCTATTTGATTTTATTAATCCTGTCCTCAGATTAAAAAAAAAAAAGTAGGCGATCTTTTGAAAATCACTGCTCTTGCATGGTTTTGGATGGAAGAAGCATGAAAAGCGACAGGAAACACGGACAGAAAAGAAAAGGAACCAGCCTGGCTTCAGTGGCCGCCAGAGCCTAAAGAGAAGAGCAGGGATAGATGCTGCCTCCTAACTATTACACAACCGGCACTGGCAGAGGCGATCGGAAAAGTGGAGAGGAGGCTCCTGACTGCACCAAACCCCACGGCGCTGAGCCCGGCCACCCTGAAGCCGGCTGAAGCCTGATGGAGGTCTGCAGTTTATGTAACACCAACCACCATGCAGCCTTTGGGGGATGTCAGCTGCGGGAAGCCCCCGCTCCATCAGCTGCCACCGCAGCACTCGCGGGGCACCCCATAGCCCGGGAAGGAGGCTTCTGTTTTCTTGCCTTCCACCCTAAACCACCCCCGTTTTTTCTTAAAAAAAAAAAAAATATATATATATATATATATTTACATATATAAAAATAAATCTAATCCGTCCCCAGATCCAAGAACATAAGGGAGAATTTCTCGGGATGACGGCACGGCGAGCACCAAACGGGCATCGCCCCCCTCCTACCCCCCCCTCTCCCCGGCTCACCTTGAACGACATCCTGCACATCGCAGCGCAGCGCCCCGCCTCCGCACAGCTCCGCGCCGATCCGCGCCCCGGCGCTCAGCGGGGCCCAGCGGGGCCGGGGCGGGGCGCGGGGCCGGCGCCTCCCTCCCCCGTGGCGTTATGCTCCGTGACTTTCTGGCTATCGTTCCCTCTTTAAAGGCTTGGGGGGGGAGGGGGAGAAGAAGGGAGGGTAGGGATTGTTTATTTATTTATTATTAAATTATTGTTACGATTAGTTTATACTATAATTATTATTAATCATCATAACCATCGTCAGTGGGCACGGCTCCCCGTGCACCCCCACAGTGGGGGTCTCACGCTGCTCAGCCTCTGGTTCAGCCCTACAGATCAGGCCTCTGCTGCTCAGAAACAGCACTGACATGATCATAGAATCATAGAATGGTCCAGGCCAAAAGGGACCTCCAAAGGCCATCTAGTCCGGCCCCCTGCAGTCACAGGGACACCCCCAACTAGACCAGGTTGCCCAGGGCCTTGTTGAGCCTCACCTTGAATGTCTTCAGGAAAGGGGCCTCAACCACCTCCCTGGGCAACCTGTTCCAGTGCTCCACCACCCTCATTGGAAAGAACTTATTCCTAACA
>JAOTQQ010000012.1:105613930-105671984 GCA_026546715.1 Gallinago undulata
CCAGCCTTCCTGTAGGCCCCCTCAGGTACTGGAAGGCCGCTATTAGGTCTCCCTGGAGCCTCCTCTTCTCCAGGCTGGACCACCCCAGCTCCCTCAGCCTGTCCTCGTAGCAGAGGTGCGCCAACCCCCTGAGCATTTTTGTGGTTCTCCTCTGGACCTGCTCCATCAGGTCCTTGTCCCTCTTCTATTGAGGGCTCCAGACCTGCACACAGTACTCCAGATGAGGTCTCCTCAGGGAGCTAATGCCACCTCCACGGCACCTCTTTTGGGTTTCACAGCCTTTTCCCTTTATATCTAGGAAAAAACCAAAACATCAAAAGGTATCGTTGTGAGCATCCCCATGCTGCCGCCCCACCAGCATGTGGTGGGGAGCGTTCCCTCGCTTTGCATGTACCCAGCTATCACCAACTCTGTCTCCCACAGGTGATGAGCCCTCTTTAGGAAGACAGCAAGTTCTTCAGGGCTTAATTTTAAGCCCTTAAAAATGAACAGCCATAAAATCAATGCATGTCCTGTTTTGCCTGACTGCCGCAGATTTTATTCAAAGTCTGCGTGATACAAAGTAGGCAAAACAGGGCATGCTCTGGTGGGAGATTCCTGAATTTCTTTGCTATTGTTAGTTTAAACTGAGCCCTTAGGGATTTTCTCCTTTTGATGTGCACACATAAATCCCATTCACAAGAAAATTGTGTGTGTGCATTGAGAGAAAATACTTGCACTAATATCCAAATAGTTTATTCTGCAAATCTGGAGGTGGAGGATTTTCTGCAGATTTTTTTCCTGGGGCAATATTCATCTGTGCACACAGTAAAGCAAACTGTAGGCAAGCAGATGAAAGCCGCTAATAGCATAAGCTCATCTCAGAATGTATGGCCCAGTGTGAACCTCACCTTAATTACTGAGAAGATGACACAAACACGAATGATCATTCTGATTTTTCCTTAAATATCCCAAATAAACTCAGTAGATTGCATAGTTAAGAGTCATCCGTGCTCTGATTCCATTGCAAAGTGATGCTTGCCCACTGATAGAAGAAAATATTACTAATCTGTACACACTCCCTGCCTCACCCCTGGAAAATCCCTGTATCTATTCAATCTTTTGTGAATAACATGCCAATTTGTTCACATTCATCAGCCAAAATGTTATATTTTCTGACAAAGAAAAAACAATTCTATGATTGAACAACAACAAAAAAAGACTAATATAATACACATTTTTTTTGGGGGGGTTGTATTTATTTTAGATGTCAAGGGACAGATTTTGAAGTGCTTTTCTTAATTTGCCCACAAAATCTGAAACTGCACCTTATTTTCAATTTTACATGTTCTCTTTTACATATGCTATTTTCATATTCATATTCAGCCCTTCTCTGGACCTGCTCCAGCACCTCTGTCTTTCTTGCCGTTAGGGGCCCAAAGCATAGATATGTTATGTTCTTTTTTGGTGATCCTTTGAAAGTTTACCCCAGAAAGCACTTAGAAACTATCTTTTTTGCTGTATATCTCTGTCTATCATTACACTCAAAATCTTCTTCACAGGCAAAGAGGAAACACACATCATATATATATAAAATCCAGAATTTATAATTAGTATGACTAAATCTTAGCAGTCTAATAATTATTAGGGCAAATATAATTATTGCAGAAAAAGAAAAAAATAAGTCTATCCAGAAAAAAAAATCAATATCAATAATACGATAGATAAAACATATACACACTTCCTAGATTTTACTCCTCTTCCTGATATTACTCTCACCTTTCCCCTGCTCTGCTGGGTCCTAACGTTGGTGGTTTTGTTTTGGTGATGGTTGTTTGGGGTGGTACGATGAGGTGTCAGCATCTGGAGCTGGTCGCTGCAGGGAGTATGATGTTCACGTTGATGGCTCCTTCTTCCTCCCTCTTGGATCCACATAGGGTCATTTTATACATTTGCTAACACACTTTCACATCTCACTTTTTCTTCACCAATCTGCAGCTCCACATTACAACCAAACTTACTACACATGGTGGCTTTTATGTTTGTTCAATACTAGTTTTTCATTCCTTTTGTTAATCCCAAATCCAGTTTTGTCCAGCTCCAGGTCTGCTTTTATGTACCTGACTATTGGCAAGTTGTTTTTAGTCCTGGGGTGCAAACTTGTGTCCCACCTCTTATCATCCTGTGGCCACGCTCAGGTACCCTGCACCCTCTGTCACCACTCCTCAGCCACACCAGGTCTGCATTTGTCTACGCTGTGTCATGTTAGAGTCATAAAGCCATGGTGGCAGTGCACTAAGGTAGATAAAAGTAAAACAAATTACTCATAGAGGCATTGTCAATTTGAAAAACTGCTGTTACAACTGAACAATGGAAAACAAAGCTGGCAGAGCACTGAAACGGGTTGCCCAGAGAGGTGGTGGAGTCTCCTTCTCTGGAGACATTCAATACCCGCCTGGGCATGTTCCTGTGCAACCTGCTCTGGGTGGACCTGCTTTGGCAGCGGGGGTTGGACTAGTTCATGTCCAGAGGTACCTTCCAACCCCATATCATTCTGTGATTCTGTGGTTCTGTGGGAGTTCAATAAAAAAAGAGGAGGTCAACTTGAAAAGAGCAAGCCTGGAGAACCTCAGTCCTGAGGCCTTGCAAACTCAGTGCCTGTTAATAGCAGTGAGAACAATGTATTTTAGGGCTCTGTGGTTACACATCTCCCCCATTTTTGATTCTTGGCAAGATATTTAAGATTGCAAGATGTTTGAACTGGTTGGGATTTGTTACCTGTTTGGCACAATTTATCTGCAGGGCAGCAGGCTGCATTCCCACCACCTGATATTTCATCACAGTGATTATTTCAAATATCCTTAGTCATGTTGTTTTGTTCAAATGGGAAGGATATCTAAAATGAATTGCTGGAACAAATGAAACTATTGTCACAGACAAACCTCACCTAAGCCAGGGCAGTGCAGGCGTGGTTATATATGGAGGATTCAAAGAAATGGCACAAATTTTGGGTAAGCCAGAACGTTCATTTGGAGATCTTAAATTTTTTATGCAAACATATGCATTAATTTCTATTTGCTTTTAAAAATAGTGATCAACAAGCAAATACACATTTAGAAATCTCAGAGAAAGGCAATGTTTGCCTGCTGTGTATGTAAACAGATAAATACATTTCAGCAGGGTACAATGGTGAGAGTATGTTTTGTAACAACTTCACTGAGCTCTGACATGGGATTCTGCTCCCATCTCAAGAACCTATTGCCAAATTTGACTGACAACTCCTAGACTTCAGAGTTCTTTACTGTGTGTTGTATCACACGCTGCATGTTTGTACCTTGGGAGTTTCTGCAATAATTTTTCTCATTTTCCGTATGGCCATAGTGTTGATGCGCTTGCTTCCAGTATCACCTGATAAAGACGATTGATGGGAACCTGTGACATTTATTCTCTGACTGTAATTTACTTTTTTTCCTAAGTTTTACAGAAGGTAGAGATCTAGCTAGGATGTTGGTGATTTCACCTGTATCTGCACTGTCTTCTTTTCTGGGACATTGTCTTCCATAAGCATGTAGTTATTTAAATATTCGATAAATTTAAATAGGTTTTTATGCTTTTCCAGAAATAAGCTACTTTATTCAAATATAAAAAGGTAAAAAGATAAAGATAAAGAAAAGGTAATTTAAAATGTACATTGGAGCAATCTTCAGAAGTTTCAATTACAATTTTTGAAGCCTAATTTTGCCCAGACGAAGCCAGTAATATCCCTGGCTACTGTGAAGAGCAGATTGTATTTCTATTTTCCTGAAGGTATAAAACGTCTTTACTACTCTAGTTCTTTCTGTGCAATTTCAAAATCCAGGATCATTGCCTTTTAGAGAGCTATTGGGTGTTTCCGCCTATAACCTCCTGTGTGGATTTAGGCAAGCCTTTTGTGCCAAAGTCTCCAAAAATGGCCTCTCATTTTGGCTTCTTTACATTTTCTTGCTTTGTAACTGAAAACACAGATGCCCAGGACAAAGCCTACTTCTGAAAGCATCAACCTAAGGTTTTTGCACATCACTTTTTGCCAGCAAGATTCACTATCAATCAGCACACAATAAGACAGTAGCTAAAACTTCTTTCTCTGTCCCTGATCTTTAGACCTTTTCTATTTCTAAAATCACTCTTGTTCATGGTTCAAGCCTGCCCGGTGCTGGGGATTGAACTGAGTTGACCAGCTCAGACACCACCAGCAGTTCTGCTGGGCTAGCTTGGATGTCTGAGTAGACCAGCAAATCCAACTGCTGGGCGACCTAAATCAGGTCTGGGGATGTCTGCTGTAGTGTTTTAGTGTAGATCAGGAGCACACTTCTGAAGTGAATCTCCCAGTTGTCTCCTTTTGCTCTGCTGTTGTTCTCATTGTGGAGGGATCTTGTCCTATGCAAACTGGACCAATTTTTGATCTAAACTTGAAGAATTTCTCCAGGAGCAAACTTAGTGCACTACAGCTGCAAATGGGTATTCGTGTCCTGGGACTGAATGACAACCAGTCTGAATGATAAAGGGCCCACACAAACCCAACGTGAAATGGGTACAGTGTAGATTTCAGGTTCTCAGCACCAGCTGTTTGCTCTACAGATCTACTTCTGTTGATCTGCACTACTTGCAAATGCAGACAGCCTGTGTTGTCCACGGTAGAGTGCTACTGCTACTGCAAGTAGCTTAGATACCTCCACACTACAATGCAGTCTTTGGTGTAGAAAAAGTATGTTATAATAAGCTGGCTGCTACATGGACCATGTTGGCCCATTCTCCTCTCTGAAAAGTAACCAAAGCTTTGTGCTACTGGTCCTTACCCTGTGTGTGTTCTTGCATCCAGTGAGAATTTGGGAAGTCTCATTATTTGCCCAGCATTTATAGATGTCTTGCATCTATAAATGGGCCACAAGACATCTGGAAATCCTAACCCTGTCTACTGTGATTTACTGTAGACTTCATGTAGGTGTGCTCCACCAACCCTCTACACAGACACAGCAACCTCCACCTTTTCAGGGTACATTGTGCATAGGCAAATTGTAGAATTGTAGAATCATAGAATGGTTAGAGCCAGAAGGGACCTTAAAGATCATCTAGTTCCAAACATCCTGCCTGGGGCAGAGACGTCTTTCACTTGACCAGCTTGCTCAAAGGCAAATTAATGGTACAGAGCATGCACAACGAATGTGATACTTTCCAAGCATGCTGTATCTACTAATCACAGCTCGTGTCGTCAGCTTGTACCTGTGCAACACGAGTGATATACCCTGGAGTGCCTGGGCATGCCCATCTTCTGCCTGGACGTATTAATCATTCCTAAACCAGCACGCTATACCACCTGGGAGAATTCTTCTGCCCAAAGGGAATCCTCAGCTGCTTCCTGGTTGCAATTTCTAATGGCCTTTGGGCTCCTTCACAGGCACTTAGGGTGCTCCCTTCTTTAAATGACATCTGCTCATCTCATGTGAAAGGCTTGAACAAGCAGAGATAAGACCAGCTGCATGTCTCAAATGGATTATTGCTTATGCAATTAACTAAGTTTTGTTTGCAAAACGCTAGGGCATTATGAGGTGGATATTACTTCGAGTGCAATATATTATTATTATTATTCCAACTGTCTTCCAATATATTTTTAGACAACTACTCTTAAAAAGAGGAATAGTGACAGATCTGAGCGGAGCTTGTAAATAACTTCAGTGAACTGATATTTTCCTTCCAGCATTCACTTTTGTGTGCAAGGACTTTTAGATCATAAAAACACCAGTACACATCCATCAATGTGTCACTGTGAAAATGCATAGGGGCACACACACACACTAGGTGCCTCACAGTCTTGTTACTGAGGTGGTATGTAATTCTCTGACTTGATCTATTTATGAAGAGAAGTGATGCTGTTCATTTTGATCCAAAATGTTATTCTTGTTAGCACTCTATGGACAAAAATTTCAAGAACGTAACTTCAGGAAGGTCTGATACTTGAGATACTGAAATCAGAAAGTCCAACCATACAATGACCAAAAAAAGACAGAAATTGTAAATATACTGGAGAAATCATAAGCATATTGCAA
Source organism: Gallinago undulata (assembly GCA_026546715.1). Taxonomy (NCBI): domain Eukaryota; kingdom Metazoa; phylum Chordata; class Aves; order Charadriiformes; family Scolopacidae; genus Gallinago; species Gallinago undulata. The sequence goes on from JAOTQQ010000012.1 coordinate 105,619,993, forward strand.
ATAAAATTTCTTACAATTATGCACTGTTAGTTAATTCAAATTTTTCTTAGAATCATAGAATTGTTTAGGTTGGAAGGGATCTTTAATGGCATCTAGTCCAACCATCAACCTAACTCTGATAAAAAAACAAAAGAAAACCATACGTCCCCCCCGCCCCCCCATTACTAAACTATGTCTCTAAGCACTATGTCAAGTGTTTTGTTCAAGAATCTTGTTCAAGAAAATGTATTTAAATCATCAGCAATAACTTTGTTAAAGCAGTCTATAAAACAAAACATTTTCCATCTGGCTTATTATTTACATTAATCCTTCCCTTTTCTAAACTGTAGCATAACCAGCTACATGGGCTGTTGCTTGTTTCTACAATATTTACAAAAATACAGGCCTATTTTACTATAAATAGTGTATAAAGAATGTACTTTGAGTTGCTCTTTATTTTGGGAGATACTCTTAGGAATGAATAGTGATAATAAGAGAAATAGTAAAAATTACTTTAGAAATAAATCCTGCAGACTTCTCAGGAAGGCTGTACCAAATATTTATGGGTCCCATAAACCTTTAAAAAAATAGAATAGAGAATTTACAAAACTGGATCTGGAAAAGGAGAAGTTAATCTAATAATAGAAATAGTTTACCCAACATGTTCCTAACTAAATGCATTCATCCTTCTAGGGACCTGTTACCTCTTTCTTTTCACTGCATGGTCCTTTTGCTGAGGCCTGCTATGATACCAAATTTCATGTCAAATTTGATGGTATAAGCCAGTGTGAGGACACCTAGCTGCTAGGGACCACACAAGTGTAACCCATTTCCTTCATGTGAACTGATGCCTGGGGTAGTGACCTTGGAATCAGAGAGGTTAGCATTGTACTTGAATAAGTAGTACAGAATATTTTCCACAAATTGTCATTTGACTATTTTGGAATTCGCTCTTTTGTTGCCTCTTTTCCATTTGTTCCCAGCAAATGCTTTTAGCCACAGAGATTAAGTGACATGTCAGGAAAGTCAACAAGAGGACTACAACAACCATCTAAGACCAATTTCCAGTCCAGTATAAGCACCAGCATAGCATCCTCACGTAAGTGCAAAGGACTTTCAGCCGTCAAACAGCTGAACTTAAACTTTAGCTGTATATTTGCATCCATACAGGTACATCATGCTTTAAAATATTCTGTCCCTTCCCCTTCCAGTCTTGGAATTTTGCTCCCCTGGAGTTTTATTGCTTTAGGGCAGTCACAGATTGTGACTATGTTTTCTTTGTATGTTTTCTTTGTCTACCATTTCCTTTTCCTTTCCCTGCTTATCCTCTGTATATGTTGATCTTATGACTCAGTCTGAAGATAACTGTTTACCTGGTTTCCATCTGCTCGGCCAGGGAGAAGCCGGTGAGCCTGTGTTTAGGTGCTTTGGCTTTGCAGGCTTTCTGACCCCACGCGGGGCACTTTTAACTACAGCTCGATACTGCTGCAGACAATGAAAACTGCTGTCTGGGCCCATGGAGAATCTAAACTTGATGGACAGTGAAGCTCTCAAAAAATAAAGGCATATTCAAACAAAATCACATCGTGGCCATTTCCCCCTGGCATTGTTTGTATATTATAGTATATAACTCTACTGTAGGAGGTGATGTGGGACAGAACATATGTATTACCTTAATGTGAGAACAGGGTATGATATATCCCATATGCTACTATGGGTAGGAAAACCAACAGACTAGAGTTTGCTTTTGTTTGTTTGTTTTTTTTTCCCCACAGAATATAATTGACTCCTATTCTTGTAAGTGGAAGTTTTCTGTATCTGCACTAACAAATATAGAAAAAAATTCAATATAAGAAATTGGGCCAAATTCTAACTCTCCTCCTAAGCCTAAGTAAACAGATTTGTTAAAGGGGGACACATCTCATTAGCACTGCACAAAAATGACAAAACTGCTTGACAGACGTGCAAGATTCTGTCTTGTTCATGAGACATTCTGAATGGCAGAACCATATGGGTTTGGATATTTCTTTTGTTGTCCTCTGTCTGAGGACAACATAAGTCATGGCAGAGCACAACTATCAAGATCCAGACACTCTGAGGTGGCTCCCTAGGAGCTTACCCCACTCAGTAAAACTGACCTGATAGGTTGGCTTTATCCTCGCTTGGAGAGAGTGGAAGCCCTCAAAGGAAGGGGCTGAGGACCTCGGGCAGAGGGCAAGGATGATGGGACATAAGCAAGTTGATAGGAGTCAACTCTATACATGCAAGGTGGAAATTCCTTACATAAACAAAATCTGTTTATGTAAGGCTTTTTTTGTTTTTACCTGAAGAAACCTCCTAATGGACATCAGTGAATCCATCCACTGGCTATAGCTCAATCTGTTCCAATTTCTCTGTCTTACATTCTACTGGTTAAAAAATCAGCCCTATAACTGAAAAGAAAGAACCTGGCTAAAGAACATAGGGCATAACTGTATGATAAATGCCCAAAAGACAAAATAATATTGCGGCAGTGACAAGAATCTAGAACTACCACATCTCCTAATGAGGTGTCTTATAATTAGCATGGCTGAAACTAGTTGTTATTAACCAAAAATAGAGATTTTTAAGAGTTATAACTCTTACAAATATAAATCTCTCTTCCATAGAGAATTTTGATGGTGTTTTCTCTCTGTGTTATGGAAATCTATAATTGTGCTTAAGGAAAACATAGAAAAGTATTCTCCATTACATTTTCTGGACTTTGACAAGGGATTTGTTCTAAATTTTCTATCTTTTCCAAGTTCCAAAAATAAAAATCAGCAAATCTTAATGTTCTTGAACCGTATCTGTTTGAATTCTTGATGACATTTGTCGTCTGATCCTCATCTGGAATAAACCAATGAAACACTGGAGCCCCCTCAATTTGGCTTCCTACTACATTTAAACATAAGGTTCTATTTAAAACTTAAGAATTTGATGAGACTATGGTCAGGCTAGAGCTGAGGTTCAAGCAAACCTGAAGCAGTATCCAAACTTGTTACAGCAACACCACCTAAAAATACAAAAAACTTGCTGGAAACAGATCCCAGAAGAAGCCCTGCCTTATTAATAGAGATCAGATCATAGAAATTTCTTGTAGAGAAAACTATGAAATTCAGATACCAATCTAATCTAGTCAATGGTTTGAAAGTCTGTTAAGAAAAGCAGTTTACAAAGAAGTGGTTTCCATGAGGAACTGCTCAGCATGCTGTGGCAGGAGGTCTGTGCATAGCTATTTTCCCCGATTATGATGGCAAAAGCAGCAATAATAGCACTGCTGTCAGCAAATAAAGAAACCCATGGTTTTAAAAATAATGAAGTAGATATTTAATTTTACCCCATATATTTGGCAGACAAGCCATCAGGTACTGACCAAAAGAAGCACATGCTTCTGCACAAAGAATCAGGCATGATATGACAAAGACTTATTTTCTTATTTTTGAACTTTAAGTCCCTAAGCAAGTCTACAAAAAAGTACAGCAAGCTAAGAATAAAAAGGAAATCCATTGAGAAGCAAAACAATAAAGTGGATGGATTCACTGTTGTCCGTTAGGAGGTTTCTTCAGGTAAAAACAAACAAAAAAAACCACATCAGGATTTGTAGTCAACATAGTGGAGAATGGTCAGGTGTGGTTTACTTAGGCTCAACATCTGTCAAGTAACAAAGCCTACTCTTTGCACACTGGAAGAAAGAAGGAAAGCAAATCTTATAAAGGCTGAAGGAAAAAGGAGGAGAGGACTTAACTGGGAGGAAAGAAGGGCAAGTAGCTGGTGACCATTTTCTGCAGAGGCCCACTGACTTGTAAATGCTGATCCCTGAGAGCTGCCAGCTAATAAATTCTTATGTGTGTTTCTGGAGCCTGTCACTACAACAAAAGATGACAAGAGGGGAAGATAAAGCATCATACAATGAATTATTGATACTGACCTTTTTTACAGGATGAAGTTCTACATTAGATAGGATGCACTGAAGCTCAACAAAGTTCAGTGAGTGCTTTTGTGTGGGTTTCTGCTGGCTTTGGATTTGGCTTCAAATAGATTAAATAAAAAGAGATACACAGTTTACCAATTTGGAGATTTGCATTAAAAAAAAAATTCTCACTCCTCTATTCTCCTTATTCCACCCTTCTTTCCCGTGGTCCCCAAGCCCTGCAGAAGCAAGTCTAGACTCAGGCCTGCACATGGACATACTGCAGCCAGCACACTGCTATCAGGACAGGAGGACCAATCTGCTCGATAATGTCCCTCTGCTAGTGACAGGCCCCTCTGCCATCTCCACATTTACACCCACAGCCCTCCCGCCTCTGTCTCCTTCCTCACACACATGATTCACTCTGGCTTTGCACAGCTCCAAGGTCTCTGCATAAAATTGTTGGTCACTTAGACTTTTTAGAGGAATTGAGTTGCATGTTGGGAATGCTGCTATAAACATTTTTTTTCCAACTTCTTTGAGTTGAAGGCAAAAATTGCCATAACTTTTTCCCTAAAATCTGCCCACATCTTTAGGTATCTCTAGAGATTTTTCAAGAAAACCTAAAAGGTGGCATTTTAGTCTCCATTTCTAGAAAACACACTGAAGAAAAAAGGTTTGTTTGGCACAAGTGTTAAACAAATGGACAGAGAAATCACCCAGAAGGCCAAAAAAATCTTTTTAAATCTAGCTATACATCAAGCAAAATCCACATAATTTTATGAGGGAGGGAATAGGAGGATTTCTTCCTCTTTTTTTTTATCTGATATGGTAATTTTCTGAATGTTTGCAATGTTTCATCCCTATTCTTAACTTTTAGGAAACCAGATCCAAGAGCATGTAATTATTTTAGTGAAGCATTAGGTTCTTGCTCACGTAAGGTATGTTTTCTCATGTTGTACTTCCCAGTAAATTCACTGTTACTCTGTGTTTGAGAAATGACATGTCTTGTGAGCAAAGGCTGCCTTTTGAGCTGTGCAACCTGTCAGACAGCTCACAAGGATCTTCTCCTTAAGGTGAGATTGTAAAGGATCTCCTGAAGCTGGATTCCTTACCTGAACTACCTGCAAAACTGTGTCAGAAAAATGTGTCAGGTATTACTCTACATGAGTGCGGTCAAAGAAAATTTGGAGCAGATTCTAGTAGACACAGGATTTGGCTCTACAACTCAAGTTCTTACTGTAGACACTTATTTTCTATGCTTTTACAGAACATTCTGTGATTATTTTTTTTAAAAAAGTTTCATCAAATGTACTTCGATCACCTGGTGTATGTTCTGCTAAATCTTATTCTGGGCCTGTGCCTCTCAGAGAACCCTTCCCAAGCATTTATTGTGGAGAACGGGGACAGAGGTGCAGCAGAAATGTTCAAACCTCATTTACAGGCAGGTGCAAGAAGTGTCTCCAGAGTAACTACGGGGTATTTCTTTTGCAGTTATGTGAATTCGAAGCATTCATAGCAAAGGATGCCTTGTCATTAAAACCAGCAGTCCCCCTAGTGGAATACAATCTGTAAGAAGGTAGAGGGTTACTGGAGCAAACTAATTTCTGTAACTGTTGTGCAAGGTACAAAGTTTCTTTTTGGTTGAAAAGGAGAAAATTTTCCACAGCATGTTGGATATATATAGAAGCAACATCTGTCAGAGATTGCTGACCAAGTGCCTGGCCTGGAGATAATCTGACTATTCAGGAAGAGATTGTGATGATTTTGTAATCTTCATAATTGTAATCTTCATTGTTTCCTCTTAATATCGTACTTTATAATGGATTTATCTTAAAGTACCCAGATGTTTCTTTTTTACCAGGAACATGCTTTGCTCAGCTTTTATTCAATTTTATTTAATTTGTGTAACAGCAAAAAGGACAAGGATGCTCATTAAGTTAATGGATGGCAGGCCTTTGTAAGAGCTTACTTGCCCTGGCCTTAAAGGCCACTTACTTACATCAGATACTTCCAGATCTCCGTTTGTAAAAACGGATATACAGCAAGTGTTTTAGGTTTTAACAGGTTTTCAAGAAATAGGTTGAAGAGACCAGTGGATATCTTACCTGATAAGAGGCATTTTCTTTAATGGAACATTTGAGATGATGTTGCTTATTTGTATTCAAACCTCCCTTAGTTTTTATGAAGTAGAAACTATTGTAGGAGGTGACATGATGACATGCACAATAAGATAATTTCCTTTCACAATGTCACAGTGGAAAAAGGAGAATATTTTTAAGTTCCTCTAGGAATTGAAAGCATTTATGCGTAGAAAAGCCAAATCTGATGTGTTTGAATTGGCAGTAGGCTATGTTTATGAAAGTCAGCTTTTACTACGGAGGACACAGAAATTGTCTTCTATACATATGTCTCTATGGTGTGCTAGAGCCACAGTGGCACAAACCCAAGGATGATGATATTTTCTTGCAGACAAAATCAATAGCTTGTGGCTGGTGCTTCCTGAAACAGTATATCAGGGATCTCCCTTGGCAGTGCTGTGTGGCATGTAGCAAAGCCCTCATGAAGTTGTGAAATACTTCACAACTCACATGAATCACTATTGAAATATTAGAGGTATGTGTATGTAGCCATATCTTCATCCTGAATCTGGCAAATTTTGTTAAGATAATGGAGCACTGGATGTGTGAGGGGGTAGGGGCTGAAAATGTGAATGGGTATGAAACTTCGGCTAGCAATGCCATTAGGCAGTGCAACTCCTGATACAGATGGCATCGCTCTTAGACCTCCTCCTCCCTCCCCAACCTTCCCCCCACCAGCTTCTACGTTATACAAAGCCTGTGCCAAATACCTTAAAAAAATGACAGGACGCTCCTTGTCTGCCCTGGACGAGCAGGAGCACCCATTTCACAGGGAGCTGAGAGCACGGGCTGTGCATCACAGTGCGGTGGCCTGGGCCGCACGGTTTCCAGCAGCTTCAGAGCACCGAAAATGGCAAGAGGAGCTGCCATTTCTGCAGCCAAGGACCTGCAGAGCAACCAGGGGAGGTGGGAGGTGTCCCTGCCCATGGCAGGGGGGGTGGAACTCGATGATCTTTAAGGCCCCTTCCAACCCAAACCATTGTGTGATTCTGTGGTTCTGTACCTTGTGTGGAGGCAGCCCCGTGTGAGGAGAAGGCTGGGCAACCTCAATTTTACTGCCCACACGTGACGTGACAGGTCACAGCTCATGAGGGTGGATGCTCTGAGATTTCTTCACGGCCCGTTAAAAATATTAACCCGCTGCAAAAGGCGGAGGGGGGGAGGGTGGAGGAGGATCAGAAAACTCCATCTGAGCCGTGGGGTGGCCGGGGGTGGGGGTGTATGTCACCTCTCCCGGAGGTCTCCCGGAGTCCTCCCGCCGAGCTGGGCTTCAAGGGCACATACCTGGAGCAACCCCACGGGCCCCGACACCCTTCTCCACCCCCCCTCCCCCCTCCCCGCTCCGCCCAGCGTCCCGCACCGGGGCTGTCTCTCCCCTCGCCCCGCCCCAGGCGGCAGCAGGGAGGTGCGGGCAGGGAGGTGCGGGCAGGGGGCGGGCAGCCCCCCTTGCCTTCTGCCACCGCTCCCCACCCACCCCAGCCCGCCCACCGCAGCTATAGGGCCCCCCCCGGGGGGGTGGCGAGGGCAGAGCCCGGCGCAGGATGGCGGCGGCGCCGCCGGGCTCTCCGCTCCTGTGGGCGCTCCTCCCGCCCCTCCTCACCCTCTGCCCGGCGCAGCCCCCCGGCTCCCGGGGGACTGGGCTCAGCCTCCACCCGCCCTACTTCAACCTGGCCGCGGCAGCCAGCATCTCGGCCACGGCCACCTGCGGGGAGGCGGCGGGCGGCGGCGGGCGGCGGGAGCTGTACTGCAAGCTGGTGGGGGGGCCGGCCGCCGCCCCCCTGGGCCGCGCCATCCAGGTAACCGGGCCGCCCCTCGGGGCCGGAGAGGGGTCGCGGCGACGGGACACCCCCCCCCCACCCCCTTCCCCTGGCAGCCCCTTCCCCATCCCATGCTATCTGGGGGTGTCTGTGTCTCTGTGGTGTGTCCTTTTTGGGGCGTCCCGGCCCCTCCGGGGGTGCTGGCGTTACACTGGGGTGCATGGGTTAATTAAACCGAGGTGTCTGTATGTACCGCAGAGCGGGGACCGGCGGGACCCCACGCAGGGAAGCGCTGGGAGGCGCGGAGGCAGCCAGTGGGGCTTCTGCCCGCAGGTGGCCCGCCACCCTCTGGGAGGGGTCCCCCGCCACCATTCCGACCCCGCTGCCCCAGCCCCCCCGCCTGCAGCCCCGCTGCCCCAGCCGCTCCCGGTGCCCAGGGTGCTGCGGCTGCTCCCGGGGATGCACCGTGAGCCGCTGGTCCTGCCGGGCGCCGGGAGGTGGCTTTGGGAGCGGTACCCACGCGGTGGTTTGTGGCTTCAGCGCTGGGCCCCGTGGTCCGCGGAGAGCAACGTGAAGCTTCTGGGAGTAAACGCAGTGAGCTTTGTGGGGGGAGGGATGGGGACGAGCTACACTGGTAACCTCCTCCCCGCAGAGCGGGCATCTTTCCAGGGGTGGTACGAAAAGCAGTCTGGTTTTAGAATCATAGAATGGTTTGAGTTGGAAGGGACCTTAAAGATCATGGAGTTCCAACCCCACTGCCATGGGCAGGGACACCTCCCGCTAGAGTAGGTTGCTCAAAGCCCCATCCAGCCTGACCTTGAACACCTCCAGGGATGTAGCATCCACGACTTCCCTGGGCAACCTGTTCCAGTGTCTCACCACCCTCACAGTAAAGAATTTCTTTCTGGTGTCTAATCTAAATCTCTCCTCTTCCAGTTTAAAACCGTTGCCCCTTGTCCTGTCACTACACTTCCTCATAAAGAGTCCCTCTCTGGCTCTCCTGTAGGCTCCCTTCAGATATTGAAAGGCTGCTGCTATAAGGTCTTCCCGGAGCTTCCTCTTCTCCAGGCTGAACAAGCCCAGCTCTCTCAGCCTGTCTTCATATTGTTTTAGTTGGGTGGCCTTGTGGCATTTTACATGTGCTGAATGTGAGGCTTGTCATCTATACCTTGCGTGGCTTGAGGAAGAAAGCCAGAGATTCCATGGGACTCTGGCAGGGAGTGTAAGCACAGGGCAGTGAGGGTGATGATGTTCTGTCCCAAGCACAGCATGAGATTGTTACACATGTTTTGTGACAGTTGCAAGAAAGACAACAATAAATGGCAATGCTCCTGGCAAAGAGTTAGTGGAAATGTATTTTTCCTTTGGTAGAAACTTGTATGAACGTGTCTGTTAGAGAGTAAGGAAGAAGTAACAATGCTACAAACTCTGTGATGTACTCTGACGGATGTTCAGTATCAGCTTGATCAGGACTTTGTTTCAGAGGGTACTTTCCTAACGCCTCAAACCTCCCAAAGCTATTGTATTTGTATTCTCTCTTGGTGGGAGGAGAAGAGAGCCAGAATTAAACTGTAATTTGAAAGAGATTTCAAAAGCTTTAAGGTCCACTTTCTGACTCCAGGCAACACAGAAAGAATGCAAGTGAATTTTTAGCATCTTGGAAGAAGGATTAGTGTTTTGAAGTCTTATGAAGTGTTTGTATGTTTGAATAGTGAGATAACTCTTAATATCTGCTTTCAGAAGATGTTGCAATGGACGAGAGTGTTTTTCTTCTCATTTTTTAATGGGGACAGATGCTCAAGAGAGGGGGAGAGGACTAAGGGGGTGCAGCGTAGGCACTCTGTGTGCCAGAAGGGAGCATGCACCATCACGCAGCCTGCCCTCACAGCTCATTAGGCAGCCACAGCCAGCAGTGTGCTTTGCCCTCAGCTTCTCCCTGCTTTGCTTCAGCCCCTCACCGCGAAACCTCAGTTTACCGTACCTCTGCGTAGTGCCCTCTGCCATAGAAAGCTCAAAGTGCTTTGGAGATTACAGGCTGAGTAATACACAGTTTTACTAATAGGAAAACTGCATGGCAGGCATTACATGCTTAAACTAAGGTTACAAAAAACAAAGAAAAAGGTTGTGATGATCAGGAAACTGCTTGGTCCTCTGTTTCTAACACACCTCTGAAGTTTAGGCATCCATCCCTCCATACTGAACACCCATGTTTTAAGTCACCTGAAACAACTATGCCACCAGGTGAATAGCAAGACTGGCAGCTATAGCCCACTGCTGCAGTGAAATCTCATACTAACAAAGTCATAGAATTGTCTAGGTTGGAAGGGACACATGCCTTGGAATATCAGAAGTCACAGCATAACAAAAATCAGCTAAGGCAAACATCAGATAAGCACGTCAAGCAAGTGGAGCAAAACCTGGTGTGTGACGCACACTGTCATTGATGGTTTTTGTAATTGTTCCCTTTGTATACTGACACCCAACTGGGAATGAGGGTTTGCTGTATGTAGGAAGAGGCTAGGAAGGGGGGAGTTCCTCTTGTTAAATATTTGCCTTATGGGTTCTAGGTTAGAGGGCAGTTATGGTTCATGCCTGATTCAAGTTCTCAGAAGGAAGACTGATAGCTCAGCCCTGGCACAAGGAGGAACGTTGTGTCTCTTGCACCATTTGTATAAGCACGGGCACAGCAGCGTCTCTTTCCAGTTTTAACAAAGCCCCATTGAGATACATAACATGAATTCTTCTGTGGTTTACCAGTTGTGGTTCAAGAAGGGTTGGAAAGCCTTTCAAAAGGCCAGGGAAATCCAGCCACAGAGAACGCGATAACAGGACAATGTCCGTATTATCCAGCCACTCCACTGCGCAAGTTCAAAGACACTGTAAATGAGAGAATCTCTTCTTGCATGGAAAATTGGAGAGAAGTGTATTAAGCTGTTAGAGAAGCTGAGCGTACATACAAGGATTTTAAATCAGCATAACTAATCACGTGTTGCTTCTTAAGATTCTGAGAGAAGGTCATGCAGCTTTTACATAAAGTGATGGGTGTAAGATAAAGCAATGCCCTACACTTGAGTCACCCACTTCTGGAGTCTCTGCAAGGGCTGTTGCTCTAAAGGAGTCTCTAAAGGGCTGTTGCTCTTTAAGAACAGGGAAATTGGAAAGATGATGTGAAGGGTGATGTCCATTCAGATGAAGGGAACAGGCGGCTCTGCTGCCACTGCTATCCAAAGCACTGAAAATAAGGTGAAGAGAAGAGTAACCCCAGCTTCATTTCCTCTGCTCTTCCATTGGGCTCTCTTGCTCAGCTTGTCATTTGATGATGTGTTTTTTAGTGAAGCCCGTAGAACCTGTGAAACCCAGAAAGAGCATTTGGATGTCCTTTAAAGCCCTTCCCAAGGCTGCTCCATGTGGTGGACAGTCCCTTTGCGGGTATCTCCACCGAGGCTTGCAAGGCAGCACTGGACATAGTCTGTGGAAAGCAGTATGTTTCCCTTAGTTAGCACATTGGCAAGCAGGATAATGACTTAATAAGAACAGTGTTGAGTGAAGAGATGCACTGCAGTGTAACACATTTCAGCAGCTGATAGATAAATGGCATGCCTGGCTCTGTCTGCCAGCGGTGTGCGGGTGTGAACTAAAGTCTAGCTGCATACCTGTCCTGCCCTGGTGGCAGGCACAGATCTGCTAGGGATGAAACTGTGAACAAATCCTTCATTGTCACTGCTTTCTGTAACTTAACAGGCAAGGCATTTTCACCCCTGTGTGTCTCCCTGGCCCATGCTGGCGTATTTTGGGAAAACTCCCTCGTTGCACTTCTAGGTTGTTTTTTTTTTTTTTCCCCTTTGCTCGGGAGAATCAGGGAAAGGAGGGTGACAAGGTCACAGGCAGTCACACACACCTGCCTTCCTGGTGAACTGCGGCCAAAATCGAACAAAGTCTCCCAGCCCAGTCTCCTGGAATGGAGACAAGTCCCGTAGCAGACAGGCTGAGCGCGGCGTGCCTGAGATGCTGCCAGCGGGAAGCAGGGAACGCTGCTCTCTCTGCCAAATAATTTATTTTCTTTCTTTCTTTTTTTTTTTTTTTTGTTTTGCTGCCTTGTTGGCTAGAATGTACTTTAAATAACTGAAACCCCAGCTGTTGCGATGAAATTCTTAGAATTACGTGCCCCAAAAGAAAAAAAGATGGTATCTTGAGTTCAGATCAAGTGCTCTGGTATACTGAAATCACATAGGTGTGTGGAAATGTGAACGCTTGCATTTAACACTCCCCATTGCTTTTGGTTCATTCAGCCTTTTTTTGAGGCTGTTTCCAGATTGGAGCTGAAGCTGCTGTGGCAGCAACTGTTTCCTGCGTATTTCCAGCCTGCTCATCGTGAGCATGAATTTAGACCTAAGGACAACGTTTCATGCATGTTATAAACCTATTTAGGACAGCTCGTATTGTTGTAATACGTATGTCAGAACACCAAGTATGCGTTTGTCAGGAAAATCTTAACCGGGAAGAGGTTCTGATGTGGTGGGAGCCGCAGTTGTTGGCACACGGATTGATTTCTCAGCGTATTGATTTTGTAGATAGTGACACGATGTTCTGTGTCCTCCCTGTGGAAAGAGCCTGCAGCTGGCACGGGCCGGCGTGGTATCTGCCGCAGCAAACTGTCACCGGAGTGGGGTGACACTGCTGTGGCATATTGTTGTCTGTATGAAAACCATCTTTTCTAATAGGGCTGGAGGAGGATCGTTTTATGAGCCCAGACGTGGTTAACCAACCTGTGTATGTGAGGATTTAGTAAGTCCCTAAACAACTCAAGAATTCTCAAGAGTTAACCCTCAGCCAGCTTGACACCTGCAGTGCTGAATCGGAGCAGCTAAGAGTAGCCAAGTCTTCTGGAAACAACATCATATTCTGGGCTTTCTGGAAGAGTAGGATGAGGATGAAACCATTGCTAGATGCAAATACTAAAATTATTATTACTGATGCAAAAATATTCAGTGAACGACAATGTTTTGTATTTGAAGGACACAAGATGGTGTATTTGTATCACATGAGAATGATGTAGTACTTTCCAACCCATTAATAACTATGGCAGATGTTAAACAAATTCTGCTGGAGATAAACATGTTAAAATCACCAAGCTTGCAAGACTGAACCCAGCAAGAATGTGAGAGCCCTAATGTTATTCCTTTATTAAAAGCAGACAAGTATGATTGCTCCAGTTACTTCACACTGGTTAGTCTGACAGCAGCAACAAATAAAACAATGGCAGTTATATGGGATTCTGTTAATACTTAAAAGGTAGGAATATACTTTATGCCAGGTAACATGGATTGTGGAAACAACAAAAGTTTTGTCACATCTTTTTGGTGAAAATATGCTCAGTTGATAAAAAGAATGATGCACATGTTACCTTCTTTAAAATGTGGGTCCAACACAGGGTCAGGAGTTCACAGACTGAATGGATTAAGCAATTCTCTGACTGAAGTAACCATTAGGAGGGTACTGCCATTCAATGGAAATATCATTTTTCTTTTGGGTTTTAGAAAGATCTGTGCCTGACACGGTTTAGCATTTTCACTGACTATCTTCACCCAGGTGACTGGAGTAAGAAGTGAATGAGACACTAAAAAGATTCCTTAAATAACTAATTACAACGCTTCAGCACTAATCTTAGTAGACTGTAAAATGCAGTTTCTTGAAGATAAAAATACTTCTTGTAGGGTAAGCCAAGATGCCAGATTAAAAGACAATTAAGGTTCCTGATGTCTATTCATCATTATTGTACAGAAGAGTACAAAGAGCTTTAGAGACTATAAAAGAGAGATTATCAGGGCATCTCTGGAGTGTGGCTTTAGTTGTGAACTGGAAGTTGGGTGGTAACTTCTGCAAATGAAGATACAATGAGAGTCTTTAAAGGGAAACTGAAAGGGAACAGTCTATGGGATCCATTGCATTTTCCACAAGTACATGTTGTTGTGAAGTCTGATTCGGAATGTATTATAGTGGCGTGAAAAAAACTAAAGCTGTATTATAAAATCGTAACACACCAACCTTATAGGCAAATAACAGAGTATTTTTTATGGTTTTACTAATACCAGGCTATGTACATATGTGGATATTTCTCAGTTTTAGAAGAATTTAGGATAATTTGTGTGTTGGTCTTAATCCAGTTTTCAGAATCTTTGTTTCATTAATTTCCTGCAGACAGCCCTGCAGACGTAATATAGGTAATTTCACCAAAGTATCAATAAATTCACTAATAAAGAAAGACTTACTGTAGTTTCCCTAAGGAGATTTCTGAAATTTTAGTTTCGTAACATAGAACTTAGTGTGTTTCAGGGTATAAACATGTAATTTAATCACCAGGGGAATCACTTATACATGAAAAATTACACTACATAAGGAGAGAAACAAAATTTAACCCCATTTTTAGTCAAAGCTCTAGTTCCGGATCTCAGTTAACAGCAGCATGTATCTGCAGTGCATAAGATTTCAACTAAGACTATCTGTTTTTAATTTATTGTGTTTCAGGGACAGTTTTGTGATTACTGCAATGCTGCTGATCCCAGTAAAGCTCACCCAGTCACCAATGCAATTGATGGCACAGAGCGCTGGTGGCAAAGTCCTCCTCTTTCCATGGGCTTGAGGTACAATGAAGTCAATGTCACTTTAGATCTGGGACAGGTAAGTGCCTGAGCTGTTGTGTGAGGTTTGATAGTTTCTTGCATTTATATACAAGCTTTGCAATTGGAACAGATGTTTGAACTGAGGATTTCAGCTTCCAGCACCATACCTTTTTTTTGTCTGGTTTATGTTCTATATTTTATTACCAAGGTAACTTTAGTAAACTGATTATCTTCCTTGGGAATTTTGATGCTCTTGCTAACATCATCGCAGAAATTCAATAACTTTTTGCTTATTTGCACAGGTACTGTAATTTGTTAACCTGAGGTTACAGAGATACTGGTCGGTATAGAACTCCAGAAACTGGAGTTCTGCCTTCCCTTTCATATTCTCCTTTTCCATGGGCTCACAGAGAGAGATATTTCCTGCTTTCTTACTATACACACATTTTGAGAATAATGTTTGGAGTCTGCTTTTGCCTCAGGGGTCCTTCTGGTTTCTCTGTCATCCAGCAAGATCTTCAAGACAAGCAGTTTCTTAGAGCAGAAAATTAATGATAACATGGTCTGAAAGGGAAGGGACAGCAAAATCAGTGTAATGTGAACTAGTAATATGACAGTAACATGAACACCTGTATTTCCTCTGCAGGCGACAGTCAAGTAGCTAGCAGTAAAGCCTCTCTATCTGTAATTTAAGTCATAGGGATGGATTCTCAGCTGCCATAATTTGGCACTGATTCAGGAAAGTTAGTTACACTCAGCAAGTTCACTCCAGCTGAAATGTATGGCTATAAATGCATGATGGGGGCTGCAAAATACACATATGCATGTATATTTTGGACAGTAGTAACTGCTTATTGACTGATTTTGCAGGACGAGATTTTTGTAATAGGCTTTCAGTTTAGTTAACAAGGGGAAAAATAAGGAGAAACACTTCTTTGTGAGACTTTGCTGCCATCATGTTGGGGATCCACGTGCAAATGATTTTACCTCTTCTGTTACATGGGTTTTAATGCTCCTGTCCTTCACGTGACCAGAATGGTTCTCATTTTGAGGGTATCTTAATTCAGGGGGTTTGGATCCAGTATACCAGCAGTGCAGAAATGCTAGACAACTTAAGATGGAGAATATCAGTAGCTAAACTAAACTACTGTGATTTTTGAATTTCCATGTCTATTAATAAAATTAATAACATGCCTGTTTTCTTGGTTGCTTTTTTCCACTGTAGCACAAAAGAAGGGACCGTTGATGAATTTTCAACCACAGCATCCACGTTAGCCTAGCACACGGTGGTCGGACTTATCTCTGAGCTGTGTTGCTCTTTCTGTAACACTGTAGAGTTGAGGGGTGTTGTATCCCCTGATGCCTTGTGCTCCTGTGAAGTAAGTTTCTCAGTTATTCCTTCCCAGCAAGCTGTAGGGAAGTATCTTTCAGGCTGGGCATATGGAGTAGGGACACTGAATGGAGGGCAGGGTGCTGTGAATAGCCATGGGAAGGCAGTCACCTCCCAGTAAAGCAGAGCTTACCTTCTGAGCTGCTTGCATCTGCTGTGGTCTCTGCAAGATGCAGGACTAGGCTGCAGGCTGTAATTTGTCTTGCAGTGTAGTCCAGCGTATTTGTGGCCAACAATGGCGCATCGTCATCATCCACTTCTGTAGCACATTGCTCCATCCAAAACTTCCATTCCCACTTGTTAGCTTCCTTGGAGGACCTACTGGCAGACACCTTATCTTCTATGTGTTGAGTAAACATCTGAGAAACATCCTTCCTTCACAGGAAGGATGTGGACTGCGTGCCCTGTTCTCATGGGACTCCTTGGAGACCAACCTCTATGTGCTAAAATTCTTGTAGTTATTAAAGGATTTCTCAGCTGGAGGCTGCCTGTTTCTCTTTACTCTGGTACAACTTGGAAAGGAGACTCTGAACTCCCTTACTTGGAAGCCAGGGAAACCCAAGACAAAGGTCAAAATTACTTCAGGTCCTGTGATCAGGAAAGGCTAATTTTAGTTGGTGGATGGATGAGGATAGGATTCATGTGATTTTTACTTCTGTTTTTTTCTTCACTTCACAGACATTATCTCATACCTGTGTCCAGTCAGTTAAACCTTAATCTCAGGATTTGTTTGAACTTGAGATTCACTTTTGACATTTTGCCTAGTAGTCTCACACCCCAAATTCATACAGTAGTGCACAATACTAGTAATGGAGAAGAAATGAAATACTGTGACTGAGGAAGTCTAGTCAACCAAACAGGTAAACACTGGGTCCCCAAATCACCTTACCTTATTTCAGGGTCCTTAAAATTAAGAGCTTAGTATATGTTAGTCATGCAGACTTTTTCAGTAGTTGACAGAGATGGAAATTTTCAGAGTACAGTTCCCCCTCAAGTGAGCTGAAATTAAAATTTTAGTTTTTAAGGAAGAAAACTTGTTCTCAGAGTTAGATGTATTAGATGCCTAAATACCTTGCAAAACCACAGGTTGTAATAAATGAAAAGATAGGGATGCAGTTTTTGTAACTTGAGTAGTTGTCCCGTTCTTTATTTTGACACAAAGCACCTTCTTCTGCAAACAAAATATGGAAAGCTTTTTGCATGTGCAAAACATGGCAAAGAGGAAGATAAATATTCATGCAAGGAAGCAATGACTGAGTTATAAGTTGGTCATTGAATACTCAAAATTAGAGGAAGCAGAACTTAGTGCAATGTCAAAAGCTTTTCATTTGCTGCGTTCCTGCCATTGTATTTTTAAGACTGAGAGCAGAGTCCTAGTGGAGTCTTTTGCCATGGTCTGAAGGCAATGGTTGATTGAACGGTTGCACCGTGATGGAAGTTTGAGCACTCTCCACCACGGAGTTGGAACAGAACACCCACCTGCTGCTGTTTCTGTTTCACAAGGGGTAGGGGTGATTTTGAAAGACAAAATCCCTTCAGGGTGCTAAATCTTTCTGCTAGTAAAATGCTTGTTTTGCTGTACTTTGTAATATGAGAAAAGGCAAAAACCCTAAAGCAAAAGCCCTGCTTTACTTCCATTTCTGACTTTCTGTACTATAGTTACATTTCTAATCAATCACCGTCCTTCTGAATAATAACTATAATGTTGATCCCTGAGGCAGTCTCTGCATCTTGTTAACATACCTGCTTATTCTGTGGCTATTCCTGACTTGTTTAAAATATTTGGATCAAATGAAGTCTTATTTATTCCTTTAATTGGTCCTGATTTTCCCAACTTAGTTTTCAACATATTTTAAACTTCTGAATCCGGCATGTCTGACTGAAGTTCATTGTCCTTCCCCTGACTCTTTGGATTGCCTAACTTTAGCAGGTGTGCCCTCGTCTTTGGCTTTCTTAGTGGCAGGTATTACAGTAATACTCCCCCAGGTATGTTTCTGAACTTTGTCTTCAGTAATAGAAGATGAAGGTTCAGGATAACGTGATAGCATATGATGAAAACTAAATGTTATACTTGAAAAAAGTGTAGTCCACAAATTTTATTGTTGCCTTTAGTTATGTGTCATTTCTCTTCTGATCTTTTGTGGCAATAATACAGTGTTGAAAGACTCAGGCTCGGTGAAGTCTTGTGCGTTATTATGTTGAGTAGTTTTTGTGTAGTGATATTATTAGTCACTGTTGTAAATTAAAGGCACACAGTGGAATGTAATGTCCAAATTAGTACTTTTGTTAGGAAGGGAGGGAAACTCAACCTTAAATTTAAGACAAGTGGTATGGCCTGTGGAGAACTTTATACTTTTATGTTATCTGCCAATTAAGGCATGTAAACATTTTGTAAAAGAGCCTCACAGTTTGAAAAATCTTCTGAGTTGCTTTTATATGGTAGGTATTTCTTATGGATTTAATTTTCATATTTGATAGTGTTCATTTATGTCATAGCTTTACAAACAATATTTTTTGTTGAGAATATTAATCAGCTCTGGCTAATTGTTGTGATGTTAACTTGTGAAAGATTGACATAATTTCTTAAAATATGTCTAAAGTTACACTTCATTTAATTGTCATTCTGTAAAATATGAAGGGTCCTGTAGGCCTTTCTTTTGTAGGGACAAACTGTTAAGGTGGTGGGAGACTTATCATAAGCTGAATTGAACTGGGCTCCCCAAAATAGTCATTTCATTCATTGTGTCTGACCACTGAAGACTTTATGTTACTGCTGACCCTGCAATTAAATCAAGCTGTGGTGTGGAACTGCATAACCTCGATCATAAACCCGAGAAGCCCTTCAAACTGGGGCATTTGAACCACTGCATGAAGCTTCTGCTGTCCCACAGAACTTTCCCAGCAGGGAGCCAAAGCCTTTCCCCTGGAACCACTGCCCAGATCTGCCTCCCCAGTGTCACTGACCCTTGCTCTGCTGGTTTGGTTCACAATGGGGAGAAAAAGTGTTTTTAGGTCCAGGGAAGGTACAATATTGTCCCTGCAATATCCAAAAATAGGGATGCTAACATCACAGAGAATCTCGCATTACTTCATGCTAGAGAACTATGGTTCTGAGCTTTTCAGATTGTGCAGGAAGCTGATTTGGGATCCTGCCACAAAAGACTATGCTTTGAAGTTAGTTGTTTTTGGCTCATACCACAGTAAGGCAAATCTACTTGTGAACTCTAGATTAACACAACTTCAGCTGATCAAGTAGCGGCTGTCTGATAAAAGCTTCTAAAAGTTGTATCAGGGAATGGAAGCTCCATTTATTCCTTAATCACTCTACAAGCAGCTCATTCTGACCCAAGCAGCCCTAATCAGGGAAATATCCTAACTACATCCTTTCTTACTCATATATTATCCTTTAAGAGGTAGTCAATGTGTTCTGTTTTCTTAAAGCTTTAATTAAAAAATCTTTTGAGTGGCTCACTAGGTTTTTTTTCTTATGTTTGCAGTAATAGATCTATGTCACTGGCTATAAAATGTATTTTGGTATTAATTTGGTATTATTCTCAAAACATGCAGGAAAAATATCTTTCAAGTCTTGGTCTTCTTAACTTCCCTGACACTGTCCTCTTCCAGTTCTTCAGCATCCCTTTAGGAAGGTCTTTGTTCCCCCTCTGATCTCATTTCCCTCAATGTCTATACTTCTTCTCCCACCACCCTTCCTATGCTCGTTCCTACATGTTACTTCCATTTTCTGATATGTTGTCCTAAATACCTCACTTTCAACTCAATACAGGAAAAGCAGAACCTCTGCTGATAGCCTCCAACCCTCCATGCTTGCCTGTGCTTCCTTCTAGCACTGACAGTATTATTGTGTTCCTTTTACTTTGGACTGTAAGCCCTCATGAGGGATGTTTATCTCCTGGACAACTGAGGTCTGAATAGTACAAATGCTTTCCCATATGAATAGCTTCAGTGTTCTGTGAAGAAACAGGCCATATGTAAGAAATAATTATGAGCATTGAGTTGGTCTTTGTCCAGCTCCCAATGGAAAAGTGTCTGCATGAGAAATTTCAGGATAATAACTGACAACCATTGATGTATTTGCCTGCAGCCTTGGCAGAAGGACCAAGGGCTGATTGAACCTGGACAATGGACTAGCCTTTCATTTCTGGAAGCGTTCCTTCTTTCCAGAGTACTGCCTGGGGACTATGGAGAGCTTCTCCCTTCTGGTCCTGCCCATCGACTGTGACAGATAAAATACAACCTCTCCAGATGTGTCAATGAGGCACACGTGCGGGCACTGACTTACATAACTAAATATGCTTTTTAGCATCAGTGGCTAGTTAAATGAAAAAGTGACATGAATACAACACGTGCAGGGCTAAGTGAACGATGCTGGGAGTCCTGCACTTATTCCTGGCTTCTGCACCCCAGACTGTGCAGCTGGCATGCAAGGAATGACTTTGGCTACCCAGTGGGAGCCTCTCCAGTCACTGTGTACTGTCATTGCTGTATATATGTATATGCAGTTAAACGGGATGGAACACATTCAGTGGATCTAATACCTCTTGGATTTCGCTGCACCTCTGCTACAGCTACTTTCCTAGATACCCAGAAGAGTATCTGACAAGGGCCAGAAAGGCTGGATCAGCTCTCTCTAGTTGGCATTTTGTTATATTACAGTTTCATCTGCAAAATACTTTCTTGAGGATTACCAAATACTGTCAGGAATGTTTTATTACGTCTATGGATATGCAAAGGTGTCTCAAGTCCTACTGAGATACTATTGAAGAAAGGAGGTGTTGCCCTCTTTGCAACCACAAGAAATCAAAGCCTTTCATTTTAACCAGAGTACATGGGATTTTTATTTAATTTAATTAGATCATAGAATGGTTGGGGTTGGAAGGGACCTTAACGATCATTGAGTTCTAATCCCCCTGCCATGGGCAGGGACATCTCCCACTACAGCAGGTTGCTGAAAGCCCCATCCAGCCTGGCCTTGAACACTTCCAGGGATGGGGTATCTACAACTTTCCTGGGCAACCTGTTCCAGTGTCTCACTAGGTCATTATTTTTATGTCTTGGTCTTTGAGAAAAATCACTTATCAAGACCTTAAGGCTTCATTACATTACGAAATGCACATGGGACACACCAACCCTGTGAAATCGGTGTGTTTTGGAACAGGTGTTAAACACAATTCGTACTTTCTTGGATCCCACTCCTGCATTGGTCCGTGCCTGAGAAGTTTAGTTTAGGTACTGAATGATGAGCAGATTTCTGCCTCTTTCTCACTTTCTTTATTAACATATCCAGTAAACAGTTGCGTGTGTGCTAATGCAGGGCATCTTTCGCAGAGGTCCTTCAGTGCAGAGACCTCAGTATCTTCTGCCTGATCTGCAATGCTAGCCCCGGTGATATTATTCAAGATAATGCCTGAAGCCTAGAAGAACAGTCATACTATGTCCAGGGAAGTTTTGGTGGTGTGGATGTATCTGCTAATACAGTCTGAGGAAATACTACTGTGCTGGAAACAGCTGTTCTTCATACTTCTATGATTCAGATTACATGAAGAGAGATTGTTGTTGTTATCTCTTTGAATGCATCTTGAGGCATATAGAGTGCCTCAGATAGATGATCCACCTGGCTGTAGTTGTGTTCTTGTTCTCCGCACTTCGGGAATTTTTACTCTTCATGAGCCAAAAAGGGAGAGGAATCCTATGCTACATGTGCAGCACACAGATGCACATTTGTTCAGAACATAGTATGTTTTTCTTTTATACTAGTTTATGCCCAGCATTTAACCAACAAGTCGTTCCAGTATTTTAGTATTCTGTATTGAGTCTATGGTGGTAGGAATGGAGGAAAATACACTATACTTCCATATATGCACATCTTTCTTATGTTTGTATTTGTATTTCAGGATTCAAACAAATCTTGGAAATGCCTCTATTTAAAGAGTTGTTTAAACCTTTAAGAAGGAAACAGAAAAAAGATTTTTAATAACTATTATTGCAATTTTTAGAATTCTTGTGAGAATGCGAGAATGGGTCATAGGAAGTTTTCTTTCTGTTGGGTTGAAATAAGTAGTACATATGCTGTTAGAGATGATGAATATTGTGTCATCAACAATGGTACAGTGGGATTCTCATTCAATTTAAATGAGGTCTTTTAAAGACAGTCTTAAATTCACCTGTAAGGGCTTCTATAGAAATGCTCCCGTCTTTATAATATAATATAAATAATTCCTAACACTGAATTATTAGTTCTGTTCGCAGATGAGAAAGATATTTTGCTTATTCTACTGGATGATTTTTTAAAAATTTTTATCCAGGATTTTATAAATCTCACCTGCAAGAACATTTCAAATCTGAACAAACTTGAGTGAACAGGAAAAGGTCACGTCAATATGAAACTGGTTAAATTCCAGCCGTTGACAATCCATCATGTTTGACCCATGCTGCATGATTACAGCAGGATATGGTGTTGGGACATTTACAGGAATACATCCTCTTTCAAGCATGTATTTCCAGAGTGGATGGTTTCCATTACTGGAAACAAAATACTGTTTCAACTTTTAAACTCAATTCTTTATTCATATAGGAAAACTGTCAGAATTTTGATTAAACCGTATTTCAGATTTTTTTGTGATTTTGTTTTTTAATATAACTATTTTATATAGTTATATATATAGTTATATATTTTTATAGTTATATATAACTATATAACTCTATTTTATATAACTAAGTAACTATTATATAATTACAACAAAAGAGCCGTTATTTTGAATGCTTATTTACATTCTTAACATGCTTTTTGAAAAATGGTTGTTTCTTTAGTGAAAGAAAATGGACTTTAAAGCAACCAAATAAGCATTTTTTTCAAAAATGAAGAAACTCACTTTTTTCCAAAACAGAATGACTGAAGACAAACACTGCTTTGAGTTTATTATGCCTTTATTTCAGGGCAGGTCTTACTTCTGTTTCAGCAATGGGATCAAGATTTAAATTAGTGAAATGACAGATTTGAATATGTGATTAAAATTGGTTTTAATAGTTGTTTTTCTATGGTGTTGTTTGTGGTGGTGTTGGTGTGGGGTTTGGTTGGTGGGTGCTTTTTTTTGTGTGTTTTGTTTTATGTTTGGTTGTTTGTTTGTGGGTTGTTTGTTTGTTTTGTGCTTTTTGGGTTGTGTTTTTTTTTTATTGGTTTTTTTTTTTTTTATGTGGTTGGACTCAATGATCTCAGAGGTCCCTTCCAACCATGGAGATTCTGTGATTCTGTGATCTTTTGTCAGCAAGGTTACTCCTCTATCTTTAGCTAGGATTTATTTGCTAAGACAAGGTATGTTTTTCTTCCATTGTTGCTTCATCAGATCAGCAGAGAGACCATTCATGAACTTGGTCAGTATTCATCTGTAGTGGCAATTCAGATTTTCAGGTGCTATTCTGCATATTCTTGATCCAAGTCAGGACCAAATCATTGGCACCCATGTGAAGTCATAACCAAGACAGGTGGTAGGGTTGGCGAGTAAGTTTTGGTGATATATTGTCATGAAATAATTAACACCAGTTTAATTTTTATCAAGACCTATCTCCCCCTTTCCAAATGGGACTGTATGGACCCGGGCAGGATTTGGGTCTGTGAGATGTAAGGTGAGCTGCGTGTGAGTTGAAGGTTTTTCACAAATGCAGCAGCCGGTTGAAGTTGCCATACGTTTTTGATTCCATTTTGCGGTGTGCGTGGCAGTTTGCCGGGTGGTGTGCGGGGAGCCAGTTCTTGCATTGGCAGACCCGGCAGAGGCGCGTGTTGCGGGATTCCCGCTACAGCACACATATGTTGGACAGCACTGCAACTTCACACGCACGGAGCAGTCACAGGCTTAAGCAAATTCCACGGACACATATCAGATGTGGCATGTAGGTGTTTGACAGGGGCCACATGCTGAATCGGCTGTTTTACCGTTGCGTGCTTTCATTTTGGCCACTTTATCCTTTAGATGCTTATGACAGCAGGTGCTTATAGCCTAGGGTGGCACTGATATGTAAGTGAGCATGTCTTATGTTTCTTCAGCAGCGTGGAACCACTGTGGAAACGGAATTCACTGTTACTATCATTTTGCTCACGCTTGTGAGAAGGTATGACCTGTTATGAGAGATGAGATGGGTCTGGCTGTGTCAGCACTTTGAGTAGCATCTGAGTAAAAAAATATAATAACTGCATGACAAGCTGAAGCAGATGTCATGAGCTTTTTTTGGAGAGTAGGTAGTAGGTCATTGCTGTAATGATTCCACAATGTGACTATGAGCAATGGGGTCCTGGGGAAGGCAGGGACCTTTTCTGTTTGATTCTTTCTTTCCTCTTGTGTTTTCTAAAACGTTTGTCAGGGGAGGATACCAGTCTTCGTGCTGAGTGGCCATACTGGATGACATGCAGTGTCCATATGGCCATATCCCTACTCTGAAACTTGCCAGTCAAGGATCAGAATTTACTTAGGCAAAGATTATCAGAAACTCAGTAAGAGCAAATATTGCCACTGTCCCCAGAGTATTCACCTGTTTGTGACAATTGGTGTAGAGACTGTCTGTCAGTAATTTAAGGGCATTACTCAACCTGTGCAGTTGCTGTGCGTAGTTTGGATTCTGTCATGGTTTTGCCAACAAAATGGCTGCCACTTATTTTGCTTGATACTCCTGTCTAGTAAGCAATTTTACTGTGTTTAAACTGTGCTGTGTGTACTGTACTGTGTGTTCAGCCTTTTGTATAGAGGTAATTTAACTGATGCTCTGATTTTTATGACTCAAGAGACTTACAGTAAGATTTCCTTTCTTGTCAAATAAATTTTTGCTCTAGTGTTTGGGAGCTTTCTGTTTCTGATCTATCGCTGTGCTGCACAGCGAGCACCTAAAGGAGCCGGATGGGACTCTTGGCCTTGGGAACCTTGAGCTGATGAGGCTCTGTGAGCTGTTTCAGACAACGAATGAGCTACTACTAGTCATAAGAATCTCTCCTGCCTTATTTGATACCCACAAAACTCTGGTGTGGCTTGGTTCTGTTACTTGGGAAGCCTGTCAAGTGGCGAAATAGAAATATTCTTAAAGTGAGAGAGCAGGTGGCTTAGATTACTATCAAATGCAACCAAAGGACTCCCAATGTAAAGGGTGTACGCAGATTCTCTAATATAATTGTGATCTTTCTTGACTACAAACATAATAACATTGTTGGAATGCAACACATATGTACCAGGATGCTGCAAATGTCTCTTAGTTCAATGATTTGTTGAGATGCTCACTCTTCAAGATTAACTACTATATCCTTAACACACCCAAGCAATCAGTCATGTGCAAAGCAGAGCTCTTCTGAAATGTAAGAGATGGAATTTAACACTATTGCAACTTTCTTAATGTGTTGGAGCACATTGCCAGGTGAGGTAGCCAGCGTAGAATCTGGCCTATTATTTTAATAGGAATGAAATTACAGAGGATAACCTTCTCACTGTGCACTAAAGAAACGGTGTTTGTTTACTGGCATTAGTTTTAGTATTGTGGTACTTTTCTAGAGTTCAAAAAGCTCCTGCTAAGATCTGTGTGTATTCTGTTACCAGCTCTTCCATGTTGCCTATATCCTTATCAAGTTCGCAAATTCTCCTCGTCCAGATCTCTGGATCTTAGAAAGATCAGTGGACTTTGGAAGAACTTACACCCCCTGGCAATATTTTGCTCGTGAGTATCAATCCTTGTGTCACTGCTCTTTTGTGGACAGGTTTCTTTAATCATTAGCCCAGTAGCTGGAAAATCAGACCATGAGCCTCACTAAAGATTTCAACTGCAGTGAAGAAAGTGAATGTCAAATACATTTCTCTTGTCTTAGTTATCCACAATAAATTAGTGACAAGAGTGTAACGAAAAAAGAGCATGATGTTTTGAAAGCGTAACTCAGTACGTCAGTATTTTTCAGTCTGTTGGGAACTTTGGTTTGGTTTGGTTTTTTGGTATGTCAGAACTACAGTGTCCTTCATCCCATGGGACCCTGGAGTTCCTTGCAAAAACCAAAGAGAAAAACAAATGCAAAATCGTGGAGTATAGCTTCTTTGTGACGATGTGAGAAATAATTTGCCAGGTCTGTCAGGCACTCCTGAACTCCTTAGGGTGAGAAATGATTATTTTTTTTTTTTTTAGGAATTTCCATTTTTCTGCACTAAGCAAAGCAATTGTTGTTATTATTCAATTATGGGGAGGGGAGAATTTACCTAAAAGCACATGGGATACTTCTTCATTAGTTTAAATTAGAACAACACTGTTTATTTTCACATATAAAAATAATTTTGTTCTCACTTAACTAGACTCCAAAGCAGATTGCTTGGAGCAGTTTGGAAAGGAAGCTAATCTGCCGCTGAGGAGGGACAGCGATGTCCTTTGCACCACAGAATACTCTCGCATTCTGCCTCTGGAAAACGGAGAGGTAAGTGCTTTCCAAAAAGTAATGTGTGACACAAGCACATAGCATCAGTTTCAGAAGTTTGCTGTTTCAATGGAAACCTAGGACTGGAAGTAATTTTTTAGCTACGACTGCTTGAATCTACATTAATAAGTCCATAACCAAGCACTTAAGTAGCTGGTAAGATTTTTGGAGGGTGAGCTGGATCCTCCTATCTTTCACTGTTTCCCGTGGAGGTAGGAGTTGCTCAGAGCCACCTCTGCTGATTTTTATTATGATTTAGGTGCCTCGCTTTAGCCACATGCATTTGAAGATGCTGACTGCATTTTCTGAATAGTTCCAATGCACATGGCAGAACTTACTGCATCAGGATTGCTCATGCGAGTAAGGGCTGTAGGAACAGGTATTTACCATTCAAGAATAAGTTAAAAATATATAAAATGCTACATATTTATAATAGAATACATGTATTTGGAAAAACATTGCTGTGATTTTAGCCGTTGTTCCTTGCTAGGCAGAACTCTGTGGCTTGTGTTACCTGAATGAATGTTAAAGTCCTGGCTGTGCTCATGGCTCCTGCTGACATTCTCCTTTTACGCCTGATGTGGCTAGAATCCAGATCTGAACTTCTCCAGAGTTATCCCGAGCTTTTGAGCATATGGATCTGGGGTGGTAGTTTTATATTAAAGTAGAATTTGTTTATTAACGTATCTGTAAAATTTCCCTAATAAAATATTGTAAAGAAAAATTTCCATAGAGGAAGAACATTGCTGGTACCATCCCCTATTGTGTTCTGTATGACTTTTCCGAAAGAAATTGTGCTGCAATCAGAACTGTCACCACTCCCTTGTTAGACACTTTGGAGTATAGGAACTGTTTGAAAATAGAAATCTGTTATCTGGTTGGTTACAAATAAATGAAATTATCTTGGTTGTATATAGTATACGTGCACACAATATTTTTAATTTAACAGAGATTCATGATTGCTAGGCTGCTGGCATTCACTTCTTTAAAAAATAAAAAAGTACTGGAGCCCTTGTTTTGAAAGTCAGATAAACCTCCTTTCATGTGAGAGGATTTTCTAAAGCAACACTGTGTACTTTCTTCCAAAAGACCATTAATACGCTCCCAGGCACTGGACCTGGTAACAATAATATTTTCCAGGAATGTTTGTGCCTTAACCCAAAAATAAATGTGCTTTGGGAAAGAGCCAAAACATGATGATCTTTACTCAGGCAAAACTCCCATTGACACTATCAACTGTTAATGTAACTATTTGCAACTACTCGTGCTACTTTTTTTCTATTAAAACGTATATTTTTTTTGTATTTTAATGTCTGTTTTCAAAACGGATAGAGGCACTTTTTTTTACAATGTGCCATATGGGTAATGAGAATCCAGGAGGGTCCAAGACTAACACCACCACTTTTCCCTATGTTCTGGCTGCAGTATGAAATGTGTAGTTATTAATGCAAATATGTTCAGAAACATTAGTAAGTTTTTGGACTCTATTAATTTTGCTTTATGCTGCTACTGACACTTGCAGTTGATATTTTAACAAAAATGTGCTTACTTCTCTATTAGATTGTAGTATCTTTGGTAAATGGCCGCCCAGGAGCAAAAAACTTCACTTACTCCCCTGGTCTTCGAGAATTCACAAAAGCAACAAACATCCGCCTTCATTTTCTCAGAACTAATACACTTCTTGGGCACTTGATATCAAAAGCTCAACGAGACCCCACTGTAACCCGTAGAGTAAGTACTGTTTTCACTGGGATATACTCAGTAATCATATTCAGCATGTCAGAGACCAAAAAATGGTCTGAATATTTTAAGTTTGCATCATTCTAACAATCTAAATTTATAGTGACCCACCTTTAAATCCTCATATTTTCTCCAGGTTTGTTTGAGACCAGAAGGTAACTGGCTCAGCACAGGTTTATGGAGGGGAAGTAAAGATTGATGATTTTGTAACTGACTGTCTTCTTTCCCTGTTTTTTAATATGGAAGGAAGTTGGGCGTGTCAAGGGAGCTATAAGGAGCCAAAGCGGAAATCTTCTATCTTATTTTATGCAGAGATGAGGAACTAAATCTCTTCAGCTTCATTTGACACTACTTTCCCTTATTTATTCAAAGAAGGATTTTCAGGAAACAGTACCTGAGTTTCTAAAGGAGCAGGAATCAAAGGATGTACTCAAAAGTTACTATCTTTCCACAAATTGTTTGAGATACCTAGATGTTTTCAGTGGATTTTGGGATGTCCAAGAGCTCGAAAGCCAAAGTCCCACTCTCATTCAGTGGGGAGATGTAAGGAAATTCAGCTCTCTCAAGGGAACACTGCATAGAAATTCATATACTTAGAGAGATTGCAGGCTTCATATTGTATTGTTATTTTTAACCTTTTCATTTAAAATGAAGATTTGATAACAATTGGAGGAAGCCCTGGGGTGAGGCACTGCACAAATGTGTGTGAGGGTTTCTGCTCTGAAAAACATAAAACCATTCCAGTTACTTGATAGAACTCCCATTAAGTACCTTTATTGTCTTAAGTAAATTTTAAGATGTTGCTTACAGGCAGATGTAAATGCAGTATTTAGTTTACTTGGCAAGCAGCACAGCTTTAGTGTAAGAAACTTCTGATGTTATCACATGCATGGGATGTAGGATAGATGAATAAAATGTCGACTGTTTTTTCATTAAATTGTTAAAAGAGAGCTCAAGTCTAGAAAAGAGTTGATATTAAGGAAAATCTGTGTGTTAAACTTACTGCAGAAATACTGCAAAAACAGATGAAAACCAAACCCGTTCTGTTCTCCTATCCAAGTAACTTCCTGGCTTCCTCTGTTAATTGAGTTCACGACACGTCGAATTATATAGAGTATATTTTATGTCTGAAGTGTGTCAGTTTGGCCCATTAATTGTGTTGGCCTATTACTAATTTGACTTATTACTAACCAGTGACAGTACAATTACTGTTCGTAGTAAAGCACAGCTCCAGAAAGCTGTATGAAACTATAAGACTGGGTTGTGAAGACTCTTATACCAAAACCCACTGTCAAATATGTTGATGAGTCACAGTGATCATTTCTACCTGTGCTGAAAATACTCAAAGTTTTACTTGAAAGTTTTTACTAGAAAGTTTTGCTTACAGTATGAAAATGGTAGGCACGGTTAGAAATTAATGTGCATATTTGAATAGAGATAGTTCAGAAGGCAAAAAGTATTTCCTAGTCTGTATATCCCACTTACTGTTCTTCACCTGCCTAAAGCAAAGAGAGCCAGTTGGAAAAGCTCTCTGCCTTGGGGAAGCAACTTGTCTGTGCCCAGCCTACTCCACCCACATAAAAGCAACCAAAATGAATCACAGGATTATACAATGGTTGGAAGGGATCTCTCGAGGTCATCCAGTCCAACCCCTTCTACAACAGCAGGGCCATCTAGGGCTGGTTGGTCAGGACCATGTGCAGTCAGCTTTTGAGTATTTCCAAGGATGGAAACTCCACAACCTCTCTGGGTGACCTGTGCCAGTGCTCAGTCACCCTCACAGTGAAAAAGTGTTTCCTGATGTTCAGAGGGAACCTTCTGTGTTTCAGTTTGTGCCCACTGTCACTTGACACCACTGATAAGAGCTTGGCTCTGTCCACTTTGCACCCTCCCTTCAGGTATTTACGTACATTGATAAATTCCCTCCCTGAGCTTTCTCTTCTCCAGGCTGAACAGTCCCAGCTCTCTCAGCCCTTCCTCACAGGAGAGATGCTCCAGTCCCTCATCATCTTCATGGCCCTTTGTTGGACTTTTACCATGATGTCCATGTCTCTCTTGCACTGGGGTGCTCAGAAGTGTACCCAGCACTCCAGCTGTGGCCTCACCAGTGCTGAGTAGAGGGGAGGGATCGCCACTGAGAGAAGCTATACACACTACTTAGAGGGGCTGTATTGTGAATGCAGTGAGCACAGGAGACATAACAGCATAATGTTATGACCCTTATTCTCCTCATCCATGGCTTTAAATCTGCCCCTTTAACTTTTTCTGGGGGGTACATACAGGCCAAGATTTACAACCAGCTCTCCTGGTTTTGCCTGGTTGTCTAAGGAGACAAGGAAAGAACTTCTGAGCTACAAAAATGTATGCAGAATTTACTGTTGATATGTATACATTAAGGATATTTTCACTGAGTTGAACCAATTAAATTTTTATCTTCTATTGCCTGTGTGCCTGCAAGGCATGAGGATGAGATACAAAGTGTTCCAGCTTTAGATCAGTTTCAGCTTGAGTTAGGAGTGATTTTGACCAAGCTGGTGGTTTCAGTCTGTTTCTAGCATTTAGTGATCATGTCTGACTGAACAGGGAAACTGCACTGCCCACACCAGCGTGTCTGGATTATTGGCCAGACCAAGGTCTCACAAGCTGATGCTTTGACAGTACTCTACACCTCCATCCTCAAGCTGGCTTTGAACAAGCTTTGGGCTTGGGTACTGGTGGCTGTGTTGCTGCTGTGGAACGGAGAGCTACAGCAATATGCATCTGGTGTGAGCTGCACAAGCCTGTTGCTATGAGGCACCCCATGGGTGATTTGCTGCTACTCGTACTGAGATCAGACATCAACAGAGGTTTGACCATTGGCTGCCTGACACTGGCCTTTTGTAAAGGCATGCCTTTACAATTCTGATGAGATTTGACAATCTGATGTTGATATTTCTGACATAATGCAAGTAAGGAAAGATCCATACGAACTTCTTGTGCTTGTTCCATAGTATTACTACAGTATAAAGGACATCAGTATTGGTGGTCGATGTGTTTGCCATGGCCATGCTGAAGTATGTAACGCAAAGAGTGCTGAAAACCGCTACCAGTAAGTAAACAGAGCATGACATTAATTTGAGAAAAACAATATATGAATGTTTTCAAATGACTTTTTTTTTTTTAATTATAGAAGAATGTAGTCTTGCAGGGATTTTACATTATATTAAAAAAAACCCCTAGATTCTGCTAACGATTGACAAGAAAACATGTCAAGAGCTATTATATATGAAATACAATAATAAAAAGTCTTTACTTAGAGTTTGGCAGATGCAATAGTTTTTAAGAACCCCCTCATTCTTTTTGGGAAACATGGCTTGATACCACCTCCCAACAGCAGGAATTAGAAAGCCAACTCAAAACCAAAGTTAGTGAACTTCCTGGAACTACTGAGCATTATAACTGAGCTCAGCCAAGACCTGGTGGCTTTTGATCATTACTAGGAAAAATAAAACCAGAAATGGAATGAAACAAACGGAATGAACTATTCCCTTTGCCTGTGAAGTTTATGTTTGCCATCCTGATTTCACAAGGAATTAGACAAGGTTCCTTGGCTCATCTGCTATAGGGAAGTGACTGTGAATAATCAGTCTGTCATCTAAAACATATTTTAAAAGCTTGGTTTAAACCAGCTGTTGCTCCTATCCATAATGGTATTGAAACAAACTTTTATCAGGACAGCGCAATGTTTTCAGTTGTGTTTTAATGAAGAGTAAGTGGGCAGATGGGTGCCTCTTTTCCAGCTGTCTGTGCTGAAGAAATGTAAGTACAGAAGGCATAAAATCTAGATGGTGTGAAATCTACGGGAATAGGATGATTATATTTGAAAACCGCTTTCTCCCTTGGCTATTATATGATATAGATAAGAGAGGAACATTGGAAAATGCCTCTCCAGTCTCAAGGTCTCTTTGTTCCTTCTGGGATTTAGTTACTATGTATTATAGTAAGACCTAGCCCAGAATGAAAACCTGCCCTTTAAGGAGGCTATTCAGCTAAATCAAAATAAATATGAACTACATTTTCTTGATGAATAGTGTGCATTATTTTAAAAATAGCAAGACGAAGTTATGATCTTGGATTATTAAAAACACTAGTAAATTTATTGTAAACAGAACATAATGAAAAAATGATGAAGGCTTGCATATAAAGGGGATAAATATTTTGATTTACTGTAGGTCAACAAGCTTGAGCCTTTGAATGAAGCTAAAATAGGATATATCCTAAATTGTTATATATAATTTAATATTCTAGAATAAAGTTTTATAATCCAGTCTGTTTAATCCAATTATAAATGTTCTCTATGAGTAATTTGTACTAATAAACTCGTAATCACATGTTTAAAGTAGTCAGTGATGAAGAATTTTAGGAAAGTTTCAAAATGTTCCGGTGTTACTGTTTGACCTCTTGACATGTAAGCTTATGTCCTGTCCTTTTCACACTAACTTTAAGTGTTGGACTGCAATAAAATTAAGAAAAGAAGTTTCAGTCCAGCTTCAGTAAAATAAGAGGCTTTCATTTCTGTAGGTTTCAATGTGAATGTCAGCATAATACATGTGGGGAAACCTGTGATCGCTGCTGCCCTGGATATAATCAGAAGCAGTGGCAACCTGCAACAGCTGGGAGCACAAATCTGTGTGAACGTGAGTAGCCTGAAAGATGCTAGATTAAAAGGGACATTGACAAGTGGGTGGGAATTCGCTGTAGCACACGTGTACATGGGGCACAACTAGTACACTGCATGTTTTAATGCCTTTTTTCTTTACTGAGAAAATTCTTTGCATACAGCAATAAGGAACAGATGATGCAGTGAATATTATTTATGTGCTTCTCTCTTACTAAACAATGGAAATAGTAATTTGAGTGAGAATATGACATGAGAAGAGTGGAAGCCTTCCTGTAGTAGACTGAGTCAACATCTCTCCTTGGTCATAGCTGTTTGCTGTCAGATTGTGGATCCCCACTAGCACAGCAGAGGCTGTGGGTGTCTTGTACAACTTCAAAGTTTGCCTCCCCATGCCCAGCCTCTTGGTGTTCAGATTGCAGAGATATTGCTCGAGGCTGCCTCTGCTTATAGGCACTTGAGCTTCCCTCCGTTCTCCTGCTGGTGGTTGCCCCTCACTGACTGTATGAAAGCGGACCCAAAAGCATTCCTGGAGGGGAGCCATGGCAATTCCATGCTTGTGTTCCTTCCCGTGCTCATAGTTGGGAATTTGGAGTGCTTTATCCCCACAGATTGAGTAGTCAAGCTGGAGAAGGCCACTGACCTTTCTCCCACCTCCCTTGAGTCTCATTCTTTTGTTAAAGAAAATGATAACATGGACCCCCTTTTGGCGGAGGGGTATATACTGTCACACAGGGGTGTTCTGCATTCTTCTGGCCAGAAGTCAGCAAATGTGGCATAGGCAGTGTTCCCATCTCTGTGCACATCCTGTTCTGATGTTTTGGCACCCTGGAGTCTCCTTTGTGTTTCCTAATTTATTTTCCTCGTCATGCCGTTCCTGAGAGTAGCGTAGCCAGTGGGTATAAACCGTTAACAGGGGAACCTTTTTTGAAAGCCAAAGAGATGTACCTGTGTAATTAGTTTGAGGAATAAAGAGATGGCTTGTTTAATCAAAACTGCAGTACTATGGCTGAGTGTTGGGGTGAGGGGTGGGGAAGATGATTAAAATGTTTGATAGGAGATAGGCATGTTGGGACACAGTTTTTGGACAATATTTGAAACCTCATTTAAATTCCCTTCTTTGAAAGTAAAACATTTTCTGCCAGGAAAGAGGTAGACAAAGAGCATAAATAATGTCATGTTTTTTAAGGAATGACTTTATAGAAGATCATCTACAAGATTCCGAGCCAAAACAACTTTGTCTCTAACTGCCTCTGAAAAAATACCCTTTCTAGTATGGATTGCTCCTAGCAGTTTGAGGTGATTTGTTGAGAGTGTTTGCCAGGTGCAGACCTCTTTTCCTGGCAGCCAGTAGTGAAGGAATTAAAGCAATCTTGTTAGGCTTCCCAGAAGCTTGAGGTCAATGGAGAGAAACTGATTGAAAGAGGTTGGTGAGAGCTTGTAGGGATAAGCCCAACCTTTTGCTATGAGTTTCCTAGTACTGTATGGGTCAGCGAATGGCCCAGAGTGGTAAGAAGATGCTTGGTGAGGTAGAATGGGTTTCTGTTCCTCTGTAAGAGAAAATGCTGTTAATATAATCAGAGCAAATAATTTACCATTGCTATTAGAAGACATATTTGTGAGCTGTAGCTCACAGACAGTTTGGCCCTAGAGGCAAGGAGGTTTTATATACATTGTAAAGATTTTTTTTTGCATGTTCTCTTCTTTCCTTTTCTGACTTAATATCTTGAACCAGCATCTCATTTGTGCAATGTTTTATTTTCTTGAAAAATTATATGAATAAAAAAACCTCAAAGATCTTCACACAATCTGGCCAGGGAACCCTGTCGTGATCTCTCTAGTTACTGTGAGCAGACCATGAGGGAACCTGGTGGTAGGCCACCACCTCAGCTGTGTTGTTGGTAGTTTCTAGGAAAAGTCTTCCTCGTCCAAAGTTGTTCAGATATATAGACGTAGAGGAGATGAAGAGAATGATCTGGTTTCCCGTCTCTTGTCTATATGAACACATAGCAAGGCATGGAGAATCAGTTGTTCCTGAGTTGTGCTTGGAATAGAGTTGGAAGGATTATTTCCCATAAGCTTACTTCATCATGAAGAAAGTAGGGCAGGGCCCTTAGCTTGTTTTGAGGTGCTTTCAAGAACCCAATACCTTCTAGAGTATCTTATTCCCTGGCCCAGATGAAGGAAGGATTTCTTGAAACATGAAGTCATAGCTTTATAAAGTCTAAACTTCAGGAATTTGCTGGGAAGGCTTCCCTGAAGTGCTGGAACATGTGTAATTAAAACCTCACCTAGCACCTGGGGAAGCCTTTTTTGTTTCCTGCATTCTTTCAAAAAAACTCCTATTGTTCCTCTCAAGTAAAGAAAGAAGATCAGATCAGAATGAAAAAAAGGACATAAGATGAGTTTATGGCAAAACCATAGTCCTGCCCTTTGATTTATACTGTTTGCTTACCACTATGGTTGGTTTGTACTCAGATTCATATTACAGTTCTGGAAGATGTCAGTGAAGACAGGTGGAGCTTTACATGGCCAACAGGAAGAGATTGATTCTAACTTAGATTCTAATTTAACATTCTTAGATGGGAAGATTATGAGAGACACATAACTGATCTCTAGGAAATTTATATAAATTATTTTCTGGGTAAATGCATCATCCTTTACTCAAACTTTATTTGCAAGAACTATTCAAAGTGTGGAGCTATTTTTTGGGTTAATTCTCTTCTGCAAGCAAGGCATGAACATTGGCTGGTTCTGGGCAAAAAGCAAAAGCTTTTCAGGATCTAGGTCTCCCACCTTGATGTAAGGAAGTTGGTGAAGCCAGCTGATGGGTGTACAGGGACACAAAGGGATATATCAGTGGATTTCTCTCAGGTGTTTTCAATAGGTGAACTTCCTAGACTGAGGCTGATGTACCCGCATGCAAAACCTTGCAGGTATCTCTCAATCTCTTCTGAGCTCTGCAATATTAACCTTGTGTTAGATGGAGTTAAAGTATAGCAGAACGTGTATGTCGAGTGAGTGGATTCACTGTGAGTTTAGCTGTTACCTTTCTTTGGCTTAACAGAGGGGAAAAATACAGGAAAGGAGGTAACTACACACCACCCAAAGTAAAATCTATCACAGCTGATAAACAAAAAACTGGGGAAGTTATTTGTCTTAGTCACCCAATTCTTTCCTTTTCTAGGAAATAATAATATTATTATTATCATTATTAGTATTGTTCTTCATACCATACTTCTTCAAACCATACCTCTTTATGAATCGACAATTCTAAGGAAATAGAATGAGCTCATACTTAAAATGTATCCACTCAGAAGACAGCAGCTGGGTAAAGGTATAGCTAATTTTGTATGAGAAATATTTTGTATCAGCTGAGTATGAGAGTTCTTTGGTGTAGGTGTTTTTATTTAAATGTGTATATCTTACCTATAATTGTTTATTTTAAATAAAGATTTCATGTACACAGCTTCAGCCCAGATGTATTTTTAGACATGGAAAAATAGAATAAACATTTGAACATGTTCCCAATATTTTTAAAAAGCTGCTGAGACTATTATTCTGGAGCTTCCTAGTTCTGCATTTATGCATAAATACATTGTTTTGAGATAGTACAACTGTTGCCTCCTCTGGTAAGCCTAGCAGCCTATGTTTTCCTCATATCTAGATGATCTTACCATGCTTCTGGTATGCCTATTCAGTTGTTGATAGGTAAATACATGTATTTGAATTCACCATACCTGAATGTATGTATACATAAAAAAAATCTGAGCTTCTTTTTCACCTCTCCTGCATTACTGAATTCCAGCATGATAAAGAAAGCTGACTTGGAATATTACTTTTGCAGCCTGCAATTGCCATGGACATGCCACTGATTGCTACTATGATGCTGGTGTTGATCAGCGTCAAGAAAGCTTAAACATCCATGGCCATTATGAAGGTGGAGGTGTCTGCATTAACTGCAAGGTAAAAAGGTTGTTTTGATCAATTTAAATAAATGACATTTGAATAAGAGCTACTGAAGTGGGACTGTGTCCTCACCAATGGTTTGGAGGCTGACCAGCCTGGATAGCTTCATTTCTTTGGGATATATATATATAAAAGGCACACATAAATTGTATTTGTGCTCAATCCTGTGTGATTCAAGTGCAGCCACAGAATGCAACGATTAAATAAACTACAAAAAAATCCCTTTCCTGTTATTACAAACTTTGCCATTTCCCTGCTTAACAGAAGGAATTAAAATTAACCAAATAAAATTCAAACTCAGGCCAGCTGGTTCCTTACTGCAGCAAAACACAGAAGGCTCTCCCTCATCAGCAGGAGTAAAGGAGGGCACAGGCTTTAACAAGAAGGAAGCTTATAGATATTGAAAAAGTGCAGAATCATAGAAGGGACCTCTGGAAGTCATCTAGACTAGTGCTCCACTCTAACCAAGGCTAGATGCAAAATTAGATCAGAGAAGTGTCCAGTTGAGTTCCCACCCAACTTAGTTTCGTCTGCGAACTTACTGAGGGTGCACTCGATCCCCTCATCCAGATCATTGATAAAGATGTTGAAGAGAACCGGCCCCAGTACCGAGCCCTGTGGAACACCACTCGTGACCGTCTGCCAATTGGATTTCACTCCATTCACCACCATTCACCTGAATACATTCAGGACTGTGTTCAAAGGGGTTTTACGTATTTTTGCTGTGGTTCAAGTTACTTAAGAATTTTTTTCTGTGTGCCTTTTAAAACATGTTTATAGACATCCAATGGAAGATCTGTTTTGTGCTGACCTGACTGATCAGGTCTTGCTTTATTTTGGTGTTGCTGATGTTGCTGTTACATAGGGTATTTTAAAAAGTAATATGAGGTATGAGGAAAGATTAATGATGTAGTTGCCTGAACAATTAATATGTTATGATAAGAAAGTAGTATAAAAAGAGATAAATACCATGTGATACTGAAAACTGATATTTTTTTCCTAGAATAACCTTTTTTTGCTGTTAAAATAGCTCTTTTTCATCATGCTTTAAAGATAAAATTCAGCTGCTTTATGTGGGAATACAGTGATTCAAAAATCCATAGATAACAGGTGGTTACAAAACAGCAGATGATGAATGCTGTCTTTATTGCAGTTGTATTCCCTTTTTTCCCTGTGCTGATCCTTTTTTAATTGTACATAGAAACAGTGTGAAGGATGTTATTGCTTCTTAATTTTTCCAAGTTCCCCTTTTTATCTCGTATTCTCCTTGTGTTTTATTTTGCACAGCATAACACAGCTGGTATTAACTGTGAGAAGTGTGCAAAAGGTTACTATCGTCCTTACGGTGTTCCAGTGAGAGCTCCTGATGGCTGTATACGTGAGTCCTTTTCTATTAAGTATCTTCTCATGGTAGGGGCTTGGGATTTTTTGCTATACTGAGAGCATATACTTTCTCCTCATCTTTTGGGGAGAAAAATGAAAGAGCAATGCCAAAAGACATTGGAAGGCACCTGCAAATGTCTTTCTGTGCTGCTTTAGAGCCTTTTAGACCCTTTCTTTTCAACTTAAGTGTCATATGAGGCTAAAGCTTCAGACCATCAGCAGGACAATAGGAGGAAGTAAGGCAGAGCAGGCTGCTGAGGAGATAGGATCATGTAGGCCTGGGGTGCTGCTACACTCCCCACAGTTCAGTGCCATGACCTCTGAGAAGCCACTCTCATCTTCTGCCTCATGACCTTGCTTCTCTTAGCTCTCTGGTGCATGTATGAGAGATCCTTTGGCTCTTGGTTGCTTGAAAATTTTATTCTACAACTCAAAATATTATAGTAGCCTTCCAGTACCTAAAGGGGGCCTACAAGAGAGATGGGGAGGGACTCTTTATCAGGGAGTGTAGCAATGGCATGAGGGGTAACAGTTTTAAACAGAAAGAGAGTAGAAGTTAGGTCCTAGGAAGAAATTATTTGCTGTGTGGGTGGTGAGGCACTGGAACAGGTTGCACAGAGCAGTTGTGGATGCCCCATCCCTTAAGTGTTAAGACCAGGCTGGATGGGGCTTTGAGCAACCTGGTCTAGCGGGATATGTCCCTGCCCATGGCAGGGGGGTTGGAATTTGATGATCTTTAAGGTCCCTTCCAACTCTAGCCATTCTATGATTCCATGAAAAGGTCACAAGGATCACTACTCCGACTTTATGCAGTGCTGAACTTAACATCTAATAAATAATGCAATAGGATAATTACTACTAGAACATTTAAAAAAGAAGAACTGGGTATAGGTAAGAGATAAGAGTTAGATTACAAACAGGAGCCTTGTGACAGGTAGGAAGAAGCTATGGTTGGGTATTGAAATGAACAGGAAGTCGACAGAGCCATGGCGTGTTGCATGTGGTGTGCAAGGGAAGGTGGATGGAGCACGGTGCTTAGCCTAGGTTGTGGAGAAAGTTGAGCAGAAGCCACAGCTTTCTAAATAAATTAAAAAAATAATTAAACACTGAGAAAATAATATAGGTCTTACTTCTAAGGGGTACTGCAAATATTAATTGTTGATACAGAATACTTAGAAAATACTTAACAGCAAATGTTAATTCTTTAAATAATGAGACATTCACAACTTCAAAAGGAACACTATTGTAATGCCATTGTGCACTGCTGAGAAAGGCAAATTAATTATTTTCCAAAAAACTCCTAATTGCTGATACTGACTTAGTCTGCAGTTGTAACTCGGAGCACGCAGAGGGCTGCGAGGAAGGGTCTGGCCGCTGCTTCTGTAAGCGGAATTTCCAGGGAGAAAACTGTGAACGCTGTGCTGATGGATTCTATGATTATCCATTTTGCGTCCGTAAGTATGCAAATAAAAATGCCTCTTTTCCAGTATTTTAAATGTGCATTAAATAATTAGTCATTTTCATGAGGCTTGACTTGGTTAAAACATTTCAGCTTCACATGTTTATACATTCTGATAAATCAGTTGTGATAATACTGAAGAGAGTCTGGTTTATTTTACCAAATGATGGTTACTTGAAAATCAGACAGACTGTGCTGCATTCTCACAATTCTGAGTTCATTTAAGACACCTTCGTCAAAGCTTGCTTCCCTGATAAACAAAGCTTATGGGCTGTCAGTGGATTCTAAAATAGTTAAAAATAATTCTAAAATAGCACCTGGGTAATGCTGGCAAGGTCCTCCTGGCAGAGCATAAGGCTCTCAGCCATGCTCTCTTTATTTTGCTGCGAGTAGGTGCAGATCCATGGTCAAAGGAAGGGTTCCAGTTTGTTTCAGGTTTTTTAAGAAGTGGTTGAAGGAAAAGACTTTGTAAATCCAGAGAAAACAAACATATTAGCAAAAACAATGCGGCACAAATGTCAACTGCTTCTGCGTATTGAAAATAGTGACAGAATGCTATCTAATGCTATTGATTAATTGAAAATTAGATTTTTACTTAAAAATAAAGAGATTAAAATTAAGTACTGGGAATTCAGCAAATGAAATGCTTTTACCATAAACAAGTTATATGTAAAATAACTGAGAAAAAGGATTGTGTTTGATGCATAAAAGCTTGTGATTCCATGATCAGATTCCAAAAATGCATCGGTGGGAGAATTTTGTGCCCTCGGGAGAGGTGTGTTTCTGGTAGCTGATAAAACAGGTGTTGTTCTGGGGCAAGATTTGAGGTCTGACAAAAACAGAGATACCATGATAAAAATGGAAGAGGAGTGAAATCAATACAAAACAAAGGAACAGTGTAAAAAACCTGAATGTTGTTTGAATTCAATGGCTGTGATAGAACAAATCCTCTCCATACAGCACACTCTATATTATCACATCTCATTTATCCTCTTGCTTGTAATCCAGCATTTTTAAGTAAATTCAGCTCAGATAGACCTTGATCTAAGTCCTACTGATGTTTATAGCACATCAACTTTGGATCCCATCTTACTGGAGGAAAGTTTGTTGGGATGTCTTTCCCATTCCTAATCTGGAGGATTCCCAAATATAAACCTCCCAAGATGTAATGTACATGTCATGAATTCTGGCAGTTCAGGTAGTGAGTGGCATTGGCAGGCAGCGGGAGATGGACCTTCAGCTGGAAGCAGGGAGTGTGAAGTAACTCAGTACGGAGTTTTCGTGGCACCCTCTAGCACAAGAAATCTTTGTGTACAAAAGGGTGGGGAGCAGGGAAGCAACCTGGTACCATTTCCAAATAGCATCTGGCCTTTCATACTTGTTCTTTCAAGAGGGGATGTTTATACCTGAATTGGGGAATAAAAGTAAAATGTTTCTTATCCTGTTCCTAACTGAGAAGAAACTAAGCTGAATTTGGTTACTAGAGCCATGTGAATATCATGCTCTCTAGGCTGACAGGAGATGGCTTCATGGTTTGTTGTGATTTTTAGAGAAGTAACTGTTGTCTATTTCGAATACACTTCATTGTTTCTTTTATTTTAAAGGTATTCCTGTATATCCTTTTACTTCTCCCAATCCAAGAGATGAAATGGCTGGTGACATAATAGGCAAGTTCTTGGTGTTTGTTTTCCCTCCCATTTCACTATTTTTCCCTGTGTTGCTGTTTTTCACTCTTCCAGTGGTGCCTGCTCGTTCATGGAGATTTATGTAGTAATTTTGCCACTGTTGGTATTTATCTTTCAGAGCACCTTTGTTCTTGCCAGGAGTTCATCGTATTGTCATGTTGATATTGAACAGTTTAGCAGGCTAGTTTCAGGAAGAGTTATGGATCAAAATAAGTTTGACCAGCCTCCGGCAAACATCTGCAGAAGAGGCTGACCATCTTGTTTGGTGCTCTTATGAACAGATCCATCAAGAGTTTCTGACATGTACAACTTGTCAGCTGTTCTGTGCTGTAAATCTCTTAAGGCTAACTGGCCCCTGCTTCTGGACTGTCCTCTTGCACCTGGCAAATTGTACATTGCCCTTGGCAGTGAAGGACTTTGATTTCTAAGAGAGCTACATATTTCTTATTTAGTCCACTGCAAAGCTGCCTGAAATCCACACAATGATTCCCTCAGTGGGCTTAGGGTTTTTAGTATATATTATCATACTGCAGAACAGAGACATCTTCGCATGCTTAATCACATACATATTTGTAATGCACTTAAAGATTAATAACTTTAAAAAACCTCAAAACCTTTTTCATATGCTGAAATCAACATTCTTTCCCTTTACTTCTAGTAGCTTTAATAGCACTGGAGTTTATGTTGGCAAATGAAAAAGTGTTTTCTTCTGTGAATGTAGCAGACGCTTAGATATAAGCAGAGAGTACAAATCCATATATGTACTTTCAAGTCCCAGTTGTTTTCTTGGAAGTGTCTGCAGTTGCCATCACAGCCCACAAAGCCTCAGTCTCCTCTACCACTTATCTCCTTTGTACAGCACCCAAAATAATTGCCCTGGTAGGCGTCTGGGTATGCTGTGTTGCATATCCTCTTCTCTCGCCTATTTTTAAAAGGAAGAAGAAAGAAAACTCCAAAGATAAAATGAAAAATTTTAAAGAGGAGAAAACAGATCTCGAGCTGTTTATGTTTTCAATGAGTAGCATCTGAGACTGAAGGCATAAGAAAGGCAAACTGCCTCTAAGTGGAAGCAAATAGGTTTTTTTTCTGTTCAAAAGTAATAAATACTAAGCACTGGATCTGTTTTTCTCTGCCAAAGTACAAGGAGTTGCGTGATTTTATGCACTGACTTTGTTCCTTTCTTTCTTTCTTTCTTTTCCTTTCCTCTTGTAACT
The DNA here is from genome assembly GCA_026546715.1 of Gallinago undulata. Lineage (NCBI taxonomy): Eukaryota > Metazoa > Chordata > Aves > Charadriiformes > Scolopacidae > Gallinago > Gallinago undulata. Next base: position 105,662,365 of record JAOTQQ010000012.1, read on the forward strand.
AGAAGGTGGCTGCAAACCAGGATATTTTGGCCCCCAGTGTCTGCGTAAGTGCCGTAGTTTCTTTGACGCCTGGAACCTGCGCTCCGGTGTAAGCGCCAGCGTTCGGCTTCCAAGTGAAATAGGAATGCTAACACCATAACACCGCAAATGTTTTCTTTACAAATGTGCTTTTCAGCTTGCCAGTGCCATGGTGCAGGAGTGCTGGGCGGTGGCTGCGATGGAAACACCGGACGGTGCAGATGCCGAGTGGGATTTGAGGGGTTTTCTTGTGACACCTGTGCAGCTGGGTATTTTCATTACCCCTTCTGCCAGGGTAAGCCAAACCTTCCCTTTCGGCAAGCGTATCCAAAATACAGACCCAGGTTTTACACTGAAGGATGAAGTTCTTTGACCACGGAGATGTGGTCATTCCCAAAACTCACTGAAGTCAAAGAAAAAAAAATGGGACAAGAGGAGATTTCTATCTAAAAATGCCCCTATTTCCTTGATTGCTGTCTACTGTGTGATACAGCTGTTAGGTTCCAGTTTGGGCTTGGATTTAGTAACATTGATGAAATTTAGATTACCTTTGGGAACATCTCTGTTACTTATCCTTGTTTTGTTTTGGTGTTTGTTTTTTTTTTAATTGTTTTTAATTTGAGTTTGCAACCTCACTTTGATGCCCTTTCTAATCAATACTAGAAAACTGGCTGGTTTTAAACTTTATTAACCATCCCTGCACTGTCTCTTTAAGCATTTTATTAACACCTCCTACCTGGGATTGCAATCCCATGTACCATATATTGTTTCATTTTAGTTTTAAAAAAAGATAGAACTACTTGCAACAGTTGGCATACCACTTGGCATCGATAAATCAGCCTCTGAGTGGGACAGGCAAAGCATAGTGCTGCAGCCCTGATATGAACCCAGCAGCTACTTTGAGCCAGACTCTTTTACTCTTTCATTAATATCTCCCTCAATGCTGAATTATTACTGATGTGGGCAATCAATAAAAGCTGTTACAAATTGAAGTAAATCTAATGGGAAGATTTTGGCCCTGTTGAGCACCAGGGATTTGCCTTTTTTTTAAATTATTTTTTTAATTGGAAGAAAGATAGAAGGAGAGTGCCTGTGCAGAGGCCGCCTCTGAAATGTCTTTTGTTGGTTGCAGTGTGCGAATGTAATTTGGTGGGTACCCAGCCTGAAGTCTGCGATTTTCTTGGGAGGTGTCTTTGTCGCTCTGGAGTGGCTGGACTTCAGTGTGACAGCTGCCAGCCTGGCCACCACTCTTTCCCTGCCTGCCAAGGTAAGGCTGCCGATCGCATGTACAGCATTGAATAGGCCCCCAAACAGGCACCACTGAGGGCTTTTCGGGTAGTGTTTTTGCTGTGGCTGAAGCAATATTCACAGTAGTCATTGGGCAGGGGACTCTTGTTCTCTAGATTGAAATCCTCGTATGTTCTCATTCTCCAAGACTAATTCCAGGCATGTTTTCATAGTAAGGAAGAACTATATAGTCTATTTTCTCACAGGCTTTTTTTTTTTGCATGGTCAAATGGTTTGATACAGTCTGTTAACACAGCTGTCTTACTAATAACCAAAGGATTTGAAAGCTGTTTTCGCGTGGAGACCTGCAGCAAGAGAATATGCTTGACTGCTAAGGAACTGGTGTAGTAGAACTATGAAGCACTAATCTACTTTAGCAGAGGGTCTTTGGTACTTTTTAAAATGTATGTTCTGTGAATCTCAAAATAGGAGGCTCCCATTTTGCCCTTCACAGTGATTTCTCATTCATTTTAAGGTCATACAACAGGCACAGAGACAACCTCTGTTCATGTAATCATGAAACGTGAATCATCTCCATGGGGTTTCACTAGTGTACCTGCCACCAAGGAATAGCCTGCATTTTTCAGGAGAGGAAAATTGATCAGCACTGATGAAGTATAACCTTGAATATCACTATGGTTTTGTGTGTGTATGAGGAATCCATCAAGTAACTATCTGGCCCCTAGGTTTCATCTGCCTTTGTAATGAGTGAGACAGAGGCCCTTAATCCTTAGTGAATTTTACAGTGAGAAAGAATACAGGATACTGCTGAATTCTGGTGTGTGCCTTCCTGCACAGCTTAGCAAGATTTATGTAGAACATTGATTTACTTTCTTCCCTCTCGTTATTTTTGGTTGTTTGCTATATCAATCCTCCTCCTTTTGGGCTTACATACTTGTTTATGTCCTATAAATACGCAGCAGAATCCTTTATGCTGTTGCAAAGCTATGTTGCGTTTTGTTACCAAAGACAATGGGTGGAATAAAGAAGTACTGCATGACTGTGTTTTATGGTCTGGAGTAGATTAACATTTTTAATGGAAAACATAAAATCAGGATTCCACATTGGTACATGCTGTTCAGTGGTTTTAAAACACTCTAACAATTTTATTTTTCTTAGAAGTGAATCAGGCAGCAATCTTAAAGCAAATCAAACCTGCATTGAATATGTTTGAACTTTTAACACCAAAAGCTGAAAAGAGACGTAAAAGCTTAGAAGAGCATGCAAAAACAAATTGTAAAAGACAGATAAAAATAATTGAAAACCCAGTCAGTGGAATTACTCAAAAACTCCTGCAGTTCACAGCTTGTTCTAGTAAAATAAGCTGCCATGGGTTTAAACTTGGACTAATGCAGCACACTGCAAACTCTGGTGGAAGTGAGCAGCCCAGACTGCTACTCATGTTTGGAGTTGTCATCTTCAAAAAGGAGGTAGATCTATAACTTCTTTGGCTGCTGCAGCTAGAACTGATCTCTCTAGTCTTGCCTTGTTGAACTCAATAAAATCTTTATTTAATAGGAGTGATATCAAAATAAAGCCTTGAAACAAACCAGTGTTATTAAAATGAGGAGAGAATGCAATGGAATGTTCAGCTGGGGGTGGACTCTAGTGTAGGTGATGTTTTTGGAAGCTTCAGTATTTGTATTTCTCTTATACTAACTTCTTAGCAAGCGCTGCATCTTTCCAGGCGTCTTTGCAGTAACCACAGCAAAGTCAAATGTCCTTGGCTGCAGCAGAAAGAGGAACTGAAAGGGGGAACCAGGAACATGAGCAAGGAACAGAAGTACAGTGTTTGTTTTATATTTCTGTCATTGAGCCATTTCTGTCAGTTATAAAGTCCAAGTAATTAACTGCAGCACTTTGGCTTGTACCTGGGGCAGACGCCCATCCACAAGAAGGGTGGGAAGGATGATCTGGGGAACTACAGGCCTGTCAGTCTGACCTCGGTGCCTGGGAAGGTCATGGAACAGATCATCCTGAGTGCCACTATGCAGCACATGAAGGACACCCAGGTGATCAGGCCCAGCCAGCATGGGTTCATGAGGGGCAGGACCTGCTTGACAAACCTGATCTCCTTCTATGACAAAGTGACTCGATTGGTGGATGAAGGAAAGGCTGTGGGTGTTATTTACCTAGACTTTAGTAAGGCCTTTGATACAGTGTCCCACAGTACCTTCCTGGAGAAACTGGATGCTCATGGCTTAGATGAGCTCAGATAACTCCCATACTCTCCACTGGGTTAAAAACTGGCTGGAGGGCCGGGCCCAGAGAGTGGTGGCGAATGGAGTTAAATCCAGTTGGTGTCCCACAGGGCTCGGTACTGGAGCAGGTTCTCTTCAACATCATTATCAATGATCTGGACAAGGGGATCGAATGCACCCTCAGCAAATTTGCAGACGACACTAAGTTGGGTGGGAGTGTTGATCTGCTGGAGGGTAGAGAGGCTTTGCAGAGGGATCTGGAAAGGCTGTACCGATGGGCTGAGACCAACAAGATGAGTTTCAATAAGGCCAAGTGCCGAGTCCTGCACTTGGGTCACAACAACCCCAGGCAGCGCTACAGGCTGGGGGCAGAGTGGCTGGAGAGCTGCCCAGCAGAAAAGGACCTGGGGGTGTTGGTCGAATGTCGGCTGAACATGAGCCAGCAGTGTGCCCAGGTGGCCAAAAAGGCCAACAACATCCTGGCCTGTATCAAGAACAGTGTGGTGAGTAGGACCCGGGAGGTGATCATCCCCCTGTACTCGGCACTGGTGAGACCCCACCTCGAGTACTGTGTCCAGTTTTGGGCCCCCTTCCACAAGAAGGACATTGAGGTGCTGGAGCGGGTCCAGAGAAGGGCAACGAAGCTGGTGAGGGGTCTGGAGCACAAGTCTTATGAGGAGAGGTTGAAGGAGCTGGGGTTGTTCAGTCAGGGGAAGAGGAGACTGAGGGGAGACCTTCTCACTCTTTACAACTCCCTGAAAGGAGGGTGTAGCAGGGGGGGATTGGTCTCTTCTCTCAAGTCACAGATGATAGGACAAGGGGTAATGGCTTCAACTTACACCAGGGGAGGTTCAGGTTAGATATTAGGAAATACTTCTTTACTGAAAGGGTTGTCAGACATTGGAATGGGCTGCCCAGGGTGGTGGTTGAGGCATTTGAACATCCCTGGAGGTATTCAAGAGACAAGTTGACATGGTGCTCAGGGATATGGATTAGTGTTGGGTTGGTGTTGTTTTGGGTATGGTGTGGAGTGTGTGGGTGTGGTGTTTTTGTTGGGTTTTTTGTTGTTTTTTTTTATTGGTTGGATTAGATGATCTTAAAAGGTCCCTTCCACCCTAGGTGATTCTGTGATTCTGATTTTAATTCTACAGACTCCCATTCATGTACCTATAGAGTGTGACCCTGTGTAATGTCCATCGTTTCAATAAAATAGCATGTCTTATCTGTGAAAGAACTGCTAGCCTAAAATAGCGGCAACTCCAAAAGAAGTTTGTTGTTATAGCCTGACAATAGTTTTTGTTATAATCTGGCAGTGTACCTTGTGTATTACATGCAGATTTCTGCAATGCACAGCTTACCAGCTTGTCGAATTAAGATGTCAGCAGTTTTTACCTTGTGCATCATTTATTTGTGCATCATGAACTTCTGCTTGTGTGTCATTATTCATAAGTTTCTTGTTAGTCTTTAGACCTAGCCTACCTTTGTGGATGCTGTTTCTCAGAGGTTATTTTTTAAAGATGTTAAGTACTTCTCTCCTGTGACGTTCTTTTCATTATAAGATGGATTTCTGTCCCTTGTGCCTGTGTTTTGCAAGGCAAAACCCCTAAACTGCACATTATAGAATTGCAGTAAGAACCTGATTAATCAGTGGTTGAGGAGGCAATTACAGTATGTGATCTATTTCAGGACTTATATTGGTGGTGGTAAAATTATGGTTTGTCTGGTTTCCTCATTATTGCTTCAAATTCAAATGTAACTTTTTTGGCAAATTCTTGTTTAAATAACTGCTCGTTTAGACATGTATCTGTCAGGATAGGTTTCTTTTTTTTTCTTTTTTTCCTCTGTGCAGAATGTAACTGTGATGCTGTTGGGTCAGTGGAGAATGCATGTGGTCCTCGAGGTCAGTGTGTGTGCCATAGTAACTACGCTGGACTTAGGTGTGACCAGTGCGCTCTGGGTTATTACAGCTATCCCAGCTGTTTGCGTGAGTAAAAGCCTTTCTTCCTTGTACTGGAGTTACCTGTGTAACTATGATAGTTTTGTTCCATCCAAAAAACCACTGAAGATCCAGCCAGTGGCTAGGCTTCCTAGCAGGGATGCACTCTGGTAGTCCTTGGCACATGATTGCTGTTACTGTGCTAGTGGAATTAATGTGAGCATAGCAGTGTTTGGCCTTGGCACAGTTGTATCTCTTTTTTAAAAATATGAAATCCAAAGCTTAGGCTGGGCAATGGGCATATACTTGTATGAGTTCTGACTCACTCAACTTACAGAACATAAGCTGTGTTTCCACTGATTCGGGCCTCCCATAGTTGACACACTCTCCTGTAAACTTTTAAGTAAGTGCATTAGTGTGTGTTGGCCTGTGCCTGTGCCAACATTGCACCTTGAATCCTTGTCTAGAAGAGCTTGACTCGGCAAATCTTCCATCATACCAACAATTTTTTCCTACCCACATTGATCAGGCACAGAATGCATGTATAGGTTTTTCACATGAAGCAGAGGGAAACCGGCAGGCTGTTGTTAAAATCAGCAAACAACTTGATCATCATGAACAGGATTGCTCTCTCCTAGAAATCAAAAGATTATTAATGCTAAGGATGGAATATATCCTCAGAATTCTGCAATTACTAATCATGACAACCACAGCAGGTTTGTTCTTTCTCTTTAGGAGACTGGCTACTACTTTACTAAAATAGTTGTCATTAACCATTTCACCCTTAGACTCTGAGCAAAAATTAGTCCCCTGGGCTGTAACAGCATTGCTCTTTTTTGTGGCATTATTCTTATTTACCCTGTGTGTGTAAATCATTGTGCAACTGAGACTTCACGTGGGAATCTGAAACAGTAAGACTGTTGCATGGTATATTTCAAAACTTGCTTCTGGCCCCCCTGCCCTCAGATCTAAAGGTGTAAGGGGCATACAATTATATAGTCTGTATTTCACCATCATAATTTTAAGTGCAGTTCTAATTACAGAATTTGCCCTGTGCTTTCTGTACTGTTATGAAGATCAAGAAAGCCAAAATCAAGACTGCTCTTAGGATGGGACAAAAAAAAGTTGAGGAGGAGGGATTTATTACAGTTCCAGATAATCCTACCCATTTCTGTTAAGAACAGAGGAAGAAAATAATGTCAAGGTGGTAGTGTCACATCAAACTCATAGGTTCCAAGGAGGGGTGAGGACCCTGTGAGTTATAGGTGGACCTTGTGAGCTGTTTGTTGGAAAGAAAAATGAAGACTGCTCTAGACAAATAGTATTCAAAACCTCTACGGTGTTGCTTGGTACGTAAATGGTGAACCCTCCCAAACCCTGTCTGTGTTTGTTGTTATGTAGCTTGTCAGTGCTCTCCCCACGGTTCCCAGCACAGTGTGTGTGAGCCCACGTCGGGGCAGTGCGAGTGTCAAGCAGGCGTCACGGGGCGACAGTGTGACAGATGCCTTTCTGCAGCTGACAGTTTTCCCTACTGCGAAGGTAATGCTTCTGAGGGAAGACCCTCCATTCTGGTCCAGGTTGCCTCTATTTTTTATTGCAGAGTTCTATAGGGCAGTCTGCTGCATGCAAAGTTTTATAGAACTCCCCTGAAGCATAGGGAGGGAGGGATGCACCAGGAGCACATATTAGATGAGCTTATTTGTCATTCTATATGTTATTTCAGGAAGTGAAATACAAGATTAAAACCTTTTTTAGATGAGGGCACAGGAACTTTAAGAAAAGGTCTCTCAGTTCTGTAAGTTGAGCAACCTGCTCTAGCAGGAGGTGTCCCTGCCCATGGCAGGGGGTTGGAACCTGATGATCTTTAAGGTCCCTTCCAACTCTAGCCATTCTATGACTCTATGATTCTAAGTTAGCACTATATTTTTTCCAAGTGACTTACTTTGCATACCAAAGCAAATAGTCTTATCCGGGCTAAATACATATTTGAAAAATCGTTATTAAAGGCGTCTGCTGGTCTTAAAGTTTAAAGTATTTGAGCCCCTCCAAGGTAACCATATTAAAAAGCTCTTTAAATCTCACACCTGCTACATTGTGCACTACTGCATTCCACAGCTCTGTTTTCAAAAGATCTTTCAGTGTGTTTGTTTTTTAATTTCATAAAGGTGTCAACAGTGAATGTGACCCTTCAGGTAGCGTTGATTCTCATTCTGTAAGTATTCTACCATAGCAGCCAACAATACATGTTAATAATTCCTTAAGACTTAATAAAAGCCTTTGCTGAATGCATTCACTTCATTGCTTAAGCCCTGAAGCCTGCTCTTAGACTGTGAAAGAATTGCATGAATAAGAGTGGAAATAGTCTTTGTGTTTTGTTCTTTGATCATACAAGTGCCATTACCTGTTAAGCATTTTTTAAAAAAATCTTACAGATATGGAATATGCATATTGTTTATGTCTTTGTGGTATGCTAGAACACTAATATACACATGCAGATGTGCATATATACCTATGCATGTCTGGTTCTGGGTTGCAACCCACTATTTCAGCATCAAATTGTTCTTGAAAAACTTATCTCTTTTAAACTGTTGCTATTCCACTATTATTGCTATCAGTAGACTGATGGTTGTTATTATTATTATTATTGCCAGAAATCACAGTCATTGCTAAATGTCTGGCAAAGAAGACCTAGACGATGAGTCTGACAGATGAAAGTATCTATGTAGGTTCGTGTATACAGCTTTGTGTGTCTTCCACCAATAAATGAAAGAGAAAATATGAAAATGAAGTATTGTTTTTAAGGAAGTTTGGGCTTTTTTTAAATTTCTGCAAAACAGTTAATGCTTTAGAGCAGTTCTAAAAAGGCTATAAAAGATTTGGAAAGTCCCTCCATTGGAACATTTAGAGTAAATTAGATACAGAAAAAATATGTAAGGTAGAATCCTGTGCTGATAGTACGAGACAGAAAAATCTAAGAAGTCTGAATCAGCTGCATTTTCAACACATCTGTAAAAGTCAGTAAACTGCCTGAGCTTTTAATAATATTATGTTTTTCTTAGTATTAAAGACCAGTATACTATTTATGAAAGATGAAAACTTTTAAACTCCTTACTGTCATTAGGGCTATTGTCAATGTCTTCAGCACGTTGAAGGTCCTACCTGTAGTAAATGCAAACCGTTGTACTGGAACTTGGCCAAAGAAAACCCTGAGGGATGTACAGGTATGGCTTCGTGAGATGTTTCTTTGGCTTACAGAATGTGTTAAATTCTTCTGAAAGTAATTTTTATTCTCTGTCGTCATCTTTGGTGCTCAGTGACCTTCACAACTCTTTTTAACAGCATGTTTTTCACACTTTTTCACACTTAATTGTAACACCAACTTACCCACAATACCAGCAGTTATTTTTAGAAATTAGACCAGAATTTCATGAGTGTTTGCTAGTTCTGCACCAAGGTGTGCTCTGAGTTACAATGATTTGTACTTCATACGGCCCTGTAGCAGTTTCACTGGAGTCAGACAGGATTTCTGCCCTTAACACTGAAAGCAGAATTTGGCTCAATGTTTTGAGAAAAAGGTGCTTTTTCATTTATTGTCACCTCCTAGCTTGTAGAGGAGTGAAAAGCCTTCTTATGGCCTCAGGGTGTGACAAACCTGTTATGGTTTATGTCTATTTAACACCAATCTGTTTGCACTTTTCAATGTTTGCTAACAGCAAGTGTGTTTTTAAGGCAGATAGTAATAATTTTAAAGATTAAAAAGGTTAAAGATAAAAAAAAATCTTTAAAGACTTTTTTTCTTCCCAACTATATCCTTTCCAACAGATTCCACCACAACAGCCACCTAAATAGAATGAGTAGCTTTAGAGGTGATACCAATATCATTACACTTTTGACTCTAAATCTCTAAATATGATGCAGTCTAAACATCTCAAAGATTAATTACTGCAACTTTCATGTAATTCATTTGCTCTGCATTCAGTCACAGAGTCAATACTGGGTTTCACCAAACCTCTGGGTCAGTGTGTCTTCTTCCTGCAATATTTACTTCATTTATATTTGATACAGAGAGTTAGAATCATAGAATCATCTGGGCTGGAAGGGACCTCCAAAGGCCATCTAGTCCAAACCCCCGCAGTCAGCAGGGACACCCCCAACTAGACCAGGTTGCCCAGGGCCTC
>JAOTQQ010000012.1:105672084-105708543 GCA_026546715.1 Gallinago undulata
CTGTAGCCCCCTCAGGTACTGGAAGGCCACTATTAGGTCTCCCTGGAGCCTCCTCTTCTCCAGGCTGAACAACCCCAAACTGGTTGGGTTGAACAGGTCCAAAAGTAGCACTGCAGAATAGAAAGTGCTGGTCAGGCTGGAAGACACTGTTTTGCATCAATTGTCTGAATGTTTCTAAGCGAGAAAACAATTGAAAATCCTGATTCAAGAATGCTTCTGTTAAACAAAGTTAGAACACTTTAAAACACAAGTAAATTGCACGTATGCAGAAGTCCTCATTCTTTCTCCTTTGCTTTTTCTTCTCACCTTGTGTCAGTATCTGCCTGCTATTCTGGACCTTCCAGAGTGATGTCCACTTGGCTCAGAATTGCAGATTCAGTGGTGGGTTTTTTTCCTGAAAAGTATCTTAGAAAGACAAAATTCAGATTTATTTTTTTTTTTCATCTGTGCAGCATGCCAGTGTGATGTGAGTGGAACACTAAGTGGAGTTGGAGAATGTCAGCAGGTAAAGTGAAATTAAAAGAAAGACATTAAATTGATTTTTGTAAAGATGGTTGTTGTGACGTTTGGTGAGTAGAAATCTTAGTGCTGATTATTACTTTTGCACGTAAAGTGGCTGGTTTTATACAGCCAAGAAGCAATTTTATACAGAAGTTTAATATATCCTAGGGATGCATAAAAGTTCTGCAAATTTTACATCATCTTGAGTTTTTGTATTTTCTAGTCTGTTCATTGGCAATGATAAATGACAGAAATTATGTCCTAGTAATATTTTTTGTTGATTAGAATGTTTTTCCTCTTTAGAATTAGCGGGAATTCAAAGGGGTGAAATATTAAAGTTCTGAAAAAGGTGCTGAAACGTTTTTGATGAAGTTGTTTTCTTGACAGGAAAATGGGCATTGTTACTGCAAATCTAATGTTTGTGGAGATTCTTGTGACACTTGTGAAGCTGGTTATTATGCTCTCGAAAACAAGAATTATTTTGGCTGCCGAGGTAAAATGAACGAAGAACATCTCTAGTAGAACATTTACATGTCGTACCAAAGTCAGTAGATTTCCCTAGGTTGTATTTTAAGAATATGAATGTGTGTGCTTAATGACTCAAGTGTGCAAGCATTTTGCACTACTGCATGTAATTGCCTGTAACCTGAGTAAATGTGTGCAAACATTAGCAAAATGGAGCTAATGAAAGGGATGTAGTTTCACAAAGGTGAAACTTGATTTCAGTGAGATAACACGTCCTTAATATGTCTTAGAAAACAGGACACTTTTACACTATATGTGTTTAGGAACTTTCAATCTTTCAATTCGGCTTGAACTTTTTAGACTAGACATACTTGTTCCTTAGTATGATATATTTATACCTCGTTACTATTGGTGTCCTTTAGTTTGTGCCCCAAGTCCTGTCTCCTGTAGTAAGTCATTCAATAATTCAATATTGTTGTCCAGTATTGGTTAAAAATATGTGTATGCCATTACATAAACACGTATTTTCCTGCTGTGTGCAATTTTTGTAGGATAAGTGAAATTAATTACAGGATAAATTGATAAATTACATGTTGTGGTACCAGACTCTGAAAAATGAACATCTTGCACATTTTCGAAGTTAGTGGTTTTTTGTTGTTTGGTTGGGCATTTTTTAAAAAATAATTATTCATCTTGATATTGCTGTAGAAATTCTGACTTTGAATTTGGAAACACTTGAATGGCTGTTCTGCAAAATTGTAGTCCAAGGTTTTGTAATGTGGCATGGTTTACTACTTTTGATTTTTTTTTTTAAATGGCTTTTGTCACATTCCAAGGAGAAATAAAGAAAACAACAACGATCACAGGAAGCCAGAAATAATTGCATCTTATGCATGTGTGTTAACATTCGTTTGAAAGAATCTGGGGGGAGGGGAGTCTTAAGGGCTCCAGAAGGAGGAAACAAGTCATTAATGGTGTTTAATTAGTGGAAGAGAGGTGTATTTTCTGATAACTTTTATCACTTTTAAAACATTTTTTTTTCTGATGGGATATTTGGCTTTCCCTAACAGGTTGCCAGTGTGATGTTGGAGGATCCCTCAGCCTTGTGTGTGCCGAGCCCTTGGGTGGCTGCCAGTGCAGGGCACACATCGTGGGGATGGCCTGTTGGGAGTGAGTCTGGTATTATTTGTCTCCTGGTAGCTCATGCTTCAGCATAATCCTTTTGAAACTGCCCATCAGTCCCTTGCTATCTTTTCATGGGAGATTCTGGACTTGTTGATAGATAAGCTGGTAAAATGTATGACTGAAATTAATTTTGCTGGGTGGTTTTCTTCTGTTATTTTAATAAGGTTTTTAACTTGTTTCCTGAAATAACCAATACCTGTTTTGTAGTAGTATTGCATATGTGTCTATATAGCTATCAAGAGTTATATATGAAAACATACAGCTGTAAAAGCTTCTGGAAAGAGAATTCTCATTACATCCATCTTATCAGCTGTTTTGAATTTATTAGATGCTATCAGGATTCCTCACTCATCAGTAGGTCACCTGCCTTCCACTATTTTTTGGCCTTCTTCACTGCTTTATGCTCTTAGATGTAAACCCTATAGCAAATGATAATTCTTTGGTTTGTTTGGGTTTTTTTCCCACCTCCTTGAAAGGCCTGAAAAAAACTACTTTTTCCCTGATCTGCACCACATGAAGTTTGAGATTGAAGACGGTACTACTGTCGTCAAAGGAAAGGAGATTCGTTTTGGCTATGATCCTCAGGAATTTCCTAATTTCAGTTGGAGGGGATATGCCCAGATGTCCTCTATACAAGTAAGCTGGTATTTGGCTCAAGGCTTTTGGGTGAAAATATAGGTATGTGGTATGTATGTCTCTGTAGTACTGCTGTGTGCATGCAAAGTCATGGAGAAACCAGAAGAAAGGACAGAATATCACTAATCTGAAATTTGGCACTGTATTACTGTTTGGGTTAGTGAGTGCTGGTATTATTGTTAAGCTGGTCATTATTAGTGCAAATATGTGTTCTTAAGAGGTGTTCTTTGAGGATATTTTTGGAGGGAAACATGCATTTTGCAATAGGTTTAAAGAAAAGAACTAACAGCTTTAAAGTTTGTAATACTAAGTGCAGAAACTCTTGTCATGCCAAGGACAGCAGAAACAGTAGAAATTGGTACTTGGCTAAATAATTTAAATTACAGAACTCAGTGGCAGTGTCTGTGTGCATAAGATTTTCAGGTATCATCACAGTGCTGTTACTGAAGCCTTGTTACACTCCAATAATTGCCAGCTCCAGACCCTTCTTAGTTAGATCCTTGCATGACTGGAATAATCTCATGTTCTTCATTTCAAGGAACTTTCCTATATTTGACCCAGCATTTCTGAGTCTTGCAGGATGCTGAAATAATCCTCCTGACATTTATCTACCTACACAAAAGGCTAATGTGACAACTGCTTGTGAAAAGAAACTATTTCAATACAATTAAAATGTTTTGAGGTGAAATAAGTAAGCTGTGTGTGACCTCAGTGGAGGTGGTGACTGGTGTCTTGTCATGCTGCCAACATGGGTGTCTCATTATAGATTGAGGAGCTGACAGCTGGGCTCAGATTTTAAAGCACCGGCCAGTGTTGCCCAAGTTTGTGACAGAGCTCAAGGAATACTTTCTCCCTGCTGTCTGCCTTTGCTTGAAGCCCAGGACTGACATCTCTCCCTCTTCTACTCCTCACATCTTTTTTCTCACTCTCTAATAGGTCTTCTAGATTTTCCATTAAAGCTTAGAAACCATTTTGATAAAACTGAAGCATGTTTCTTTCTTTCTGTTGCCTTTAATTTTTTGTTCATATCTATTTTACAAGTGTTCCCTCAGTGCCTATCTTATCCATGTAGTATCCTTCAGTAGTCATCCATCTTCATTTAAAACAACACTTGTAAAACCTTCTCCTACTTGTCTGTGTTTTCTGTTCTGGTCCATAGCACTTCTTCAGTCATCTAGATTTTAGCTTTCTAGTCTCTGTAGATCTCTCCACCTTGCCATCTGTCGCATGTCTGTCTTTGCTTTCTGCTTTGCATTTCTGTTAAGAAAGTGGAGGTGTCTGGGATGATAGTGACAGAATTGAGGAATATACATTCAAAGCAGCATATGGGAGCTGGCAATCTTGCATTTATTGTAGCTTTTAGTGATAAGAGAAAATGAGATTTTGTGCTCTGTTCTCAAATGTATGGACCTGGGAGTTGGACTGTGAGGGGAGCTTTAGGATTTAGGATGGAAAGAAGGAAGCCAAACCCTTCAGGTTGCGCCAATCCTAGTTTTTCCTAACCCACCACCAACCTTTGAACGTCTCTGCTGATTCTGCTGCTCTGCAAACTGAATAGTGGGGGCTATGTGAACGCAGCCTCCTGCGGGATTGCTGCCCGTCCAGGGCTAACAAGACCTGAGTGGCTCCAGAGGTGTCAGTTCAGCCCCAAGGAAAGAGAGCCATGGAATAACATCTCTAAGAAACAGCGGGATCTGGTGGAGGAGCAGAAGTTTCAGCAATGGTCTGAGATGTCTGTGTGCTGTGGAACGTTGTGTATGAACTCAGATTAGGATATAGAATCATAAAATGGTTTGGTTTGGAAGAGACCTTAAAGATCATTGAGTTCCAACACCCCTGCCATGGGAAGGGACACCTGCCACTAGACCAGGTTGCTCAAAGCCACATCCAGCCATCCTGGCCTTAAACACTTCCACGGATGAGGCATCCACAACTTCTCTGGGAAACCTGTTCCAGTGTCTCATCACCACCCTCATACTAAGGAATTTCTTCCTGATATCTAATCTAAATCTCCCCTCTTTCAATTTAAAACCATTACCCCTCCTCCTCTCACTGTACTTCCTGATCAAGAGTCACTCTCCACCTCTCCTGAAGGCTCTCTTCAGGTACTGGGAGGCTGCTATAAGGTCTTCCCAGATCCTTCTCTTCTCCAGGCTGAACAACCCCAACTCTCTCAGCCAGTCTTCATAGGGTGCTCCAGCCCTCTGATCATCTTTGTGGCCCTTCGCTGGACTCGTTCCGGCAGGTTCAAGCTCTTCTTGTGCTGAGGACTCCAAAGCTGGACGCAGTACTCCAGGTGGGGTCTCACGAGTGCAGAGTAGAGGGGCAGAATCACCTCCCTCTAACTGCTGGCCGCACTTCTTTTGACGCAGCCCAGGATGCTCTTGGCTTTCTGGGCTGCCAGTGCACACTGCCAGCTCACGCTGAGCTTCTTATCCACCAGCACCTCCAAATCCTTCTCCTCAGGGCTGCTCTCCAGCTATTCTCTGCCCAACCTGTATTTGTACCTGGGATTACCGTGACCCAGGTGCAGGACCTTGCACTTCGCTTGGTTGAGCTTCATGAGGTTCACAGAGGCCCACTTCTCAAGCCTGTCCAGGTCCCTCTGGGTGGCATCCCTTCCCTCTAGCGTGTTGACCACACCACACAGCTTGGTGTCATCAGCGAACTTCCTGAGGGCGGACTCTATCCCACTGTCCATGTCTCTGACAAAGGTTTTGAACAGCACTGGTCCCAGTACTGACCCCTGAGGAACACCCCCTGAGGATCAATGGTTCTGGCCTGTTCCTCAGGAAGCCAGGAATCTGGACAGCCCTTGATACCATATGTCTCATTTATGGCACAGGAAGGGAGCATAACATAAAGTACTGTCCATGTTTCAAGGTACAATATCAACACACATATTAATTTGACCACTCTGTGTCTTTCTGGGTAAGCTGTTATTCAACGAGAATTTTATTTCACAGGAAGTTTGGTTCTATATTCTTTTGTAAGCTGCCTGAGCCTTTCTTTTCTGTTACGGAGTTTGTCTTTGCCAAATGGTTTTTCTCTCTCTGGGTGCTAGTAACGAATAATATACTTTCCTTTCCTCCTTTTTCCCTTTCTTTTTATTTTTCCCAGCCAGAGGTGGTTGTGCCTGTCACTGTGGCTTCCCCTAAGCTCTTCCACCTAGTCCTCCGCTATGTCAGCCTGGGCTCAAAAATCTCTAAAGGGAAGATCTCAATTGCTGAGGGAAAACATTTTGGCACTAATTATACTTGTAAGTGAATTAATTTTCTCACTAGGCTTGCCTGTCTTCCTCTGTCATACACCAGCATTGCCATTCTAGTGGCATTTGTCTGCATGTGTGTTATTCTTGTAGGACTTTAGTATGGTGCTCGCATGGCTTCTCACTGTTCCTCTATTCAGCACTTTACGGCTGGTTTTGTTTATTAACTTCCATTTTTCAGAACGAAGTGAGGATAACTTTGAATGTGGGAAAATCAAACCTCTCCTTATTTCGCATTATCCTGAGATATATTAACCCTGGAGGTGAAACATTATCTGGCCGCATATCTGCTTGTCAGTCTCAGCCTGCAACAGGTAGGTGCAACTCAACAACTCAACGGCACAACACAGCAGAGGAACGTTAGATCAGAGGAGCCTTTTCAGGGTACACCTAAGTCAAATTTGTAATATTTCTTAAAATGCATCACTTTTAACAGTGTTTGGACTTTTGTGCTTTTCCTAATACATTTTGCTGTGTAATCGTTGTGGCTGTGTTTGCATGAAACCCCTGCTTACAGTAGTAATCAACATTTGGTTTTGCAAATGTTTACCAAACTCTTGCTTTCAGTTCCTCACTTGGAAGCTCTGAACTGTGTGTTTTATGAAGCTTTTAAAGAAGGGATAACAACACTTATTTTGGTTTAGTTGCCTGTAGTATTTCAGGTTTAAGGTGGCTTCTGCCTTCATTCTATGATTCTATGATTCATTCCATGAGTAACGTTTATTTAATGATGAATCCTATCTACCAAGTTAGCTCTGATTACAGACCTCAACAGCAGTTGATGCTTTTTGGGCCCTGATAAAAGATAAGTGCTCCATATCCTTTGAATGGTAGAGGCATATCAAGCCTATATGCAGACTTATCTCTTATTATGCCTAACCTCAGCACGCTGATTGGAGCTAATGGAGTTAGTCATAGATCCTTTCAGTAATTCAGAAAAGACAAAACCGAAGACTTGGCAGTGGCAGCAGTTTGTGGTCTGCTCTGGTTTGTATCTCCTGGGAGGCAGGGAACCAGCTTTTGTCTGTGTCCAGGGGCTTCATAGAGGAAACATTTAATATTCATGACAATTGATCCTCACGACTTCTCTTCGATAAAGCATGCTGCAGCTACGTTTCTGTTGTATATGATCTCTGCCCAGAAGTTACCTTCATTTGCTATCTGTAATGAAACATTTCAGATGCCACTGAAAACCTCTGTTATCTGAAATACTTGGCTGAAAGTCACATGAGAACAGGCCTTGTGTCAGCTGAACGTATTGTGAGTCAGTGCAGGGACAGGCTGAATGGAAAATAACGGACGGGGAAAGTGGAGAAGTGAGCATTTCAGAGTATTGCAAAACTGGCTGTAACAGGGGCAGAGCTCTGCTTTTCTGAACCAATTTGCTGAAGACTAATAATAAGAGTGAAGGCAGCAACCACTGCATACCTCTGTAGCTTCCAGTGCGTGGCTGAATGCACTGTTAATGCATATTGACAGAAAAACATTGATCAGCTCCTGTTAGGCCAAGTTTAATGGATGAAATCATCAGTCCAGCTCACTAAGGGACTGTATAAAATGTCTCTACTTGCTTATTTTTTTTACTTGATTTTTTTTTTCTTTGCTGGCAGGGGCTGCTCAGACCAAAGACTTTGTCTTCCCACCCAGCAAGGAGCCAGCTTTCATCACAATCCCAGGAAAAAGCTCTACAGAGCCTTTCTCACTGGTTCCAGGCACGTGGACTATCAGTATAATGGCAGAGGAAGTCCTCTTGGTAAGAAAACAATTGAGGAAAACAAGTGCTTGAAGGATGTCATGATTGTATTGCTCTGGAGTTATTTGCAGGGAAGAACCCTGCAAGCAATTGAAATTCAGCATTAGTAAAAAGACCACAGCAGCAGAATATTGTTATGAAAATTTACAGTTCTGCCTCTTAGTTAATTTTTTTTCTTCTCTGACTTTCACCTGCTCTAATTTTTCTTGTGCTTACAGACTTTAAGTCTATCTAGAATCTGTACCTTCAAAGGATAAAGTGATATTAGCATACAAAACAATTGGTTGAGCATAAATGCTCATAGAAATTCATAATTCTTACATATCACGTGTCGTATCTAGAGTTGGCTTGGCCATAGATGACCATGGCCTGAGTTTCTTGACAAAGAAACTTCAGAAAAGTATGATAAGATGGGCTGCATGATTAGCAGCTCATTTTCTAAATGTTTTTATCCTGCCATCATTACTCTTCTTTCACTCACTGAAAAACTGAAAAAAATTCTGACAGTAGTCCTGAGAAATTGCTATAAAAAGATAAATTGAGGTGATCATTTATGAAAAACCTTAAACATGTATGATCACAAAGACAGCATACTGAAATTCATATGTATAGGTTTAAGAAGTAGCCAGTGTCTTTAAGCCTAGGGCCCTGTTAAATTTATGGAATACCACATAAACTGTTACTAAAGAGCTTGCAAACACATTTCTTGCTGAACGTGACAGTATTTATTGTGCTTGGATTTTTTACTAATATCTTTGAAAAGCAACTTATTAATGATCTTAGCCCAGCGTGTTCTCACAATCACAGTTTTTATAAGGAAGCTCTAATATGTAAATTTAAGTAGGCAAGGCAGAGCAAAAATATACCAGCTTTTGAAACACAGCTTAATAGATCACATGGAATATTTTTATAAAGTCACCTGGGATACGCGAATCTCCCTTGTGGAGTCAGGCATAGTTGATTGGTGTGTGTGTGGATTGCGCCCATGGGTGAAACCTGCACCCACCTGGCTGTGTGGTACCAAGCCCTGGGGAGGCTCCTTTATGAGCACCATCTTGTATAACACATGATGGGAGAGTGGCTTCAGAGTTTCCCTGCACACAGGGCAGGTGCCTTGGTCCCACATCTATGAAGCTTTAAATGGAGTTATGGAGACACATTCTGATGTTGTTGGCCCATGTACCAACAAAAAAAAATCCACGTCTTGCAGATACCCTCTATAAAAATTGTTTATGTGGTTGGTTTTGTTCCTTTCTACATTGTGAAAGACTAGAGATATTCCTTTTGTAATTTTCTGCATGGACTTATATCTGTTGTATTCTTTGTTCTTAGGATTATATGGTGCTATTACCTAGTGATTACTATGAAGCATCCACCTTGCAGATACAAGTTACAGAGCCTTGCACCTATTCAGGACGTGCCTCAACAGAGCAGTCAGTATATAAGCTACAGAATAAACCAGCCTTGAATGATTTTATTATTATCCTGCTGCACTTGAAAACAATAATAATCCTCTGGTTTGTTTGGTTTTTGTTTTTTTTTTTTTTATGTGCAAGCTGCTTGCTCTATCAGCATTTGCCACTGGGCAGATTTTCCTGTGTCCTTGGTTCAGAGGCAGCATATTTCAGCCATGGGGGAGAATACAGAAGAATACCTGTGCGACAGCCAACTCCTGATCAACCAGTGATGTCCCATATCAGTGGAAGAGAGGTCAGATTCCTGCCTGCTAATTGCAGTCCCATCTGCACCATTGACTCTAAACCTACCGGACTAAAACAGTTGCAGATTTATAGCTCAGGATCCCTAAAACAGACTCTGAGTTAATTTCTGCATTTTATACAGAACTCTGTAAATGGATTGGTGTAGGCAGATTTATAACTGTGACGAGAGTGGACATTTCAATCTGACAAAATATTTTATTAAATAAAAATCCCTCTGCTTTAGACCTTCTGACTTGTTCAGCATAGTGTTAATTACAGCAGAAATAGCACAATGGCTTGTCGGCAGAAATGGTGCACATAATATCATTCTAAATTAATCTCTTTTTGTTTCTCAAATAGCTATACTTACATAAAATATTTACTTTACTAAAAAACAAGCAGAAGGAATTAGGCTGCTGCTGTAATGCTGCCATTGAAAGAGAAACATGCTTTGTGAAATGAAAAATTGTACTTGAAGAGTATTTGGTAAAAATGAAAAATTTTATCAAGTACAAGATAATTACATGTAAGATCATGATGTCCTCTAGTTCTGTGCTTGGATATTACTTTGAAAAATACCAAGTGAAACAAGAATGCTTACACGCCACAGGGCCCTGGTGCTTCATCACTGATGCATGTGCTAAACTTTACTGGTATGAATAATTGCAGTGAAGTCAAGAGGGCTGTTGACAGAATTATTTACACGTTTAAGTGTTTGTAGCCTCAGGAGATATTGAGAATATCAGTTTAAATTTGAAAATAATTATATAACTAACTGTAGCAAAACCCTCTGTAACCACAGTACTGTCCACGCAACTACCTCAGAGTATTTTCCATCACATAGTGTTTTAACCAATTTGTGCAAGTAAACGAAAAGAAAAGCTTAATGCTTCAGAAAGTGGCATTGGCTGTTTGCTGGAGAAGATGCTTTCACTCTTTGTAGGGAATCAATATACAACACTTCTGTGGTAGGAACTGTGTTCCTGGAAATTATTTTTTCAGTGGAGAAATAGAGTAAATTTTTATTTATTATTAAACATAGAATAGAGATAATGGTGACAATTTTTGTATCATTAAAATTTCCTCACTGACACTTTTTACCAGGAGAATAATGATAATATACTAATTTCACAGGCTTATATTATAGCCTACTAGAACTGTTATAATGGCAGCTGTTTATTGAACTTGGTTGACAAATTGATATTTATAAGCATTGCTTCCATTCTGCTGAATGTCTTTTGCTGAGATGGTACAGGATTGGCCCTGAACTAACACAGAACAGTTGGCTTGCAGGGCAGGAAAGGGAGTTTCCTGCAAGAAAGGGAGTGAAAAATATAATGGCTTTTTTCTTTTTCAATGATCTTGATCTAGGTCAATTTGCAGATGACCATAAAAGTTCCTCAAGTTGGTCGCTATGTTCTGATTTTTGAATATGCCAATGAGGAGGATCGGTTATACACTGTTGAGGTAATAATACATAGCCCTGGACCTGTAACTGAAGGCAGAGTGAGAATATACAGTTGTAAATACAGGTAAGAATTTCTGACGTAAATACTAAATGATTAAATTAGCATTTGGGATAAAATTATACTTCTAGTATGTTGGAATCCCTTTTACCATGTAGGTTGTTTGAATTTTAAGTTGATTTAAAGCAAATAAATGATTCTGTGGGTACCGTACAGATTTTTAATTCTGTCTGTGCAATTAGCTCATTAAATGTTGCTACTGATTCAGTGGACTGTTTTCCTATACAAAGGGTTACTTTTTTATATCCATTCATAATGCTTATAAACTATTAATCTCTGAGTCCAGTGGAAGAGCATCACTGTTGGCTGCAGATGCCTGCACTATTTTTATTTAGTTAAAAGCGTTTCCAAGGGCTTTAGCTATAAAAAATGTAGCAGCCAGTTTTACAAGAGTATTCGCACCGTTTCTAACAAGATCTGCTGAAGCAGAAACACAAAGGTCTCTTGAAACTCTGATTGCAGCCACCCTTTATTGGCTAGACTGTAGCCAAGGTTTTCAGCCAAATGCTTCTTTACCCTTGTTGACTACTGAGGTTACTGCAGATGTTTCTGCGCTAGAGATTCTGTCTGTCCTGAGCGAGATTGTCTTTAATACTTGAGCAGTTCTCTTTATGATTCAAATTAGGATTGTGATCCTGCAGATGTTTGCGCCCTTGGGTGAGCCTACCCAGTGCCAGGGGGCTACAGACCCTGGCATCCATTTTTCCCATGAGTCAAGTATGTGGCAGATTGGAGGCTTAGGGATATTTGAGATGAAATTGCCCAGTAAGAAAATTCATTTTCATCAGCAGTTTTGTGATAACAGAGAAGAGCTAGATGGAGCAGTGACCTTGTCAGGTTATTGCTGGGGAAAGCTCTTATTTTAGCTTGATACCTAACACTTTAAGCCCTAAACTAATTGCTGTAAATCTTCCATTTTATTGCTTTTTTTTTTCCTCAAACACATTTTATAGGCTAATTTTGAAGATATTTGCTTATTCAAATAATACACTGAGAACTTGCTCATGAAAATACAAAGAAAGCCTTTGCTATTTTAAGGTAGCAATGCAGTAAATCCCTTTTGCGGCCATTCTGCATGAAGCTAATGGTCACATTGCAAGCAAGTTGCTGTGTCATCTTTCCTAAGTAGAAAGCTACAAGCCTCTTCTGTTAAAAAATAAATCAAGAAATGGCATAGTGACGTACGTACAGATAAAAGTAACTCTTAGAACCAAGAATATATTTTGCCAGGTCTTCTTACAGCTCTATGAGCTTGATTATTCCTGATAAAACATTGTAAGAGAATAAAACATTGCAAGCTTCCAGTGAATCACAAATCAGGGAGCTATATTTTTCCACTCTTAAATGTCTCTAGCCCTGAGCTGACCTTATTTCTGAGCTGTGCTCTAAACAAGAGTGAAACTTCTACATTCTGTGGTTTGCAGAGGAGAAATAGAGAAGCAGTTGTGTGGTGGTTACAGCTTCTTACCCATGGCACCCTGGCTGGCCTCGCTGAGCAGAAGTGTAGAAGAAAGAAAAGAAATTAGAGCCTTAAATGACTTCACTTTAGCAAAAGGGTTACTCTTCTTAGTGTGCATTTGTCTTTACCAAAGATGCACAGCCAATTGAATGTAGTCAGTAAAAGGCAGACCTACATTTTTTCACTTGTTTTATGGAGTATCTCAGTGTACAGAATGACTGCCTAAAATCAGTCACCCTGCCACTGTGTGGGTGAGAGCAGCTGATCCACACCATCAATGGCGTGTGGCAGTGGTGGAAAGCAGCAGCTGATGCATGCTGGCACCTAAAGGACCATGGCCCAGGCTCGGCATATTAGGTACACACTGTGTTACACAGCTTGGAAACCTCTGCAGAGAGCATGTGTGTGTCTGTTCACGTCCTACTTAAAGCAGTAGCTCAAATGGAGATCTGAGCTGAGATCTGGAGGTTTGGGGTCTGGGTAGGTCAACCCACAAAGGATGAGCAGTATTGTGTATTTGGTACATCTTTGGCTCACTAGCAAGGACACTGCATATTAACCTGTGGCCCAAGGTAGCTGTTACTTGTGATCCAGGAGGATGGCTAGGCACCAGTGGCGAGGCTAGCCCAAAGCTAGGCAGCTGGGATAAGCTACAGCCTAAACAACATGGCAATGCCAGCAGGCTCCATTTTAATTCTGCTTTCTGTCTCAGTTTCCTTTGCCGCAGCGTTGTAGTTGATGACAGGAATCGCATTGCAGCTTATGACCTTCTAGCAGACACAAAGATACACCTTAAAGCATCATCAATTAATTTTCTTCTGGTAAGTTTCCATTTTCTTTTTCCCTTTTTTTCTCCCCATGGTCACACACTGTATGCTCATAATGTGAAAAGATGTGTATTAGATGCTTGAAATTTCTTTATGTATACTGAATACTGAAACAAACTTGGTCAATTCAAAGATAAACAGAAATTTGCCTTTCTTAGCAAGTTGTTTTTTCCAACTCTTTTATACTTTATTTTCGTTCATCTCTCTTCTACATGTAAACTTTAAATGAAAAATCTGGTGGCTTTTATACTCCATCTTTTTTTTTTTATTTTCTTTTCCTTAACTTTCACCTTTTTTTTTTAATACTTAAAACCCACATGAGAGTTTCTGGGGTCTATTACTAAATTCAGGTAATAAATGCATTCATTTCAGGTAATGAATGCATTAATTAATGATATAACCTTTAAATACTTTAACTAAAAAGCCTTCACTGCCCTCTTTTGGCCACACTAGAAACACATTTTTCTCGACACAATTTTCTTTTATGTTGTTTCTGTTCTCTATTTTAGAAACACAAGATGAGTTACACATTTTGTTAAAATCTGGAGTTGAAACCCAGCTATAAAGAGAGTAATTTCATGGAAATACTAGAATTAACAACTGATATATGCTTTCTTCAGTTCATGAGGCAGTGTTTAGTGTGAACAAATACCTTTCAAATTGTCTCTTAGCTCCCTGCAGCAATTGCTGTACTAACAAGACCCATTTCCAAAAGACATTGATATTATTAGGCTGTATCTCCACATGTGGAAATCTCTTGTGCTAAGAATCTCTGTATTTTTATTTCTAAATTCTAGTTTTCTGAATAGCTTGTTGCAAGATAAATTTCAATATTATCCTGAGATACAGGAAATATTTCCCTGTGTTAAATATAAAGACTGCACTTAGCAAAAGATAGGAAGAAAGGGAGTTTCTGGTATGCAGACACTAATGATGGAGTCAAGTGCAGCAGCTTTGGGGTTAAAGTCCCTTGTGTCACCCTGCTGCCATGTAGACCAGACAGGCAAAGTGGAATACCCCCGATTGCTGGAGTTCATAAATCTGGTCTAAATAAAGAGGGGTTGGGGTTCTTTAGGTCTGCTTTCAAGAGGGTCTCTTACAACCTAATAATTATCTCACATTGATGCATACGAGCTGTGTAAACCCACACCACGTTTTGCACTAACTTTTTAGCTGCTCATAAAGTGCAGTTCAGAGTCCACCCTTGTTCTTCTGCAATGGGCTGGAGCCCTGAGGGTCATTACAGGCAGGACAGGTGCAATGTTTGCTGCCCAGGAAAAGAGACTTTCAGCACTCTGCCTTCCGGCTTATAAAGGGTTTCTAGTCCTTGCTGACTACTGCTAAAACACAAGCTGAGCTCCCTTAGGACCTGCTTCTAAACTGAATCACTTTGCACATTAATGAATTCTCCCTATGCAATTTGTATTTATGTAAATACATGGTGCTAATTACCTTCTTATCAGACATTTTAATCTCCTTTTCAAGTAGTTCATGCACAAGTTTTGTAACCTGTGCTTATGTATTTTGTAAGTGCAGATAACATATTTTATTAGTGTAAGCTGTTGTGTCCACCCACAAGTCTTCCCTTCTGTCCTTACCACCATTGCTACAGTAGGACAACAGCAGCTTCATTTGCTTATGTCTAGTAAAAAATAGATAATCATGTGAAGTCTCGTTGGCTTTTAAAATGAGTTCTTAATATATTGGGAGAAATCCTGATGCCATTGAAACTCACTTCTATGGACTTTGTGCAAGCAAGTGTTCATGCCTGCATTTCAGAAGGCTAGGAATTCCCCCAGGGTCCAAAAGTCTCTAACAGTCCAGAGGAGATCTTTTCCCCTCCCACCTCTGTATGCTCCTTGCCTACCTTCTGACTCCATGAGCTGGTCTTCTGTCATTCCCATTGCCATATGTATACTTGGGTCTTAATTTAACTTCTGAACAGCCAACATTCCCCTGAGAAGAACAGAAAAATGCTATTCAACACTGAGGCATTCAGGTGCAGGCAGATAAAGGGATCCAAAATCATGTGGGAAGTCCATGACAGAACATGCCTTTGGGCTTAGGTCGCCTTGTGCTAAAATTAGACTTAACCCTTCCCATTCAGACCTGCCCCTGTTATTTATTATATTAATTGTTAATTTTGCCTTATGCTTATTTTTCAGCACAAGGTTTGTATTATATCAGCTGAAGAATTTTCTCCAGAATATGTGGATCCTAAAGTACAGTGCATAGCTGCTTACAGGAGTACCCGTGATGGAAGGTAACTTTCTGGGTTTTATCCTTCCTATTTTCAGAAGAAGACCTTGAAAGGCAGACTAAATGGAATCTTTATTCTTTTGAATGAAACTTTGCTCAGTGGCTCACAGGTGATTTGTAGGCCACTTTTGCAAAGCAGTATTTGTAAAAAAGCTGAAGTGTTAGTGTTAATCTAGACAGTCTTTGCACAGGATTTTATTAATACTAGCCTCTTCCTGACCTGTTGGAACTACTAAGTGCCAATGCACTAGAAAACCTGCATCATTCACATGCCATCCAGTATGATAGGTGTCCAGCTGGAGAAACGTTGCTACTTTGGTGAAATGCTTACCGCTCCATCTGGAGTTTCATTCTGCAAGTTACTGCTTCAGCTGCTCCAGAATGCTTTAATTTGTCATTCAGTAGGGGATGTGACTGCCTTTTCGGGTACAAATCTATCAGCTCAACTTGGCAGCATGAAACTACTCAACATGTAAACCCCAGCTTCACAAACAGGCCATCCCCTTGTGCATCTAATTATGGGGCCCATATGGTAGGTGTGCCCTCAGCATTCACCCCACATAGCAATGCCAGGTGATCCTTCTCCTCCATTATAACATATAGGACCAGGGGTTAGAGCACTCGTATACAGCCTGGCTAACCCAGATTGATGGCTTTTCTTTTGCTGCAAAGATCGGAAACTCAACTTTCACTTCCCAAGTGGTCAGTTTAGGGTTCTCTGGAGTACTTTCTTGGTCATGTTGAAGGCCTTCCCCTCTCCATATGTATTATTCTTTGGCCCAGAGAGGAACTGTCACTGCTTCCAAATTAGGGAGCCCCACAGTTCAGTTCCTGTTGCACTCCCCAGGATGTCCCTCGTGATGCTACTCCTCAAGCTTTCTTCCTACTGATCTGGCAATGGGAAGGGCCTCAAAGTAAAAGTAAATGTCATTTGGAAGACTTCAGAGGCAGAAAGCATTGGTGATTAGGTCTAATAGTTTTCCAGATGGTAGCTTCTAATATAATGGTTGAATTGAAATAGCAAGTAGAAAAATCTGGATAGTAAATTGGGTAAAAGCATGTGACTGTACTTGGCTTCCAAGGATGTTAAATCACAGCTTTAATTCTCCTGCTCAGAGTGTTACAACTGAGAGCAGATTTCTAAGACTGAAGATAGTTGTCCTCGCATCAAAGGTATTTTGCATTCTTGTGCCTTTATATTCTGAGTAAAATGGGGGAAAGAGGCTGGGTGAAAAACATGATTTAAAATAAAGCTAGTGTAGAAACTTGAACCTTTCACTTTGGTTTTGTGCTGTGGTTTTTCTTTAATCCCTTGTTATATTTGCATAGTTTACTGAATATTTATGTTCTGTTATTATGACCATTATCTGGCAGAATTTTTGCTTTCCTGAAAGTGTTTAGTGTTCACCAAGTTGAAAGGTTTTGGCTCAGTTTAATTGTATTGTGGAGGATGCTAAGTGTGACTTCCCACACAGGCCTGGCAAATAGATTTCAATCCTGGCCCTGAAACATACTTGCCATTCCAGTTCTGGACCTGTCTTGAGCAAAGATTAACCATTGTCTGTTGAGTACTTAGGAGAAGTGAACAAATACTAGCAGGAAACCCCCCAAAACGTTTTCTTCTACAGTCTTGGAAAATACTTCTCTCAATGAGGTTCTTCAGAATTAAATATACCAAGGAAGAAATATTCATTCACACAGCAGTGAATGAATAAGGATGCTTTCAAGGAGCACGTTTTTTATTTTGACTCCAATTCTACAAATATTTGAGTGTATACTTAACTTCTAAGTACTTAAGTAGTCCCATTGACTTCAGTGAGAAAACTTGCATGTTTAAAGGATACACCTATATAAACATTTGTAGAACTGAGACTTCAATATTAGTACAGATTCTAGGGAATGTAACTAACTGGATTCACTAAAATGTATTTAACTGCTTTTTTTTTTAACACTCTTGATTCCCTTAGGTTTCATCTTCTTTAGTAATCTCTGTTGACGCTCCTTACGTTATTGAAATTTTGAGTGAATAAAATCAATTATGTACATTTTCCGCCTTTGTGAGTTAAATCTGGACCTCTTGTTTTCATTTACTTTCTGTTCCTTTACACAGAATCCAAAGAGTAAGAGTGGTTACTGTTGCATTATTAATTGTAGCACATTCTAATATATTAACTCCTGTGAGTTGTCTGCTTTTTCTTTCATGATGCCCAAGGAATACTCCTGGCCCCAAGAATAATTAATATAAATCTGTGTTTAGTGCAACATGCATTCCCTCAGCATATGAAACTCCACCGGCAGCTTTGGTTTTGGATGCATTCAAGGATGGGAAAATTTCTGAAGTACAGAGAAACATACTCTATGATCCAATGAGTGCCCCTTTACCTTCTGACTCAGTTCGTGGAGTCACCCTGACATCTTTACAGGTATGTCATATTTTGAAAATACTGTTTCCATAGTCACAAAGTGTGTTCTTAGTAAAGTTGAATAGATGAAGTACGTTAAGAGAATCAAAACTGCATGATGTGATATGATCAAAATGCTGCAGACTGAGCAAGCCACAAAGATAATACATAGAAAGAGAAACAAAAATGCCAGCTTCTTTATAAACGAGACAGTAGTCTCACAGAGACTGCAGAAGATCATTAGATATGCTTGGTGTGCAAACAGCTAGGAGCATGCTGTTGTAATGCCATACTCTTTGAAGAGATTGTTGACTTCCTGAGAGATGCTAAGTCCCCTCTCTTTCATTGCAGGTAGGTGGCACAGAGCACAGTTCATAAACCCAAGAATATCTCTTGAAAAAAATGTGCTATCAGAGCTGTTATTGTTTCTGCAGAACCAGATCACTTTGAGTGGCAGAGTGCCCCAATTGGGCAGATATGTATTTGTGGTACATTTTTATCAGCCAGCACACCCAGTGTTCACCGTCCAAGTCCGTGTGGATGCAGGACATGTGTGGTCAGGTAAGCATCTGAATTTGATCTAACCCCTTTTCTTTCTCAGCGTTTTGGCACATGGAGCATGTTTTGACATTTTTTTCTTTTAGGTTCCTTCAATGCTTCATTCTGCCCTCATACCTCTGGCTGTCGGGATCAAGTGATTGCAGAAAACCAAATTGAGCTTGACATTTCTGAGCCTGAGGTCTCTGTTACAGTGGTGACACCTGATGGAAGAATGCTGGTTCTGGTATGCCGATTACATAAATGTACTTGGAAATGTTCTCAGTTTCACCATCCATTTAGGGATAGATGCAAAGAGGAAAGCCAAAAAGAAAGAATTTGTCTTTGAATTTTGTATTTCAAATTATTAACATTTTGTGCACCATTTCTGTTTGATTTTAAATTTTTAAGATACTATACACTGTTTTCCCTGTACACTGCTTGTAGCATCACATCTCTGGGGGGAAGATAGAAAGTAAATTTTCTTTTTTTTTTTTTTTCAGTTAAAATGTTACGGGTTTTGAAAAAATCCAGAATGCATAATGAAGCAACACTTAAATATATAAATGCCTTAGATTGTGTCTTTTGCTTTTCTCTGAAATGTACAACTCAGCTTTCTTTTTGTTTTAAGGAAAAAGTCTTAGTTGTTCCAGCAGACACCTACAGTTACAAAATTCTTGACAAAAAGACAGTGGACAAGTCATTTGATTTTATCAGCCAATGTGGAGGAGACAGTTTTTATATTGAGTAAGCATCACTTTCTAAAAAACTGAACAATGACAACAAGCTGGGAATTAATATTACTTTTACTCTGTATTGAAGTCATATGTATAAAATCCCCATCATTGTGCTACATTAAAATGCTTTTCATGGCTTATGCTGGCCCATTAAATTTCCATGAGTCATTTTCCCATGACTTTCTGTTGTAAATGAAATGTAAAGGTAGAGCTACACTATTCACAGTAAAAAAGAGGAAAATCTACGTCATCTTTCTGTCTTTGGTATTTCCATCTTTGGCATTTTGCTTGGCATGTCTGAACTGATATGACTACTATACTCACTTGCTTTGAAAAAAATCTCTTACCTGCATGTTCAAAGCCGTACACCACTAATTTAATTAAAGTATATCCTTGCATGTGTACTGACGCCATCCTTACATCAAAGAGCTGTTTGAAAGACAGAAACCTAACTGACTGAAGCAAAAAGCACGTTTGTAGCAATACCCAAGTGTCAGTACTTACATGACTTCTATTTCAATTTATATAGCCCAGAAGGATCATCGGCCTTCTGTAAGGACTCCGTAAGGTCACTAGTGGCTTTCTACAACAACGGAGCCCTGCCGTGTAATTGCCATAGCGCGGGTGCCACGAGCCCTACCTGCAGCCCCCTGGGAGGACAGTGTGTTTGCAGGCCTCACGTCATCGGTCGTCGGTGCAGCCGATGCCAAACTGGCTACTACGGATTCCCATCCTGCAAGTGTAAGTACGTGCTCGGACTTACTCGGCACCTGACCCCACCTTTTATTTAATTCTCTGATTGTACTGCATAGGTACCGCAGCCTTGCTTTTCTTTATAGGGCTTGATCCTATGAGAGGCTGGTTGAGCCATCTTAGATTTGGTTTGAGGCAGAAATATCTCCATTCCCTCATAGCACACCTAGTTCACAGTGAAGTGTGCCTTCGCATGTGTTGTCTGTAGTAAGGTTACAGTTAAACTGGTTAAATTCCATATTTTGGATTTTTCTGCAAATTGTTTCCAAGTTATTACTGTTGTATCCCTGTTTACACCTTCAGATTTTCCGTAGGTGATCAGAGACAGAGCATTTTTAATTCCTCATATTCTGATGTTATTCTTAGTAACAACAGATTTATAGGTTACACCAACAGTCCTCAGCTGCCTTCCCAGATATTATACTCAATGTTTATAATCGTTGCTTTGTAAAAGTGGTTTAATCCTGGGTAATTTGGGGAAGTGATTAATAATGCCTGTGGTGAAGTTAAGCAACAAAACTGTGGCAAAGAGCCAGGAACTAAAGACACTCTTCGAAACTACCATTACAGTCACATGCTTGGTTTCCATGACCCTGACCTTAAAACTAGGGAAAGAGAGAAAAGAATCATGTCCTGTGTACAAAATGTTTGTTGTGCCTTTTTGTTTCATATGCTAGTTCAATAAGAGTTGATTGTGGTAAGATGAGATGTGATTGATTTGTAGAACATTTTCTTTGACCTAGTATGCAATTGTGGGCAGCGGCTTTGTGACGACATAACTGGTAAATGCATTTGCCCTCCACGAACTGTGAAACCCAAGTGTGAAGTCTGCGAGAAACATTACTTCAGCTATCACCCTCTTGTTGGCTGCGAGAGCTGCAACTGTTCAGAAAGAGGAGTCGTTAATGTGGCAAGCCCAGAATGTGAAAAAAACAATGGGCAATGCAAGTAAGTTTGGGTTACGTGCGTTATAAACAATGCACGAGTGGTTTGCTTCACCATTCTTTTCAGGAATTTGGAGAGGACGTGGGAAAATTTGATGATGATGAATAGGGATGTAAGCAGCACTTGATGATGGTGAGGACTCAGCTGTTTCAGGGACACCTGCAATCTTTTAGTGTAGGTAACTAATGATGGAATTTAGGATTCCTGGTTCTTGCATTCAGTTCGCCAGGGATAAGATACCAAATCTCTGTCCAGCTCGTATGTCTCATGCAATGTCAGTTACTGGCCCACCTCAGATTGGAGCTCCTGACTTCTGAACACATACATCGTTTACAATGGTGTGCATTATTTCCCAAATTCTTAAAACTTTGCAGTTGACAGTCTGATCTTCCACAGTCTGATGTCTGGATTTAAGTCAAATGATGTTTTCAAGTTCTGTAAGGCTTGAATGGATGCAAGGAATTTTGAGAAACATCGACGATGTGTGTATGGAAAATATGGTCATAAGTGATAATTGCCCTTAAAATTATGCCTTCTGTATGACATATGCTTATTTTTCTGCAACTCAACATGCTGATAGGGAATAAATTTTTTAGTTTTATTCTCTTATTTACAGCCACAAGTGTAGGGAATGATCTTAAATTCAGATGCTGTTGTATTAGTATGTTTGAACATTTCTATTATTTCCTTGGAGAGACCAAGTTCTTAATAGCAAGTTCAAATATACAGTTGTGTAAGGCCAGGATTTGTTCTGTTTCATTGGGCTGGCTATGTTAGGGTCCTAAGAAAGAGAAATTTGTCCTTCCTGCTCTGCCATTAAGCCTGTAAATATGATAAACACTAATTTTCAAAGAATGCCCATGTTATTTCCCAAATTAAAATTACTGTCCTAAGTCTGTCCTTTTCATATGAAGTGAATAATTGTCTTATCCCAAGAGCAAAATAGGAATCTGTTTTCATATTTAGAAGTTTGGGTTCAAGGTTAAAATGTAGCGTATTCTGTCATTCTTGATCTGATTAGTCTCTGCTTTCATTTTCCCCATACGATACAAAATAAAATCAAAATAAGTACTATGCAAAAATAAATAAAATTAATAATTCAGTCAAATAAAATCTAATGCTTCAAAGAAAGGGCTTACTTGTCTCTACTCGAGTAAAATTGAGGATAATTTTTTCAGAAATAATCACATTTTTCCGTTTCAGTGAAAAGCTTGTGGTGCCTGATTATATTGGTGATATTTTTCATGTGAAACCTAATTTGAAATATCAAGGAAATGAAATCTTATTCATCAAAAATTCTGAAGCAAAATTTGACACTTAGCAAATACTATTAGATTGACTGGTAATGTATATAGCTAACTACTGCATACTGTTTATACTTTTCCTTCTGTTGATTACATCAAGTTCAAAGTCCCCATCCAGCTCCAGTTATCTGTGTGTGTGGGTAATATGTCCAGAGGGACTCCAAGAGACCTTGCCCATTGTTTGGTGAATTGAGTAATTGCTCTCCTGGATTACATAAGGTGTAGTCTATCTTTTCTGCATACTTTAACTGTTTATTTCCATTAAATTCCTAGTGTTTGCACACATATTAATTTTGCACTGAGAGCTATAGGAGTCTCCACCAACTTGCTGAGACTTTAAAAAATCATCACAACTAAAATGTAAAGTTGTGGATGGTGGTGGTGCAAGACATTCTTTATCAACGGGTCCTTACTCTCTTGAAACCTGCTTTGGGATGCTACAGACAGTTTAGCAGCATAGACAGGAGGAAGAGGGATCATCAGACCTACATTTTCACTAGTTTTATCAGACTGAGCAGGTTGTTGTGAAGGTAGGATGAAGCAGCTCCTGCCATGGAAAGATGTTCTTATCTCAAGCCTTGTTAATATTTTGGTGTTGGTTTCTGTACCTCACCTAAACAAATTCAAGGCATTCAGCCTTCACTGTGAGCAAAGTGGTTTTTATTCCTTTGTGAACAGTTGTAAACTAGCCCAAGCCTTGTGGCAGGTTGAAGTCTCTGTAATTATTCAAATGCCTGGGATTCTCCCACTTTTTGTTAGCAAGTTGAGTACCTTGAGTAATGCCCAGTCACATCCTCCAGCTATAAAACTTCTCCAAGCTCCGCTTACCTGTGGGCAACATCCGTGTTTCTCACCTTGGTGTATAGAGAGTGGTGCTGCACTGCAAGCACTGAAAAGCTGCAGGAGTCTAATTCTACTGTAAGCATTTATGTCCTTCAAAATCAAATCCACTACAAATCAGTTCCATGACTATTAAAATATCTCACCATTCAAATCTGAGAACAATACTAATCTGCTGCTGTTTCTTCATGGAAATCATAAAGTTGCGTCATAGCCATACAATCACCTCAAAGATCCACCTGCCTTTTGTTTTAGTCTTCCCTTCCTTGCTCCATTCCTGCCTCCCTTATTGACTCCCTCCTCTGTGTTTGTTTGTTGATAAAGATGCAAACCAGGAATAAAAGGACGGCAGTGTGATCGGTGTGCTCCTGGTACTTACGGTTTCCCAAACTGCCTGCCATGTAGCTGTAACAGAGATGGAACAGAACCAGATGTGTGCGATGCCCACACAGGAATTTGTCTCTGTAAGGTCAGATAAATCAAATTACTTCTGCATTCACAAGCATTGTTTGTGCCTCAGTGACTATTTTGTGTTTAATGGGGTGAATGAAGTGAGTTTATCATTAAGTTTTCAGTAAGAATTAAATGCAGCTGCACGAAACCATCACACCTTGCAGTGTGTGCCCGAATTATCATGGTAGTGGTTAAATGTCATTTTTTAATGAGTTCGATATCAGTTTTACCAGCAGTCTTAGGCTTTGCAGGATGTTACAGGGCGGCAGAGTAGAAGTCTTTTGATTCACTGAAGCATTCTCTACCCTGCACTGATCCTCTTTATACATCTGCATCTCCACTTTTGGATGTTAACCAGGTCCCATGCTTTTTTTAGCCATATTATATTAGTTGACATTTCACCACATCGTTATATCCAGGAAGTCTTCTTTTGTTCTGATCTGCATAATTGAATGTGATAAATGTGAACTTTCACAAGTGACCTTTTATATTGTAGGTTTGGAAAAGCAGGCAGGAGGGTTTTGGCAGGGAAGTTACCAGCTGTCTCTGACTAATATTTATTTATTACTCAGTGGTTCGCTGTATAAACTGGAAAGACAGCTCATAACTAAGATAGTCTCCAAGAAGTCAGTTTTATTTTCATGTGGAATATGGTGTACCCAGACATTCACATATTTTCATTCATGTTTCAATACTTTTAAATAAATATGCTTTCAGAACATTTGTTTTACATGCAGGAGATTTTTGGGGCCTCACCAAAACCAAAAGGAAAGCACTGAGATTTCTTTCAACTATGCCTTAACAGGAAAATGTTGAAGGTGCAGAATGTGATACTTGCCGACCAGGATCGTTTTACCTGGACCCTTCTAATCCCAAAGGATGCACCTCCTGCTTTTGCTTTGGGGCAACCAGCAACTGTCGCAGCACAAATCGTCGTAGAACCAAGGTGTTTCCAATAGTGGTTTTTTTCTTTTCTATCATGAGCCTATGTTTATTCCATTAAGGAAATGCTAGATTTCTTCCAAAATTACAAATGTATTTTATTAGTTTCTAAGGATGAGAAGTATTCTGCAAGCAATAGTGAAGATTAAGTGCAGCCTTGTTAAGATTTACGTGTATTCTGAAAGGGCCTTTTAGAAGAAATGGCCCTTTTCACCTCTTTGTTTACAAATCAGTAGTTGGACTGAAGTTGTGCTGGCCTTCTATTGTGTTATCTTCAGACACTAGTTCATCCTTAGAGCCAGTGGTCTCCTTCAGGAGGCTTTGTTAAGCATGTGTGTCATTTTACATGTCTACACCATAGATGCATTTTGAAACGTAAGAAATGTGTGACATAAAATGTGCCTCAAAGAGACAAAATATTAGGCTATATTGCCTGCCTCTGCAAAATACCCTACCATGTCCCCTCCCTCCCAGTTAACCTACCACAACAGGTCTACACTTCATCTTTTAGGTTCGTGTCCTTGGTTTGATTTTGGAATGGACTTAAAAAAGCACCTCCAAATTATATCCTTTGGTTGGTGTACACAATTCCCAGTCATACAGAAGGGTTATGTCTTCATGTGACTGAAGATAGAATTTAGTTTGCAGCTGACAGACCAGATGCCAGCATGTGAAGTAGCTTTGGCACAGCTGTTCCAGTCCCACTCTCTTTTGAGTTCATTGCAACATCCATTGCACAAAGACTTTAGGCTGGCTCTGGAGGGGTTGAATTTCAGGCTAAGGGAATTACAGAGGCTAAACAATTTCTCCTCATTACTTGGTGTTGGTAAAGCTTAATATAGGATGAGACAAGCTTTTATTTCCTTTATGTGTTTTCATTAGTTTGTGGACATGAGGAACTGGCGCTTGGAGGCAGTGGATGAAAATATTGACATTCCAGTCACTTTCAATCCAGTCAGTAATAGTGTTGTGGCTGATGTTCAAGAATTGCCTGCTTCTGTGCATAGTTTATACTGGAAAGCACCACAATCTTACCTGGGAGAGAAGGTAAATGACACCTAACTCATCTATTTTAATAACACATTCATTGTTTGCCAGCATCGTTGATAAAGAGTCTCATTGTTTTTCTTAGATATGTTTCTGTCTCTTCCATCATGAGATTTGTATTTCTCTTACCTATCATGCCAGGAATCACAACATTCTGCTGCTGAGTACAGTGTTAAAATTATAACCAATAACACACAAATAATCACTTTTCTTGGTGCCAGGGAGGTCTTTATGTGAGCAGCTTGGTCAGGAGCTATGGTTCAGGGAGCTGGTACCTTCAGCCACTTTTCTGTCACCCAGAATATGCAGAGCCCAAGTATTCTTTAGTAGTTGTGCCCAAGTGTCCTTTAGACTCCCTAGCATATCTCCTGGTCAGATTTCAAAAAGAATAAAAGGTGATTATGTGCTCAGTGGCTCACAAAGAAAACCCAAGCTTTTGCTTTTGATATGTTGCTTGGGAAGAGCAACACCTGGTTTTCTGACCTTTGTGTTCTTTGAACTGCTTGCTGTTCTTTCTGCTGATGCATGAGAGCAGCCTTTTGCTCAGGGTTGATACCTATTAGCATTTCAGCCTGGGGATCACACTGACCAGGGGGACTTTGCCAGTGGTGGCTTGCAGGCCCAGAGCCCCAGGTTCTCCCAGCTGGAACTCTGTAGGTACCGATGGTTGCTAGCCAGTTGTAGGACACATGGGCTTTTCAGATGCAACAGATGCTTTTCAGATGTCACCCAAGTGAAAACAAATGGGATAGACACATTGGAGATGGCTCAATTTTTGGAGTTCCTCTTAGTCCTCATTTTAAAGACTAGAGCAGTATTTTTCATCCTGCTTTCCTATGCTCAGAGGTAAATATCTTTCAGCTGAACAGCATGTTTAGGTAGGGTGCTTTTTGTTAGTGTTGTCAAGATTCTTGTTTCAGTGTCTACAAATTACTTTTCAAAGAAATTTCATGTTAAAGCACATGTTGTCTACTACAGTCTTAAACCAAAAGGACTTTTGTTGTTCCCATAACAAAATAACCCTTTTTAATCACAGCTATTAAGAACGGTGCTATGAGTTTTGTGTTGCATGTCACATTAGCTAAATAGGTATGGCATGACTTGCTTTTATTTACAGTGGCAACTCTGTAAATAAAGTAGTTCTATTTTTGAACCTGCTTATACTGTACACTGTGTTTAAGTGTATATTTTTGCACAGGCAATCCTGCAGTAGTGAAAGTCACCACCCACCACCCCCACCCTCACACACACATCCCCCGCCCCGAAATGCTATCTTGGTGCTAATTTTACAGGCAGTAATTTACCAGTTTTTCATGTTTAACTAATTTACCAGTTATTCATGTTGTTGTAATCCAAAAATGTCAGGGTTTTGTGTACTTCAGGTGTTAGTACCTGTTTTGGAAAATGGGAACAAAATCACTTCAGACATTTTTCAGTATGATTTCCATGGTTTTAACTAGTTCCAATGGAATATTAATATTTAGCAGAGTATATTTTCTTTCTTCTATCTTTTGTTTACAAAGTTAAAAGGGAATCAAATGCTCAATGCTAGAAAATAAATACTGTACATATAGAATACAGAAGGTGGTTTTAAAAAAAAGATCCATTAAAAAGCAGTAACATAACAGCCTGTCATCTGGTACAGTCCTAAAATGTGTGTTAATGAGGAAATAGCTCTAATTTGAATTTTCTTATATTTTTGAAAAAAAAATAATTATACGGGGTTGTTTTGATTGTGTTGGCAAAATATAGCCAATGTTCCAAGTCATGCTTTTGAAAATGCAGTTGGCTAAAGATAACAGCATTAATTACAGTCCTGTGATCCAAGGAGCAAATTTAGAAGTCTGAGAAGTCTGTGTTTTGTTTGCAGTTCATCAAGGAGTAGATCGAAGTCTAGTGCTTACCTGCAGAACACCAAAACCTGACAAAGCAGTTCTTCCTCTTGGTCTCTCTTGGTCAAAACCAAGCATAAGCTATAAGGGCAAACAGCAAGGGGTGCAAAACAAAGTAGTACATCTGTGGCCAAACACCTGATTTCACCTAGTACCCACAAACCTTTTTTCTTGGCTCTTCTTGGAACAAAAACTATCTAGGCTGTGCCTGGAGCTTTCTTTCCTCTCAATATGTTCTGAACTGAGTCACCAGGGAAGCTGTTTGTCAGATGATTCAAACATACTTGCTCAAGTCTTTGTTCTGGGCAGCAGCATATGTATTTGGTTGGGTTTGATGCTGCCTGTGGTCTCCTGTAATTGAGCCAAAAGTGTGGTTTCAGCTCAACCTACAGCAATAGTCTATTTAGAACAGAGTAGAAGTCCTATCCTTCAGAAGGTAGAGCAACCATGTCCTGATTATATTCGTGTTTGTAGTAAGTTTAGAAAAGGCTAGCCTATAGAAGCCACCTTTAAACATTCTTGGTCTGATTTCTCTTTTTTATCCATGCCTATTCATGGGGTTCACTTTCACTGTCAGTTTGATATCTGCTCTTGATAAGCCCAATCTGTTCTGTGGGGTGAGGG
Organism: Gallinago undulata; assembly: GCA_026546715.1. NCBI lineage: Eukaryota > Metazoa > Chordata > Aves > Charadriiformes > Scolopacidae > Gallinago > Gallinago undulata. The sequence goes on from JAOTQQ010000012.1 coordinate 105,700,140, forward strand.
GAAGGACATGTTCATGTGAACATGTGATTTCTCTGTGACACAAATGGCATGATCCCAGGTATGAAAAAACTCCACAATCCAATGCAGGTAACCTTCTAGAGAACAGTAACTGCTCAAAAAGAGATGTCAGATACACAAAGTAAACAAAATAGAAAGCAATTTCTTGCAAGCAACATATATTTTCATATTTTGTCTAGTAAACAAAGACTAAATATATTATTTACCATGCTGGAAGATGAGGTAAACTTGAATACAAAGTCATATTAATACCGCAGTACTGTGGTAAAGTATCTCTGGTCCTGTTAATTTTGTTATAGCTTTCTTCATATGGTGGCTTCCTAAGTTATCAAGTGAAATCTTTTGGCTTACCTAGTGAGGGCATGGTTCTTCTGGATAAGAGACCTGATATACAACTAACAGTAAGTTTTGAAGTTTTTTTCTTTCAAGCAATAGCCGTAGCATGCTTTTTTTTCTGTTACCGGACAACTATGGCGAATTTTGCTCCTATAGTGTGCTTAACTTTTATAGCAACTTGCTACATTTCTATGTCATTTTACTGCATTTTGCTTAAAGCCATCAACACACCTATCTCTGTTGCAAAAGTAACATATTATTAAGCATAACTGACTTGAAAGCAAATAAAAAGATAAAACAAGATTTTCTCTGTAAAATGCACCTGTGGAAAAAAATCAATTAATGCCTTGCACACTTGTCAACAAGTATGGCCTCAACTCTGTAAAGTATGCCCTGGATTCCATGTGTAATTAATGTCATTTTCTGTGAGAATTTTCTTCAGCTAAAATCAAGTATAGTTGTAAGACTTCAAGGGTCTGAAGTAAAAATGCATTTTAGGTTAACAGTTTTTAATTTAACCACTTTAGGGCCAAAACTGAAATCTTTCACTGTTTGTTGAAATTAGCAAGAGGCTGGTTTTGTTTCTTCAGAATATTAGAAATGCTAATTCTAGGATTCTCATTGGGAAACATACCTCATAAAGTATCCAAATTTATTTGTGCACCAGGACACAAAGAAGAATGTTTGAAAATGCAAAAAAAAAATAAAAATTACTCAGAAGTAATAACTAATTCCTGTGTAAATTGGTCAGCAGTAATTTAATTCTCTCAGTGTTTTAATTTAGAGCAAGGTTGCTAATAGGCAAAGGTTGTGAAAACCCTGCTGATGCTAGAACACAGTGTTTACTGTACCACTTGACTGACAAAATAACATGTAATTTTCCTAGTGTTACTTAGTTTTTATCCCCCAAAGAACAGGATTCACGTGCTTCACTGAATTTTACTGCATCTGAACGCTTTACCATCAAAAATAGGGAAACGCTAGTGTTGTGTCCTCTTTCTCATGTAGGGCCAGCAAATGAAAGTGGTTTATATGGATCCCAACAACCCACTGCCTGACCGTCAGTATTATGGCCGTGTGCAGCTCGTGGAGGTAAGAAATGAAAATGGAATGGCCTTCCCTTTTCTTCTCAGTGGCACACAAAAAAATATGCAGGTAATACATGCAGGAATACCAAATACTTGGTAATGTTAGTGAATATAAGCTTTAAATACTGTAGACTATAAACAGCTTTTTTTCTCTCTTTACTGGCACATTGAACCTAGGTCCTGGTTCATGCCACCGAATTTTAGTACCTTTAGGTTAGGCATCTTGTCCAATGTAGCCCTTAGCACTCCCTCCAGGGTTAGTGGAGTAATACTGAATCAGGCTTCCATGGAAGATGATTCATCGCAGCCCAAGACTGTACTTAATAGGGATGGAACGAACTGTTTTCTGTTTTCCTTGGTATCTACCTACCTTGTTTAGAATGCATGTCCAACATTCAGGCAGGTGAACTTAGCAGGGATCATTCCTATCTTAAATCTGTACTCAGGTCAAACTGGGTTGTTTATTTCTGTCTTGTATATAGCCAAAAAAGATATTTTTTCAAGCTAGAGTCCATTTTTGGTAATGCTGTGTCTAAGAGCATCAAGAAAGCATGTGAAGGCAGCCCTCAAAGACTGGATTTCTAGGACTTTGCTTACTCTTGAAAATAACAGCATTTTCTTCTACCCTTTCATGGTTTGGTGCATGATATACCTCAAAGAAATTTTGATGACTGAAGAAGAGCCTATATGCTTCTTCACTTTTTGATACCTCAAAGCCATATGTACCTTGCGAAGTAAAGGGTACATCCCTTTTAATGCTCATTATTCCTTTTTCCACCTATCCTGTGTTTACACTCATTATATTTATTTTCCTGAGCTCTATTTCACCCCACAGTATTTGGCACTATAGGGGTCTGTTCCATGGGGTTTTCCTTCCTTCTTCTGTCATCCTGTCTTCTTTGCAGGTACTCTTTTTTTTTTTTCTTTTTTTTAAGAAGCCGTGGGGCTGTGCTCATTTTGTACCCTTCATGTGCAGGGAAACTTCAGGCACGCCAGCAGCAACAACCCTGTATCCAGGGAAGAACTGATGATAGTCCTCTCTAGACTCGATGGCTTACACATCAGAGGCCTTTACTTCACGGAAACTCAGCGACTAACCCTTGGTGAGGTTGGACTGGAAGAAGCCACCAGCACAGGCAGCGGCAGCGTTGCACACAGCGTGGAGACCTGCTCCTGCCCTCCGGAGTACGCGGGTGACTCATGTCAGGTAGGAAGCGATCGCCTCCATGCTGTGCCATTATCTTCTGTCTTGCCTACAGCAATACATACTGGTTTAAGTCAGAGGAACAGGCTACTTATTAAAGTAATTAAATGTGCTTCTTGTAAGCATGTGCACTTTTCAATGGCTCAAATACTTTCACTGTCTAAGAAGCACCGTAGGGTTATTCAACTCATGATTGCTTTGGCGGAACTGTGAATGTCGTTTTACATGTGTAAGGTACTATAATGAGGGCTTCTTCTGTGGCGCCTTACAAGAGGATGAATAATCTGTCAATACTTACTTTAATGGAGAGAAGGTCAGAGTTGATATGGTCACAGTCTGTGAGACCCTACTTGTGGACAAGTTTCCTTATTTTATCAGGGAGATGCATGACGAAGTCCAAAGGAAGAATCCTGAACCTAGGTAATTCTGGTTACTTTCCTATTTTTGTAAGTGACTAACTCTTTTCCTGCTTTTATAGGAAAATATTTGAAAGCTGAAGTTAAAATATTTGAAAAAAAAACCCAAACCCAAACAACTTTGGAGATATTCTTATGAAAGATAATGTAAGAATTGCAAAGTAATACTGTTACCTGAAGAATGGTGAAATTCTAGCTGTTTATCCTGTCCCTGCTGCTGTTCCTGTAGCTGTAGTTCTTTTGGCTGTCACTTTGCTTAGCTTAGAACTTGACTGTTTCCATGTGTATGCACCCAAGGTGGCAGCATAAAGTACAGGAGAGGTAAGTGGTGTACAAAGTGCACAAAATATGAGGAATTACTGTCTTAGAAAATGGGCAAGGGTTACCATAAAGGAGCAGTTGCTGTACTAACCTTGCAAATGTTTTTGAAATGAGAATGCAAGAATAATACCTAGATCAGAGCAGCTGCAGAGAGACTGAACAAGGCAACATTTACAGTTGGCTTATGTGTCGTGTGTGCATCCACTGCTCCGGGCAGCTCTTCATCATTTGTTGAACACCATTTTGGGAATATTTCATAGAATCATAGAATGGTTTGGGTTGGAAGGGACCTTAAAGATCATCTAGTTCCAACCCCCCTGCCATGGGCAGGGACACCTCCCACTAGACCAGGTTGCTCAAAGCCTCATCCAGCCTGACCTTGAACACCTCGAGGGATGGGGCATCGACAACTTCCCTGGGCAACCTGTTCCAGTGCCTCACCACCCTCATAGGAAAGAATTTCTTTCTAGTATCTAATCTAAATCTCCCTTCTTCCAATTTAAACCTGTTGCGCCTTGTCCTTTCACTACACTTCCTGACAAAGAGTCCCTCTCCAGCTCTCCTATAGGCTCCCTTCAGATGCTGATAGGCTGTTACAAGGTCTCCCGGGAGCCTTCTCCAGGCTGAACAAGCCCAGCTCTCTCAGCCTGTCCTCATAGGGGAGGTGCTCCATCCCTCTGATCATCTTCATGGCCCTCCGCTGGACCCGTTCTAACAGATCCATATCTTTCCTGTGTTGAGGACTCCAAAGTTGGACATCGTACTCCAGGTGGGGTCTCACAAGAGCAGAGTAGAGGGGCAGAATCACCTCCCTCTACCTGCTGGCCACACTTCTCTTGATGCAGCCCAGGACGTGGTTGGCTCTCTGGGCTGCCAGTGCACATTGCTGGCTCATGTTAAGCTTCTCATCCACAAGCACTCCCAAGTCCTTCTCCTCAGGGCTGCTTTCCAGCCATTCTCCACCCAACCTGTATTTGTGCCTGGAATTGCCATGTCCCAGGTGCAGGACCCTGCACTTGGCTTGGTTAAACTTCATGCGATTTGCACAAGCCCACCTCTCCAGCCTGTCCAGGTCCCTCTGGATGGCATCCCTTCCCTCCAGTGTGTCAACCACACCACCGAGTTTGGCGTCATCGGCACTAATTTCTAAAAACTTATTCTAAAAATTTCCAAAAACTTATTCTTTTTCACACATTTGAAGTACTGTGCCACAGGCAAATGGGTGAACGTTGACTGAAATTCCTACTGCCATCCCCCATTCTGCCTTCTTAAACTAAGGTGTTGTGTTTTTTTAATATAACCTATATATGTGGAAATACATAGCCAGAGGAAGTGATCAAGACATTCACCTGGGTAGTTCGTAATCCCCGTATGTTTATGCAGCATTACTCAGGCAGTGATTTACTGCTGTAATCACCTAGCCCTGTCTGGCTGCCTTAGGTGGGGAGGAGGTGATGCCTGCCCCACCCCGACTTAGGTATATATTGAGGAACCGCGGGGTTACTTGTTAACCTCGGGAACGGCAATGCGTGCTGTACAGCTTGACTCACGTTTAAAGTTTAAAGGTGGGGCCCATTGCAGCACAGAGCCTCATTAATCTGAGTCAGAAGCTAGAGAAGAAGGGAAGATTATAAGAGAACAGGCGAGCGCCAAAAGCATAGGAGCATATGTTCTCTGTTGAGCTGAAGTAAAATGATGGCCCAAGCGCCGAGGCTGAGGAATGTAGGATGGCTGGTTGTCACGTTAGTAGCCCTGGGCCATTGTTTAGCACAAGGCATGCAACAGAAGCTATCATATCCTCGCCTTCAGGAGAGGAGTCAGCAGCAACAAGTTCAAAGTGATTTTTACCAAAGACAGGTAAATTGTTTATTTTCCCTTCCTTGCTTGCTTCCTTCTTTCTCCTTGTCTTTAAATGAGCTAATTTGATAACAACTTCTACATTACCTAATATAAAAATAATGTGCCTAATCTTCTTATGTCTCAAAGTACTTTGTTAACAAAAGTGTGTGGAAGAAGTTTCTTTTAAATTGATGTGTACTTGAAAGCCTGAATAAGCCTCAACTTCTGAACACTTGAAAGTGCTTGGAAGTTGTCTCTGTGTGGAACCAATTTCTCAGTATCATGAATGCTGCTTTGAAAACAAAGTCCCCACATGCTCCAAATCTGCTGTTTTAAAGACAGCATAAGTAGAAAAACAAAAAGTTGCATAGATTTTTCCCGAATGCATTTGGATGTATTTTTAAAATGAGTGATTCATTTTGCTCTCCAAAAAAGACTTTCAGTAAATAAAATTTTTATGCATTAGAGCCTATATTTTACTTAGTCATGCTGTTTAATGCATTTCAGGCCCTAGTTTATTCAGAAGCTGTGTATATAGGCTCCCTGTTGTTCAGGGAACATATTCACCCTTTTAAAAATGTATCTGAAAAATTTCAAGTACCTATTCTAAATTCAGTCCTTGCTCACACTGAAGTCAGTATTGAAAACTGTTGATGATATAGTATTCTGAGTTGGGTTTTTTTTTGTTGTTGTTGTTTTTTTTTTAATTTAACCAACATGTAAAGAAGGCAAATGTGCTACTGGCAACTGTTGTTTTAACAGCAATAAGTCAATATTCTTTTTGCGATCTGCTTTGGGAGAGATTTTTTTTTTTTTTTTCCCCTGGTTGTTACATGGTTGATAAATTCAGTGGTTAATTCTACCCCTGCATAAATGCTTACACCTCAGACCACTGGAACATGATTTGAGACATTGTACTGCAGACCTTTTGCTCTTCAGATTAGTCCCATCAGTCTTGGTGGTGCAATTTCAATGAGAAAAGTTTTATGGCTTTAAAGTTAAATTGTCACTTGTCTTCTGAATGTCACTGGGGCCAGCCCCTCATAGCAAGATACAGGTGAGGTATAGGTACAGTGCAGATGTACATTGCTGGAGGCTGGAACCTGGGAGGTGTTGGTTTTGTAGGGAACACAGCTTTCTCCACACTTCCATCCAGCCTCTGATCTTCCTTGCACCACAACAGCTTGGTTACTAGTGAAAAGAAGCTAGGAAACAGAAGGGATAGACTTATGTCTGATCATTTTTGGTGTGGTTGGTGTGCCAGAAGGATGCTGAGCAGAGAAGATGGGCATGAATATTTAATTGGTCTGTACATGGGAAGACTCCATTACCAGGAAGAATTCCTTGTACTTTCCCTACCTCTGTGCTTTACCTTTCTATACTGAGCAAGAACTGGATTTTAACATACAAGTTACCACTTTCCTCCTGGTGTAGGCTAACAAACTTCATGTCTCTTGCTTCATTCATAATCTTCCTCTGGTTCGGCTCCCTTTTTAAACCTGACTTTGATCTGACAGGCTGTGCTTCTGCTCCTATGCCTTCAATAGCTGAACATTCTTCTCATGCTTCCCTGGTCTCTGGGACAGGCCTGTACTTAGAGATAAGAGCCCTGTGTGTTTTGTAAGATCACCTCACTCTGTCTAAGTGTGGCTTCATATATCTCCAGGTAGGCTTGGAGGTCATGATGAATTCTCATTAGAAGTATTTCCAAGGATTACACCATAGTTAAATTAATATCAAGATTTCACATGACCAGTAGCCAATATGTGAGATTTTCATATGTTCTTCTTTGAGAAGACTGTAGAATGAATCTATATTGAAATCTTTTTCTGTGGTTTAAAAGACATACTATACGCCCTTGTACATAGCCACAGGAAATGTGTTCTGCTCAGAGCTTAGAGTCAAAATGATGAAATCCCCGCTACCATGAAGTGTAGAGCACAGGGTTCAGATGCTTTGGCTGAAACTTCTTCAGCTCCATTCTTCAGTGTCATTTGCTGCATTAAAATACTTTAAAAATAAATTCAAATACGGGCTTAGGAGAGCTTGTCAGAAAATGTATACCTCTGCTACTAAATGGCAAACAATTTCAAAATACCCCTCTCATAACCTGTAAAATTTTCTTTCCACCAAAACTCACTATTTTTTTTTTCTCTCTGCTTACTGTCTAGGAATGTGGCCTTGGATTTTATCGTGAAGATAAAGGATTTTTTACTGGACGATGTGTCCCCTGCAACTGCAATGGAAATTCAAATAGGTGTCAAGATAGTACTGGAAAATGTATTGTAAGTAAATACTAACGTTCAAGAAATTAGTTGGAGAAAAAGGAGGAAGAAACATTTACCTTACTGCAGTGTAGACTATACAGTATTGTTAAATTCCAGACAACTAGAAATAATCCTTGCCTGCCTCATTCTCTATATCATGTACATTTAATGAGCATAAGTTGCAGACACTTTCATGTACATTTAACGTAACTGTGGGTGATAAGAATAATTTGTGTCCTTGTTTTTGTTTTCTTCTTTCCCCTATAATTTTTGTTAGCACATGATACAAAAAGTCACCAAATTAGCACATATGTAAGTGTTTGCAGTTTTTTATAATAAATATGGGGTCTTATCCTGGCATATGGAGTCTTTAGTTTTGTACATATATACTCAGGTTTGCCAATGCTGACAAATGGCACATTCATGCATAGCACAGCCTTTGTGGAATCGCTTGTTTAATAAGCATCAGTAAATCTCCACTAATCTGAGTTTACAACTAGATGGATTAAAAAATACTCCAGTAAATGAGATAAAGGGGATAGAAATTAGATGAATTAGAAAATTTCAGCTGTTACAGCAGATACAGCAGGGAAGATTCTGCTCCCTGGCACACCGTATTAGACCCAAAGCAACCTCACAGGGGTGGATCAGCCCTCGTGGCAATGCAAAGGGTGACATTCGCCCGACTGTGCTTCTCCATCTTCTATGTCCCTGAACTTTTTTGGAACAGTTCGTTCTGAAATATTCCTGCTTAAGAACTTTTCACTAATTTTTCACTCACTATGTAAACAAGAACCTTGCCAATCTCTTTCACGGTCTGTCTTCTCTGCTATTTCTTCCTTGTTCGTGCTGCATCCGTTCTGCCTGGGGTGCATTCCTGTGCGTTATGTCATTCCCTGGGGGGGGGGGGGGGGG
>JAOTQQ010000012.1:105708553-105857219 GCA_026546715.1 Gallinago undulata
CCCCCCCCCCCCCCCCCCCCCGCGTCTCAACCAACCCTCTCGCTTTAATGGAAACTATAAACCAATTCAGCACATTCTGGGGGATGACTTACAGGCTGCTGCTTTGGAGAGGCAGGGCAGGCCACGACAGGAAAGTGCTGCAGCAGAGCTATAAAGACGAGGAATTTTTACTTCTGATGAAAATTATAAAGGAAAAAAAAAAAGAGCAAATTTCACTTTTACCTCATGAAGTATGTTTCTCTATTTTCCCTCCTTCTCACATCTGGATTAAGTTTCAGATAGATAGAGCTAAATCAACACTTGGCCCTGGGACAAAGTTTAGGGCAAGCAAAGTCATCCAGGATAATGCGGTGAAAAATGAAAGCCCAGAGGGCCTGTATTTCCATCCTGAGCCTCCATCTAATAAGGAGTGATTTTGTCTCTGTAGAGGAGCTGTGGGACAAAGACCTGCAGTGGTGCAGAGAAGACAAGGAAGCTTCCCAATGCAGAGTCATCAAGTCTTGTATCCAAAGTGCAAAGCTTGGATGCAAGTGCACTTGGCCTCCTTCTTCCTGCTCCTCACCTGGAGCACTGGATGCCAGTACCTTCACAGAGAATCATAGAATTGTATAGGTTGGAAGGAACCTTTAAGATCATTGAGTCCAACCACCAACCTAACACTGCCTAAACTAAAACTAATCCATGTCCCTAAGCACCACATCTACCCATCTTTTAAATACCTCCAGGGATGGTGACCCAACCACTTCCTTGAGCAGCCTGTTCCGATGCTTGATAGCCCTTTCAGTGAAGAAATTTTTCTCAATATTCATCCTAAACCTCCCCTGGTGCAACTTGACGCCAGTTCCTCTTGTCCTATCGCTTGTACCTGTGAGAAGAGACCAGTGATCGCCTCCAGAGAAGGCTTTGTGAGGCTGAGCCCAGGCTGTGGCCTCTCCTCTGTAGCAGCAGTGCAATCCTCCCCAGCTCAGGCGGTAGCTGTCCTGCTGTGTGATGGTGGAAGGAGAGGGGTGCAGTGCTGTGCTGCTGAAACTGGAAGAGAACGGAGTGCAGGAAGAGATGGAGAAGGCAGAAGAACTGGTTCTCATGTGTAAGGATGAAACAGCCCTCTGCCATTAATCAGGCTTTGTGCCCTTGTGGTCCCTGCCCTTCCTCCTGAAAGGCCGGTACCCTCATCAGCAGCATGGTGCTGAGACTTGCTCATCCCATGACATGTTGTTTCATGTCATGTAACCCCATGTGCCTGGGTGTTTCTGTTGAGGCCATGACACATTCTGCTCTGGCTTGCTTGTACCATATGGGTGCATATGGAGTCAGCTGAGAGTTTTGCCTTCAGAGTTTGCAATACCTGATGGTTTGGAGATGCTGTTATTCCATGGGTGTCTCTGGCCCTGTGAAACTTGAAGGAATACCTATGAGGGAGTTGCTGCTTCTCTGGCTTCATTCCACCATGCCTTAGGGAACACTGGATTATGTTCTCCAGTCCTCCTATGCCATGTAGCTAGAGGATCAGCATGGCACATTCAGAGTTGCTTATGTGTAAAATATCTTAAACTTTCTTCAGCACTTATGGAATTGCTTCATTTTCTATAGACAGAATGAGCAACATAAAAACCAGGAGATAAACCTGGGGGATGAGGATGGAGGTTGCTCCAAGATGAAATCAATACAAATATTTCAAAATTCCTCCCTTTTACTTTTTTTGCAGTTTAATTTATTCTTCAAGATTATTAAAATTCACAGTAATTATTCCAAAACAGTCTAAATTTTCCACGAGCTTTTTGCAGGAGTAAATGTACCAGCTTTTATAGAGGCTGCATTTTAAAATGGTTCCATTTACAAACATAGTGTCTTCATATTTCTTTAGTTTCCGGTAGTTAAATGGCACATATGTGAACTGGAGTTTTTCCTGTTCTTTCCCAGAACCTTTCTTGAGTGAGCCACAAATTTAGTTCTTTAACCAAAATGAAAACAGACTAGGGATTACTATGTGCAGAGGCTGAGGAGGGGGCTGTGGATGTGGTTAAGGGAATCTGGGTGGGAAGAAATGTGGAGGAGCATGGAGTACAAGAGGAGACTGGAGTTTCTCATTTGTAGGGATGGGAGAGACAGAACTGTTTCTCATTTGTAGGGAAAAATGTCCGTCTGCTGCACAACATGGTATTAGGGCCTTCAAACATAGCCCTAAGCCATCAAAGCTCATGAAATGGGAGTGCAGTCTGCTCAGTGACTGCTTGCAGCCAATTTCCCACTTTCTTTTTCCATCTTTCACTTTATTTAGTAGCCTCTCAGCTCTGTGGGACAAAGAATCAATCTGTCGCACACTGAAAAAAAAAAAAAGTTTTAGAACTTGGGAGCTTTAATGCCTCTTGAGTGTTGGTCACATGGAATTTTTATGGCTGCTCAAAAATGTATTTGAACAACTTATCGTTTTAGGTAGGGCAAAAGGAACTCACTCATCCTCTCCCCATAATGTATAAATGTAGAATCATAGAATCACTAAGGTTGGAAAAGATTGAGTCCAAACAAATGTGTGGGACAACTAGACAGCACCAGAAACATGTTTCTAAAATAAGATGTAGTTCCCAATGATGTATCATGGAAAAAGTGGCTCAGTTTTATCAGTTTCAATTGTTTTCCTAGCCTTTGCTTTTCATTATTTATTCCAGTTACCCCACATAAATGCAAATTTACACATACATTGGAGAAAGTACATTAAATTAAGTTCTGATCTGAATCTACTAAGAGAAATACTTTTTATAATAATTTCATGGGGTTTGTTAAAGAATGTACTTGGACTCAATTAATTGCATGCTTTCAAATGATCTCTCTCTTCTAATTAATGTTAAAATGCAATATCTAAAGTTCCATTTAAACCTAGTGAGTTTTAATTGAAATATCAAGACACAGAGAGTGCATTAATAGAATGTTCCTTAACAAGCTATGTGCCTGATTGAATGACTTTAAAAATATGTTTAATGCTGCCTATTTACATGTTGCTTTTCCACAATAGTGAGCAAATTGTACTTTCTACAATCAGAGAATGACTGGAATCAATCTGTCCTGGTTCTGAGGGCAGCTTGGCAATAAATGCTTGATTATGTGGAAGGGAAACAACATATCCTCTGAGTAAATTAGCTATACTTGTTTTTAAAATAATAGTAAAGCCATATTGAGTGGTAAAGCACTGTTAACTGTCTTGCTTGTTTCCTTCTGAAGAACTGTCAGTATAATACTGCTGGGGACAAATGTGAGCGCTGTAAAGATGGTTATTTTGGAGATGCCACTCAAGGTTCCTGCCGGGTGTGTCCTTGCCCCTATACGAACAGGTACAGTAAAAGGTCATAAGAAGTCTAGAAGGGGAGGGGAGAAAGGAAAAGAAAAAAAAAAAAGAAACCCCCCAAACCCTGCTAGCAGAGAAGATAATGATCTTCTTGTATATTTTCATATTGCCCACTATAGTGGGGCATCAGACCCATTTGAGGCACGTTAGACCAGCAGTAACTCAGTGCTCTGTCTCACGGCATTGCCTTTTTTAGTAAGCTGAGTATTGCAATTCTCACTCGGTTCCTGAGCCACAAAGGCATGTTGCTCATCGCCTGGGGGAGCCCCAGGCAGTTGCGATGGGCAGTTCTGGGTGGCACAGAACCACCAGTAACTCCTTCCTAGTGAGAAATACAGGATGGAGGTCATTTCCCTTACTGGGCATATCCAGAATCTTTCCTGTTTGCTGAAGTGCAAGATGTAAGTTATCTTTAGTCTGACATTTAACACTGTTAACACTCTGGCTAGGAGATAAGTGAGACCGATGAAACAAACCTTTTGTATGAATTCAGAAAATTTATTAATATGCAAAAATAATATAAAAACATTAAAGCCCTTAAGTGTATACCTAGATTTCTGAAAGAGTGTGGCTGCTCTTCAGGTGGAAGCTCTGTTTGAAGTGCAAACATGCTGAGCTAGAAAAAATTAAATTACCTTGCATCTAAAAAAGTTGTGAGGCTTTTAAAACTGGGCAGTAAATTGCATTTTAAATGCATGGTATGTTTAGTCCCGTTGTCATCATTGGTCAGTTCTGAAATATGAAATGTGTTAAATAAAAACACATATTTTTTTTAAGAAAAACTAAGCTATAAATTGCTGAAGGCACCACACAGTATTTGCCAGGTGCATTAACAAACACCAAGTAGCCTTAAGAAAGAGGTTTACACTTGCAGACTATAGACAGGTTTTTCATTCATCAGAGAACTCCCTGATAGATCTGTTTTTGACAGCATTGGCCTCTTCTGCAGGTGTATGCCTGAGGCTGACTGAACGTATTTTTAGTCATCTTTTGCTTTAAGAGTACTGAAATACCTATGGAGACCATAATCCTGTGCAGTTGCATAGCTGCACATTAGGGTGGTAAATACCATTCCTGACATAGGAAATGCACCCCACCTGGCATAATTTGAGTTGACAGATTTCCACCCAGTCAAATTATATGTTAATTCTTAGTACAGACATCTGTCTTTGATACACAGACTTGCTTTATCCAACTGTTCATAGATGAAAAAATGGAAATAGCAAACATGGCCTGTCCCTGCTTCTCCTTTCTAAACATTAGCCAAAAAATGCTTTTTTTTTCTCGCAGAGAAATTTGAATCTCGACAAGTCTGCTAAAAAGAGCAGACAAAAATATTGATTGCGTTAACCAGATATACTCTAGAGTTCCCCAAAATGGTGCACAACTCTATTCTGCCTTGGTTAAAAAAAACCTCAACCAACCAACATTAGCTACATAAAAATATCCTCTAATGTTTCCATCCAAAAAAAAGGGAAAAAAGCTATCCACATAGGAAGAAATGCTGTCTAGCACAGACTATTGATTCTTGCCTAGTAAGATAAAATAGCTACCCAGACTTGTTTTCAGTTACGACATCCCTGTAAAGGTTTATTTTAGGCATTCTTTTGGGTAGTGAACAATTATACTCAGTCCAGAGGGTTAGGAAATGATTATTTTTTAGTCTAAGGAAAGAATTTATATGAAAAATATGAAACTTCAAAGAATTAGTCACAGCAATTTATTTAGAGGCAATTAAATTAGCTGAGAAGTAATTTGGTGGTATAAAAACTTGTTAATCTCAAGTCATTTAATTGAATTTACCCTCTAGAGTGTAAAACCTATTTGATGATGTGCTCACAATAATCTTTTTGCTTCTTCTCAAAGATTTGCAACTGGCTGTGTGGCAAACGGTGAAGAAATTCAGTGTCTCTGCAAAGAAGGCTATGCTGGAGTTCGTTGTGAACGGTAAGTGACTTATTTGTCAAGACCAAGGGTTTGAGAGACACCATAAAATGAGGTATGTCTGTATCGGGTAATATACGGACATATACATATGCATCATATGCACATGCTTAAGGAGAATCTATTTACATGAACAGCTCCTTGGGTGTAATTCTAGACTTAAACCCAGCACTCCCTGAAGAAATGTGAACAACTCTTCACAGACTATTCAATGACTACATAGTGTTTACCAAAGTGTCAGCCTCCTTGCCTGAGTGCCCTGTGCCTTACCTTATCCTGCACTCTTTCTGGTGACAATGACTCCCACTTACTTCATCCCTTTTCGAGTTAAAAACACTTTCCCATTTCCTCCAAGGTACCTTATATTGCTTGTGTTCTTAGTTACCAGACGGCAACCATGTGATGTTTAACATCATTCCCTTCATCCCACATCACCCTGATGTGCTGTTTGTATGGTGGAGCATACAAACACAAGGCTGAAGCCAGCTCTTTTGCTGAAACTTCCAGGCAGGCAGAGGAAGCAATTTCACTGAGTTTCAAATCCAGGGAGAATTTGGAGTGGTGTTGTCTGGTTTGGAAACTTGAGGCCAATAAATTATGGTATCTCACCTGACGACAGTACTTCCAGTAGCACATTGCTTTGTGCTTCAAGAATGTTACATCTAAGCTGTGGGTTATAGACAGGTTTTCTCTTCTACACCAGGCTGTACCTCAGCTGCTGATCACAGCCCTTTGATGACGTATTGTAACCCCTATAGCTCTTACAACAGAGTGACTTCTAGGAATATGAGCTAGCCAGTCTGGACAATACATTTTACCTATGAAATATGTAAAGGTGACTTACAGAGACTGTTTTGCTGTCAGATGGCAAGAGGGGGTATCTCACAGCTGAAGGATGATAATGTCATTTAGTGCCATTGCTGTTTGAAATCTCAATGTGCACTTGCAGTATGATCCTCCTTAATATGTTTTCTGGTGGGATCACAGACCAGAATGGTGTGGTTTGCTGAGTTAAGCTTTGTCAGATTCTCTGTGTATATATGAGTGTGTGTGCGCATTGTATGTTTTCAGATTAAGTGAATTATTGCTATATGAGCATTGTGGGAGTTCTTTTATTTTTAGAAAAAAATTCCGCAGTACTTGTACAGATATTTTTAGCATAGCACAGAGGATACTGTAAACCAAAAATATACCCTTTGTGTCTGTCAAGACATGAAATCAAAAGTTCTTGAAAGTTTCTTCGGGAGAATAACTGTGTCTTTTTTCAAGGGAAAGTATATTTCCCAAAAGTAGCTTCAGATATTTAATAAAAATTTTTTGTGTCTCTTTTTCTAGCTGTGCTCCAGGATATTTTGGAAATCCACAAAAATATGGAGGCTACTGCCAGAAATGTAATTGCAATAATAATGGACAGCTGGCTAGCTGTGACCGCCTGACTGGAGGTACGTGGGGGCCTATGGACATGGAAGGGAGCATTGTTTTCTCTCTGGGAAGCGGTGAAGGAAGATTCCGATCAGCTGAATTGAAGGAATGACATAGACTTATAGGAAACGCAGATCATTTTTAACAGAAATTATGGTTTCCTAAATCATAACACCATGGTAAAACAAGGTCTTTCCTGAGTAATCAAGTTTGCCCTTGTAAGCCATTTTATCATGTATTTCCTGTCATAAATACTACAAATTTTATTTTCTTTTTCTGTTTCTTGGGTGTGTTTTTAAACGCATTATGGTTCATCTTCTGACATGCTTAAGTCATGTCTTGCCAGTGTGTGTTATGGGTTTATGACACTGAGCAGTCAGTCTCAAAGTGCCTTTTTGAGATGTATTTTGGACAGTTCAGTAATACCTTCAGAGTCTGCATCAGGCACTGCCATCCTGGGCATCCAGGGTACCTGTGTTTGCAGTGGCAGTTAGGGCCTGACTCAGGAGGCTGTTTAATAAATCCCAATAGACACCATTCTGCCACCTAAGACTTCTGATTTTCCCAGTGTCACTCACACATGGACTGTACAGCTAGTAAGATCTTATAAGAATATTATGCCACTGGCATATGTTTGCTTTATCGGTTGTAATTGTGAAGTAATGGGCCTAAGCCTACATTCCTCAGACTCTCTTTACCTCAATTCACTTCAATGCCTTGGGATACTCATTTTTATTCAGAAACACATAGGTCAATACTCCTGAAAAAGGACCTTGATTCTCCCATATTTTCACTCTCCCACAGAATTATGCTTTTCTTTCCCTGTAGGCAGCTTTTTGTCCTCAGATGTTAGTGAAGTGTCAAACTAAAACCTCTTAATTTTTCCATGCTCTTCATTTCTCTGCACTGCTCTTCATACTGCATTCAAATGACTGAGGAATTAGAAAAGTGGCAAGTGATGTGAACTGCTGTTGGTAGCTGGGAAATTTTTCAATAGCATGTTCTTGTTTCATATTTCATCATTGAAGTAACATATCTTTATAATATTTATACCTTATATGGAACAGATCCAAGCAGTGTTTGATGTTTTGTCATTCCTTTCTTCTTGAAACAAGAGTTTGCTAGGACAAACTAATCCGTAGGGCAAAATTCAACAATCCAGTTTGTTTTGTCTCCAACTATATATTCTGATCAGCCATCTCTTTCTCCACATTAGGTATTAAACCCTCTGTGATCATCAGCACAGCATGTTCTAGCAGGTTTCTTGTGTGTGACGTTCGGCACTTGGCCAGACTTTTTCATTTCACCATTTCTTGGCTGATGTTGCTTGTGCACAAGCTGTAATAATAGTTTTATTTAATTAGTACTTCACAGCGACAGCTAAAATGTGTCTGGTGTTAGCTGAGTTATACAACTGCAGAACCTCATGGGTATTTGAATTTTGGAATAGGTTCCCTCGTTTTCTTACAAATACATTTTTTGTGACGTCTCCTTTTGGCAGCGGCCCTCACTACCAATCCCATTTAACTTCCTAATGTGCAAGTGCCAAAGGAAATGGCACAGCCAGGCAGTTTGTTCCAGGCTGTTTCATGCTGCTGTTAAAGTTCAGGTCCAATTTTATCACTGTAACCTCTCACGGTTGCAAGCTGTTGTTGACTCTTGACAGCAGCAGCCTGTACCCCAAGTGCTTCCTTTTCCTTCAGAGTCAAAGACATGCACAGCCCTTTTCATTTTCAGGAGATGAGAATTTGGCTGTAGGACCAAGCCTGTAAAAGGGATGTGGACATCAAGATGGGGAAATTCCTGTCCTATATATGGTGTTTTTAGGAGCAAGCTGCTCTCCTGCCTCCTAGAAGTTAGATCCCAGGATGTTACAGTCCCACGTGCACCTGGAGAGTATTAAGCTTCTTATAACGGGGTTTGTAAAACAAACAAATAGAACAGCACACTGAACAGGCACTCGCTTGTGCTAGCTTGTTAGAAAGTCTGAGGGCAATGTTTGTTGTATACCACCTGTGGCCCACCCTCCATGCCTTATGTTACGTGCAGTGCCTCCTTCCATGCGTACACCATGGATTTTTCTCAAGCTTGATTAATCCCTTAATCTTGCAAGCTGTGACAGGTATGAAGGAAGGCCATAAGCATTTCTCAGTTCCTTGGGAGTAAGACATCCTTTGGGGAATCAGAATCTGTGGTTTGAAGGTGGATGCTAAAGCAGAAAAAGGGGTTTGAACCTACATCCTGGGTAAAATGCTTTAACAATTTAGACTTGGCTCCAATCACCCCGGTGTTATTCTAGGCAAATTCTAGCAATACATTCAGCACACTTGGTGTGAGAGAGCCTCCTGCTGCTCCCCAAGGAGCATATATATGTGTTGGGTAACAGTTTTGTTTGAGGGATAAATCAGGTGCTGATCTCAGCAAGGCATAAGTGGGAGCTTTTGGAGAATGAGTGTGCTCAAACCTTCTGGGCATTTCAGGTCTTACACAGTGGGTATGGATTTATTAAAGGGCAGCACCATGTTTTAATGGCTGCCAGCCATGAAAAGTGAGGGCAAAAATGGGATATTTCCATAAGAAGACTTTGGTTATGAATGACATTCTTGTGGTTTCAGAATGTTTCAATAACGAACCAAAAGATGTGGATCCCAATGAAGACTGTGACCGTAAGTAATAAAATAGAACTGCACTTAAATTGCCTTCCCTGGCTTCACATACATACTGATAACTCTTTTAAGGTTACAGAGTCTAAAAAGGAGTGGAGGTGTCCTGTAATGAATATTTTAAAAGCAAACATTTAACCAAACACTTGAAAAAATGATAAAAGAGGTGATCAGCTAGCTAGATGTAAATGGGGCTCCCTCCCTTTTTCTGGCTTTTGTCATTCTTGTTAATATTGTGGGCTTTGTTGTAGCTTTTGTTCTTCAGGTGGCACCAGGTGACAAGTGCCAAAGTGTTTCCATTGCATCTCATTTATGAATGTGCTCAGTGAAATGTTCTCTGCACCAAACATCAATAGTATATATTTTTCCTTTGCTCATGCTCCCTCCAGCTTGCGATAGCTGTGTAATGACACTGCTGAAGGATTTGAGCACAATAGGTGATGAGCTTCAGCTGATTAAGTCTCAGCTGCAAAACGTCCATGCGAGTACCCACACATTGGAGCAGATGAGACATCTGGAAACACGCATCAAGGACTTAAAGGTAGGCACACATAAACAGAAAAGTGAGGAATTTATGCCATCTTTTTCTCAGCTTGCAAGGAAACATACATCAACTTTTGATTTCAAATATCAGATGCTGACAGCGCTCGGCTTCAGCTGTTAGAAGACAGCTATTGTTTCCATGTCGTGCTCTGAAAGAGAATCGGGATCTCTGCTTTTTCTGAGGCCTGCTCACCATGAAAGCTATATCTCTGAGGTTTCTCTATAGCTCTGTCTTTTTCCAGCAATTCATGTCTCTACATTACTGAAAAATCCCAACATTCCAATTGCCAATACCAAGATTCATCCAAAAGTTTTTTCTTTGGTTGGAATAGCAATTTCTATACTCACAGATAAAAAAAGCACAGGTTTTGAGTAGCAATGGGTCAGCCTTCATGTCAGTAGTGCTGCTTTTCTTTACCTTGGGTAAAGACCTAACCCAGTGAATTTTTGCTTTTTGTCTCCTGTGTATGGGTGATTCATTGGATTTTTTTTCTCTTTCTTTTCAGGTCTTATTGAACAATTACCGCTCTGTTGTTCATAATCAGCGTTCAAAGGTAGATGAGTTGGAGACAGAATTCATTAATCTAAATCATGATGTAAATGCTCTCCAGGAAAAGGTGACTTATCAAATCAATTTCAAAATACGCATCTCTTGACTGCATACTAGCATGCCATATCCAGATATTTTTAATCTGATCAGTTTTTTCCCTTCCTAGGCTCAAACGAACTACAAAGCAGCTGAGGTATTATTAAATAATTTTGGCCAAACTCATCAGAAAGGAAAGGATTTGGTTTCACGAATACAAATAGTTGTCAACAATATACAAGGTAAAGATAGTTTCTAAGACCATAACATGTTGTTTTACGGAATTTTTTCAGTTTATTTGCAATATTCTTAATTAGGCATGACAGGTTTTTCTAGAAAATAACTTCATAAATCAGAATTTAGACATAGATGTGGAATTCACTCTTTCTACTAGAAACCTAATGTATAATATTAATTTAGGAGCCTGCCTCCCCTATGTAGTGAATAGAGACAGGGCAGCTTTTCTATGGGGACATTTAGAACAACAAATTGACTATCCTGACCTTATTCTGGGTTACTATCATAAGCTCTTTTAAGTTAGAAGTTTAAAATTATTGCTGTGAACTTGGTCATTTGGGACAAATTTCAAGCCCGGTGCCATCTTACTAACTCTGTGTGACATGGGATACTTTTCAACTTAAGGCAATTAATGCAAAATGGATCTGTGTCATTAAGGAATTCAGGAATAGGCATGCCTTTCCAGAAGAGAGATCAGCCGTCTCATTTGCGTCTTTTGCATAGGGTTAAGCACATCCTGACTTTGACAATACTTTTTTTTTTTTTTCCAGTTCTTTTGGAACAAATAGCTGGTACAAATGCAGAAGGTAACAACTTGCCCTTGGGAGATGCTGCCAAAGAACTGGCCGAAGCTCAACGCATGATGACGGAGTTGCGAAACCGCAACTTTGGCCAACTTCAAGCAGAGGCAGAGAAGGAACGAAAAGAAGCTCAGCTGTGTAAGGACATGTTCTCTCTATCTTAAATCTAGAGCATTATTGATTGTTTGGGACGGAGTGCAGGCAGGGACATTTTGCAATGTATCCCTGGGATCTGTAGTGGTCATTAATCAACAACAAAGTGGAAGTTCTGGGGGGGATTTAAAGGCATTTTTAGTTTCTTATGGAAGAAACTGAGTTGAGATGGGGAAGAAACCCAGTAGATCCTTCTTTAGTAACTAGATGAATCTCAGTAAAACAAAGACGTAGCCAATCATAATATACTTATGCAGCGCTTTGGTGTATTGCTATGGCACATGCAGCTATTTTAGAGGAATTATGCAGGTCATTTAACAACAGATTTTAAGAAGCTGCTAGAGTAGCCCCAGGGCCAGATCATACAAGGATAAGGAAGTTCAGGAATTCTAGCTGTACTCCCTTGTATATTCTCTGCATGTGTTTGGCTAGGATATTCAGAAATGTGCTTCCAGACATTAGAGACAGCAAGAACAGAAAGTCACAGCCTTATCTCCTAACCAAGGGCATAGTTGAGAAATGCGAAAGACCTTATGAGTGATAGTAATTTCCCCTAACTTTGGACTTTGATATCTACCTCTGAGTAACTCTTCCATATCCTATCTTCTAGACAGTGAAATGGGCATTCTTAAGAGTGGATTCATTTGACCTCTTTGATGTTTCTACCTTCTTTGAGATGAAATGTGCCCGTATCTCTCCAGTAATTACAGAGGAAGCTTTAATGACTAGTACAAACGTAGATGTCTACATTGCAGATGAAATCGTTGATGAAATTGTGTTAGTTCCATATAAAAAAATGGAAATCATTCTGTATTTGCAGATCATCTTCATCCTTACTTAATTTAGAAATATCTGTGCTGTGTCTGCAGCAGCAAACTTGTGAGCAGATTTGATCCAGTGACATGCTGAATAGCATCTCTGCTATAGTAATGCTACAATTAGTGCTGTAAAGGATGATCAGTATTTCACACAACCACAGGTTTCTAGTCCTAAATGTAAAGTCCTTTTGAAGGAAGCTTATTCTGGTTCCCTTCTTTTCTGAACAAAACTTTTCTTTCTGGTCTTGATCCTGCAGTACTGGCACGTATTAAGAACAAACTACAAAAGTACCACCAAGAAAATCACGGGCTTATTAAAATTGTGAGAGATTCATTGAATGACTATGAATCAAAAATCACTGACCTTCGTGAAGCTCTGAATGAAGCGACAGGACAAATCAAGCAGGCTGAGAACTTAAACAGAGATAATGGAGTTCTGTTGGAAGACATAAAGGTAATGTTGGGATTTGGGTGAAGAAAGTTAAGCCTCAGAAGACAAGAAGTGCTTTTGATAGCTGTTTTTGACCTTGCAAAACCAAATAGCACTAATTCTTTAGACTTTCTCTGTGGCCTCTTTCCATCTTCTGATATATGTGTATGGATAGGTATAAATGTAGTCTACTCCCACTTGTGGCCTCTTTATGTGATCAGGACCAAAACAAATTGAAGACAGCTGCTGTGCCATTACCCTAGAGCTATGCTGTGGATTGTCACAGGGCTGCTTTAGACCAAGGAGCTTCCTTTGGTTTACCCTCAGAGCTTTCAAGAGGATAAGGTGGGGAGATTTCACACCCCCTTTTTAGTGTCCTCCCCAGATGAAGGAGTAGTGTAATAATTTTATTTCTTCCTTTGAGAGAACAGAAAAAATCAGGGTACTCAGCAGGAAGCTGTTTTTAACGTTTCCAGGTTTGAGAGATCAGACACTTAGATGGTCTGTCCTGACAGTTCATCTCAGCTGACGCGTACTACTTTTACTTTGTCTGAATTCTAATAACTCCTGTGGCCTGCTGCCCAGCTGTGTGCTCTACTACTGCAGACTCCTGAGTTTTCTCACTCTTCTAATCAGTAGGATAGCATTAGTCCCTAAACTCTATAGGCATCTGATTAACACAGCAATAGTACCTTTGGTAAATCCTACTGCAAGCTATGTTTTTTCCTGCCTCTCATTTTTAACCCAATCACATGTTTTTTAACCTTTTTCCATAGAAACGTATTGAGGAGATAAATGTACAACAGAACAGTATCTTGGATATTTTGAGCTCTGCCCGATCTTCCCTGACACAAGCTAACAGTGTGCTTGGATTATTGCAGAAGAGCAAAGAGGTATAGTTAACAGTATAGTTAGCCTTCTTAAGTTAAGGTTAAAAACCCAGTATCTTGCTGTCACTGTAATGGGTAGCATTGCTCAGTGGCTAGGACACAAGGCTTATCTGAGCCTCCCAAAGAGGGAATAACCTCACAATCCATCCTGGGTGCAAGAGAAGCCAGCTTGCACAGGTTTCTGTAAGAGAAGCTTGTTGAAGGTTGTGATGTGTCCGAGGAAGACACTGAACTGCAGATATCTGAGTTCGGGAGAATATCTGAAAGAAATATTGTAAATGATTGTATATTCTTGTATTTCTTTCTAGGCAATTGCTTTTAATCACTGTCAGACACAGGATACTGGGCTAGAAGGGCCTTTGACTCAATACAGCAGGGTTTGTTTGTACATAATGGGTCTAGAAGCATAATGTAATGACTAATGATTGTATGCAGTAACCTGTAGAGTAAGTTGGAAGGGTATGTTTTTCCCTTTCCTCAGGTGCAAGGTGTAGGTAACACTGAAGGAGAGGAGGACAATATCATACATGTATGAATACAAATAAAATTTTACCTTTATAAACCTGTAGGAATATGAAAGCCTGGCTGCTCAGCTGGATGGAGCAAGGAAGGATATGAATGAAAAGCTGACAAATCACTCCTTATCAGCAAGCAAAGAACCGTTGGTGGTGAGGGCTGAGGAACATGCCAAATCTTTGCAAGACTTGGCAAAACAACTGGAAGAGTACGTTGCTATTCCTGTAAATGAGCAATTTTCGTACATAACATCCATGGTTGCAGTGCTCTGTCTGTAACTTCACTTGCTTTAATGACCATTTGCAAAGTTAGAAAGAAAGTCAGTCTTCTGCTTCTTCATGATGTACAGATGTTTTCTTCCCTTTTGTTCCCCACAAACCAGGTCTTCTTGTATTTTTCCTGCTTTTTTTTTTTCCCCAGAAGTGGGGACTCCCATAATATGGCTTTATATTCGTGCATTAACACTTCATTAACTTCTGACTAATGGGAGAAAATCCTCATGTACAGAGTGGGAAGATATTTAGAATATCTTTTTTGTATTGTTATTTCCTGTACTCATACTCAGGAATACCTTTATGATGTAAATGAATTGGGGCAAGTAATTGGAAGAAATGTCTTGGCAGAGTCTTCAGACACACCTGTTTAGCATCAGTGAGGAAAAGAATTCCTATAGTTTTCTCATCTTTCGAGGAATCTTCTAGGCAGGCAAAACTATGAGAAACTTGATATGAATCAACTATTTCTCTCTCAATTACTTGTACTTTACCTTGGAATGATGAGTGAGGTTTTGGAGGCCTCCTATGGTACATCAAAACAAAATGAAAAAAAGTCAAACCCTGGTTACTTTTCTTTACTGTGCAAATTGATTGCATTTTGTCATTACACCAACTAGAAACTTTCAAAAAGTTTAATTCTAAAATACCTAATTCAACTGAAAAAAGCTTGGTTTAAAAAAAAAACCAACAACTTTTTGTTAGTTTTCAGTATGATTTTTTTCAATTAAGATGGCACTGTTCTCACAAATACAAGGCATCTAATATCAGGCAGTTGTGTAGTTCATGGGAAATGGGTAGAATAGATTTTGTCTGATGTTTCTGATGCCAGAGCTGCTGCACTGGTTCTTGGGGAAAAGCCCAAGGGTCACGTAGTTGCTTCATCTTGTGCTCCAACTGCTGCTCCTGTAGGATGCTAGAGCAGCCAGAAATCATCTAGAAGCTGCAGTTCTCTGAACCAAAATATATTCGTGGGGCTTTGATGGAGGTGGCTTATTGACCTTAGTGAATTCTCAAAATCTTAATCACTTAAAGACTGCTTTGGAGGCCCACAGTTGTGCTTGTCCACCTGAACTCATCCCATCTTCTGAAGAATCTTTTCATATTGGTCTGCCTCTAAGTTTGATATATTTTGCAGAATGAAATTACGGATCTAACCAAAAAACCTTTTCTGTATTGGCATTAATTAGAAAATACTGAGTTCAGGTGGATTCAGAATACTTCTCAAAGTCTATAGTCTTTGCAGAAAGCTGCATATTTCACCCTTTCCCCACAGAATAAAGAACAGTGCCAGGAAGGATGAGTTGGTAGGCTGTGCTGTGGAAGCTTCAACTGCCTATGACAATATTATTAACGCCATCAAAGCAGCAGAGGAAGCAGCTAGCAAAGCTGGGAATGCGGCTGACTCAGCTTTATTGGTAAGTACATGTAAGTGGCCAAATGATGGTAAACTTGTTACAACTAGGTTATTTTTTTTAACTATCAGAGAGGTACTAAAAAAAAGACCTGTGTGTCTTGGGATGCCTTATTTGTATGTGGTCATTATATCAGCTGCTATTCTGCACGTTCATGAATTAGTCTTGGTTTGGCACTAAAGAGGCTCATTACTGCCTTTCTGATGAGGCTGTCCATGTGAATGCTAACTGTTCTTTTCAGTGCAAAATAAAGAGACCTACATAAGGCAAGCCTGCTAATCACTGAAGGTGATTTCAGGTATTCTCTTTTACCTTGCACTAGTAATACCCACAAGCTCTTCAGCAGAGGGGTAGTATCTAACAGCTGTGGGCTAGTAATTTATTCTGAACGCCCCAAAATCTATCAATCAGAAGATTTCTGAAGACCAAGGTTGTATTATGCTTGAATTAACCTTGATAATTGTTATTTAAGGTGGTGTTCTTCACATGAAATCTCTGCCCTTGTATAATTGGGTTTTTTTTTAACTGGATTGGTCTATCTCCTTACTCTTTAAATTTTAGTATAATTATTAAAGCAGTCTTACTGTACTGTGCTTCTATTACCAGACTGTGAAGAGAGAAGACCTATCAGGAAAAGCTGCAAAGTTAAAAACTGAGAGCACTGCACTCTTGAATCAAGCACAGGAGACGAGAAAGACATTGCAAGGTACCAAGAAAGAAAGCGATAGTATAAATGTTGGCACAGCATGACCAACTTTCATTGAACCATGAATTTTCACAGTTCAGCCAACCTCTGCAGCACATACGTAACCAGAAGAGGCTAGTTATATTACAATAGGATATCTTGTGATTGTTATTTCAAATGGCAAAAAACGCGAGAAAGTGGATTTCCTACCTATGCTATGCTATACACCTTTCCTGTACGCCCGTCCAGCAAATCCTTGTACTTGTTGTACATTGCAAATGCTTGTTGCTCACTGGTAACAGGAGCTGTGTGAGAGTGCGGACTGGTGCTGCCACAGCACCTGTCCAACAGAGAAGTGGTATTTCTGTTTAAACATACAGGGCATTTTTTGTTTTGCAGATCTTGGCCCAACCCTTGCAAACATAAAGCAAAGACTGGATGTCACTGATGGAAAGAAGAATACTCTGCAGATTGATCTTGTCACTCTTCGAAATAATCTCAATGGGATAAACAGAGGTTAGTTACTGATCGCTTCTGCTTTGCCTCTTTCATATATTACTATAAGAATCTGCACATACATTTGTGTATGTTTCAGATGACACCAAAAGCATCATCACTGACGCACAGAACATGGTAAAAAGTGCCGAGGATGTCACAACTAATGTATTGGATGAACTGTCCCCAATTCAAGTAGATGTGGATAAAATGAAGAATACCTATGGAAGCACACAGAGTGCTGGCTTCAATAAAGCCTTGATGGAGGCAAACAATTCAGGTATTCTGGTGCTGAGACCTGCCAAGTCACTGTTGGGTGAACCTGGTCAGTTTTGCAGCAGAAATTTTACTCATCCAGAAGTCAGGCACCTAGCCTAAGCTAGTGTTCTGAGCTTTCTTTATTGCCAGTGGAAAGGGACAGGTACTGCAGATGGTGATTCAGGTCATCCTGTGGTATGTGTTAAAAGCCAATACCATGACTGGTCTCTAAAGAGTTGGAGGCCAGTGACTAGCAGGGTGCCTCAGGGTTTAGGACTGGGTCTGATCCTCTTTAATATCTTCATTAATGATCTGGAGGATGAGCAGAGTGTATCCTTAGCAAAGGCTGCTGATAACACAAAACTGGGAGGAGTGGCTGATATACACCAGAAGGTCAGGTTGTCTAAACAGGCTGCAGAAATGGGCTGACAGGAACCTCATGAAGTTCAGCAAGGAGGAGTCCTGCACCTGGGGAGAAACAACCCCCATGCACCAGTATGTGCTGGGAGGTGGTCAAGCTGGAAAGCAGATTTGCCCAAAAGGACCTGGGGGTCCTGTTGGGCACCAAGTTGAACAATACCCAGCAATGTGCCCTTGTGGCAAAGGCTGAAACACAGGAAGTTCCCTCTGAACTTGAGGAAGCACTTTTACTGTGAGAGCGACCAAGCACTGGGACAAGTTGCCTGTGGAGGTTGTGGAGTCTCCATCCTTGGAAGCTGTCTAGACATGATTCTGGGCAGCTGGCTCTAGGTGGCCATGCTCGTGCACAGGGGTTGGACAAGATGACTTCCACAGGTCCCTTCCAACCTCAGCCACACTGTGATTCTGTGATTTTCTACTACACTGACTAGAGAAGGGACCTAGACAATTAGCTTAGGATAGATGTCTGTTAGCTGAAATTAAGTGAAATGGATTGCATAGATCTTGTGTTGAATATGAAATAAGGGGCAATCACAATCCCAAGCAGCATCTTTTTTTATCTTTTCAGCAACTTTTTCTGATAAAGTCAAGTGAGAGAGAACATTTTAAATAAGATGAATACAAGAGCAAGCCCTGCATATTATTAGAGAGTCATAAGTCATCCTTGCAGCTACAAGACTGGCTTAGAAGTCATATTTAGAAAAATAATAGCTCTAACAGTCGTGGATTTCTTTCAATTTGCCTTCTGTGCCATAGGGTTGCAGTCTGCTAATACTTTCAGGCTTGCTTTTTTTTTTTTCAGGAGATGAAAAATTATTTCTTGTTTTAATCAAAGCTAAAATTTTTCATTATATCTCATTTTCTCCTGAATTAACCTGCCCAGATACTGTAAGGCTCACTACTGAATTGTGACGACCAGCAACCCTGACACAAGCCATGCCCTACTTGGTCAGGCCAGCAGCCTACCCCAGTATTCACTCTCCAACAGCGGCAGCAGGAGATGCTACTCTGGGAATGAACATAAGCCCTATCTGCTGTCCATTGTCTTCATACTCCCCTAGCATCCACAGTCACTGGATAATAATGTTAGAGAGCACATCCCTGTCTGTTCTATTTAATTATTTTTTTTTGAACCTAAATTTATCTAATATGGTTTCAGAAGCACTGATTGTATCTGCTTCCACAAATACCTTTGGCCACAAATTTCAGGAATACAATAACCTCTGCATAAACTGGTATCTTCTAGTATATATCTTCTGTATAAACTGAGATCTTCCTAATATTGCAGGAATAATGAAAACAGTTCTGTCATCACACTACTGACTGCTTTTCTGATAATCGTGTGGTCATATTTTTGCGGCTGCTCTCCTTCTCCTATCATCAATGATTTTTTTGCTTTCATTGCAGTGAAAAAATTGACAAACAAACTTCCAGATCTGTTCAGCAAGATTGAGAGTATCAACCAACAGCTGATGCCAATAAGCAACATCTCTGAGAACGTAAATCGCATCAGAGAGCTGATTCAGCAGGCAAGAGATGCTGCAAATAAGGTCTGTCCTGAACATTGCAATCATGCTTAACCTCAGTGGTTTGGACACAGCAGTACTTTTGTTCCTGTTTGTCAAAATGTGTTTGAAGGACCAGACATAAATTTAATTCAACAGCACCACCCAGTACTTAAAGTAACTGTGATAATGGGAAGCATAATAATTTGTACATAAAAATGAGTGGGTGGAGTAGCATCCTGCTCCGTCCTCCTCCCGTAGGGATTTTTTCCCAGGTCATCTCTGTAATACTTATTTGTACAATAGCCTCTTTCATTCCAAGGTGCGTTGTGTCGGCTTTGGCAGCAGGAGTAGAGTCGGTTTTGTAGCTTAGAGGCAGGGCTCTCCACCCACACATGGCCAGTGGAACACTGGCACTTCCAAAAAAGTTGTGTAGCTCTGTGCCAGCTGCCCCACGACATTAGGAGTCAGCTATTAGCATCTTATTAGACTCTCCTTTTTCTATTTAAGCAACTGCTCAAGGGATAGCTTGGTCTCATGTCCCAGAGAAGCATCCCTGAGGTCATTGCAAATAACCTACAGTTACAATGAATAAGAGGAATCTGAGACCATGGTGTAAACAGCTGTAATAGGACATGTCTTTATTAACATCAGAGGTGTGTTACAGTTTCCAACAGACAGTCAAGTCCACCTTAAGTGAAGCATCAGCATAGGTGTGTGGTCATCTAAATAATTCATAGACTTGCTCTTTGGAGCTGCAGGGCACGTCTTTCCCTGTCTGTGTATTGAAGGTAATAGTTACTTGTCAGAGGCACGCTAAGGATTGATTAATTGGTGTCTGGAGTAAAAAATGCTGTGTTGAGTGATAAGTATTGATAATACAGAATACTGTATTATCCAGTCTCTTTCCTAATTATATTGTTTGGTAGGATCAGAGTCCAAATCTGCAGTAATTAATGGCTGTAACATGACTAGGATATGTAATAGGTTACTTTCCAATTAAACACAGCAGTGAAGTAAGTAGGAGTAGCAGCAACAGACAATTATAACATACTGATTTTTATTTTTTTTCTTAACAGGTTGCTATTCCTATGAGGTTCAATGGCAGCTCTGGTGTAGAGGTTCGACCTCCAAGCAACCTTGAAGATCTGAAAGGCTACACTTCGCTTTCTCTCTTTCTCCAAAGACCACAGACAAGATCAGACTCACAGAGGGAATCAAATAAGTTTGTGCTGTACCTGGGTAATAAAGATGTAGGTATATTTTGAGATTTAATGTGATTTTTAGAACAGACAGCACACTTTGAGAAACAGATGGGAGATGATTTATTTTGACTGAAGTCAATTTCTTTAAAATTGCCATTATTTGGTGGCAGAAGTGTTCTGTGAAGACTAGTTCATTCCTCCCCTGGCAAAGTAACTTGTTGGGTGATTGACTGCTTTGCCCTTTGATGCTTTGCTGTTTTGCTCCTTTGGAAGTTATTTCCCAGTCACGGATACCATCACAGAGTTTGTCAGAAGTGTCAAGTTCTGCAGCAATCAGCACAAACTCAGCCCAACTGCCATCTCAGAGCTTTAACTCTTTTCACAATATAAGTCACTGTGAGTTTCCCTGTTGCTTAAAAAAGCGCGATCATTTCTGTTTTAAAATTCAGTCCCTCAGCTCTTAATTTTTTCTCTTCTGAATATGTAGAACAGCACAGACCTTCTCATGCATTCATGCTTCCTCAAGCACCATCAAACATTTTTAAAATTTCCTGCATGCAGTTCCTAACTATGTATTTTTAAGTCTTGTTATCTGACAGCAGCTGGATCTGTAGTGAGTCTTGTACATACACAGAAAGCTGTTTAAAGGTAATTGTTCTACACTGGATTTCACCTTTTTGTCCCCTGAATATCTGGCCAGGATATCTGTTGACAGCATTTTAATTGCTACTTGTGAGGTATAGTATGTTGGAGAAATAAAATGTGAATTGTTTGGGACAATAACTGCTTCCAGTCACCTCAGTAGGAACCGTTGTCCTTGACTGAGTATTATTGCAAACATCTTTTTTATTTCATAAACGTTGACTTGAATTTTTCAGTAAAGGCGTCATAGTTTTATGTCTTTAGCTGGGAGACGTTACAAATGTGAAAATTATTTTAGTTACTATTGTTATAAAAATAAAAAGCCACACGTGACTCTTTACGATTATATTCATTGAATCAGTGCAATGAATAATATGTGCAACATATATGGTTACAATTTTTTCTTCCCAAAACAAATAAACTTAATAACAATTCTCATCATAAGGTAGATTTCTTATGACTCATGCACAGCATGATGGTGTCTCTGAGGAAGTGCTGCTGTATTTTACCTTCATTAATGTTAATTGTTTATTAATGATTATTTGCTTTGCTATTCTTAGTCTTCCAAGGACTATATTGGTATGGCTGTGAAAAATGGTAGACTCACTTGTGTCTATAACCTGGGAGACCACGATGTGGAAATAAATGTGCAGCCACTTGTGACTCAAAGCGAAACTGAGGAAGCCATTATGGATCAAGTTAAGTTTGAAAGGTATAAGATCCGCAGTGTGCAACAGTCTTTTCCAAAACCTGTTAAGAACATCTTTTATTAGTGTGATGTGATATTTTGCCTGTCTCTTTTGGTTTTAGGATTTACCAGTATGCAAAGCTGAATTACATCAAAGCAGCAACATCAGCTTCTCCAGAGTATGGAAGCCCTTTGTCTGCAAGCAGTGAAGGCAGTAATGACATTCTCCTAAATCTCGATCCCAGCACTGTTGTCTTTTATGTTGGAGGATACCCACCAGATTTTAGGGTACAAAGAGTTGCTTAGTCTTTTAAAGAGATTTCCATGTTAATTATTCTCTTCTTACAAACAAAGATTGAAACTAGCAGTCTTTCAAAGGCTGTGTAAAAATTTTCTCCATGTCAGTAGGAATAGATGGGATGCAAGGAGAAGTTACTACCTCCAGAAGCTGCCTGGCTTTTAGTATGCTAGAACTCAAAGAAAGGAGCATGGTGGAATTTTATCTGCTGAGGACAGCATGAAACCTGGCCAGTCCTGCTAAGTACTATTCCCAATTCACCCAGATGACTCTGCTTTAAATTGTGTTGCAGTGCTCCTGGGGTGGTATCAGACAGTTTGGATATTATATACAAAGATATATTAATCTTACGATATTTAGAATGCTATATTCTGTGTCTTACTAACATTTGCAGTAAGTCTCAGCAGTTACACATCAATGTAAAATTTCGTCAGATGATATTGATGGAATGTTTTTGATGACACTATTTTGCAGCCTCCACGTCTGCTAGACTATCCTCGTTATGAAGGCTGCATTGAATTAGACAATCTAAATGAGCATATTATCAGCCTTTACAACTTCAAGAGGACATTTAATCTCAATACCACCGAAGTGCAACCCTGCAGAAGGTATGATATAAACACAGAAGTGTGTTCATAGTTCTGTGATTTTATCACTTTGAATCCTTGTCTTTTCACATCCAGAAGAGTAGCCACTGTGGCTAAACTGGTGATTTCTTTCTAACTCTTGGTCATGACTACATTTCATAGAGAAAATCCTCAGTGTTGGCATGATTCATACCTATGGCAACCTCAGTCCACTGGCCAACAATTTAAATGTTGTATTACCCAGACACAATTTGTGGACTAATGTATTCAGCTCCTTTATAAAGCATATTACATTAAAGGCTGAGAAGTCCATCACTAATGATTTCCTCTCTAAAGACTATATGCAATCCCATAAAAGCCAGTGGAAGGTTTTCTCTTTACTTGGGCTAGATCAGAATTTAGCCCTATTAGTGGCCCTGTACCAAATTAAGTTTTTTCAAAGTTATGACAGTAAGTCCAATTGGTAATAGTTTTTGCTCTCATTTATTCACATCTGTGACACTGAATTATTACAGGTATAAAGAAGAGACTGACCAGAGCTATTTTGAAGGCACTGGTTATGCCAGTGTCACATTGAAAGGAACATTGATCCCCAGCCAATTACGCTACGAGCAGACAATTGAGACTACTGCAGATGAAGGCATTGTGTTTTTTGCAGCAAATGAGGTAATTCATGGAATGCTGCTGTCTGTTTTGTGGTCCAAGAACATATTTTAAAGCTTCACTTGCTTGAGAACGTGTTAGATTTAGTAATAGCTGTAAGGAGATTTCTTAATCTTAATTTCTTTCCTCCATTAGGCCATGCAGAGAATTCCAAACTGGGGGTGGGCAGGGAGGCTGTAATTTGAATCAAACCGATTTTTAAATACTTCCAAAAGTGGAAGACAGTCTTTCCAAATCTGGATATGGATGGCAACAGAGTAAGGAAGAATGTAGAAAGTGATGTGGTGACTTCTGCCTGTAAAGATGCTCAAAATAGCAGTGATGCTACTTATCTAACATTACAGGCATGTTTACAATCACTGTGACATGTTCTGGGTAATTTCTCAATACTGTAAAAAGTCAGTAGACATCTTGAAATGACAAAAAGTTCTCTAGAGATTTGGAGAATACATCTGGAGCTGATACCAGATCTGTTTATAACAGTTTAAAGTAATTATGGGTGATTATTATAACCTTTAGTTTGCTTTGTGTTATCTTTTCCTCCAGAAGCTTTATTGAACCAACTAGATAGCTTCATTAAAATTATTCACGTCAGTGAAATATATATGAAATGTTGGTAGTTTAATTGTGTTGGTGTTTTGTTTCTTTATTGCAGGATCAGTTCATCAGTGTGCTTATTAATGATGGTCATACCGTTTTTAGATACAAAGTTGGCTCTGAGCCTCCAAAAGAAATAAAAGCCGATGAAACTGTAAATGATGGAACATATAAACAAGTATGTCATTTTAAACAATCAAGTGATCATTATCTGTAAAAATACACATTAGCTGAAACTAAATATCCTGTTGTAATATTTAATTGGGGAGCTTTCCTTTTGTGTTGAGGAGATCAGGCTGCTGTGAAAATTAATCTTTCTACTGTTGTGCTTTCCTGTCAATATGGGTAAGTTCAGTTTTAACAGAAAAACCACCAAAGAAAAAAACTTTGACAAAGAAATGCTTTATTTAAAGAAAGCTGTGTATATTGCAATTATGAACATCAGTTTAATACTTAGATTAGTGTTTTTACCACCTAGGGATTTATTTCTTCAGAGATACTGCGCTTTTGTAGCCTTTTTGTTGTTGCTTGTCTACTTAGCTTCAGTCCGGCTATTTTGTAGCAGAATGAAATCGTAAAGTCATTGTTAAAACCTTTGACTGTCATGTTGGTTCATTCTCCCTTTTCACCTTACTACATTTCCAACTAAATAGTGTAGGTCACAGGGCGGGGTGGAAGGAATCTTTATGCCCTACTGGGTCAAGTTACCTCTAGCCAGCTGACTGATCTAGTCTTTGGGCAATCTTCTTGAGGAAAACGAAACCTCACTTTGTATTTGGATAGTAGAGCACTTTCCTTAGGCATTTGCTTTAGCTAAATGCTCAAATTTTGCAAAGTACCTTTCAACTACTGTAGTTATTCTGGTTTTAAGTCACTAGTAAACAAGAGGAGGGGAAAAAAAAAATGTGTCCTGCTCTCTGGAAGTACCTTTAATCTGCTAAATTATTTCTGATTTTGCTGAGTGACGTAATACTTATTATTCACTTATTTCAGATTCATTTGGTGCTTGCCCGAAATAAGAATACTGTTCATGTCAGTCGTAATATTGAAGCCAACATAAATGTCTTCGTTTTCACCAAGTACTATCTAGGTGGAATTCCACCTTCTCTACGGGAACGGTGAGTAACTATAAAAAAGTCTTAATACCCAGGCTTTGTATGAAAACTCCATCTAAACTCTTTCTTTAGGCAATTTCTTTCACACTCTGCATCAGGTATCTTATGTGATATGAAAATAACCAGTGTATAATACGTGATCATAATATTTGATTTTTGTCTAATGGTGGGATCTTTGTTGGAGTGTATCCTGAAGATTGGGTTTGATCAGCATGAAGTAGGTATATGCAAGAAAGATTGCTCTTGTTCTGTTTTTTTATTTCTTACATTGTCAGCATTTACAGGCTACTATATTGGTGTGTGCTTTAAAATACCAGGCTACTGAACTCTTTTTCCTTCCACTCTCTGAAACCAGCTTTAATATATCCACACCTCCATTCCGGGGCTGCATGAAGAATGTGAAAAACCCTAACACTGCATCTGTTATTTTTGACGAGACTTTTGGTGTCAGCAAGAAATGTTCAGATGACTGGAAGGTAACTAACAAAGTTCCTTAAAAACTTCTGCTGGAGTCCACAGAGTCTGGTTTGTCTATAAATCCTGGACCATTATGTTTTACTTAGGTCAAAAGTTATATTTGGTTAACGTGTGATGATAATAAAAGAACCTGGGCTTGGTATGAAGATATGGAAGAGAAGAGATTGCATCCCTACTGTGATAGCTTGCTCCATCACATAGTCCACCCTCTTAATACTGTGTACAATTAAGAATACATATTTACCATGTAAAGTTGTTGTCTTCCAGTTGCTGTTATTGATTAGGCCAGAATATTACTCATGATCTTTCCTATCGCCAAGGTGCTTATGCTTCTAATTAAATGACCTCACCACTTTTTCTTGAAAGACCTGAGCAGACTCTACTTCTACCGAAGTCTCTGCTTGCAAGGCTATTGCTCCACTCACCTGATCATTTGATAATTATTTTCTGAGCAATCTTGACTTTTGCCATGTTCTTTTTAAAATGGGACAATGTAACATTTCAGTGTTGGCTTAACCAATGCTGCATGGAGAGATGAAAACCACCCTTCTGCTTCTACTTGCTGCTACTTACATGGTGCATGATCCCATTTGCCCTTTGTACTGTGGCATTGTACTGAAAGTTTGTGCTCATTTGCCTTCCCTTTGTGGCACCTAAACCTTTCAAGAGCAACTTCTTTGCAGGCTGTTTGCCTATGCAGAGGATCTGGCCTTCATTCTCTGTCTGTATCTGTATAACTTCTCATGTATTAAAGTGTCTTTTGTTCAAAAAGGCACAGGTATATTATGTCCTATGACTCACTGTTTCAGTTATGCAGCTCATCTGCACAGCTCCGTACTTAGGAACCGTTCCTCCAGCTGCTCACTTTTGTGTCCCCAAATATGAAAAGTTTCAAAGCTATCACATCGCTTCATGATGCAGAGTAGCTAGAGACAAACAGCTCGTTATACCAGAGAGTCTCATCTCCCTTTAGAATTTCTCAGATCATAGTTAGTGCTGGTAGAACCAGTTCTGTCGGTCTGGTTCCACACCGAAATAGTTGTACTTGCAGTTTGCCTTGTGCTTGGTTTTGACCTGAGTTGGTCGCAATTACATTGAGTAGGGCAGTTGTTGTCCCATGTTGCCATTTCTTCTGATTAAAAGGAAAATCACTGAAAGCATTATTATCTCTCTTTCAGATCATCAGATCTGCAGCTTTCTCCAAGAAGGGAACACTGAGCCTAGGTGCACGGGATTTCTCATTTCCCAAGGATTTCCAAGTTGGCTTTGGCTTTCAGACCATGGCATCAACTGGAACCCTCTTAAATTGCAATATACAGGTATGAAACATGTTCAGCTTACAATATGTGATTGGTTTTGATTTTGGATCATTCGTGTCTCTTTGTGACACTGTCAGTTTGGCATCAGTTTGTGTCTTAACTATGATGTAGATTCCTGTATTTTAAGGCAAGACATGGCTATTATATTCATCTTTGGAGAGTGACATCTTACATGTCATAGGCCAGAGAAAACTCATCCTGGCAATTTCTTCACTCAACCAAAACATTTCTTGATGAGTAACTGAGCTTTGAACTTGAGCCTTCTGCAGTGTAGCTCATGAACCAGGACACCACCATCCCAGTAAGATAACTGTTGCCTAATAAAGTGGGCTGGAAATTTATTCAGGAAAAACTGGTATTCTGGCCATGCAGAAATATTACCATGATCAAATATGCAGATGAAAAGGGTTGATTTTGGTTATATTAACTCAGAAAGCAGGGAGGTTCAAGAAGAACCCCATCCTTGCTGGCTGGAGAAGTTAAGATATGAGCATTTGAAAAGTGGAGAACTGAATCCTCTGCTTTTTTGTAAAAATAATTTAAATAAGTATTTAAAATGACTGGCATTCAGAGTGCAGAGGCATTTTAAAACAGGAACTATGCTAATTGTGCAGAACTGGGTGTAATATCTGGTACCAGATGACTGAGAAATGCAGTTTTAGTGTAAGAAAATTTCTTTCCCATAAGACACCAATGAAATTACCTGACCATTTTGGGGATTCTTTTATAGCATAATATTCTTACCATTTTTCTGAGACCTGGCTTTGTAAGTGCAAAGATGGGAGATAATCAAATTGAACTGGAAAAGAAATACGAAGATGGGTCAATGCATTATGTGACAGTACAAAAAAAAGACAACACGTGAGTCCAGTTCTTTATCTGATCTTTTGTGTTGTGGTTGGAGAAATAAGATTAAAATTTTGTTTGACTTCTCCTTTGGGTACACAGCTAAAAATGGCCTCTGCCTGCAAAATATACTGAAATAATGAAGCAAAAGCAGATTTTTGGTCTATAAATGTGCACGTCAGTACCTGCGATGTTTCAGCTGTACATCACTACGCATGTCTTTTATAGATTGTGTGAGTTTTGACTGCTTTTCAAGCTGGAGCTTTAGAGCTCTTCCCCTTCCCATAGCCTTTACATATGTAGCTGAAAGTTATATATCTATCTAACATAGGTGGTTAAAAGCCCAGGGAAGAAGCTAATATTGTGTCTTTTTTTCCAATAATCAGCTGTTATGTAGATATCAGAAGGGGCAATATACTGAAAAGTTCCTAAATCATATTAATTACTGTGGAACACAAAAAATGACATAAGTGTTAGTTAAAGTGGAACATTTTGAATGATTTTCTATAACTTAAATCTCTACCAGCTGTTGCTAACATGTGAAGTGCACTACTTAGACAGAAAGGACGAAATCCTGTCCTATAGTTGTGAATGCGAGTTTTTCATTAATATTAACTGGACCAGGATTTCACTGTAGGACTGAAGTACCAGCTTCAGCTTGTGCTCAATACCTACTGTGGAAAAACAGAGCAGTTCCATAGCAGGCAATGAACACATACAGAAAAAGTCCCAGAATTAAGCTAATGAAACTGTTGCATAATTACAGTGTAACAAGAAAATACATCTCTCAAAGAGTTCTTTTTATTTATATACATATATATATTTAATTTAGGTTCATAACTATTTCTTTAGATTTCATGCTTATTTTTATTCTCTTTGTTTCAGAGTACGTCTGCTGGTTGATGATGAGTCAACATCAAAATCAAAACCAGTTGACTCTCCAACAGCACAGGCATCAATCCAACCTGTAACATTTGGTGGAGATGATTTTGAAGGTTGCATCTCAAACGTCTTTATAAAAAGGTATTTGGCTTAGAAAGAATTTTGTTTCATGCATTTCAGCCTGTTTCCCTTCTTTAATCATATTAAAATCACTTTTTGCTAAATTGCTTTCCCTTCTATATGTGTGAAGCCTTCATGAATGTATAACTTTTCTGCCTCCAAATATTCTTTCATTCAGGCAAATTATACATGGTATCAAGTTGTAATTAAATCTACTGTTTGGATGTAATGGAATCATACCTGTTTAGTCGTCTTTTAATCAAAGAATGACCTTAACATAGTGAATCGGAAGTGTCTCAACAAGGCATCCAAAAAGATCTGCTAGATTGTATTATTATTGCTACACAGGGAACCAGGTAATGAAATGAGTGAAGATTACTGGCAGAACCAAAACAGTTACACAAACCAATAAAAGCATATGTATAGAAATCAGGTGCCTGATATATGTTGTCTCTTTTTTTCACGTGTTTGTCTGGTTATTAGAGACATTTTACAGGCAAAATTTAGCAGCAAAATTATGCATAAGTGTGTTCTTTAAAGAAAAGCATTCCTTGAGTCATGAGTGATGTCCCGGTGAGCTTTGTTTTAGCTAAGTTTTGATGAATATTTACATATGTGTAGAGTTTAAGAAAATAGTGTATTTTGATTTGATTATCATAGAAACACAAAATGGTTTGTGTTGGAAGGGACCTCTGAAGATCATCTAGTCCACCCCCCCTGCCATGTGTAGGGACATCTTTACTAAATCAGACTGCTCAAATTATATCTTCATTTAAAGCACTGCAAGACAATGAGGTAAACTGTATATTAACCTCCACATCAGAAACAAATGTGGAAAATTTCTTTTGGTACAAAAATAGATGGAGAATTAATATTGTAGCTAGTTTGATCAAGTGAATGGAGAACTGGATCAGAACTGAAGAAGTTACAGGTCCTGCTCCCAACTTTACCACTCTCCTTACAAAAAAAACCATGGGCAAGGAGCATCACCGCTTTTTCTAACTGTAAAGTATTTTGTAATTTACTGATTAGAGATGCTGTGTACAACTTACAGAATTATAGTATTACTTAATATTATTCTTTATGCACACAAGAAATTGGTTTTGACAGTCTCTTTCTGACAATTTGGCTGTCATACTAAAGCTACATACTAAGTTGTGATGGGCTTTACCCCTTGACAAGTCTCATTATAACATCTTATTTAAGGAGAAGAGTGAGAAGAGTGAGAAGGACTTGATGTTGCCTTTTTTTATTGATCTGCCACTGGTTAGGCATAATTAACCAGAAAACTCTTGTAGTCTGATCCAGAAACCTTACTCAGTCAAGGCTGCTGTCATTTTTTTCTCTTTTTAAATGGCAATATTTATTAGGTTTTTCAAAATAGATAGCTTTTAGCAAAAAATATTTTGTTGAGATGAGAACAAAACGTCAGAGGTTTTTCCATAGCCACAAGCAAATGGTTAGAACAATGTCAAATATGAATATTTTTTACAGCATTAAACGTACATTTTTCATTGAAAAATAAAAATTGCTACTTTTAACTGGGAAATCTATTTTGTACAGTTTTACAATATGTTGTTGATTACACTAAAGGAAAGGAATGCTGTGTCACACTACTTCCTGCTTTCATCACTCTAGGGCAGACCAGCTCCCTGAGGTTCAAAATCTTGTTAATTATACTGCAAAGACTGATGTGTCCCTTGGAACTTGCCACAAATACGAGAACCTTCAACCACTGCTGCTGCAAGAATTTAAAAATCCTTTCAGGTTTAAGATGCTCAAGGTATGCTTGTTTTTGCTGTCATCTTTGCCCTATATTGATGCCAAGGCTTTGTCTGCATAGCTATGGCTTCTAGAACTGAGATTCAGATGTTATTATTTTCCTTCCATCTCACATATGAAGCAAATTCTTTCTGTGTTGAAGCTCTGTGCTAAACCCACACCTGTCCAGAATGACAACAGCTTCTCTGTCAGTTAGACAATGCTGTTGACTGCCTCAGATGGGAATTCTTAAATGTGTAGATTGAATATTTTTTTTCATGTTAATGCATAGTAAATGTTTCAATTCTGCCTTACAGGTACAGAATGAAAAATACCCTGATTATTTGAAAGCTGCAAGTGTGCAAAACCAGAAAAAACATACTTTAGCGATTCAGTTAAATGCCAGCACTGAAGCATATCTCCTTGGAAACACCCCCAACAGTTTCATGTCCTACATGTTTTCTCCACCATCACCTACAGACAGGTAATACAAGTGTTCTCAGTTGTCCTCCTAATACCTGAGTTGTCAAAGCTGCTTGAATCTTTGGCTGCTAACAGTTAGGATTTTCTTCTTGCTTATGTTTTTTCGGTATAACACAAGAGTGGTTCTAAAGGTTCAGTCATTTTTTTTCTTTCCCAGCATTTACCCAAACGGAGTAGATTGACTTGGATGTGGTGGACAACTACAGTGCATATTGATGCCAAATCCTAAGCCTGAATATGTCAACTTTCATTAAACTTCAGAAATACAGGCAATGTAGAACACTGTGATTCCACTCAAAAGCTATTCCACATTTCACAGATGGGGTTTTACTGGCATTTTTCTGCAGAATAGAAAGAATACAACAAACCAGACCTATATGTCAATATGCTTACTTTCCATGACAGGTTACATTTCTCGGTAGATGTACGGACTAGATCATCAAGAGGATTAATAGTTTTCATGGAGGAAAGATCTGAGGACTCCTACATGGCTCTCCACATTTCAAAAGGACGTTTTGTCTTTTCACTTGGCTCTGGAGGAAAACGAACCAAAATCAAAACCAGTACTAAATACAATGATGGGCAATGGCACACTGTAAGTAGTATGGTGCAGGAACCACGGTGAAACCACAACCAGCATTCAGCAGGCCCAGCCTATTAAATTTTTAAGTTATTAGAAATTCAATTTTGGTTATCTGAAGTTAAATCCTATGCCTGAAAGTTCATGTGGTTGACAGGTCTTTGTTACAAGAGAGCTTATAGAGACTATAGGGCCCAGCATGTTATTTTCAGTTTAAATATTTCAACAATACAGTGTTTAAGTGAAAAAAAAAAAGTAATCTCCAGTGGCTTTCATTAGCCATTCTCACTGTGTTATATTTGCACCCTGCAAAGGTGGTCTTCAGCACAGATGGGAAGAATGTCCGCCTTGTTGTTGATGGTCTGAGGGCCCAGCATGGAAGATTAGCGACAAATTCTGCCATCAGCATTAAGCCACCAGTCTACGTGGGAGGGCTGCCATCACTGAAAAGAAAGGTGACACATCCACCCACACACACTCCCCACGCTGCACTAATTACATGTGAAAGTGTTAATATGCAGGATTTCCATGTTGAAAAGGTTTGGGGGATATTTCCCAGTACTGACTGAGCACCACTTGTAGTGTTTGCAGTTGTTCATTAAGTATCTTTTTCCTCACCTGTTCACACAGCTGTCAGCTGGGTGCACATTTTCAATGTTTGTTGCTGAGACACTGATGACAACCATGTACCGTTTTCATTTATATTATTTAAAAAAATAGAAAACCCTAAAATCACATTTGTAATTTCAGGGATACCCTCTTCCCACAAAATATTTATGTCAGTGGACTAAGCAATAATCTGTAGAGAAGCAAAGGAATCCTTCTCATTAAGGAATTATGAATATAGAAGTGGATATAATCAGAAATATGTGTGGTTCCTCTTAATTTAAAAATTGGACAATTAAAGATGCAGAGCCTTTTATAAAATCAGATTTAAATGAACAGCCTCTTAGAAGGGAAGGGTGTATCTGAGACTTCACAACTCCTGTTGCATTGTCTTTTTGACACGTCATTGGGAAGTTTCTGTTCTGCAAGCAGGAGTTATGCTAACCCAAAATCAACTATTACTTTCATGTTTTAAGCTCTTTTTTTTTTAAATTTTGGAATACCCAGAAATGGGTTTTAGGTGACGTTAGCGCCAGCTGGTTTTCTACAGTCCAACAATACAAAAGAACTAATAGGTATTCTTACTGAAAATATCGCCATCATGCTTTAGTATTGATATTTTGAAATATGCTTTCAGAATATACCAATGAAAAGTTTCAAGGGTTGCCTGAGAAATTTTAAGATGAATGGAAAAGTCATGACTGCACCTCAGCAAAAAACGGGCATACTTCCATGTCTGGATGTTCCCATGGAGACGGGGATTTATTTCTTTAATGAAGGAGGATATATCACCATTGGTAAGATGTGTAGAGATTATATGGAATTATGTGTTAAATGTATATGTACAAGGATTTATTTACTTAATTTACTTAATTATGTGGTTTTCCAATTATCTCCTCCTTTGATCATTCCTCAACCCACTGTTTAATTCTGCACAGGTAATTTGCTGATAGGCTCCAATTTCAGGATTGTATTTACCATTCGACCAAGGAGTCCAAGAGGTGTACTCCTCCATGCTGGAAGCAAGCGAGACAACTACTTGACTATTTACATGGAAGGAGGAAAGGCAAGTACAGGCTGTGTTTCCGTTTAAGATGTATTATCCTTATTCGCAGGGGCAATTCTGACCTTGAACTCCAGACTTACATGTTGCAACACACTTCCTCGGAGTTGTTTAAAACCATCACATGGAAAATTGAGTGTTTAACTGTCTCTACGCCTACATTACCAGTAGCTTGCACATGCTTTCTTCACAGTGGTCAGCAGTAGGGCACAGACTTAATTTTCCTAGGCTTCAGAACCTTTGGAAAAACCCACTGGGGTTATGGCCAGAGGCTACAGAACTTTGTGGCTTATTCCCACTCCTGCGTTGGTCATCATGTGGCTGTACTGATGCAGCTCTGTAACCACGTCTATTATAGAACTTGAGCGGTCTTGCTTTGTGTTAGCATCTTCTGCTCTAGTTGACGGTGTGTTGTGGTGGTGATTATTATCACTGTTGCTTTTTCATAATGTAACTGCTTCAGAATGTGAGTCTTGGACTACAAAACTATTGTGGTTGCTGCTGGAGAGACATCAAATAGAAAAATGTCAGTGCTCCACAGAACCTGCTGTCTCATGGCATGGTTTAAACCAGCATGATCAGAAAGCTCAGCTTTGCTCTTCCCAAATTAGGGAATTTGCTTTTATTATTTATCTTTTGGTCATCAGTTAGTTTCCCTCAGATCACTGATCAGATTCAAGACACAACTAGCACATGGAAGCAGGGGCATCAGCAGCTGGGGACCTCTTAAGGGCAAGCCTGACCACTTTTTTCAGCAATAATTTAGATGAATCTTGGCTGTCAGTGTGGGTAGGATGCAACACAAAGGAATAAAAGGTCAATGAGACACCATCAATCAGCCTGATAGGAAGTGGACTCAGTGTATCAGTCACCTGACCATTACCAAGTTTGTTGTAACCATCACTCCAAAAGAGAGTTTGAAAGGAAAATGTTGAAAAACACCTAATACACTCACAAGGAAAGAGAAGCAAGATGTGAGAAGGCAGAAGCAGGTGCTTGTTCAAAACGTCATCATAAATAGTCAGGCTCCAAGCTTCAGGAGTGAATTGTGAGTAGTGCAAAATTGTGTGAAAGGCCAGAAAAACGTATTGCAGCGATCTTCTCCGGAGATGCCAAGTGTGTAGATGACTGCTTTGGGAAAGGAAAGCCCAATTGGAAAGACCTTGCCTCAGATTATGTCAAAAGAATTAACATACTTTTGTAAGACTGTGAGGGAGAGACAAAGGTATGTATTTATTCTTGTAAAATCTATTAGGAAAATTTACTCTCCTCTTGGAGAGGATAATTTCTGAAATATGTATACAGTCACCATGACTCTTAAAACTAGGTAAAACACAGCCCTCACAAGATCAGTAAACTGCTTAAAGTACTGTGTTTTTCTGTTGCTCTTTTCCTTGCCATGGTAACTTAAAAGATAACTTTTTTGCAGGTCATTGCTGCTGGAAATAGTGGTGCTGGAGATTTCCAGATATCAGTCACACCTGAGCAACCTCTGTCTGATGGACAGTGGCACACAATTGCAGGTATGTTGTATCATACCAGTTCTTCTGAAACTCTGAAAGGACGGTGGGCACAGAGCACTGCAGATCCAGATTTTTATTAATCATTTCACTTCTGTTTATTCTGAGAATACTCTTTAGAACAATGTATGTGTCTCGTGTTAACTTAAGGGTTTACATGAGAGGGATTTTGAGGCTCTTTATAGCTCCAGAGTACTGAGATGTGTCAATCTGACTTTGAATTAAAATAAAATCTATTTTTCCTATGAGTTAAATTTCAAGACAGATGCTATTTAAAAATAGTGCCATATCTAGTTAATTCTTTAATAGGGCTGAGAAGGAGTACTCATTTACCTGCTTCTTCGCAGTCTCTCAGAAGGACAACATGGTGCAGCTAGAGCTGGGCACACAGAGTAACTATACCACTGGACTTCTGCCCTCTCCTACTAGACAGATGCCTCAGCCAGTCTATTTTGGCAAAATTCCAGGTAAAATTATTGCTGCGTATTTTTTCATATATCTGCGTGGCTTCTTCTTTCTTTGCAAAATAAAAGTCTGACTCATGCATGTAGTTTTATATCATTCCCTCTCTTTTGAAAGCCTTGAAGTAATTTATGTTCTTTAAAATCATTCTCATTTTATGAATTTTTCTACTTTGCTTTTTGTAGCAAATGTGGACACACGGTGGCATCCAGTTAAAGACCCATTTTTTGGCTGTCTTCGGAATATTAACATCAATGACAAACGTGTCTCCACCAGGAGAATTGCAGAGGTTCACGGTGTAGTGAGTTTGCACGGGTGCCCAACAAAGTAGCTTTGCTGTTACGGTGCTTGCACGCACACACCAGGGTGGGTCTGCTGAAGTACTGTGCGAATTCATGCAACGTGGGTTCCCCCTTTGCTGATCCCTGAGTCACTGTCATCAGGCTGCTTATGGAGAACAGCTGGTTAGCGAATGCATCCTCTGGATGTGGACTGTGCCAAAGCAAATTAAAAGTATTTGCTTTGATAAACTCCCTTTTAAATGTTACTGATTTCCAAGGTAATCCATTGTGCCTTTTGAAATATATGCAGAAAAATATAATTGTATATACCTTCCTGGGCCAAATTCTGCTCTCACCCAAAACAGCGTAGACTTGCATAACTCCAGTGTCTTAACTTTGGAAATTTGCCTTAATGCTGGTCATCTTGAGAGCAAATTTGAACCACTAATTTAAAGAATTTTATAAAAATATAAATTTCTTTGGATTGATGTTTATACAGAAATGTACATTAATGTTAAAAGTAATAATAATAATATAAATGGAGTTTGAAGCACTTTAAGGCATGAAACTCTGGGAGTTTGTTACAATGCTAGGAATTCTGGGGCCAAATAAATGCAGTATGTTCT
Organism: Gallinago undulata; assembly: GCA_026546715.1. NCBI lineage: Eukaryota > Metazoa > Chordata > Aves > Charadriiformes > Scolopacidae > Gallinago > Gallinago undulata. Next base: position 105,744,548 of record JAOTQQ010000012.1, read on the forward strand.
TAAAACTATCTGTTTTCTTGTTTGGTTATTTTAACGTGGTGTTTCTTCTGTGTGCTTTTTACAGGCTTCTAAGTCCTGCTTGCTTTTTGCAAATATAGCTGTAGCTTTAAGAAGCTGATTTGCCTGAATAAGCAGGAGTCCATCATCTCTGCTTATTAGAATTTGGTTATATAAAAATCTCATAGACTAATTTTTCTTGTAATCTTCAGAGCCAGAAAGTCTACTCCAAAGGCACTTTTTTTTTTTGATTAAATGAAGACAAGCTATATTAGGAACAGCAGTTGCACCTGCTACAGTTATGTAGCATGAATTGTAGGACTAAACCAGCAAAGCTGTCGTCTTTGACATGCAAATCTTTACTTTGTACCTGACTATCATCCATGGTGGAGAACGGGGGATCCAGTTTTGCTTTATTCTTCAGAATACAGGGCTGGACTGAATAGCCTTGACATGGCTTCTTCTTCCACTGTCTTACAGAAGCAGCATTTTGATAGTTACTTTTTTTTTTCCTTCTTTTTTTATAATTTCCCGATGCCAACCCTCTTTTGCAAAATTAAAACATTTTCTAAGGCTGGTCCTAGGCCGAAGTAGATGCAAACAAACCCTCCTTCCCACCTAATGCGATGTTTGCTCCCACCTTTCACTGCCTTCTGGCTCAAGGTGGTGCAGCATGTCCCCAGCATGTTTGGAATGAGGTGCTAGCTGATGAATAGAAAAAGATGCCAGACCAATAGCCCTTACAGCTTTGGGTCATTAATCCCTTATCAAAATGTTGCAGTTTTCCAGGGTGGCAGAAATGTCAGAAAACTGTTCACACCGAACCCTGTGTTGCTTTTTCTTTTATGGCACTCTGTTACGGGCAAATCTATGTCCACGCAGGAGTTGCTCGGCTGTAGCTAGTTTTGGAGGGAATGGGATGTGGTGAAAGCCTGATGGGATTGAGGCCTCTGAGGGAGCAGAAGATTGGCATGTAATGGCAGAGCCCTCTCTCTGGAGATGCTCTGCAGAAACAGCTTCTCCTGCATGGCTGCCTGACACATGGGACAGATACACCCATCAGCCTAGAGGTGATGTGGTTCCAAAATCATCTTCTCAGATGATAGCAACATCTAAACCCTTTCTATGCATGAAGCCCCCTGCCTTTGAAGTAGATAGTCAAGTATTCTGGTGACCAAAACTCTGGAAATACTCAATTGATTTACTGGCCCTAGTTGGCACTGAAAATTTCTACAAGGAGAAATGAAGAACGGTTAAAGTTTATCAAGTGATTCTCTAGCAACATTTCATATCTCATGCCCACCACACTGCTCCCTGAAGCAGCTTTTTCCTAGTCACAAAAAAGTCTTTTCCTTCTCCCCTTCTCCCCTCCGAAAAACCAAATGTAGCAAAGATTTTTGCATCACAACCTGGAGCCAGTCCTGGATTTCAATTCCCTTCCATCTGATTTTATTTTATCAGAAGCAATTTTAACGCTGACAAGAAGAAATGAAAAATGTATAAAGACTTGCATAAATGTAAGTTATAATGACTAGCAAGTATTAATTCCAGTACAATCCTAATGCATAATGAAAAAGTAGAAAAAGTCTTTCTGGTTTTAAGGTTCTTGGTGGTTGTTTCCCCCCCACCCCAGTTTCTTCAGTTGTATTGCTTCCATAGAGTCAGGATGTCACACATTGTTGGAACAATCAATATAAGTCAACTAGAGTCCCAAGTTTTGTACTTTTACATAAATAAATCTCTACCAATCTCTGATGAACACTTAGTAAAAAGCTTTTTGCTCTTGAAGAGCCAGTGGATAATATTTACATGAGGAAAGAAGTTGTCCTGTTTAGATTAGTCTGATGAAGAATTCTTATTATTGATGAAAACCACATGGACACTGAACTGTATTTCATGCACGCTTTGTTCTGTGCTTAGAATATTCTGAATTTTCTCACATGGGAAACAACTTCTGGAAAACAAGAACCTGATTTTTCAAGTATGTCAAGTCATGAATGGTAGACATAATTTCAATTCTAAAGATTCCTCCTACCCTTCAGGTTTACCAGGGAAGATCATTGTTAAAGTCAAAATAAACAATTCCCCCCAATACATTTTATAGTACACCAGTAGGGATAAATCTTGTAGTAAGATGAAAAGTTATGAGAATAAATAGCAATGTTAGCCTTGGGTAAGCACTGTGTCATGGTGGTTTTATTGTTTTAAGTAGTAGTTCCAAGTCTTTCATCATCCAAGTGTTGCCATTTGACAGTAACCTCCATGGATTATTTGCCTCCTTTGGCTATAGCATTTTGATGGATCCCCAAATCTATCCGTTGCCATGTTAGAATAGAAGTAACTAATTCCCTCAGGAGAGGGATAATGTAATTTTTTAATGTCTAGACATCCTTACTATTTGCTATTCAAGCCTTGAAGTAATACTAATATTTTCAATGGTAATAAACTTAATTCAAGCCATCCTTTCTGAGCCTGCATTATTACTCATTGCTTGTGTTCAGGGTGCAAACATATTACAGCTTGCATCTTGCTTCATTGACCTTAAAATTAGAAGTAATAACGAAAGAAATACGTACGCTTATGTCTGCTGGCAAGATTTTGCTATATGGTTTTTACCTCTTGAAATTGAAGCTCCTGAAGAAAGTTTTGAAAAAAAGTTTAATGAAAAAAGATCAAATGTAGTTTTCAATACACTGAGAGTGCATGGCTAAAAAACCCCCATGCTCTTTAACTGTGTGTTTAGGTTGCCATAATGGTGCATTTGAATCCCAAATCAGTTACACAAGGAGAGCAGAATATTTCCTCTCCAGGCTAAACCACATTGGTATTGCTAGTGCTGAATGTCTCTCTTGTCCATGTAAGTATCAAGGACAGAAGGTTCTCCTCCAGTTAACATAATCCTATTAAATCTAATCCAAATTATCTGAGGTGGACGACAGCAAGGCCTGTAAATTCCCATTTATTACAACTACAAAACTCAACCAGATTCATGAGAGCTGAAAGCCAGTTAGGAAGCCTAATACTGAGAACAGCAGGCAAATAAAATGAAATAGATCACAGGGCACTGTAGAAGCAAATATACATTCACTGCAGCAAAAAACCACGTATACATAAGGAAAACATTTTTCCTTTTCATTGCTTATTAATGATACTGTAACTTAAGTTTCTAGTAACAAAAGCTTCCAATGAAAACTTCTAAACAGTCTTCTTTTATCTGAGCTTGAAGGTCTGTGCTTTTGTAACTGTGGAGCTTTCATGTAAAACACAGAACCATCAACCCTTCTCTCTGTTGGCAGCAAAATGAATTGGGTGAGTTAACTTTCTCTGGGTTTGTAACCACTCTTTGGAGTCACCTGTGAACCATTTCATTTTAGCTGTAGCTCCTGCGAGGAGCTTTGCCTCTTCTGGAGTCCTCTGTGAACTATTGGGTTTTTTTTTCTCTGCTCTGCTTCCTTTCTGCCCCTCATAAAATAGCCTGGAAAATGCGGTCTTACTGAAAACGCTATAAATGCATCATGGCTTTGTAATGAACTCTTGCCATGCTTTTTGCCTCTTACCATTCTCTTTGTGGTTTCCTCATTTAAAAAACTCCTGCATCTTTCTCTAACGATGTAAGGAAATTTACGGCGCAATGGTCCAGTCTCCTGTAAATCTCTTTGTATTTTCTAAAAATACATTAAATGGATGTCCCTGGCAGAAGGAACTATGTTACATTTAAGGGGATAGTGCCATAACACAATGTTATAGCTTCTTGAGGGCATTAGGACTGCAAGGCATAAGCATAAACTTCCTTTGTGCAGCTGGCCCAGACATCTCAAAACCGCAAGAGATTGGGCATTGCCAGAGCTTCAGTGAAGCATTCTCTGAGTATAAAGAATTGCATGCAAAATAACCAATGTGTCTTTATGTTCTCTCTGTCAATTTTGGGGATCCTTTGTAGCAACGAAACCAAACTGTGACCTGTTGTTCATACTGTACTGTGTCTCCTGGCTTGCAGCTGATAGCATTCAAAGTATATAAGATTATTTTTTTTTAAATACACTCCTATCATTATTTTGCACCTCAGTCAATTACTGTTTCCTACAGGTTGTTCTGAATGTAAAGCGTGTGTGAAATGTTCCATGAGACGCATTTGCTTTGTTAAGATGTCACCTGCTCATTGATAAAGATTGAGCACTGCTGCATTATTACACAGAATAAAAAGACAGATAGTTAGCATCATGATCTTTTGTCTCTGTTCAGTTATATTTAAACTGGGAACAGCAACAGATTTCTCTATTGTGCAAGAGCCTGTGTCTAAGATTCCTGTCACAGGAGGACTATGCACTGGTAAGAATGAATAATTACATTCATAGGAATGTCAGTAATTTATAAATTAATATGGAAAAAAGAGAGTTAGAATTTCAATCCAGAAAGAACTGTTCAGATGTTTTTTGAAGCCTGAAGTCATAATGAAGAAAGTATTTTAAAGGATACAGAAATAAACGGTTCTGTGTCCAGCTCTTGCAGACACAGTTTTAATTAACAATGTGTTAATAACATAATGAGCTAAAATCTGTCAGTGTGAGATACTTTTTAACAGAGAAATTATACTGTTAGGTAACAGCACCAGCCATATATCTTACTTCTAGATCCTTCTTATTACTTTCTGATCAGAATTACTGTCTGCTACAAACCTAGAGTCAGTAATATTCCTAGATACTGATTCCTCTGGCTAAGGCGAGGGTTTCAACTAATAACATTTACCTTAGGACAAGGTGTCAAATCAGTAATAAATTTCTAACTTTCCCTTTGCTGTACTCAGTTAAATCAAAGGTAATGACATACCCCCGGGGACAGTAACCTAAGTAGTAAAGAAGCTAAAGGTACTCTGGGCAATTCTCCAAGAAAATGCGTAGGCGTGATCCAAAGTTCAGTGGCTCAGTGGAAAGATCTAACCACTTCACAGGACTTTGGCTCACACACCTTATTAAAACATGCAGAAAATCTTACATGTACTTATAAAAAATGTATTCTAGGATATTGTCAAGGCTTATAGAGAATTGTTATTGCAGATTAAGTCTGTTTGGTATGGAATAAAGGGCAGGACACAGTCTCCAGAAAACCTAAGATAGCTCTTTTTAGACAAATATACATAGATGGAAACTTTATGCAAATGCAAAGGGTATTTGCATGAATAATAGGGGTGGAAGCAAAGAGACCACGCAGATAAACGTGACAAACCATTCTGCCTGACAGCAGTTAAGGCAGTGCCAGGGGGTGGTCTCAGACCACCATCCATGAGCCGGCCAGCCTAAACTGCCAAAGAACCTGCCTAGGCTCAGCCTTTTCCCATGCCCCTGGAAATCAGAAGTAACTGCAGTCATCCCACTATGTCTTTACCAGAGAATTTACTCAGAGAATTCTTGGAATTTCATCATTCCTGCATACAGAAGAGTAGAACCAACTACTGATATGTTGTATTTTGAACTGATAAGTTGTGTTTAGTCAGATTCTTGTAACTTGATATTGCCACGCTAAAGGAAGGAAATGTTCCTACTGCTGAGCCACTTAAAGAGGACATGTGATCACTGAATCTATGTATATTGCATTGAGCACAAAAGATAAAATGAATCAACATGATGTATAGACTCAGAACAAATTTAATTCAAAACAGACACCACAAAGCCACTAATGATCATCACTGTTATTTAATTAAAATGGAATGAATAGGTTAAATCTTCCGAAGAGAACGCCATCAAACAGACTGAAGGCCAACATAGCTCTGTTGTTCCTTGATTTGGACTGATCAGAGAAAAGGATCTAATTGTGTTTGTGTATCTTAATGTTTTTAGATGTTGGGAACACAATGCATAAATCCTATGAAAAAGAACTTTGCTACAAAGAGTTAAAATGAAGAATGTTTCAATTCACTTTCTGGGAAAAATACTGTATATTTTTATCAGTACAAAAAATTACCTAAAGAACAGGATGTGAGCTTAAAGGATGATAGAAAAAAAGGGCTTTATAGTTGTAGAAGGAATGGTACCTAAGGAAAAGTAAGCCATAAGACTGTTCTGAAAGGATTTACTGCTACCAAGGGAAATGTCTATAGGAGAGAACCTTGTTAGAAATTGTGATGACTGTAAGCTTGACTGAACAATTTCAGGCTACATGGTGGTGTCAAGGAGACCAGCCACTGCTCCCCTCCGACCCAAGACTCTGTGGTCAGAGCTCCTGGCGTAGCATGCATGTCTTCTCAGGCATCCAAACTCTGCCGGCTGCAGGGCTGGGTGTATGCCTGCACCCTTTCCCCTCCATTTCCCTGGGAAGGGGAGCTGGGGGGAACAGCTTCTGGCTGACCAGATTCCCAGCCTGTGAACTGACAAATGTCTGTCTGCACTGGGGAGGTCAGGAACGCGGTAGGCCAGGCCTAGCACATGACAGGAAGAAAAATAGCACCAAGCTGCCACTCCTGGCCCCTTGTATTTTGCTCTCTGATCCTTTTTCTTTTGTTTGTTGTACTTTGTATAGTGGAAGGGAACATCTGGACTCTAGTGACAGCAAACCAAATTTGCATGCATATAGCAGATAATTAAGCACGTGTCTATCTGCAGCTGCAAACAGCAATTAGTCATGAGATAGCTTTCCACGCCCCTTCCTGCCTATTCTTCTGTTCCCCTCAGAAAGCCCTCTTACACACGCATCTCTGAGAGACACTGAGCACTGGCCTCCTTTTTATTTGTGAAGACAGTTGCACATATGAGCTTAAACCCTTCCATATAACTTTGACTGGGATGAACTTCCTCCAATACACTGATTTCTAGTAGAAACCGCTTTCTGCATAAGACACAATGCAAGTAACCCAAATCCAAACACCCATGTCCTCATCCTGGCTTAACTGAGGGCTATAAGCAGGTTTTGTTCCTAGTTCTTCCTCTCAGATCTAAGGAAACCGGAGATTCATTTCTGACTGCTGACCCTTGCCTCTCTGCAGTTGTCCAAAGCAAATACTGGCTTCTCTACTCTCTGCAGCCATAAAGAAGTTTACATTTGCCCCACAGTTTCCACTCCTGGACTATGAAGGGCATATTATAAAATCTTACCATGTCAAGTAAAGACATATAGCCTGTGCCTGTCTTTTCAGTTGTATAGAGTCCCCTGGCAATGAAGCCATAGGTAGCATTTTGTTGCCTAGGACAGGTGTCCTCGTTTCTCCTGTTACAGAGTCACATTTTCTAGACGGGTAAAACAGAAATTGCTCAGGGCTGCAACTGAGAGACGTAGTTTAGAGTAATTTATAAAGCACAACAAATGTCTAGTTTGATGAAATCTGAAGGCTGTTTTGCCTATTCCTAAATTTCAGCCTCTAGCATCATATCTTTTAATTTATCTGTATGTTGATGGGAAGTGTTGTAATAGGGCAAACTTCAGCAAGGACAGGTGCAAGTTGGAGAAGAAAGGGCTGGAGAGTGATCAAAGGGCCACCGTGACTTGAGCAGGGATTAGAATCAATGGAACGGCTTCACATGCAGTGACTACTGTATGTGGCCCTTTGCATTTGCTCATTGTATAACTGAGCTGCCTGATCAAGGCTTTTGTTGAGCTAAAAGTCTCATATCTACATAATGATCTCTGCTGGAGAATTCCTGTGCGTGTTTGAAATAGCGTTCTTGGGTATAATTTGCAACATTTCCATTGGATTTACTTGTGTGTGTTAATAGCATGTTGGCATTCCCAGCTATAACAAATTCACACAAACTGCAGAAAGCATTTGTATCAGGTAGTTGTTTGAAAATATAACTGCAGCTTTCAGAAACTTATTAAGGCCCAGAGACCTGTTTAAAAACAAAAGTTTGCTTTCCATATAGGTAAAATGAAGTCTCCTGTATTTCAGTGGGGAATACTAGTGTAGGTTTTTTGTGAATGTCCTGTAACTGCAAGGCACAAACCAACCCTGACTGGCACCGACTGTTACATGCACCTGCATTTCAGGCATAGCTGTGCTTATGGGAGCACATTCCACCACTAAATCCAGACAAAAATGTCAGAGCTTTTACTATTAGGGTAGATGAGCTCATTATTTTTCATTAGAGACCCACAGAAAGTTAAAAAATATGTGGACCTACTTGATATTAAGCAAGCAAAAGGGCTATACAGACTCATGTCCATATGGAACCAGTCAGTAGCACTGGTACTTGCTCTGTCACACCTACCTGACTTCAGTAAGACCCGTAGCATTTGTGGAGCAGTGTTGTTACTCATCTCACAACTTCAGTTGTGTAAAATTTGGGTATCATCTACTCTAGGCTCTCCTTCTATAATCAACGGAGGGGGGTTAGTTATCCCCAAAGAAAAACACACCCATGCACCATCTTAAACATATGCTGTAAGAGGAATGTGGCAGCAGCCAACCCAGCTTCAGGCTAATGTAGATATGAGACTTTTAGCTCAACAAAAGCCTTGATCAGGCAGCTCAGTTATACAATGAGCAAATGCAAAGGGCCACATACAGTAGTCACTGCATGTGAAGCCGTTCCATTGATTCTAATCCCTGCTCAAGGGATTCCCTGAAGATGGATGCAGCGCCTGATTACACTTTGGTCCTCTGGAATAATTAGACCACTTTAGAGCCTAGCTATAGAAATACCATTGTGTGGTGCTGTCAGCAGGCCTCAGAGGAGAAAGGAACAAGCCACAGGAAATTATCTCCTGCTTCCAGTTACAGGGAAAATGTGTCATTATACATGCTTTCGTCACTCATCCTTTTCAGTATTGAGTTACCCAGACATAGTGTGGTTAGCTCCTGGCATGTCCATATTATGATGCTGTGACTCATCATCTGTGGATCTACAACACTAGGTTTTGCCGGCACTTCTTCATCTTTTTATTTTTTAGTATCTTGGTGCCACCACTGGAAAAAATCTCTATTGAACTCATTGCTTTTTTGATGAGCTGGACACATTGGACACGTATATTTCTTCTTAGTTTCTACCTTATGCCAAGAAAACTAACATACATGAACTATTTTCTCTGTGCTTTGTATGCTTTGAAGGTTGAGAACCTAAGAAGAAAACGTAGGCTGAACCCCAAGTGAAAGGCATATAAAATACAGAGATGTGAGACAGAACACGTATTTACATGTGCTTGTGTACTTATAATCCCTCTAAAAATAGGTAAGTGCAAGAGCTATTAAAATGAAAGGAATGGAAGGAAAAAGAGAGGAAGCCTTGCTGGATAGACTGCCATAGAAAAAAGCATTTGAGAAAAATGCTAATGCAAAGAAAAATGGGAAAGTGCATTGAGAATATAAACGATGATTTCTCCTTGTACTTTGTCTGGAAGAGGAACTCTAAAAAAATGGCCTGCAGTAAAAGCATAGCTTTTCTCACTGTATTATGCTGGTTATTGCTGTGTGTAACTCATAATGGCTAAAATTACGCAACTCAATTTAAGATGCTTGCCTGGTACGTAGCTCTCAGCCTCACAAAATGCTGCTGGTAGAACACTAAATAGTGAGTCAGTACGGAATAAGTCACCCAATATGTGGCTTTAAAAGGCACTGTACTGTTTAAGGACAGGAGTTCTTTCAGAGTACAAATATACTTTAAAAAAAGAGGAGGGTTATTAAATTTGTTATTCTGCTGTTACTTTAATAAAAATGTTGTTCCATGTTAAGATTTGTAAGTCACTTCTGTGGTTACCATTACATGCACACAGACTCTTGACTTCGCCATCTCCCTTTATCTGCAATGCAGTATTTCACTTGAGAGCAAATGCTGCCACTTCCCATAGTGGGAACCGATTCTGGTAGTAAGATTCTTGGAGGAATCTTTTAATTCTCCAGAGTGTTTCCCAATTCACATACCTTGATTAACAAGTGCCCAAATAGGAACATTTTATAAATCAACTGGACAGAGTACATATTCCAAATAAATGGCCTAAATTTCCAGAAGTGGAAGAATGGGAAAACCTAATGGTAAGCAAAAAGAGAAATCATTTAATAGTTTAGAGAATAGGAACCTCAGTCAACTACATGCTGCTTATTTCATTAAGTACCAGGAGATAACACATACATTACTGGTTTTGCTTAATTTCATTATGTCAGCTCAAAACCTAGTTGGTCAAGCATCAACCTCCAGTCTCTTAAAATCTCTTTTAAATTGCCAGATACAGAAAATTATCTCATCAAATGACAAATGTATATTTTTAATGTCTGTTTTATAGTTTTAAGCATCAAAATGCAAGAGTCTTCCATTCATATAAACTAACAGTCCATTCACATAATCTAACGTTTATGACTATTGAACAACAAATTAAGGCAAAGAAGAATAGAATGAAGATTATTTTAGCATGTGGCTCTATTTAGCTGCTACCTCTAAATAATGCTATAACACAAGTTTTATAAATATACATACTGTCTGAAAACACCCTTAATGATGATTCCTTCACTTTAAGTTTATGCAAATAGATACAATGACTTTTCTCACAAATTAAATTATTCTCAAAATTAAATGGTAAAACTAGTTATTTTCTTGGGTGAGCAGCAAAAGTGTTCAGACCAAAGCACAAGTTTCACAAATGAAAAGCTAGAATCCAGAAATAAAAACTTTGATGTCTGGGGTAGCATCTGTCTCTCAATATGGTTTTTAGGCTTTTCTCTGTCTTATGATATATGCTGCAGATCATACTGCTTCTTTTAAAAGCCAGTTGCCAAGTCTGTGTGTGCAAGCCTCAGAGAAGAGTTTTGTAAAGAACAGAGCGCTATGTTCCTGAAGACATGATTAGATTCCCAAAACATAAGGAACTGAAATAATCAGGAACAAAGATATCAGTAGCTAACACGGTGTATACGCAAGAGAAGAAGTTCACCATCTTCATAGGCATATACGCTGCTGACAGAGCTGCTCAAATGAACATATTATGTGTGATCTATTCTAGTTACACAAAGTCAAGATGTTTTAGTTTGAGGCAGTTGTAGACTACTGCATGCCTTGATGTAATATAAGCCACCAACATTAATGCACAAAATTATTGTGCATTGCAACCCCATCAGTAGGTAACAGAACCAATGCATGAAGAATTTAAGTAGCTTGCTGAAAGACACAGGTGAGGCAAGGATTCTTCATATATCAGTGACATACAACTATCAGATGGTGGTGCTTTCCTAGACCTTGAAGTGGTACTCCCATCTACAAGCCTACAGCAACAAGAAAATGTGAAAACAGGACTAAAGGGACATCTGCACAAGAATCCTCTCTTTGCCGTTTTACTAATATCAGCTAGGGGAGATTCACAGCTCTCCCATAGCTGCTTCATAACCTCCCCCAAGCTGAGCTCTTGGTGGACTTCAGTACCCAACCATAGGCCCATGAGGTCTTTCTCTCGTGCCTTCCTTTCTGTTTACTTCAACTACTGGTCTTTGTAGTTGTGAATATCTTTCAAAGAGAAAAGTGTGAAGCTGGGTCACGCAGCCTCGCCCAGTCTCCTCTAGATGATTACCTGGACAATCTGTCTATGTAAACTTGTGACTTGTGTCACAAAAAACCTGCTGTCAATGGGGTCTACTGACTTTTTTGTCCCTAGAATTTTTAACAAAATATTCCTCCTCTCAGGCTAGAAAAAAACAATGGGGGTGTGTGGAGGGGGGAAGGGGGAAGTGCAGATTTCAAAACTGAAAAACAAACATTATGTCTAACATGGTCAAAATAAAACCTCTGTAGCCCAATAGAGGCCATTCTATTTTTGTAGTGGACTGAGGAATAAGCTAGTGAAAAATGTTAAGATGCTAAATATAAACATATATAATGCCAAAAGTTCCAAATAGAAGTAGAAAAGTACAAATGTTGCTGACAAGTAATCTTTAAATAATCTCATTTCAAATCACATTATGCATCAAGCTGCTTGACACCTGTGAGAAAATATTTACTGCTAAATTAGTAAAAGGAAAATAAGCCGTGGCAAGATACTATGTTTTTATTACGTTCCAAACATTTCAAAATGCATCCTAAAAGGATTTTGGTTATTTTAAATTACAAGGATTGGGGTGCAGCACCGCACGCAGGGTGTTTATAAAGGCTGATATGTTTGTCACAGGGTATCTATGGCCTTGCTGACCACTCATTTTTCATCATAGGCGTGAAAGTACAAATGCATATCCTCAGTAACTGGGTAAATAATTTGTTGATGAATGCTATATAGTGCATAGTGACATGGTTTAGTGATGGTTTTTATCCGAGTTACGTTGATGGTTTTGACTAGATGATCTTAAAGGTCCCTTTCAACCTAGATAATTCTGCTTCTATGATATAATTAGATACATATAGATAAAGGAGTATATAGAGGAGAATCCTCCACAAATGCATCTGGTCTGTGAAATGGCTTCATGCACAATTGAAAAATGCAGAAAAACTGGACAGATGCTCCAAAGCAGATGAGCAAAAATGATTAGAGCATTAAAATTTATGGCCTGCTTGTGAAAGGTCGAAGTGGATAGATTCTTATTTTTTCTAGAAAGTGAAAAGTAATAAGGCATCAATCAAGATCCGATAATGTAGAAAAAAAGGTATGGCACAGGACAAAAAATGTTTATATTTTCTATCTTGGGCAAGACAGCCTACCTCACTCTCCACACACAAAACCATTAAGGTCACCTGTTTTAATTTGCTATTACCCCCCTGCTTCTGCAACAAAGATGCAATCAATTGTTTTCACTAGTCACTGGAGCAAGAAGAGGAAAAATTAATTTGCAGGTTCTCCATACTGAAAAGATTTTAAGGACATTTAGACAAAGATTAATTTGCTTTGACTCCCCAGAAAGGACTGGGCTAGAACTAGCAGATTTCTGACAATCACTTTGGGCTCTACATTTCATGCTCTCTGGCAACACAGAGTAGGTATTTTTACAACTAAATGTAGATCTTAACTGTGTAGGAATTCATTCCTCTGAAAGTCAAATATTTTAAATTGGCTCTTAAAAATTCAAGTAGGATTACTATTTTGTGTGGAATTTTTTCCAATTAATTTTCATAAAACAGGCCAGCATGTGGCTGCTGCCTGAACAGAGCAGCTGTTAGTATTTAATACTTGTGTATTCCTTTGTTTTCTCCGGAACTGTGTGCATATGTTTGGCCATTAGCACCTTCTGGGAAAAAAACCTCAACACTAAAAAGCTCTGTCATTTAGCATCCTTTATATAGCAAAAAATTATACACCTTCATATGCTTCAGTAAAAATAACTCTGTGTGACTGCACATGAATTTATCCCATTACATGACTGATTATATATTGGGTCCAGAGCAGCAATAAGTGTGGATAAAAATAAACATTACAAAGTATAATCAAAATATGAAAAAACATATGAAATTGCTCTTACTTGCTCTGTCTTATCTTCCACTTTACTTTCTGCCTTTCCAAAGGGAGACTGGGAGACCAGTCACTTTCCATCTGTTATCTCTCCATACGTGAAAGGCTTCCTGTAAAAATAGGCAGGGAAACAGTAAGTTTGCAAGAGGGAGGAGTAGTAGATTCTGGAGTAAAGACCACTGCAACAAACAGAGGTTATTCTTCTGTTATTACTGTAATACTCTTTAATCAGAGGAAAGGGTCAAAAGACTCAATGTCAGTGTGCTTGGAATACTTTGGATGAAGTACTCCAGGATATGAAGAGGCTCATTAAGCCTGTTTTGCTTTACCAGGATACGTATGCCTACTCCTTGCCTATTGACAGAACAGACAAGTAATTTCAATAGTCATTTCATGTATGTGTCCTTAGGCAGCATTTAGCCCTTAAAATGACAATGCATATTAATAGGAAAATGCGGAGAGCCAGCTCTGAAGATCAGCTTGGCTTTGTAGTAGTGCTTCGTTGCTGTGCAGGATGGAAAATGCATGATAACAGATGTAGAGCTCGCCACTCATAAATATTTAAGTGATAAGACACAATAGGCAGGCACCTTCATTGCTGCAAACCCCAGAGGTACAGTGTGAGGCACAAAGCCCAAGAACAAGTGCCTTTAGCTACTTAAAAAGTAGATTTCCTTAGAAATGTACTTGTGAACTTAATAATTTTTTTCTTACCAAATACAGTATATTAAAAAAAGGAAGATACTCCCATTTCTGTATTCACTACCCATTACTGGCAGTCACTGACACCAATAAAACCCCTCTGATGGCTGGTGTGGAAAGATGGCTATGCCCTGGATTGTAACACCTCTTCATAACCAACAGTGGGACCCCACCTGACTGGCATTTAACTAGAATAGCAAATCCTCAAAAGGAATTCAAAATTACAGGAGGATTCTGCAGGATTGTGTCTGAGATTGAAAAAGTGTGGGAGATGATGTCTTTATGACTTTAACTAGTATTTTCAACACTTCCTATACACACAGTCACACTTTCTGCAACAAAGAGGAAAAAAAAGTTATTTCCATTCTGAAGCATTTTACTTCTCTCTACTTAAACGAGCAGTGACTCTAACTTAATTGCTCATGATCAAATATTCTACATCCCCTGCTGAAATTTCATCTCCATCTTAAAACCTGTAAATTGTACCAGGATTATTGAGGTGTTCCAGGACAGAGGTAGTGTTTTGGAACAAGACAGGTAAAAAGAAACCCAGCAAAATCAGATTTAGGGTACTCTGAGACAGAAGCAAGCGGTTAGATGGCCTCATCCAGACATAGTGGAGAAGGGCCTTGGGACAAGTGGGACCTAATTTACAGAATATGAAAATGATATTAAGGAAAATATGAATATAGGTCTGTTCTTGTTTTTTACTTTTTTTTTTTCTCTGATGCTTTGGATAAATCAATATACTTTTCTGTAATAATTTATTCCCTGCTACTTCTCCTTTTACCATCCTCTGTAGCTCATGGAGTTTGTAGTAAGGCAGGAAGTAGAGGTCTCTCCTCAGTAAGGCTGAGGGGAGACCTTATCTAAGTTTACAAGTACCTAAAAGGTGGGCTGAAGGATGATGGAGCCGGACTCTTTTCAGTGGTTTCCAGTGATAGGACGAGGAGCAATGGGCACAAGCTGGAACATAGGAAGTTACATTCAAATATGAGGAAAGACTTCTTTACAGTGAGGGTGACAGAGCACTAGAACAGGCTGCCCAGGGAAGTCGTGGAGTCCCCTTCTCTGGAGATTTTCAAGACCCACCTGGATGCAGTCCTGAGTGATGTGCTCTGGGCAATCCTGCCTTAGCAGGGGAGATGGACTAGATGATCTCTACGGTCCCTTCCAACACAGACAATTCTGTGATTCAATGAAAATTGCAATTTCCAGAGGAAAAACAATTTTTGACTCGGGGACCAGTATATGAAGACGATGACTTGCAGGACTTGTCCTTGTCAGAAGCACGAAGACAGGGCAGAAACTTGGAAAGCTCATCAAAGGGCAGAGGAATTGAATATTCAGAGCTACAGGCTACCTTGAACTACACCACCAGTGTCCTGCAAAGGGGCTGTAAAACCACCACAATTCTCTCTCTCACAGGATGTGAATATTGTAGCCACTTTGCCTTTTAACTGTCTAATAATTTCTGGGAAACAAGAGCAAGGGTCTTGGAAATTTTAGGCCAGTTAATTTATTAAAAGTACAGTTCTTGCTCATCATCAGTAACTTTATTGTTCTTGAGTACTTGCAAACCAGTCGCCTCAATGTCTCTTCATAAGACAGAGGTACCAGGCTCAGCAGCATGGGTCATTCAATACTGCATTGCAGTGAGCTCTGGGGGCAAGTGGAAAGCTGGCCACTGACTGGCCCCTCTGCTGAAATGACTGTCTGATGACTGCCTATCATGCTAGTGTGCTACCAAGAATTAAAAAAAAAACACAACAAAAACAAGACAAATGAGAATGACACTTAGAGTGTTGGTAGATTGGGAAGTAAATACAAGCTTTGATTAGCAAGTACAAGTCACCCATGTAGCTCTGTTCACTGTGGTTTCCTCGCTCCCTTGACCATTTTTAGCAAGCTGAATCAGCAGTACCACATCCTCCGTGTGAATCAAACTGACTGTAACCCACCACAAGACCTCATCTGCCATTACACAGCAGCCAGGGAGAATTACACAGCCCTGCTGATTTCAAATCCAGTTCTGCAGAAAAATGAGGTTCCAGTGCAGTTCACAACAGCACGGGCACTATAAAACTGCTGCTGCTCAGCTGTTGGGAGTCAAACCACAGACATCATACACATACATTACTGGTGTTCAAATGCACTACTTCTCTACTTGAGCAGTTGAAATGCAGATTCATTCTGCCGTTTTCTTTTTTTCCCATAGATTTATAGCCGTGTTTCTGGAGAGTTGATTTAGCTATTCACATCTTGAGTTTCAAAATTAATAGCTAGCTATTAATAATAGCTAGCTACCAGACAGCTAGAAAAGCATTTGTTATGGAAAACAGATTATCAGTGCGAGCCCTAAGCAAGGTCTGGAGCAACTGGGTGCTAGAAAGAAGACCTCAAAAGAATTCCAGCTCCATGTGCACAGGGCCAAAAATCTGCAGAGAGCACGTAGCCCTGCTACGCTACTATTCAAACTCAGAAGCCAGGAAAGAAGAGTCCAGCTTTGGAGAAACTGAGTGTTTCACAAAGGATTTGGCTCTTTGCTGCTCCTCAGAAATGGTACTTGGAGGTAGGAGTTAGCCTTCTCTATGATGAGTTCCCAGGGAATCTGTAAGAAGATTCATTGCTTCTTAATCCAATTGATTACACGTGACTAAGGGAAAGGATATTGTAAACCACTCCCACCATGAATCCCTACACACAGAACCCCGCATGGGAAATAACCTTAGAGAAGTAATTATTTTTTCATCTGGAATGCAGTGTCTATCTTTGCAGAGAACAAAGGTGGTGAAACTGCAACACGCAACTCCCTTTTAGCAAGGCTGCTTGAGTTTCTGGAGTCCAAATTTCACAAACAACCTGCAAATACATGGGAGAACACGTCATTCCCAATTCATGCTGTGCTGGCTTCCTACAAGCCCTGGAGGATTTCTAGGCTGTGTAGATCATGCTGTTTTGGAGACGTGCATTGTAACAGAAGGCATGTTCTCTTTAAACACCCCTCTGAGTACCCAGCTCTGCTCACTAACAGTAATACGGAGGGACTGGCAAACAGCCAAAGGGCCCAATATACACCTGACAGATTTCAGAAGCCTCCAAGCATTAGACACTCCTTGCCTTTCAAAAAGTGTTGTCACCAGAGGCTTTTGGTACAGACTATTTCCCGAGGTGACAGTAGCAATTCCCGTAAGACACTTACAGAAATACTGCTACTTGATTCACAGGAAGACAGATGTTTTTCTTGACAGGGAAGAGGTGTTGCTACTAAGAGTATGGTCCCATTCTTTTGTTTGCTAGTGGGAACGGGGGTGGTGGTGAGTTTGATCCTTAAATTTTCACAAGAGCAGCTGTAGCACCATCCCAGATGACAGAAAGCAAGACCAGGTTGTAAGTAGTAGCCTTTGTCCTCGCCTAAATTTAAGTCCAGCAAAGAAAACTTCTTCCTGCAAAAGAGAACGAGAACAATGTGAGTGTATTTTCAGTATCCAGCTACCTGGCCATTTTGGGTTTGAATAGATAGTACACGCGCATAAATGTTTCTCACCCATCCTGTGCTTGGAAACACCTGCCAGAATAGTCTGTATCTGAGCCAAGCTTGCCAAATACTTATTTTTTCTTTAAGCTTCACGGGCAAGTTCACATTGCTGCTAATGGATGTAGGTGTCAAGAGCTGGACAGTAAATTCCTTGAAACCCCTAGTTTCCCAGACTTGCACTGGGGAGGTAAAGCCTCCACTGTACAAACCAGGAACTTCAATCTCTGTACTAGTGACCTCAGCCACTGATAAAAATCAAAACAAACCAACCAACCAAAAACCCCACACTTACTTCACACCTGCAGCCCCAGCTGCCACATCCCACACGTGAAAACCCCTAGGGGGTTTTAGGATCATAGAATGGCTTGCATCGGAAGGGACCTTAAAGATCATCTAGTTCCAACCCCCCTGCCATGGGCAGGGACACCTCCCGCTAGACCAGGTTGCTCAAAGCCCCATCCAGTCTGGTCTTAACACTTCAGGGTTGGGGCGTCCTCGACTTCCCTGGGCAACCTGTTTTGCGAGAAGCCTGAGGGCTGTGGAGAGCAGAGGCCACCGAGCAGCCAGCGAGACGGCCACGGCACAAAGAGACCCGTGCGGGGCCAGGGAACCCAACACCGAGTGGAAAGCTCCACAGAGATTCCCCTCCAAAGCAGGCCACCGGGGCCCACCCATGCCACCATGATAACGTCCGCGGGTAGAGGACGCACAAGGGCGTTTTAGGGCTCCTCTGCGGGGAAAGAAACCCAACGCCATCCTCCCACTCCCACACACACACACCACCGCCGCCGCCGCCGCCAGAGAAACCGCCCCGCGGCCGTTAACTGCCTCCCCCAGCCGCCGCGCCACCCGCCACCCCGCGCATGCGCCGTCCCCTCAGCGCCTGCGCCCTGAGGAGCGAGGCGGGCGCCGCCGCTTTTGGAGGGCTTGCGGGCGGGAGGCGACTGCCGCGTCGCCGCAGCGCTGGGCGGGCGGGTGCGAGAACGGCCCGGCGGCGGGCACCAGGTGCCCGCGGTTCCTCGCCGCAGGCACGCTGAGGCAGCAGCGGGTAGATTAGATAGATAGGCGGGTATTCAGGGTAGAGGAGAGCCGGTCAGGGGTCTTGCTGCCCTCCTCAGCGTCATGGCCGGCTCCGAGCAGCCGCCGCCGCGGCGGGAGGACGGGGAAGCGCCGCTGCCCATCGAGGACGCGGAGCTGGCGCTGGCCGGTATCAACATGCTGCTCAACAACGGCTTCCGCGAGTCCGACCAGCTCTTCAAGAAATACAGGTATCCCACCCCGCTCCCCCGCCCGCCCCTCCGCCTGCTGCCTTCCCGCCCGGCCTCCGCGCACCTGCCCCTGTCACACACCTGTGCGGCCGCGCCGGCCCCGCTCTCCCCTCAGGCTGCCTCCCCCGGAGCGGCGGCGGCGGCGCAGGGCCCGGCGCCCTGGGCAGGGGGATCTTAGGGCGGGCAGCCTGGCCCTGCCCGGCTGGTTGGAGCTGGAGAGTGGGGGTTGACGCTCCCATTGCCGCCTCAGTCTGCGCTCTGGCGGGGAGGGGGACACGCGTGATTCGCCCTCCTGGCCGCCGGTGCGGATCTCGCGGGGTCTCCGCGGGGCTGGGCTCTGGGGAAGGGCCGAGTGGGGGTCTTCAGTACCGTGGAGTGCGTGTCGTGAACAGTGGGTGAGTAAACACAGGCGTGCGCCCCAAGGCGTTTCCCTGGGGGATTTTGCTCCCGTGCCCGTATGTGGTCTGATGCTGGTTCCAGCCCGCAAAAAGGAGAGCGACGAAAGGTCCTTGAATGCTGCTGTGATTACCTTCGGGCTGCAAGATTAGGTTCATAATCCCTGTATACATCATGTCTGGGTTTGTGCGTTAAGTAGTCACCCGGTGGGAACGGCATTAAGACAACTGTATTAGTCAGTCTTAAAGAAAAGATCGCTCGTACATATCCTTGCTTTTTGTCTGAGGAGTAATGTGTTCCACACAAGCTTGAGCTGCTGTAATTCCGCATACATTCTAAATAATTAATATGCACTATACTGCTGTTGTCTGTACGATTGAAATAAAGACTTTGACTTAAAATAGCTCTTCGTAGGGATGGTGTACTTATGTAGTTATATCTTATTTAGAAAAAGGGTGCTTGGAAGTGGAGTGTGGTGAGGGAGGCAAATTAAGCAAACTCCTCTTAATAATAATGGAATAATAACTTCAATGTGTACTTGCCCCAGTCTAATATTAAACATATCATTCTGTCTTTAGCACATACTGCTATGTAAAGTACACAGTACTGTTGTGTTGAACTAACTGGAATATTTCAGGTGTCAATGTCACATTCTGCATTCCTCACATGGATAGCATGCAGCTCACCTTCATGTGAAGTTGCACCCTATGAGTTATTTATTTCTTGAGTGTGTTGGAGTCATCAATTGTTCAGGGTATCTGAGGAACCTGTTGGGTTTGGTTGTTTGCTTTTGTGTTGTGTATTTTTTTTAAGGTGCCAGTTAAGAAATGTTTGATGAGGTTTCCTATCCATGCTCTGTGGTATTGTGCCATTGCTTTCTCTCAGTAGTGTAAATCTGGAAGTGGTCTAGGGATTCTAAGTTTGTGATGCTTCTTATATTGTATAGTAACTCTAGGGAGTAAGATTGTTAAGACTTGTATTTTCAAAATATGGTTTAATCTTCCTTGGAAAGGGTGAATAATGATATCTTCTTCAAATTGTTCTCTTGGTTATTTAGAAGTTTTATTACTAAGGATTTCTTAAATGCAGATACTTATCTACCTTTTTTCCAGGGCATTTCTGTGTTTGATTTTTATCAAGAAGTGCCATTAAGTTCAGTGTACTGTTTGATCTAGGTCTTTAAACACTACCTGCAAGGAATTCCTTCATTAGATTAAGTGGGGCTTTGATTCATAAATTGATAATCGGTGTCCTATGTTTTCAAATGACTGTGAAAATCTCCAGCCCTGTCTACTTCATCCCAAAATTTGTATCAGGATTCCTTTTGCTGTGAACTGGTAGACCTTTGTTGAATTGCAGATTAGCTGTGTGTTGAAACTTCTCTTTAGGCTTAGGAGAGAAGATACAGCAAAGTATGCTTACCTTCCTATAAATTTGGATTTCAGAGACACATGCAGTGAGGTCTACTGTTTTTCTCCCAACAAGTTTTGGTTCTAAACTTGTCTTGGATATGTTCTTCCTACAAGGACTTAAGTAATGCTATTATATGCTTCTTTGCCTACAGCCTTAAATAAGTATATTTTTGTTGGAGCATGCTTGAAGTTATGAAATAGAGCCCATCCTAAAGGGTAAGCCAAAAGGAGCAGCTTTTGGGAGCTCTCTATAATTTAATATGGATGTTTTTGTAATTTGCTGTATTAGAGCTTAAAGATACCTGATGAAATGCAGCTTTCTGAACTCGATGTGAGTGTTTGTTGTCTGTATTTCAAGTGACCTTTCTTATAGAAAGTGTTAATTCTAGACCTCTGCCTCTGCAGGTAGTTTAGCTGTGTTTCAGAAGCTTAACAGTTATCAGATGAATCCTAGAAGTGACAGGAAGAATGGAAATTTTTTTTCGTATGGAAACTATTCAGGAACCTACAAGACTATTTGGAAACTCAATTATTCAGCAAAACTTTAGTTTCATTAGCCACGTCATTTAAACTAGTTAAAACTCTTTCTTGGAAACCACAGGTTTTGCTTCTGCTTTTTATTACTCTAAGTTTAATTTCATTTGCCACCTGAAGAACCATGTGAAAAATTAATTCAAATCAATGCTACTATCTTTACAGGTTAGTAAACAGCCTTGGTGAGCCAAAGGACAGCTGTCATTCCAAAGCAAGCTGGGTCTGTTTCTTTCTTGGCTGTTCCGCATTTTTGCATCTTCCAGAAGGCTGGCTGATGAGCCCAAAATGAGTAAAACTTGAAAGCTGGTCATAATGCAGTTCTTGAGGAAACAAGGGTAGAAATGGCAGCTGTGTTTCATATGTATAATTGTAACAGTAAATTCTTGCCTTTGAAGAGAGGTAGTACTTTGAAGTTATTGGCTATAGACCCATTGTTTCTGTGCTGGGAAGGGGAGAATGGTATTTTGTCTTTTGCTGTTTAGAGCTCATATGTTTATATTTAGAACCCGAAGAGGTCAAATGAATGTGTCTGTTGTGATACAAGATATAGTTGGAACTGAATTGACTGTCACTGTATAGCAGGTAATGATTTGTCAGGTGTAGTCTGTGCCTTGTTTTGTTTTAAATTCTACATGAGGGTAGATAGTAGGGTTTGAAAAATCATCTGCAAATAGCATCGACATCTACATATGCTATTTTGTGAGTTTATTTTTTTTAAAGCAGTCCAGATCTTCCATGTGCTAGTGATGAACGTAATCCAAATGGGTGTAATATTTTCATAAATCTGCAACAGACAGCACCACTGTCTTTACTGCTTGCAGCTGTTTCAGGTTGTCACAGTGCTAACTCATATTTGAAACTGTCAGGTATCAATCTTTCTATTCAGCTTGAACAGTGTTGACACCATCCCAGTTCTCGTCAGTTCAGACTTTTGAGTACCTGTGAAAACTGCAAGAGATGCAGAGGTTAACCAAGGACATAGGCATTGGAGATGGAGACCACAGCCAGCCCGCGGGATGGTGTCCTTTTGGTGAAACACCCTGACGCTAGCAAGAAAGCTGGAATTTCCCCTTCTAGCTTTGTGGAATCCTAAACATTTAAGAAAAGAGGAAACTGTCAAAAAAATATTTTTTTTTTGCTGATTTTTCACCTCTTGAGAGCATTTGCAATTCAAAAATAATTTAAAAACTTCCTCCAGCTAAGAGGAGAGAAGACAGCATCAAGTAAAACCAGGAGCTTTTTAGCTGAATGTTGACTCACAACATAAACCATAAGACCACGGATATTATCTTGCAAGAAATCCAACAATCTTCTGTCTCCTATGAGGGAAATGTTTGACTGTTTGCGTCAATGACTCTCAACTTGCATCTGAATGCAAAGACAAGTGGTACAAGATGTATAAGTAAAATGTTTATAATAAGGTCACCTCTAAGAAGGAAAATGAAGATGATACAGAGGAAATGCCATTCTAAGACAGAATGTGTGGTGCTGCTTAACGTCTTTGTCAGTGACAAGTGGGATTGCTGATGATACCAAGCTATATGGTGCAGTTGACATGCTGGAGGGAAGAGATGCCACCCAGAGGGACCTGGACAGGCTTGAGAAGTGGGCCCGTGTGAACCTCATGAAGCTCAACCAAGCGAAGTGCAAGGTCCTGCACCTGGGTCACAGTAATCACAGGTACAAATACAGCTTGGGTGGAGAATAGCTGGAGAGCAGCCCTAAGGAGAAGGATTTGGGGGTGCTGGCTGATGAGAAGCTCAGCATGAGCTGGCAGTATGCACTTGCAGCCGAGAAAGCCAACTGCATCCTCAGCCACATGAAAATAAGCATGGCCAGCAGGTTGAGGGAGGTGATTCTACCCTGCTCTCGTGAGACCCCACCTGGAGTACTGTGTCCAGTTCTGGAGCCCCCAGCATAAGAAGGGCATGGACCGGTTGGAGCGAGTCCAGCAGAGGGCCGTGATGATGATCAGGGGGCTGGAGCACCTCTCCTATGAGGACTGCCTGAGAGAGTTTGGGGTTTTTCAGCCTGGAGAAGAGAAGGCTCTGGGGAGAACTTATTACGGCCTTCCAGTAAATGGGGCCTACAGGAAAGATGGGAAGGAACTTTTATCAGGGAGTGGAGTGATAGGATGAGGGGTAATGGTTTTAAACTCAAAGAGGGAAGATTTAGATTAGATATTAGGAAGAAATTACTGTTAGGGTGGTGAGGCACTGGAACAAGTTGCCCAGGGAAGTCGTGGATGCCCCATCCATAGAGGTGTTCAAGGCCAGGCTGGATGGGGCTTTGAGTAATCTGGTCTAGTGGAAGGTGTCCCTGCCCACGGCAGGGGGGGTGGGACTAGATCTTTAAGGTTTCTTTCAATCCAATACATTCTATGATTTAAAGAATGGGAAAACATGCTGTACAACCTGCTAGGGTAAAGCAGAACATGGAGAAGAGCGGAAAGTTGGAGCAAATGGGAAAGTAAGGAAGTAAAACTTAGTATGTTTACCTTAAAAACTTCAAATTTTTAAAGTTGTGACAATATAAGTATTAGCAGATGTGTGAACTTTAATAATGGAACAGAAGTTCCATTGTGGGTATGTGTTTGAATCTGATATTACTAATTTAAAGTAGTTTCTGTGGATCAAAATACTTTTGTCCTGCATACAAGTTGAGACAAGGTGACATTAAGCCTGCACTGATCAGCAGGTAGATTATGGGCAGTATAACTGCTGTTGAAATTCTTGTTTATGGAACTCAGCAAAGTAACCTTAAAAACAAAAGTTAAGTGATTTAGTAGATGTTTCAGTAACTTCTCTAAAGATAAGGACAGCAGGGTGGGAACTGACGCAAGTCAGTTGGGAGAAGGATGATGGCATCTTGATTGGCAGTGTGAGAATAGGTCATGAGTGCCCTGGTAGCAACCCTGTGTGTTTTTATTTATTGCAGTGATATGCAGACGAGCAACTGCTAAATGGATATATAGAGAGTTATGTACAAGGAAAATGATTTTTAGCAGCAATAATCTAAATGTGTAATAAATATGTACCTTAGTGAGGTAAGATTTCATTGCTTAAGGCTAGGCAGAGCACGTTATAGTAATAGCAATGCTCGTAAAACCAGCATCAGTTTTCCAGTTATGTGGATAGATTTTAAGTGTTTTTCAGTTTAAATTTTCAAGACCTGGGTACATAGAGATAGATGATCACGTTGAGTTTCACACATGGTTTTGTGGCCTTCATGACAGAGACAGCTCTTGCCAAAAGAAGTGGTAAAAAGGGTAGAGGGAGGTTGAAAGATCCATTTGTCATATGGAGCAAAATCTGGTGGCTAGAAGTCTAACGGAAGGTGGCAGAAAGCTCAACAAAAATCTGAGTTTATAACTCAGAAATTAGAAATTGAATTTGGTAGAGGTGGCAGAAGAGGTGTAATAGTAAGCAGATCTTATTTTAACACTGAAGAAATTAACTCCATGAAAGATACAGATGTTGTGAGGACTTTTGATGCCTGCTAGTGCACTCATTCTGTGATCTACTATGTATTCTGTGTTTTTGTTTTGATATACTTCAGGAGCTCAGAAATGTTAAAAAGTTAAATTGTGTTAAGCTATAATAGTTTGTCCTAGAAAGTAATTTTGGTCAGGTTAGTTGAACCTGCAGTGGAAAAAGGTTTTGCAAATGTCTATAATTCTTGTGGATTAAGAGTGTGGACAACTAGTACAAATCAGTTGATACATTATAACTAGCTTGTCTCAGATATTTAATTACTTTTCAAAGTAGGGATGAAATTTAAAATGGTTCTCATAATTCCCAATGTTTTGATATTCTTGTGCATCTGAATTGAACAGCCTGAAGTTAGAGCAAAGTGATCCCCAGTTAATTTACAGAAGGACAAAACAAATCAGGTAAAAACTGCATGGGGCAGGGCCACAGAATTATTCTTTTTATATTCCTGAGTTTCTCTTTTGGCTGTGTATTTCAGTGAAAAGAGAAGTGTATGCTAAGAGCTCATTTAACAATTAAAACAAATTTGGACTGATTCTCAAATATAAACAAAACCTAGATGTGCATTTGCATTTTCAATATGTCTTAATACTGTAATGCTTTCATGACCATATACCAGTATAGGATGAAATGTGTATTTTTGTAAAGATCTGCCTTATGTTTGTAGTCTCACAAATAATTTTTAGAATAATTTGTGATGGAATAATGACCAAAGGATTTGTATGCAGTTGGAGTAAATTCCTTACCTTTATATATAGGTTTTACATATTTCTGCTTGGTTTAAAATACTCAGTAGCTGCTTCATACTTATCTGTGAACTTACATAAATTCTTAATTTTTCATTATGCTTTACTTTTTCACTTTGGAGGAAAATTGTTTTGTTTCGACTTAACCATCACTATCGGTATGATAGCTGGAATTCTTAGTGGACTGTAGTTAAAGAAGCAGTGCTTAGAAAAGCAAGAGGAAATGTTGGTGGGTTAATTACATTACAACAGCCTAGCTCATGTTTAAATTTAAGTAGCTTTAGAAGCTGATGTACTATCATGGAAATGGCTTAAGAAAAAAGAAAATACTGAGAAGTAATTGATTTGGGGGGGGGAGCGCTTCAGTTCTGATTTATTTTTTTTTAATGGTAAAATTGGGCCGTATTATTACAACTTTATTAAACTAAGGCTTTAAAGTCCTGAATGGTATAATCATGTGTGAAAATGGGGCATGACGAGCACCTTTCTTCTGAAAGTGAATTAACATCTTAAAGATTGACTAATTAATCTCATTTCATAGTATAGGTTTATTGGGAGGAGCAGTGTCTTATATAACACTAGTTTCTGTACCTGGAAAAAAGGTTTTCTTCAGTGCTCTTAAGTTTATGACTTAAGTTTAGTTATGCATACTAGCTTTATTGATGTGTACAAGCTTTTACTGTGGTATCTTGTAGAAATTATGTTAGTAGCACAGTTTCTGGTAATAAGGGTATCTTCTGAGTCCTAGTATTATAGGTGAGGAGCAAACACTATTTTAGAAAATGTCTGGAGACTGAATTTTTCTTCATCTTTGGCCTAATTAAGTCTTGAGATTTTTCTTTACTTAATGGAGGGTATTGCTTCAAAGTAGTGAGCACAACTTGTGTAGAGCAGTGTCCCAACGTTCATTTGTGTTCAGTTCCATAACTGCTGTCAACATCATTGTGGCCACTGGTTTGCTGTTCGTATTTTCTCAAGTGCCTCCTCATTATTTTTTTTTTGTATCTTAACAACTTTTTGGAATCTGCCAAAAGATGTAAAATGATGTCTGAAGCTGAAGGTCACTTATAAGGAGTTTGAGCCGGGGGTTATTTTCATGGAAATGTGCTTTTCTGAGAAACTTGCTGTCACCGTTTGTCATGCCTTAGTGTTTACTGGGACAGTACTGTTCCATTAAAAACTTTTTTTATATGTCTTGAGGAAAAGATAGTCCTAAACTGTTGAAGAATTTATCAGTCAACATAATATTCACAAAGATTGAGCACTAAGCATGATGGTTGTTAAACGCTGAAACTATCTTAACAAATGATCTTCCATAAAGCTGCAAGTATAGTCTCTACCCAGTGACTACACAGGGATCTTGTAGTGTTTCCTATTTTGTTTAGTAATGACACAATCTCTGTGTGAGGAGCTCCTTGCAGTAAAGTTTTCATGTTTTGATTGCCAAACCCTATGGTCTCACCAGAAGCATCTCCCAGACTTAGTATAATATTATGCATCATGTTTTCTTGCTTCGGGGTCCTTATGTGCTACAGCCCATATGTGCTGTAATGACAATGCTTTTTATAGACTGAGTGACTGAAGCTTAAAAAGGACTAATCTGCAACATTTTAACTCGTGTATTACAGCAGTGATAATCTCGGAGTAGAATGGTATGGTTCTTCAATTTTTGTCTCATCTTTAATCATGGTGGAAGAACGGTGAGCTGCGAGTGTCAGAGTGCAAGTGGGGAAGCAGTTTTGAAAGATGAGTGTTTATTTGGGGAAAAAACTCAGTTTTACTTGAACAAATGTATGTTAAAATTCTTAGACAAATTTTCATCACTTGTCATAAGCGCTTCAGTATCTTCTGTGATCTTGAAGAGCTGTTTGCTCTCAACTGTAACTAGCTGCCTCATTTTTTTAACATAGCATTAAAATTTACCAAAAAGAAATACAGACTTTTAAAATGTATGTTTTTATGTTGACACCTTCACACATACACATGTGCACTCTTAAGAACAGGTTCATAGTCCTGAAAAGAAAACCAAATTAAAAAAAAATGTTCGAATACTATGCCCACGTTAGCATATGTATGTTGTTTGATGCTTAACTGTGTTCCTGTTTATTCAGTTTTAGTGGTTTGACTCCCTTGGCTCTTAAACGTGGTCATTATTGAAGTTGCTCTGTTTGAAAATACTGTTCCCATAGAGAAGGAATCAGTTTACCTCTAAAGCTGATGTATTTCCTTTTCTTTATTTCATTTATTTATTTAAAGCTTCAGTAACTATTTCTGCAACAGGAGGATCTTTTTTATAAATTTATAGAAAATTAAAAATAGCCTAGAACTTAAAATGTTTTCATGTGCATCACTTCTACTATATATTCTAAAATTCCACAATGCTTAATTTGTATTTGTTTTGCTGATAAAACTCCTATCTTTCTTGCCAATTCCTAAGAAATGCCTGGATGCTTCTTTCTTCTGAGAGCTAAATGCATATGTCACTAAGCTTATTTGATTTGCTTATGCGTCTTTCAAGGGGAAAGAAACACCTCAAAATCTTGGTCTTGTTGTCCAAAGTTTCAATAAGAGTGTAATACTTAATCAGTTTTACAAGTAAATTTTTTTTACGGCCATTCAGATGGTGAAATTTTAGTTATTCTATACAAATAATTTCTTTGAATCTATTCCTGGTAGCGAAGTAAAATTTTCAGTGTAGATGGAAACTTAATATGCATTAAGTGCATTTAAAAATCTTATTGAGAAGTGCAATCCTAATTAACTATTTCTTGTTATGTCATGCATTTCTGTGTTTCTGGTTATATTCAAAGACTGTTGTCGTTGGCTACAGTAGTTGGGGCTACAAATGTGATTAGGGGCCTAGAATATCTCTCTTATGTGGAAAGGCTGAGGGACTTTTTAGTCTGGAGAAGAGAAGGCTTAGTAGAGGATCTGATCAACACCTATAAATTCTTGAAAGATGGGGGTGTGGAGGATGGGCCCTATCTTTTTTCAGTGCTGCCCAGTGGCAGAAAAAGAGGAAATGGCCACAAACGTGAACGTAAGTTCCACCTAAACATGAGGAGGAACTTCTTTCCTTTGAGGGTGGCAAAGCACTGGAGCGGGCTGCCCAGAGAGGTGGTGGACTGTCCTTCTCTGGAGACAGTCAAAACCTACTGGACATGTTCCTGTGCAACCTGCTCTGCGTGGACCTGCTTCAGCAGGGGGGTTAGACTAGATGATATCTAGAGGTCCCTTCCAACCCCGTATCATTCTGTGATTCTGTGACTTCTTTTAATTCATTCTGATAAACAATCTTTCTCTGACAATTCTCCGTTCTGAATCGACTTCAGTATGAAAGATTATCTAGAGTTGCATGTGGGCTTTGCCTCCCCAGAACTGCTTTTCCTCTGTGTAGGTAGATCTAAGAAAGCTGAACAATGAAACATTTTATTTATTTTTCATCTTTCTTGAAAATATGATCTAAGCGCAACTTTGTACAGAAGGGCATAAATGTAAAAATTGCTTGTGCTGATCTGTTCTGCAGTTTTTGATAATGCAGTAGGTGTGACCTTGAAATGTATGGTGGAAGTTACGTGCTGTAGAGTGGGGTGATAAGACTGGCTGCTGAATGAGTCCCGTGTGCCTTGTGGGTTGAAAAGTGGATTATGAGGGAGCGCTGTGCCCTCTGCAGAAAGAGTTACTGCTGGAAGTGCCAGCTTCAGCAAGTGTAACCCGCGTAGCTGATGCCTGCTGCTGTGTGTACCGCAGCTGTTGGTATGGAACAGTCCAGGGACTGAATAGCAGAGGCACTTACTGGCAGCTGCCAACAAAGGGGAAAATGCCTGACCTGTATTTCATTTTAAAAAATACTGATAAAATGTAGCAAGTTATGCCAATCTTACATTTATATGTGTATCCAGAATTGAGCGATGTAAAGAGAATGGAAAGGTTTTTCTGTTCTAACTTGCTTTGTTTGTCTTCCCTGTTTTTTTCTTTGTTTCTTATTTATGTCCTTGCTTTTAGATATTTATGCTAAATCTAAGAGTGAGAGGGGGTAATAGATGACTAACTTTTTTTTTTTTTACATCTCTTGTATTATAATACAATTTCACTATTGGAAATTTGTGTTGTAATAATATATTATTGTCTCAGTGTTTTCAAGTGCATGTCCTATTTTAAAACTGCTTCAAGCTGATACTTGCCAAATTAAGTTGGAAACAGCATAAGTACTGCACTACAGCAATGTAGTTACCTGTAGCATAAATAATTACCTCTTCTTAAATCCTGAAAGTCAGTATTTGTGTACATTTTTTTTCTTCTGGAGTGCTATATATATTTTATCCTTACTCTAGTACTGATATTTTTTACAGGGACACATAACCTGTCAGCTGATGGCTGAACAGTGTGGATCAGTGGTACTGCTGAAATCCTGATTTTTTTTTTTTTTTATATATATATTTTTTTAATGTCTTTTCTGTGCCATTATTGGAACCTCATGGTCTGTGTGACTACAATATTCCAGAAGCTTGAAACCTGTCCCATATATTACCAAGATTTTGGCTGCCTACATTTTTTTGATTTAGCAACTGACTTTACCATATTGAAATAGCCCTGCAAACAGAATAGGTGAAACATCTTAAAACTGTTCCACCTAGCGTAGTAAGATATGTATACTGGTCTTGATACAAAGAGACTATAAAATCATAGACCTTGTTACAACTCTGTATTTCCAACAATTTGTTATGTGGCATATGGATTTTTCTAAAATCTGGGTTGATTAATTTAAATTTATAGGAACAGGAAGAAGTGGGAATCTCTTAATAGAACCAGTTAACACTTATCTGCTGGGTCAAAATTGTAGTGATGAATCATAAAGAGTACCGGTGGTTTTTAATTTTCTGAAGCTCTTAAGTGAGGTGTTGTTTTTTTTTTACCTGCACTGAATATATTTTGATGGCAGTGCTTTCTACTACAAAATATCTGCAGCTTAATGCTTGAAAAAATATTTTTTTAAAATATGCATTCAATTGAAGTAATGAATTCAATTACTTGAATTCATACTATTCAAGTAATAGATGATAAATTGTTTGGCTTTCTGTTTGTTATATCTTGAAGAATGATATAACATTTATTTGTAATGTGATACAAAGCCCCCAATGTTTATTTACAGATATATAAGTTAAAATCAAGAAATGCAGTATTGGTTTGCAGGTAGAAAAACAGTGCAAATAAAGTAACTGTATTTTATTTTCTTTACAGAAACCACAGTCCATTAATGAGCTTTGGAGCCAGTTTTGTCAGTTTTTTGGTGAGTAGATGAGAGTATACATCTTTTCTCTTGTGGTTGATATTTGCATGTGCATGTGCATGTTCACAGCAGCGGATATTTGTTTCTTTTTATAAGACTTAATTTTTTCAAAGTTTTAGATTAAAATTAGCTAGAAAACAAGTCATTATGTTATAAAACTTGTTTACTTATGTGGTTTAAGTAGAAAGTAAAGGCTCTGATTCAGTTTCTCAAATGTATGAAATATTTATGTGTTCCATTAAAAGAGCCATAATAAAGCACTCTCTTAAATAAGCAGTAGAGGTATTATTAAAATAATACTCATCAATGCCATTTTCCTGATAGTTTTTGCTATTGGAAATTTCTTCTTATGGCTGGGTGAAAGTTGTTAATTCAATCCATTCACATTGCTCCCTTTTTGAATATATGAGAACTGAGAAAATTGACTGACAAAAATGTTGTAATGAGCAAGTTAGATCTGGTAAATGCTTTTCTTCTTTTTAACGTATTAAAATGAGAATATATTGTGTAAAAACTGAGCAGGTGTATTAGAAAATGTTTGGATCTTGTTTTTTAGACTATCCTCATTCTAACTTCACTCAATCTTAGATTGCACCAAAAATTATCTATGGCAATAACTCTTTTTAAAGATAGAATTTAGTATAATATGCCAGAAATAGCAAAGTTTTAAATTAAATTAATTTGAATTCTCTAGGTTCTGTAGACTATGCAATATGGAAAAATATATTGGTTAGGAAAACTCCTGGGGCATATGCTGGCTTTTAAGTCACTGGAGAGGAGAAATAAGAGGCAGAATCTCTCAGGCTTGCTTATCTCAATTGATGCACTGAACCGGTGTAACATCACAGTGCAGCATCAGTGGATCTTGAAAATATCTTGCTTAGCTACTGTTCTAAACATAGCAGCAGCACTTTGTGTGCCTGTGTCATTCAGAGCTTTCGTTTAATAAGGCATCATGAAAAGAAGTTACTTGTCCTGGAATTCTTTCTAAATTGGTTCAGCAGTAGTTGAAGTTGGGTGCGCTTTTTTTTTCCTGTAGGAAATTCCTATGTAGGAATTGTGGTTACTATTTGACAAATGCAATAGCTCTTATTTATTACTGACTTTGGAGACCTGTTATTTTTGTGGATGAAATAAACAGCGGTATCTGCACAGATGCAAATTGTGCTTTACATAACAGTAATTGAAAACTAATTTTTATAAATTTTTCTTCCACTAACGTAATGTGATAGTGCATTCAGTTTGACTGCTTATGAAGCTTTCCGATTCGTCTTGAAATTTTGAAGCTTCTAGCTTGATGTTACTGTATAGAAGTATGTGTACTGATCCTGTGTGTATTAATAAGTTTTAAGAAAACAAGTAAGTTTTATTGTCAAGTTTTTATGAAAAGTTTCTCTCCTGTAGTTTTTGTAGATATAAAAATATTTGTGATTTTTATCATTCAAATCTGTTTGGTTTTTGGTAGAATGCCATGATGACATTTGAAGAAGAGAAAATGCAGCTGGCGTGTGATGACTTAAAGGCTACAGAGAAACTTTGTGAAAGTGAAGAAGCTGGGGTTATAGAAACAATCAAGAATAAAATTAAAAAGAATGTAAGAACATTATTTATAAAATATGGAATTGTGTATTGGATACATGTTTCTGGAACATCCTTTCTATACTCTTTGCAATTTTAGAATATTATTTTTGATATGTGAAAAGCAGTTGAGATTTAATAATAAATTTAGAAAACAGGTCAAATATTTTGCTTGGATTTCCTAAATATCATGAAATACTCAGAGTTAGGTAATTCATCTTCTAAAGCAGCAGGCCATGTTGATGTTAGTAATTATTTTCTGAGTACCTCAAATCAGTGACCTACTAAAATTATTCTGGGAAGCTTGTCTGCCTAATTCAGGCTAACTTTAGTTCATATGTGCTCTAGTAATGCTCAAAAGTTGTGAAATTCAGGCTGCATAATGCTGTGTGCCAGGCATATTCCTAGGGAATTATCCTTCCATTTTTAGATTTTTAATTCTAAACAATGAAGGAAGAATAAAACATGCAGATTGAGAACTAGTTAAAGTAGTAGTGTAGAAACATTGAGTAGCATGCCTAGTGTGACATAACAGATCTACAGCAGAAAAAGAAGCAGTTTTTCTTCAATATTTAGTTTACATGATAAAAAGCGTTGAACCGGATGTACTTAACTCTCTGCTCTTGAGGTATCATTTTCCCTGCCACTTGTCATATACCCTTTTCTGTGCTCTTCCATCTAACATCTTTTAGTTGCATGTCTGATGTATTTATTATTAATTGAGTATTTGTAGAATATTAAGAAAAATAGTTGATGGCATGTATGTAAGGTTTCCCTGATTATTAAGTAGGAGCTTGCTTAATGAGCTATCAAAGGCTTTTAGCATAGTTCTGTCCTTCAAAATGCCGAGTTAATTCAGTAGCAATGCTACCACTTGTAGTTAATTTTGGATTCTTTATTTGTCATGTTCAGACCAGTATTCTGTGTTATCTTTGTTAACATTTTTCTGTGCTCTGTATTTGTATATTCTAAACAGGTTGATGGACGAAAATCTACTCTATCCATGATAGATCGTCTACAAAGACAAATAATTGTAGCAGACTGTCAAGTCTACTTGGCTGTGCTCTCGTTTGTAAAACAAGAGTTATCAGGTGTGCTGTGGTTTTAATGTTTAGATATATTTTTTGCATGATATCTTTTTAATAAAGCTTGATCATTGAAGTGTCTATATGGCTGTCAGTAAAGATGATTGTTTTCTTAGGAAGAACGCAGTTCCATTTGAAACATTTCAAGATTGGTACACTTGCAGAGATATTGTTCTACTTTTGTGTAGGTAGAAGTATCATTAAATGAGTTGGATTGCTAGAGATTACAGCTTTCCACTTTTTTCATACCAATAATCATATTAAACTGATTCTCTGTAGATAGGTTGGAATCCTTTGCATGTTCCCATAGAGGCATTTGAGGAATTGGTATGAAGATGGGTAGCACCTGTGTGCTCTGTATGGCCTGCAAGATAAAAGAGGCTCTAAATCCAAGCCACTGGGAAAATCCTAATGTCCCATATGCATTATGTTCATGACAACTCAGGGAGACAACAAACTGCCAGTGAAAGTAATTTTAAATTAACTGTGTTGAAGATGGAACTGCTGAATCAGTTCTTAGTCCCTGGTCACCAAAGTGCGTCCTTGCATGCCAAAGAGGTTAATCCTGTCATGTTGAATACAAACATCCCCGTCTCAGCTGCAAAGCTGTTTCTAATGCTCTCTTGCATTCCTGGATCTCTTAAAACATGCCTTAACAGCATAATCTTAAAACATGCCTTCATCCATGAGTCTATAGAAAACGGGGTCAAGGTCATTTAAAAAGTGCACATGTTCCCAGGTTCTTACCAAATCAATGAAGACCAAGAGATCACAGTCAGACCAGATTGTCCATGAAAACTTTGCTGATCAAATGAAAGGAAATAACATTCAGATTATTTAAATAACACTAAGATCTTCAGTCAAGGCCATAATGTTTTCTGTGACGTGCAGACTTGGTTTCTTCCAAGCCATGGCATCAAGAATGCCTTCAGTTCTAGGTAGTAGAAATTCACGCGATATTCCTGTCTGTTGTGCGTATAAGTGCTGCAGAAAAGTCTTTTTACTGTTTTTGATGCAGTTCTGGGTTTTCATTTGTGGGGTTTTTTTTCCTCCTTCCGAAGTTTTTTTTTTTTTTTCTTATTTCAGTATGTATTCTGCAGCTGCATAACTGGATTGGATGCTGTAACTGAGGGTGGTGTCTGTTCTCTTTCTCTCTTGTCTGCTGCTCAGAGAACTGAAGTGGGTAGTGGAGTACTGCAGAACACGCAGTATATTTGGGTTACTCTGCTGAGTAAAAAGTATACCTGAAATCTTTACTTAAAATTTCAAGCTGTTAAATGCTGCCTCAGTGACTGCGAGTTACTGTTATTGCTGAACTGTTGTATTCATTATTTCATTTTTTTGAGTATATTATCTTTCTGACTATGTATAAACATCTTTTGTTTTTATCATGTTTCTGTACAGAAGTAGCAACCAGATTATTGAAATGAGTACAATTTAAAAATACAAAAAAAGCCTTTTTCAGAGGCAGACAAATATTTCTGATCAGTAGATGGGTGAAACATTTCTTCTGTTTTTGTGCCTGGAACAGTTTGACAAGAAGCATATGATGACATGCAAACTGCTTTCTCGTATGCCTAACACATTTTAGATTTTTCTTTTCTACCCTTATGGATGTATTACAAATAGTTTCATCATAAAGTTAGTAACACAGCAACTTATATTAGCTTCCTACGGCAATATTGAGCTACCTTTTCTTGATATTTGCCCCTGCTTTCTTGGGTCTGAAGTTCATGCTGGGAAATCAGTTCAGCGATGGGGCTTGATTTAATTTTTATGTTTAAAAAGTCAGAAATTCATTATTTTAATTTGTTAGGTAGTTTTATCTTAGTATATCAAATCTAGTAGGGTTATGCTGTTTTAGTGAACTGTTAATGACAGCACACTTATGGAAGTAAAACCTAAAACTATACTATTGTTTTCCACATCATATCCTTTCTGTTTGATTCATGCATCAGAACACAGTAGTTAGCTATTAGCAGAAACGTTTTCTGTAGGATAAGTAAAATGTGGGTTCTTCCTTATTTGTCTGTTGTATTGCTATGCATAGTTGTATAAGCATACATCTTGTGGTGAACCACATAACTTTTAGAATATTCTGTGCAGCCAAAAAGTGACCTAATTGCTTAGAATTGAAGTAATGTTAGTCTTGTAATGCAGCTGAATCATGGCAGGGGTTTACATTTTTTATTATAACGCTTTAATATGGAACTCAAGGTAGAGGATTAATTTTTTTTAATACTTAAAGTTCATCTTGACAAAATCCTTCTGTCACAACTGAGGATAGAAATTTTGCAGTGTCTCTTAGTGAGATTTCTTACGACTATCAAATTAGCTTCATCACTTCTTTGTGGTGTGGTATGAATAATGTTTTCATTTTCTTTGACACACCCCACCTGTTATGATCTAATTCTGGCATCAGTTATAACACTGATCTCTGGAAAACTTGGTAATAGCTGTTTAGAACACTGCTGCTATAACCATGCTTTTATTTTCTTTCATTTTTAGTTAAATCCTTTGTCACTGCAGTTCCTGCAGTTCCTAACTCCTGACAAAGTGTACAAATATATTCTGTGGGGTTTTTGTTTGTTTTTTTTTCTGTTTACCACTTGTCATTATCCAAGGATGTGCTGTAACCATGACAAGGACTGTGTAAATAGGCAAATTGGACATCTTCATCTTTTAGTGTTGTGCATTCCTGTCCCCTCCTGTGAAGAGTGTAGCGAGACTGAGGATTCTCTCATTCTCAACTGAGAATGCTCAAGACGAGATTTTTAGGTACCCCGATTGCCTTTGAAATTGAGGAAGTTAGGCAACTGAAAAATGTTGTAGAACCATAAAATTTATGCTGCTTTTTTCCTACTTATAAGGTGCTGTGTTCATATGAAAGGCAGGGAAGTAATGGTGTTGAAAATCTTACTGTCTAACCCAAAGGGGTTTTGTTAGTGTTTTTGCCTCCACTCTCTTTTAACATCATTTGGAGTTAAGAGGTGTAATCTCTTCTCTGAGTTTTGATTCTTTCTGCTTGCCAGGCAGCTATTTCATCTCCACTCTATGGTGGAGCAGAATCCACCATAAAGTTACTTAATTTCTATGTTTCTTTCTGACAGTTGTGTTGCTACATAGCTGTAGGGAAGTCCTTTTGTATTGCGTCCTTTTTTAAAGTCTCTGGTTAAAAAGCACGTAAGTTTGTAGTGCCCAGTATGAAAGACCTCTTTGAGATGACAGTAGCTATTACAAAATCCTTTATACAATACGTTAATGCAAATAAAGAGAGCATCCTAGGATTTGCAAAATAGCATTTACTACTTACTATGTTCCACTTCTGAAATATGTCCTTGAAATATATTTTTCCTTGATTTTTAGCATACATAAAAGGTGGGTGGATACTCCGAAAAGCCTGGAAAATTTACAATAAGTGCTATACGGACATTAATACACTTCAGGAAATATATCAGAAGAAAACGACTCAGGAATCCTTGACTTCTGATGCTGCAAATGATAATCATATTGCTGCAGAAGGTGTAACGGAGGATTCGCTAAACAGACTGAAAGGTGCTGTTAGCTTTGGATATGGACTTTTTCATCTTTGCATATCCATGGTGCCCCCAAACCTGCTCAAAATCATCAACCTGCTGGGTTTTCCTGGAGACCGCCTACAGGGGCTTTCTTCACTGATGTATGCAAGTGAAAGTAAGGACATGAAGGCCCCTTTAGCTACGTGAGTAGCTATATTGAAATGCTTTGGTAGATAACTTAGTACTAAAAGTAAGTAACCGGAAAAAACACAAAAAGTCATGTTGCTTTAAAGGAAACAACAGCAGGTAAAATAAACTTGTAGATTGTTGTTTAACATGCCATGATTTAGTAAATTCATCACTAACTAGCATGTGAGATCTCTCTGCTGTTAGTTATTTACATGTATTTGGGGTTTGCTTCAGTATTTTGCTGTGTTCTTCATTACATGCTATTCTATTGTCTAGTAATTTATATGCCAGCAGAGTAAATAAAAGCACTCCCTGAAGGCTGAGTATATTTACCTGAGTTATATTCTCCACTATGGAGAGCATACTATTTTGTATGAGTCATTGATCTCACTTAGCTATTTATCTTACTATTAGCCAAAGATCTTTTCCAGTTTAATTTTAGCATCTGAGTAAAATGGGATGTTCCCTTGCAATCTTTTTAGAGGAGTATTTTTTGTGTACTCTTTTTCCCAAGCCTTTGTATTGCATTCAGGTCTATTTATCAGCTGAAGGGTAAGCCAGACCTAATTTAAACCCATTTATGAGGGCAGTTTATTATGCCATTATCTCCAAATTAATGCTTCTCTTACTGGACCTACTGCAGGTACCATAAGATGTCACTTTTGAAAGACTGATAGCAAAGCTAAAGCCTCTTCTGCTTGAGGAGAAGAATTGTATTTATGATTGGTTAAGAGAATTTAAGATTAAATGTTTCTGTTAACTTGTTTTTTCTCCTTTCTGGGGAAGGAAAATGATATTTTGGGGTGTGTTTCCTCCTTCAGATGGTCTTGGAAATCTTTGTGCTCTGCCCTTGTTTCCAGCAGCAACGTAGGTCATGTAGATGTCTGCCCTTCTGAACACCGGATGTATTTCTTTATGACATCGATTTCAAGTGTGGTTTCAAATTTTGTTGCTGGTTTTGTTTGTTGGTTTGGTTTTTTCCCCCCCTCTGAAAAAAATTTTGTTCTCAAAGTTTCGCTGTGGGTTTTTCTTTTTTAAATCTACAAAGGTCTAAAGGCTCAACTGCTTTGATGCTGTGAACTTGATTGTTACTTTGCCTCTGGGTAACGTGTACTGAATTGTATGCTCAGGTACAGTTTAGGAGTACGTTGATGTATGGCAGTAGTATTGTGTTTGTTTTAAAGCCAGGCTGTATAAGAAAAGATTCATAACTTTCTTTGTCGTTCTGAGTTATTTAAAATATTTGCCTGTGTAGAATGTTATCCTTAAATTTCTGTTTACGAGCTGTAATCCTTTTTACTCTTATATTTCTTTCAGATTAGCTCTGTTGTGGTACCACACAGTTGTTCGTCCCTTTTTTGCCCTTGATGGCAGCGATAATAAGGCAGGGTTGAAAGAGGCAAAAGAAATTCTTGCAAAAAAAGAATCTGCGTATCCAAATTCTTCTCTGTTCATGTTCTTCAAGGGAAGGATACAGCGATTAGAGGTACTACATATTTTCTTCCTTTTGACTGATTCCTCCCCCTTCTCCCCCCCCCCCCCTTATTTTATGTTTTACTGATGTGAATGAACTGTGCAAGCTTCAGCAAATTATGCCTAAAGATACATGGAAATATAAATAAGAAGGATTTATTCCTTGCTAGTTTCAAGTTCACATGCCAGACGTGCTCTTCTGCTACTTCGATCTGAATTACTGGTACTTTAAAATTTTTTTTCAGCTACTTGGTACATTTGGAGCTCTATGCTAAAAGGAAGTGCTTTTGGTCACTCATGAGTTTCTTGTGGTATAAATAGCTATTTCAGTTCTGCTTGTCAAGCTAAAATCTGAGTTTTATCTGCTGAGTACATAGCATTTATCTTCTCCTTTTCATTTTATGCATTGTTCATATACAGCTAATTCTCTGCACTAGATTTTCCTCAAATAACTGCTTTTGCTTTTAAGATGTCAAACCGGGATGTTTTCTCTTGCCAAAGAGAAATTTCACCAAAAATGAGTTTGTGAATGCTGCTGCAGAGTGCTAATTCAAACACTGCAGCAGCCTCATGGTTTATGGCTGAGTTACTCTTTAAGAATCTGTGATAATACAAAATGGTGATGAGCACTTCAAACTGCTCAGCTCCCGGCTGCCACTCTTATCAGAATATTTCCAGAGCCAATTACATTAACAAGAAAACCCAATGCAAAAGCACAAACCCAGGATGTTCAAACCCTTCATCTCAACATCACAATTGCAAGAGCTAATTGCAAGAGCTAGATCTGAATGTTGCCGGGGTTTGCAGTTAACTCTCTCAAATGCAACATAATATTTTGAGGGAGGTAGCAACAGGAACAGAACAGTGAGGCATGGGGCATGCTTTTGTGGCCTGTAACATTTTACAGGCATATTCTTGCGTGGGGTTTGGATGTTGGTTTTCTTCTTTTGCAGACTTTCTAAAACCAAGTGCATTTGGGGAATTGCACTGTGACAGGCAAGATGGGGAAGTCTTTGGGAAGTATTGCTGTTTTCTGAGTGGGAAAGGTTTTACTGGTCATTGTTCAGTTACATGCATTTTCCATTCTTGTGGTAAAAAAAATTGTTAGGAAAAAGCTACAAAATGAATATAAGTACAGTAAAAAATGTAAATATGTTGTTTGCCAGAGTGTGACTTTGTGTTTGGAACTTTTTATCATGTTTATTGTAAATTCAACTATTATTGAGTATTCTGGCTTAATAGGCAACCTAGAGCAAAATTGTAAACATAGCTGTCAATAAACAAATATATGTTTGTATGTGTAAATACAGAGGATAAGTTTGGGGTGAGTATTGGTTTTGTGTAGTCTGTCCCTTTCTGGCATACTTTTATGTTATGTTTCAAAGCATATATTTCTTTGCCTGTTATCATAGAGTGTTTGTGTATTAAAAGATGTTGTATATAGACACCAAAGTTTAGCTCCAAGCAAGACAGTTTGTGCCAGACTGCATGGCTGTGATAATGAAGTTAGTTAGCTGAGGCTGGCAGAATGCTATGCATTAGGTTATGTAGCCATACCCTTAGTCAGCAGAAAGCTTATTGGATGCCAACATGAATTAAATGTCCATATGCATGTATTTGTTTGCATGAGAGCTTTTCCATTCAGGAGCCTGTTTTTTGTTTATTTGGGGGTTTTGGTTTTTCATTTGTTTTGCTGGTTGGGGTTTTTTGTTTGTTTCAGTGCGTGACTGGTGACAGTGGCGTGGGGAGCTGCACTGGATTTATTTCTGCAGAGTACACTGGTAGTTACATGTGTTCCAGATCCGGGCTTTGGCCTTATTGTACATTCTGAACCAGAAGTGCGCATATACACTTAGATCACAAACTAATATGCTGAGTAGTAATTTCTACCTCCTCTCCAAGGGGCCCGAGTGGAGCTCCAGCAAAATGCTGAAGAGCTTATATGGCCTTCCTTGATATTGTTAATACACAAGTAGGCTTCAATTTTTTCCGCCAGGCATGGGAATATTATTTTGAGATGCTTTAGTGAAATTGGTCCGTCTCTGCTTTAACCTGTAAGCACTTAAATTAGACCTTCATCTGAAGCTTGGATATTTTATTGTATTTCAACATCTGTAATCTTTTAACCATTCTGTGATAAAATCTAGTTGCACACAGATGAAAGGCAGCTTATATGATGTTATAAAGAAGAGCTGGTGTGTTCTGCAAGAAAGAACCAATAGTAGTTATTGTAGGCTTTGTATTAGAGCCTACTAACACTCAGTCCATCAGGCTTTTTTTAATAGCCTTTGATTCTATGGACACGTATTTTTTGTGTAACTTTCAGTTGATGGTATATTCAGCTACCGTTAGCAGGTAAGTGGGTGTGTATGTACGCTAACATACATACACATGCACAGGTATATATGCGTACGTGTTTTTTTCCTTTTGTATGGAAAAGAGAAACAGTAAGGAGTACAGTTCAGCCATGGGCACCTGGAAAGGAAACTGATCTAAAGGCAGAAGCAGTAGTGCAAGACTGGACAGTGAGACACAAATCTGACAAAGGAGAAAACTGCCAAGGAAGGCAGTTAAGGAGGAAGGAAGATTTCACGGTGACAGGGCTGAAGAGCATGTGACCGTCTAGTGTTTGTTCTCTAAAAAACATGTATGAATCCTAGTCAATAAAAGCCTTAACAGACTTCAGTTTTCTACAAAGTAGCCTTAAAGGTATTATAAATGTGGACCAAATTATCTTTGAACTTTTCTCCCAGATTCATGTTAGTGAGAAATGAAGCTACATTTGGGAGCTACTGAAAAATTAATGAGTTGAGGGAAAGGAGAGAATGATGATCGGGAAGGCTGGAATGAAAGTGCACTAGAAAGTTAAAGGTTGCACTGGTAGGCTGTCTCTTTTTCAAAGAACACGTTAAGAGACTGCCTATTAAAAGTAGTGTTTTGCCTGACTTTTACATAATTCACTTAAACTTTTTTGAAGGGCATAATTATTGCTGTGGCTGACCTGTGATTGTATGGCATGTGTTCCAGCCTCACAAGTATTTCTTTGTGAATGTCTGACTATTTCTATCTCCGAAATGCTTTCCACTAAAGCTGATAGTGATGTTTCATGTAAGCCTAAGCTACTAAAACAAAGTGAGAATAATGTTTTATACTTGTGCCTAAAAGGTACTTAAAAATATAACGAGTGTATTAGCTGCTGAAACCCACTACTCTGAAATGCAGAATTTCTGGCTGTACCCTTGGGCCTTTCTTATTGCTGTGAAAATTGCCATCCGTCTGCTACATGTGTCTTGTCTAGCATTATAATTATATGTTAATAAATACCATTTTACTTTTAAAACTGTGACTTAGACTATTCAAGAGTGGTATTGTGGCCAGTAGTGAAAGATGGGCATGATGGTAGCCTGGAAGAGGGCAGAGTAAAATGAGGTCTTCTGAATGTTATGTATTTCTGCTTTTTAGCTTGTTTTTTTTTTTTCTACTTTTTTTTCCCCCCTAATTAGCAACACCTTTTAAAAATCTCTTATCTACTTTTTAAAATAGTACAAATCACCCCACTCAGAAATAGTTAAATAGATTTATAGCTTCATATGGGGAGCAGTAAGGGAATAAAAGCAAAAATTAGGTGTTTGACAAAATTGTGAGCTGGGCAAGATTGTTTCTCTTTGATTAGGAACAGACTCCTGGTGTGTGTATGAATAAATATAGGAACGCTAGTAAAGCGGGTATAGGCCATATTTTGATATATATATATAATGTGTCTGCACATAAAACTAATTAAATGTTGCTTTGCATCTCCCCCCCCTTTTATGATTGTTATGGAGGAATCCCATCTTAGACTGGGAAAACTAGAAATCAAGGTAGTCCAAGGAGCTATCATTCTTACTCTTACAAAACTGTCAGCCTCTTTCTGCTAAGCTGTTGCTAACTAATGATTTTATCAAAATGTTTTTTTTATCTTCTCAGAAGTCATGCTGCATTTACAAATTCTCTATTAACTGGTACTTAGAAGTGGTTATGAGGAATGTGGAAAAAGGTGAAATAGTTAAAAATAAATAAAATCAAACATTAAAGATATTGTTATTGTGCAGAAAGCTAAACTTTATTGGCAGTTGCTAAAAATATGTGACTTTTAAAGGTTGAATGACTAATACGAGTAGAAATGAGATTACTCAAATCTTAAGTTCGAAATCCATTGGTTTTGTGCATTAATAGCAAAGAGCATAGCCACTGACTGTTAAGGCTGAGAGATGATCTGAACTGGCTGAATGTTCTTGGTGATTGTTATTACATTATTGAACTCCTACTGTTTCCTCTTCCCCACATTTTTTAACTTTGTAGTGTTCTACATTTCTCTTATGACTTTCAGAGTGCAAGTTCCTTACTGTATGTTTTAATTTTTACTGTTACACATGGTGGAACTGATTGTTTGTACCTTGCAAGGAAACACTTTGCATTCTTGTCTAAAGTTTCATTTAAATCTAAATCTGACTTGCTTTGTATTAGTGATTCTTGCTTCCCTT
The DNA here is from genome assembly GCA_026546715.1 of Gallinago undulata. Classification (NCBI taxonomy): domain Eukaryota; kingdom Metazoa; phylum Chordata; class Aves; order Charadriiformes; family Scolopacidae; genus Gallinago; species Gallinago undulata. Next base: position 105,787,632 of record JAOTQQ010000012.1, read on the forward strand.
GTCTCTTATAATTTGGCTTTTGTACTATGTTTCATATCATGAGTATGAAATATATGGAAAAATCTGTTCGCTATGGGACCTCTTTAAGATGTTTGTTTATCTTTTGTAAATAAAGGCTTTGTCATAATTTACTCATACTTTCATTCAAAAGTGATCAGGTTGAGAGCACTGGGAGGAGGGAAACTGGCCAAAGGAATTGCAATATGGACCTGGTATATTGCATGACTGTTGGCCCTTCTTCAAACTGTTAGCTCTGTAGTGGGTTTTAGCTCATTAAAAATAATCTAGAGTCTGAAATTAATTTTGAGGTTTTCCTCTCAATGGGATATTGTGCCTCTTTCATCTAATCACACCAGAGCTGCAATTTGTAAGACACTTCTTTTTTTTTTTAACCCTATAGTTATTTTTAAATACTTATTAGCAGAAATGTGAATATTTTCTTTATCAAAATCAAATTATCCAAATTTTAAATTTCAGACATCTGATTATTTATTTTCTTCTTTGACTTTTATTAGTGTCAAATCAATAGTGCCTTGACCTCATTTCATACTGCTTTGGAACTTGCAACAGACCAAAGGGAGATTCAACATGTCTGCTTATATGAAATAGGTACGTTGGATATGTTTATGTTATAAAAAGCTCGCTTTCAAATTTAGACTAGTAACTTCAGTAAACAAACTGGATTAATTTTGTTAGGATTTAAAAAGAGATTTTAGAATACTGGCCTTTGTCTTGGATGGATTGTAGTAATAAACCTGTCTTCTTGTATGGGCAAGTAGAATTCAACAACTTTTCATAATTTTAAAGTTTTCTGCCAATGTAAGGTGATGCAAAATCAGAGAGTAGACTATAGAATCAAGGGACAAACCGTTCACCTACAGAATATTATTTTAAAAGAGAAATTAATTCATTTGATTTGTCTGTGGAATCACCATTTCTGTGCCAAAACCTAATAGTTTAGTGAAGTTTCACAGTTTGCAGGACCTGTATTTTATGTCCATTTCCTTCTGTCAGTAGCAATGTACACTATATGTTCTTGATTTGCATAGAAGTCTTTAGAGTGGAGAAGGTATATTGCTTCAAGGTTTAAATGTGTCTTGTTAAGGGATCTTGTCACAGCAGGGAGGAATAAGGGACCAAGTAGTAGCTTTGAATTTCAGCATCTTACAAAATATAGTATTTAAATTAAAAAAAAATTTAAAAAGAGCTCTTGGTGTCTGTAGATTTCTTGTTGCTCTGAGGTGGATTCATTATTTTGTATGGAACCTTATAATTCAATGTTTCTCAGGAAATTTAAATCAGGCTTTAAATGTAGGTCATTGATTTAGTTTGTTTTAAATTATTCCAGTTATTGGTGTAATTGTTAAACTAGCTCCAGCTTTCGAAACAGACTGTGTGTTTTGGTAATCTTGACTCCAAATTTGAATTGCTATGCTTTCTCTGAAGTTAAATTAGTCTTGTTTTTAGGTTGGTGCAGCATGATAGAGATGAATTTCAAAGATGCGTTTGAGTCCTTTGAAAGGCTTAAGAACGAATCCAGGTGGTCGCAGTGCTACTATGCTTATTTAACAGCAGGTGAGTGTATTCGCTGTGTTGGATAGGTGATAAATCAGTGATGCTGATAAGGTTTTGGCACTGTTTTGTTGTGGGAAACTTACTAGTGCACATAGTGCTTTCCATGCTGCCTGCTGCTGATGCAGTTTCATGCCAGGCTTGGCTTGCATAATTTTGTTTGTTTATATAATGTACACTTGGATGCACACACATGGATATGCATGACTACTTTCTCCACACCCTCAACCCCCATTCCCTTTCCTTCTAGATGTAGATACAGTTATGACGGTTGCTGTAGTGACAGGTCATATAACAGTATATTGCAAAGATTTTATAAATAAATCCTTAAAGGTATGAAAAACAAGTACTGACTTGCTAATGATCACAGAGGGTACCAGAAAGAGTTGAGTTTTGCATGTTTATCAAGTCTCCAGTCTAGATCCTTTCTGGAAGTGAGTGTGGTTGTTGTTTTTGTTTCCTGTGACTCTATGATATCTAATCGTAATTTTTCTAGTTTCTTTTACTGGTAGTGTTAACACATTTTTGTTTCTGTGTTTGTACAGTGTGTCAAGGAGCCACTGGTGATGTCAATGGTGCTCAAAATGTGTTTAAGGAAGTTCAGAAGCTTTTCAAAAGAAAAAACAACCAGATTGAACAGTTTTCTGTGAAAAAGGTTTGGTTTAGCATAGGCTGACTTGGTTCAGTACAGTAATTACACATGGTAATTCTGTTGGATTCTTTACCAGCATTTATTTTGAAGGATGTATCTGTTTTCTCCCCTGTTTCTTCTGTAGAATTAGTGGGAAGGATTCAGGTGGAAAAAAATAGTGTCATGTATTTTAAGGACCTAGCAAAAGAAATGTGAATTAGCTATTCACTTTAGTTCTAAAGTAATTATTAAAAATAAAAATACATGATACTGTAGTTGCTTTGGTAATTTTCCTTCTAGCTTTGCCTTTCTTACTCCTTTTTCTCTTGTCAAAGTCTTAGTTGGTTTTGAAAGCTGGGAATTGTCTAGGAGACATCTCCCAGCTGATGATATTGCAAATGTTACTGTTTCAGCAGCCAGTCAGTGTGTACTTGGGATTGTGAAATACAATAAAACAAATCTAGGCTGCATACAAGGAAGCTTTAATCTTGATCAGTATGTAAGCCCATAAATTAATTGAAAGATCTTGCTTTTTAGTCTTAAAGCCTTTAAGCTAAGTTACAGCCAACTTTACTTTCATAAAATTATTGGATGCTTTCATGAAACAGAATTACCATTTGTGATTCGTTGTTTGTGAATATTGTGTTCTGTGTAAAAGGACAGATGACAGATCTCTCTTCTGTCTTTCTCCCCACTTTGCAGGCAGATAGATTTAGAAAACAAATGCCGACCAAAGAGCTCTGTGTCCTGGCATCTATTGAAGTATTGTACTTATGGAAAGCCCTTCCAAACTGTTCCCTCTCAAACTTACAGCATATGAGCCAAGGTATAATATGGTTCCTTGATTTATTTATATACTTTTTAAAATGACCTGTATAGTTTTCTCCTGTTGGTGGAGTAGCTTATTACATCATAACAATTTAAGCCTTTATGCATGTGTAATAACAAAACAGTTTGAGTAACAATAGAATAATGACCCATTAAGATTCAGCTTAATGCTTCTTTTTTACAATTTCTATAGGGTTTTGGGAGAAGTTTAACTGCCTTGCTGTTTGTAGTTCCCTTTTTAATCAGTTGTGTTTGCCCATTGTTTAAAATGATATAACAGTGTGATAGCTATTGTTCAGAGTCACTGGGCAAATTTTAACTCCTTTAAACCTAGCTACAAAAGAAAAAAAAAAAACCAGTTAATTTCTGCATGTCAGTTTTCTTCTAAGAGGAAATACGTAGCTTGTGAGGTTGTCTATGACATGATAAGGGTTCTGTTATCTTAGCTGCTGGACACCATCTTAGTGGTGAAAGGAGCACTTTATGGTTGCCTCTTTCTTAGTCTCCAGATGTCTGTGGATGTCTGTCACATGAAGCTTACCGTGACAGTGTTTTATTATCAAGTTTTCAGTACTCCTCCCTCTATCCAGCTGTCAGTCTTTTTGCTGACAGCTTGTTAGCATTCTGCAAACAGTTTCAGGTTATTACCTGCTCATTTAGGAAATAAAACAAAAACAGTCTGCCACAGAGATGTTTCCTCTTTTTCTGCAATTGTGAGCTTTTGGAGATTGTATATGATTTTTATGTTAACCAAGAAAACTACCAGGCTTTAAGTCAGGAGTCAGGACTAGTTTTGTTCTGTTTTTAATTTAAGATAATTTGTCCATTTAAATTGTATGATGACATTGCGTTGCATTCAGTCCCTGGTTTTCTAGTACCAAAGATAATGGTGAAGGCTTTAAAATTAGATTTACTTACATAAAATTAAATGTCAGGATTTTTTTGTCTGTCATTAGCCTTCAGAACAATCAGCTTTAGAGGCTGTAAAGAGTACATACTTTCTCCTGCACACTCAGAAGCAGTATAGATTTGTCTCCTATAAGCTTCTAGCTGCTGGTGCACATTTTCATGTGAAACAGCAGTACAGATTAAAACTCTTCTACTCTTCTTGTGAAGTATGGCACTGACAGATGTGTCTGCATCTGCGACCCCTCATTGGAGACTTTCTGCACAGTCACAGTGTTATTGCTGTGCCTTATGAGTGTCTCAGAATGACAAGACAATAGGGGATTTATTTTTTATTTGCGTTCTCTTATCTTGAATAATTGGTGTGTAATTTGCTGGGATGAGTTTCCAGGCTTTTCCTCAGGGCAAGAAGTGGACTTGAAAATACAGGAATTAATTGGTATCCATGTGTATCTCTGTAAGTAAAATGCCAAGTAACTTGAGACTTGCAGTACAAGTGGGAGTCAACAGCCTTGTCTATTTTGTAGTGTCCAAATACTTTGTGCAGCCAACTCCTAGTTATTCACAGGTGGATTATTTGGGTTGTGGATTAACAGTGTTGTGAATGCAGAGCTAGTTAAGACCTGACAGGGTTTATGAGATGAAGCAGAATATGAAGTTAAAAGAGCTCTACTGCTCCAGGCACAGCAGTTCAGCTTCTTCTGAAGGGATGAAAAGTGCTGCAGGTCCACCCGGACTTCGGCCTTTCTCGAGGCAACGGTGCAGACAAGTACAAACGGCTCCTCATGGAACTAGCCCTTATTTAACAGAGCTGGCGCTAATAAGCTTGATCAAAATGAACCCTGATTCATCTAGAGATGGTTCCGTGCATCATGATTCACTTCTTTCTGGGAACAGAGCACTACTCAGCCGAGGCACAGTCTGTCCCTGGATTGTGGACCAGCTAAGGTCTGGCAAATAAGCCTTATCCTCTCATCACTGTCGAGAATTGTGATGCCAAAATACTCTAGTCTGAGTTCTTAAGTCCAGTACAGATTTTTGTGAGTCTGTCACTTTTGTTTCCGTTGAGAACAAATCAGCTTTGTCTGAGCTGCTTGCCCTGTGCTCGTTGTAATTTGGACTGTGTATTTTTCTTTCAGTATCTGGGACAGCCCAGTTTCCCGTAGAGCCAGGAGGTGGTGATTGTTTCTTAGCTTCACTTTTTAGTGGATATTTCAAAGACCGGTAGAGAAACGGATTCTTCTCTTTTTGTAAGAGCACACCAACTGCCTTTCTCTTCAGCCCATTCATTCCTGTTAGAAATTGTTCTCATGAGTGACAAATTACTTGATGAGGTTCATACAAAATGGGTTGTATTTAAAAGAAACCAAATTACTTCGATTTATATTAATGTTACTAGCCTCTCCTTCTTCTGGTTAAATTTAATCATCAGACTAAAAGTCACCGTAGACCACAACTGTTGTCTAAGGAAGGATTTCAATCCATCTTGTTTATTTACTGGAATCTTTTCATTAAGCTTGTCAGGATGTGGATGATTCATCAGCTGTTGGTTTGAGGAATTTGCTTCTTGGTGCCATACACAAGTGCTTAGGAAATTCTGAAGATGCTGTTCAGGTAAGTTGTTAAATGATAATTTACACCATTAATCCTATTTTATGAGCTATTCTGTTAAACAGTAAATATTGTTGAGTAAGAGTGTTAAGCAAGCCATTAGTTTTAACTGCTGTTGATCATACTGCTTTGTGAATTCCAACAGTGTGTTAGGTTCTTTTCAAACCTTCTGTTTAGCATGTATTCATTATATTCTGTGTTGCAAAAGTTGAATGAACGTGGTAGCTAGAGTGTCATGTAGGAGCAAGAGTTAAAGGGAAGCTGGAAAGAAGAATGGAAGAGTTCTTGGTTCTGCTGGATTTGCTTTGTTCAACAAAGAAAATTCTTTTTTTTTTTAAAAATAACTTGGAAATTTCAAAAGCACAGGTTTGCTGCTTCTCCTCCAGACCTATTAGACACTGAGAGGTATCCAAGTATCCAAGAGTAATTTTGCCACTGCTCCAGGCTCTGATTTGTGGGCATAACTTTTTTTTTTCTTCCCAAAATAGAATGCAATTCACATAAGCAACAAGGGACCTGTTGCTGGCTTTAAATCTTTTTTTTCTTTTTTCTGCTTCTTGCAAACATATTTTAAATAATCCGTGTACTTAATCTCTGATGCTAAAGTTTCTTGTTAGATCTAGTATTTTTTCAGTATGAAGTTGGAAAACTCTTGAAACAGTCAGTATATTACTTGGTAAAATCCAAACAGATAGTTTTGCCTTGATACAGTAGTGTCAGCGAAAACCTCTGCATCCTTGCTTAAAGAATCTCTACCCCTGGAGATTTTTAATGTATTCTCATTTTAGCTTTGAACTAATTTCTAGCGTTTAAAGCTGAACAGTACTTGTGGATTTTTTAAGTATCAAGTCAATTTTCATGTATTACTGCAATCTTTTTTTATCTTTTTCCTTTAATTTTTATAGTTCTTTCAGCGAGCTGCTAAAGATGAAGTGTGCCGTCAAAACAACTTATATGTCCAGCCATATGCTTGCTATGAACTTGGCTGTCTTCTGTTAGACAATCCAGAGGTAATAGTGTAAACTATTTCTGATCTCTTTAAATTAGGGTAGGTAGTCAACATACCACTATTCAGATAATTAAATAAAATTTATAGGTGGTAATGTACGTTAAGTTATAAAAATTTGTAGTATGTGCACACGGTAACTGAACATGCTTCCTGTTGGGTGTTTGGGAATGGAACAAACCTCAGATTGTAGCTATGGTAGCACTTAGTATGTGAAGGACAAGCAGGAAACTCCCTCTCGTGGCATGCAGACACTGAGATGGTAAGAGATGCTTGATTGGAATAAATTGGCATGAGATGGGGAAAAGCAAGACCTAGAATTAGAGGTGAGTGGATGCTGTTTATAGAAAACATTTACTAGCTGAGGTGTCAGGCGAGAGCTATGTGATGGTTAAGAAAGAGAAAGGAATAGGATTTTATAAATCACGTTTACCTGAGAGGCTGAGCGTATTCAAGATCTGAGCAACAGATATAGAAAAGTTATATGTATTTTAGTATGAAAAGCATATTAAATTTTCTTTGCTTTAAAATTATTCATTATTACATGTTTGATTTAACCATGTCATCTGAATTATCTTTGTTATTTTAAACTTAGTTATAATCATGTTTTTTAATACTTTAATATGATTACATCAAGTTTGCAGATTTTTTTTGTAGATGTCTTAGACACTGACTGTAATTCAACATGTTCATATTCAGATACATTTAAATGTAAGACGACAATTTTTCTGTCCCTTATCAGACAGTTGATTATTTATTTGTAAGGCTTAAAATAAAAATGTATGATAAGAAATACAACATGAGCTTTTCAGTTGTAAATACTAATCTGCAAATACATCTATTTCTCCTTAAGAATCTGAAATTGAGATTTCTGAAACAACTTTTAATGCATAAAATCCAGTAAACTGTTTTGTAAATAGATAGCTTAAACTTTGGTTAAAAAACAAGAATTACTCTTACTGTTCAGTTAGTCATTTATCTGTAGCTTCATCTGTTTCCCTGTGCATTGTTGTAGTTCACCATCATCAGTAGCAACTTGCATTTAAATTCTCCTTTTCTGTGGAAGACTAGAAATACTTAATACTGCATTTCTTGGGTGCCTCATTAGTATTTCTAGTTTCCTAATTTGAGAGGATTTTGTTTGCTTGGTACCTTGTTTTCAAGATAGAGATACTATTCTGGACTGTCTAGGCCATATACTTAAGATATCTTCTGTTAATACTTGCAATGCATTTCTAATGTAATGTTTGACCTTTTGTAGACTGTGCCAAGAGGCAAAACCTTACTTCTCCAAGCCAAGGTAGAAACTAATACACTTTCAAATTTATCTTTCTGAGATGTGGGCATTTGAGAGGTTGTGTTTTGGGGGGGTTTGGGGCAAGGGGAGTGGATGGGAAGTGTTGGTGTCCCTCACCTATAATCTACAACACCATCATTTAGATATATATTAATGAAACATATTTATGTATGTTATGTATATGAGTATTTTTAGGTCAGTCATAGCACAGAACCCATGTTAGTGATCTCTCCTGGAGTGTTAGAACCTTGCCAAGTTTTTCAAGTAAAATTTGGCTACAGAAAGTTTCAAAATTGCAGTTTTCCTTGTCCGCTCAAACTGGTTCCTCCCTTGGGTGTGTTGGGATTTTCTAGAGCTTTTGGACTTGCAGAACTTTCCAGCTGCTGTTCCAAACAGCATGTTGAAAATGGAAGCTTTCTGCTCTCTTCACATTCTTGGAATTTTTATAATTCTGTTGCTGTGGGTAATGCAGGGATATTGCAACACTCAGTCTCCAGTTCACCTCTTTTCTGTGGGCTGTTTTGTAACATGACTTCTTAAGCATTAGTAGTAAAATTATCTTCATATCGTAAAGTGAAGGAGGCTAATAGTTACATGCTTTCCTTTTTTTTCCTTCCCCAGGAGGAATTTACTGGCTATGACTTTGAGAACAGATTGCACGTCCGCATACATGCAGCCTTAGCCTCTCTAAGGGAAGTAGTTCCACAGTGATGGATAGAAAGTCTTGTTATCCTTTCCCACAGTTTCTGCACTTTAAGATGAAGCAGAAGAAAAAGCTGTTGGGAAGACCAGCTTTTCTTCTGAAAACCACTTGTGCCAGAGACACTTGCTTAGTATGGTCAGAGTTGGTATTGCTTAATAAAACATTACAATTTTAACTAAAAGTAAATCAACCAGGAAGAAGGTTAAGTGACCTTGTGTTTTTAACTCTTCAGTTTTTATTTTGTTCAGACCAAGCTGAACACAATTGCTTGTAACTTTGTGGGTGAGCCTAAATAAGCACACATGATTTACTTCAACAATATTGGCAGGAGTGATTTTTACCTTTTAGAATAGATCTAGATCTAAAATATGCCCAGGGGAGCACTTCTGGTTTGATTAGAATAATACAATAAAAGTAATTAGTATAAATGTTGAAGGTGGGAATGGTCAGAACACTTTTTTCTTCTTCAAGCATTAGCCAATACACAGGAGAACGAAAACTGTTCAGCCACAAAAAGCAGATCTTACTAAATTTTAGTGGCTTATGTCAGTGACTTCATAATGACTAATGTGTGAATTTTAAACCTCACATCCCCGTCCATTTTTCAGTCCTTCCAACCCAGCTCATACTTGTGATGTAAATTATGTCAATATTTAGGATCTCTGCTTCTGGTACATTCCAACCAAATACTTAGTTTGTTTGACATGCAATTACAGTGTGGGCAGGTCTTACTTCTGCTCTTAATGTTCTGCATATTATGCTAAAATGCTTAGGCCAGATACAGTAATTTTACATATTTTTCATTCAAGCTGTTAAATCTTTATAGCAGTGACCTTTAAAGGTATTAAAAAACAGAACCAACCAAGATGCAAAACAAAAAATCCACTTCGGTAGTTATGCCAATACCACAACATCCTAAGTCTCTATATGGTATTCCAAACCTGTGATGTTTAGATATTGAAATACCTCAGAGAGCTTAAAACTTTTATCACAACCATATAATTTGTACTACTTGGCCATCTGTGTGCTCATCTGTAGCTTTTTTTTACTTTTGTCTGTAATACACAGTATTTCCTTATGTTTTATATTCAGTTAATACCATATTCTAGGAAGGTAATTTATTTTTTTTTTTTAAGAAGCTTACAAATGGAAATCTGACCCGAAAGTTAGTTGAATTATGTTACTTTGCAAAGCTAAGAAAACTGGATATCCTTGGAAATAGTTATTCTAAAGCCTTATCTTTACTTTGGTCAGGTTGCCTTAAAAAACAGTTCCTTAGCTTAAGCTTTTTTTTTTTCCTTCTTACTTTTTTGTAAAATACGTTGCCAAAGTTTAGACCTTGCCCACATCTAACCTTCATTGGTTTGCTTTTGAGGTTGCATCTGAAGCAAGACTGATATGGAGGAGAAAAGTAATATCCTATTTGGGAGGGCAAATGCAACGGTTGAGACACTTCTATTTCTCTCTAGAAATACACAGTTCCTGCTATGAAAGGCATTCCTAGAGCAGTTAAAACACTTCTGTTGCAGTTCCTGAAGAAGAGGAGAGACTCTTTAAAAAAAAAAAAAAAAGCGGTTTTATTTTTCTATAATCTAGATGTGTTACATATAGTACACTGGTTGGTTTTTTTATTCAACTTTGACAGTAATATTGAGTCATAAATGAGTGTTCAACCTTATTTGGTCAATCCAAATAAGTATTGACTAGAAAACAATACATTGTATATATATAGTGACTACTTAGAAATCAAATAATAATTTTAAAAATGGGCTTTAATGTACTTGAAATCTTATTTTGCCCTATCTGACTTTTAATGTTTTGCAATCAGCAACACAGTCCATTCTGGTTAAATAGCTAGAAACGGTACAGTTACTGACAAAATTCCTTTTAAATACACTGCTTAAATATAATGTGAGATTGGGCTGTTCAGGACACAAAGCACCTGCATGCGATTTGTGTTGGGATATCTGGGGTCTACATACTTGGAGGTAGTTAGCAAACTGTAGTAAATTTACTAAAGGGCCTGCTGGTCTCACCAGGCCAGGAGTGGGTATGGAAAGACACTATATATTCATATAACAGTTTAACTCTGTGCAAATTGCAGCTTTCCTGTGAATTTAGCAAATCATCACTGAAATAGAACTATCTGTTTCTATTTTTTTTTTCCCCTCCTCCCCTTGTAGGAGAATCTCCTACGTTGTAAATGTCAAAATTATTTTTTATGTTAGATTGTGCCTGTGATGAGAAAAATTTCAACTGTATTTTGTGTAAACTGATCAGGTTTTGTACTTTGGAACTCGGAGGCATAGTCTAATAGCAATAATGGAATATGCATCTTGCTAGTTAATACGTTAAGACTATCTTTACTGGGTCAGGTATTTTTGTTGATGTTGATGCAGTTTTTATCTCAATATGACTCATTTCCGATCAATAACTAGAATTTTTAGATGTCACAAGGTGGCATATTTATTGTGACGTACTGTAAATGTTGTTAATTTACAGAACTTGCACTTTTATATTTCTGAGTAAAATTGAAAGAAATGTGAACATGAGTTTCGTTCCCTTGCTCCTCGCATTTGTCTTTTAGTTGGTGGCCTCCTGAACAAGGTGATATTGAGTATTGGGATAACTTCTGGGGTGTCAAGTGACTCTGTTACAAAGTTTCCTGGTCAGCAATTACCTCAGCCTCTGTTCTTCCAGTAAAATTCTAGTCTCCTGGTTTAGAAAGTGAGTTACATGTGTCATGTTGAGATCAACCGTAAAGTGAACAAGGTTTAAGATGTGTTTTTAAGACATCAAATTTACTTGTTCTTCATTAAAGAAAAAGAACCACACAAAATTGTATTTGCTGTATTCCTACACCTTTGAAAAAAATGTTTCTAATTTACTCTAAGGCAAGCACTTTAATTTCTTCTCTCTCTGACTTTGAATGCTTGTTTCATATTCTAGTTATGCTTTATTCTTAAATAAAATTCCCCAAATGTCGTATTGAATTGCTTTTCAATTCACAATGATCTGATTGTCTTTCCAACGTACTCATGTTTAAAAATTGCTCTGTAACTGAGGTTTGACCAGGAGCAAGCATTAGGTTGATATTGGGCTGTACGTGGTGTCACGAGGGGGATAATTGAACCCATTGGTGGGGTGAAAGCCTTTAACGACACTCAAATTCCCTTTGCAGTCATCATTACAGAATACCAACAGTGGTAGCGATCATGAAAATCTCTTGCATGAAAAATAATGCAACTCTGAGCAAGTATCATTAAAGCTAACTTTAAGAAGTAAATTTATACTTAGTTGTCCTTGAGGGCAGTTGGTGGCCAGTGGCATCTGACCAGCTCTCCTGTCCTGGGTTCCACTGGGGCTCTGTGGGCAGCCTGGAATGGAAATGGTAGGCTCCACTGAAATTTAGGAGTAGGAAGTATGACTATATTGACTCTGATCCTTCATCTTGAGGGAACTGTACAACAAATTATTTTATATAAATTAGGAGTTCAGAAAAAAGGCAGGAGAGGGAACTGTTTCTCTGCTAATTACAATTTGAGTAGATGCATATACAATATTGTCTTGCATTCTAACGTTTTGAGGTGAGCTAGAAAAACTGCTTCAGAAAGTACTTTTATCTGGAAGAGTCGACTTACAGAAGATGGAAATATACAGACAAGTTCCAGTTCTAGTTATTTTGACTGAAGAACAGGTAAGACTTGGTATTCTATACAGGGATTCATAAAGCATGAGAACTTGCTGTTTCTACACTGGGTTTCTTGCAAGAGTAAAAAAGTCAACGTGAGGCAGCCTTTTCAAATACTGAATTATTAAATACTGAATTATTTGTATTTTTTACCACTTTTTTTTTTCTTTTTTTTTAATCTACATTTGGACACCAAAACTGGACCTGGCATAGGTTACCAGGGTAGGTGTATATCAGAGTTGTATATTGCCTCCCTGCTTCTGCTTGGAAACTCTTTGCTCAATTACCTGAGATTTTCATGACCTGTTTAGCCCTTTGTTTTAACCCCCGGTGTGTTTTAGCCATGAGGAGTTCACATTCAGTTTTCTTATTGTTACCCCTTTTTTCAGTGCTCCTTTTTTCCAAAATGCTGTTTATCTTTTAATGTGACCTCTTCAAGATGGTGTTCCAAGTGGGCTGAGCTCTAGTCTTCAGTGGTTTTCAGTCATTTTTTGGCAAGCTGTGCTTGTCAATGGGAGATGCCCAGAGGGGCTCCCAGGGGAAGAGTTTTATAGAGCGGAAAAAAAACCCAAACCCAAAAAAAGAAAACTGAAACTCATTTGAGCTGAATATTTGAGAGGAGAAGGGAGGGAGAGAGAGCTGTGAGACTCTGCCGAGCAAAACCATTTACATAACAAATGCCTTCCAGTATTTCACTAAAAGTAATATATTTATTGAAAAAAGATAATTGATAATTGTACTGCTGGGACAGACACTTCTCACTTGTAGCAAAGGCCCCCAGGAAGGGAGAAGACAGAGTCAGAGAGTCAGCCTTAAGGAAATTGAGTACCTTTGGTAGGAAAAGCAGGAAGATTTTCATGGAGATTTTCGTATATGGATGCAAACCCTCAGAATTCCACTGGAGTCTCTGGCAGGTAGAAACACAGAGATGGTGCTTGCAATAAATGCAAGTCCTCTTCTCCTGCCTGTTTAGCTGAAATCTTTAAAGAGGTTTCAATTATTAAATAAAAAAAACAAACCTAAACAAAACCCAAACAGAACTGAACATACCCCACAAGCCCCCAACCAGTGTGATTCATCAACCTGTTGTGAAATACCTAATTGAATGGCTTGATTTTTTTATTTTTTTTTTCTGAAAAATACGGCTTGTCTGGGAGCTTGATTTGCTGAACTGTCCAATCTCTAAGATTTTAATGTTGTCTGGAAGCTGTGACTTCTGGAGATGGGGCAACCTTCAGTGGGGCAAACTGCTCTATGGGCTGACGGGCTCTTCAGTCTGGGTCCAAAGGGCAAGAGGTTTTGGCAAAGTACCTGGTACGCTTGGGATGATGGATTTACTCTAGATGGCTTCCAAAATCAACATTTGAGTTCTAGCACAGTGAATTAGTTTCCAGACGTTTTTTTATCTACAGCTCTTTTCAAGCTTCAGACAGACACACTTTTATATTGGGGCCTGAAGCCTTTTTAGATACTTAAGGAGGTTTATGCTTCTGTTCTGTTATGTCTGATAATAAATTTTTCTGTGCTTTATGATGTCTGTACTTAAATGTATTTGAAGTTTTTCCTGTGCAGAGCTTTACCTAGAATTTTGAAAGTTTTCAAAAGAAGCAGGTTTACAAGTTCTCTTCTGATCCGTGCTCATTGAGGATGGTTTTAAAGTGCCCACGTGGCTGCCTCTGCACCCAGGTATGTTCAATGCCTCCACTAAGCCCTGGCTCTCCATGCAGAAATCTGAACTTCAGATTACAATCTTGTGTCCAGAAATGATGCATTTTCTAGTCTTTATATATATTCTTGAAGTGTATCTTATTCTTTCTATAGCAAAGCTATTTTTCCTAATTTTGTAAGTCATAACATATTCTTATTTAATTTTTTTAATATTAGAGTCTGTGTTGTCACTCTCCAGGACTATTGTGAGCTATTGTGAGGAGTTTTCTTGATGAGAAATAACTTTCTAAGTATTCTTTAATGGGAGAAGCATTTTGTGGTGAGTTACCATTAACATAGTTCCCAGTGTGTTTCAACTAACTTGAAAGTGATATAATAATCCATTAATTTTGAATGACCTATTAATAATATGTTACTTAATAAAGGAAGCTATTGTAGATAGTCTAAATGCTTTAGCAGCAATGAGGCTTGAGTCTTCAATCTTCAGTGCTGCTGGAATTCCCCTCGGGTTTTTGCAGAGGTGCAGACATCCAGGAATGCAAGGGCAGGTAAGCAGGTAATGGTTTTCCAACTTTGATGAAGATTGATCTGTAGCCTTCTTGGCAAATAAAAGCTTTTATCCCACAGCAGACTCCTGATCGTGGCTTTCCCCATGATCTTCCTGCCTTCGTGATCCTCAGGAGCCCAGTCAGTGGTAACCTTGAAAACACTGTACACTACACAGTTACCTTTTCTGGTGCTTGTTTTGTTTGAGCAGAAAATGAACTTGTGTGTATCCACTGAAAATACGTACTGGGAAGCAGATGCTTCCATGGGGGCTGCTGGGGTTTGTTTCCAGTTTTGCCCTTGCAGCCGTGAGGTTCTGCCGTAGGAACAGAGCCCCCCTGGGGAATGATCTCCTTCCTCTTTGGGTGCAGCTGCCGCGGCTGAAGAGGTTACAGTCCCCAGCGCTTCACTTGGAGCTCCTGCTGGAGGTCACCACAGATGGTGGCTTCTCAGGGGCTGCGTTTTGCAGTTGGTTACGTGGTTTTAAGTCCCTTGGGTGTTGGATATTGCCTCCCTTCAAAGGCCAGGCTGTGACCCAGGGGTGGTCTGTGTGCCCACCGGCTGGGCTGGCAGGGACGTGGCTGCCGTCTTTCTGCTTTCCGCAGGTCGCATCCTGGGATGGATGGTGTGAGATCCCCTGAGGGTGAGCACAGAGTTACGCTCCTCCTCTGCCGGGAAGAAACGTCCCTGGTTCGGCTGCCTGCTCCTGGGGAGGAAAACGGGTGTTTTCGGCAAAGGCAAAACGTGTCCCGAGAGGGGTTCTGCCTGCGCTGTGGCTGCCAGTCTACGGCGGCAGAAGGTGGGAATGAGTTTGACCGCAGCGTGGGAAGGGGGGACACGCAGCAGCTCATGGGGTGCTGAGGCTTCCCGTGGCAGGCAGCACCCCTGGGTGCTCAGCCCTCTTCTGCCTGCCCTGAGCAGATGCAGCCTTGGCACTGTACTTGGATCTTAAAACGTATTATTAAAAGGATTCTAAATGGAGCTGTGCTCGGACGGTCATGTCCCTCACATGCACTGGTTCTTGTGTGATGCTGAGAAGGTGTTTATTGCGGGAAGGAAGCCCACTGCTGATGGCAACCTGGTCTGGTGGGAGATGTCCCTGCCTGTGGCAGGGGGGTTGGAACTCCATGGTCTTTAAGGTCCCTTCCAACCCAAACCATTCTATGAGTGGCAGCGTCACCCGCTCACAGAGCACTCTGCTCAGTGTGAATTTTAATTGCATGTTTTTCCCCGAACCTCAGCGCTGCCACACCACGCTGATGACGCTGATGACACACGGGCACTGTGACATCACGCCTTCCCAGCTGGGTGTCACAGCCCCAGGTGCTGGGTGAGGACATCGGGGGCCACAGCAGGAGGCCAGGACCAAGAGCAAGCAAGTACCAGAGGGGAGGGGGGGAGGGGGGGACGACACACAAGCATCCTGTAAACCTTTTGCTTGGACGCAAATGGCTTTTCTGGCTCATCGGGTGTCCTTTGGTGGGTTTTATCTCTAAAAACAGGGGATTCAGGGTGTGGGTTTGAATTCACATCTCGGTTCCCCAGTTGGCTGCCCGCCCTGGCCGTGTCTCCTGCTGCCTAAAGGTGCAGAGTGGAGAGTGAGGGATTTGGTCACTGTGAATGGTAAATGCCCCCTCTAAGTTAAAGGAGTGATGGGGAGGGGATGGAGGAGGGTTATGATGGCTCGGTGGGGGATGGGCAGCTGTGAGCATGCTGTTGGTGTTGGACACTTCACGCTGGGGAGGGGTTTGTGCTCAGCCCCGGGGGTTCTGTTTGTACAGACAAGACAGCTTGAGTGGGCCAAGATGCAGTCTTCAATGATCAAGCTGGTTATTCCACATGGCCTCAAGATCCTGCTTGAGGGGGTGAGCCAGGCTGTCATGGAAAACAACCCGAATGACATTACTGAGTTTTTTGCTCTCTACTTCCAAGAGCTCATCAGCTTTCGAAAAGGTTTGTCCCTACCTGGTGCTTCATCTGAAGAGCTGAGCTATCGGAGAGTGCTGTCCTGCTCCAGCTCAGTTTCTGCTTCTGTTTTCAGGGCATCCGGATCTGGATATAACAGAACTGGTTCATAAGTTTGAGTTCGTTAGCGGTAAGATAGTCGCTGCTTGTTCCTTTAACATATTTTGAGACAATGTTCCAACCTGAATGGATGCGAATAGTTTTCACTTTTTATGAGATGCATCCCATCCATATCTGGTCACGTGAAAGAGGGAGGGAGGTTCTGGGCGATTGAAAAGGCAGGCGTTTCCAGAAAGCACTTGCTTCTATTTAATTTTAGGAAGAATTAGTCCCCTGGGATGCTGCTCTTTCTCCTTGAGTATAGAGGAGGGCCTGGATGCCTTTGGTCATTTTAATTTTAAGGTACTCCAGAGCAGTTTATCACCCGCTAAGCAGATGGTGACTTCGCGCCTTTTCTTTGCAAATAGATATTGTATCCCTTTGCGGTTTGGTTCTGTGGGCAGGGAGGACACTGATTCCTTTGGGAAGTGCTGGGAGCTCTGAGCTGCTCCCTAGGTTTGGCTGTAGGGAATGGTAGGATGCTCCCTAGGTAGGGCTGGAATACATGGTGCCACCCGAAGGATGTGTGGGAGCAGTGACATGGGTGCATTGCCTAGCCCACAGCCTGCTTGTGTCTCCCTCACTGGTTTGGGTCTCTATCGCCTGGTTACAGTAGCTTCAAGTAACCCCTTTATTCAAAAAGGCCACCTCAGGTGGGTTTCAGGTAGCCCTGGAACCAGCCAGCACTTAAGACAGTCTTGGTCTCTAGATTGAAAGCTGTCCACTCAGGTAATCACAGCAACAAAGAGAAGCTCCAGCTATGAGCAGGAAGGGCTACCATCTTATTCCTAGCTTAGGGTCTCCTCTAAAAAAGCTAACTACCACGGATTTCACCACTTTGAAACAGTATTGTAGAAATGACTGGTGGGTGCTGCAGTGCGACCTAAAGTATCACTGAAGGCTGAATTTTGGTGCATTATGTTGCATTAATGATACCACACAGCAATTTTTGCATAATCGTGGAATCAAAGAATGGTTTGGTTTGGAAGGAACCTTTAAAAATCATCTAGTCCAACCCCCCTGCCCTGAGCAGGAACATCTTTCACTAGATCAGGTTGCTCAGAGCCTCATCCAACCTGACCTTGAACACTTCTAGGGATGGGGCATCCACAGCTTCTCTGGGCAACCTGTTCCAGCGCTTCACCACCCTCATTGTTAAAAAAAAATAAAATCCTGATATTTAATCTAAATTTATCTTCTTTCAGTTTAAAATTGTTTCCCCATACCCTGCCAATGCAGGCATTGGTAAAAAGTCTTTGTCTTTTTTATAAGCCCCCTTTGAGTACTGAAAGGCCACAATATGGTCTCCAGGGAGCTTTCTCCAAGCTGAGCAGCTACAACTCTCTTAGCCTGTCCTTATAGCAGAGGTGCTCCAGCCCTCTGATCATTTCTGTGGCCCTTCTGGACTTACTTCAACAGTTCCATGCCTTTCCTGTGCTGAGGACCCCAGAGCTGGATGCAGTACTCCAGGTGGGATCTCACCAGAGCGTTCTGATATTGGAGATTGCCCTAACCCAGGTGCACTGGCCTTATTGAACTTGACAGGCCCACTTCTCAAGCCTGTCAAGGTCCCTCTGGATGGCATCCTGTCCCTCAATTGAATCGACTGCACCGCTCAGCTTGGTGCCATCCACACAATTGCTGAGGGAGCACTTGATTCAACTCTCTGTCATTGATGAAGGTATTAAATAGTATTGGTCCCAGTACAGGCCCTTGAGGGATATACCACTCATTGTTGGTTTCCACTTGGACATTGAGCTGTTGACTGTAACTCTTTGGATGCAGCCATCCAGCCAATTCCTTACCCATCAGACAGCCCATCCATCAAACCCATCTCTCTCCAATTCAGCAGCCAGAATGTTGGGGGGGACCGTATCAAAGGCCTTACGGAAGTCCAGGTGGATGGCATCCGTAGCTCTTACTGTGTCTACTGATGCTGTCACTCCATTGTAGAAGGCCACTAGAATAGTCAGGCACGATTTGCTCTTGGTGAAGCCACACGGGCTGTCTTTAATTACTTCTTTGTCTTCTGTATGTTTTGATGTCTCTTCCAGAAGGTTCTGTACTGTGATCTTACCAAGCACAGAGGAGAGGCTGCCTGGGCTGTAGTTCTGAGAGTCCTCCTTATTACCTTTTTAAAAAATGTGTGCAATACTCCCTTTTCTCTGGCCCCTGGGGACTTTGCTTGACTGCCATTTTTCAAGTATGATGGAGAGTGGCTGCAAAAGCGGGAATTTCCTGCCTTAATTCCTGTCAGTGGTTTGCTTACCTGACCGTGGACTGGCCCTCTGGTTTCCTCTGGAGTCTCACCCCACCGTGGGCTTTGGGACTGGTTGTGCACCAGTAGGTGGCTTCTCAGTCTGTGTAGCTGCAAGGGAGCCTTTCTTTTCTGCACCATTGCCCAGTAGTGACATCGGAATATAAATGGGTCTGTGTTGGCTTGGGATGGCACTCAGGATAATGTCTTTTCAGAGAGGATTTAGCTCTGTCAGCCTTCAAGTTATGTTTCGCCCATAATTTCTGATCTCACCTGTTCATGACTTGAGAAAACAGCTCAGTGCTGAGCTGTGATGATGTATCAAAGACTCACCTTCTTTTCTGCTCCTGTGCTGGTTTTACAATATTGGCCAACGCTTGCTAACCATGATAGAAACCAGACGTCTTGGTTTGTTCATTTTTTTCCACTGCTGAGGGTTTTATTAACCATGCGGTAGAACACCGTTTTGATCCCACACATAGTCTTTTGCATTCCTTTATTAGTCGTCTAGAAGCCATTTTTCACTCTATCTAAAACTTGCTCATGTCTTACCCTGTCCTTTGCCTGAATACCTTTTAGTTCAACTGATCAAGATTCTTGAGGAAGCTAAATGTCACCATCTATGCATCTAAAATAACTTGTATGGATCCAAAGAGTTCTGACATGTTGTAAAGAGGAGCCATGGTCTTCTAGCTGGAGATGTGCCTAATGTAAAAGCTTTAATCTTTTAACCCATAAGTGTAGCAATGTTTATGGGTAGTAGATAAGAGTCACTGCAGGATCAGGAGTACAGTTAAAGCTTCCTGGGTTTTGAAGTGGTACCAGTGCTCTCTGAATTTTTTTTCCCCTTATTGAAAGGGGAAAGCAGCAAACCCCCTCCTGAAATTCTTCCATCTGTGCAAGCCTCATAAATGTGCTATAGAGCATCTAATTAACTTGGTGCTGAAATCACTTTTAATTTTATTTAAATGAAAACAGTTGCTCTTGTATTGCCATTATGTGCTTTTTACCTTGCAGAAAATGTGAGGGAGGGACTGAAAGAGAAGACAACAGAGCACACAGATAATTTGTTTTCTGAGGAGCACAAGCGAAAGGACAAGTGTACTGACACAGAGGAAGACCAGCTCCTTAAAGAACCTGAAATTCAGTATAGCTCCAAAGTAACTCAACACCCATCAAACACCAGTTTCATTGCAGAAAGCAAATTCCCCCTTGGATCTGCTAGAGCTACATCCCCCGAGGGACCTGAACTGGTGTACGTCCCTGCCGAGGCTACCCAGCTTGCTGCCCATGTGCTAGGTAACACTGACTCTTTTTATTCTGTGAGGGATGTGGCAACCAGTGTGCAGACTCTTCATGAAGACCCTCAGACCTCAGAGAATGAATTGGCACCAGGAGAAGGTGCTGCTGAAGATGATTCTGCTGTCCCAGCAGCTGAGGCTTCTGTAGAGGCTGTTAGGTCACAAACAGGCGCATGGAGCCAGTCCTCCATAGCTGGAGAGCTAGGGCCCTCAGACAGCCAGGCTGATCTTTCAACAGATGACCTAGATCAAGGTTCCACGGTCACCTTGTGGAAAAGACCAACACCATCACCTACTCCTAAAGATCCACTGCAGGCTGTGCCTTTCTGCAATGAGGCTGAGGTCACCTCAGCCATTAAGGCTGTAAAACTGCGGTGGGACAGTGAGCTAATTATGAGTGCAGAGCTTCCATCTTATGAGGGTGCAGAGGTTGCATCGTATGTAGAGCAGTTTCCTCAGAAAATAATCATTCCCTCTGTAGACCAAAGAGCTTCTCTGTTAAAGACTGAGCAGCATTTAACTGCAGGCCAGGGCTCAAGTGCTACAGCCGTAGGTCTGCACACTGATGCTTTAGCGTGCCATCCTGGGAGAACGGGATCTCCAGCACAAGTGGAATCAACTGAGCAAGTTTATGTCTGGTCAGGTAAGAAAGTCTGGGTCTCTGTGTCATCTTCTTGTTTCAGCTTCCAGCTCTACAGCTTCATCGGTGGTCACTAAATGGAAGAGCACCTATATGTCAGTGCGACACAGGGGTAGAGATGATTTCTAAACAACTACTGTACCAACGCTGTCTGCTTGGCCCCAGTGCACGTGTTAGATCTCCCTGCCGTCTGTTCCAAGAGATGTGGCTAGCTTTGGGCAGGACTCTTGGGGGCAAATATGCAGATAAAAGTGATGGGAAGGTGCCCATTGATGCCAAATGGTCTTGCTCAAAACAAGCCATGTTTTCTGAAGCAGGTGCTAGGGACCCAAGATGTCACACACGTGCCCTGTGGCTGAAGAGGTGACTAGTTAAAGCCCTAGTTTTGACTCTCCTTCCCTGAAAGGTCTCATGTTCCAGCACTGACCTAGGAGATTTTCCATTTATGAAAAAAAAATGGTGGTGGTTGCCTGTGCTGTCTTGAGCTTGGTGAGTTTCTGCAGCTGGGCTGAGAGGGGTGAGTGCTGGTCATCAGTACCATAAGCAGTGTGGGAGCTCATCTTTCTTGGTGAGGCTCTCACCAGCACCTCTCTCCTGTGATGGGAGAGATGGGAGCTGTGCCCAGCTCCTCCCTTGCCCAGCTGGACAAACCCTCCAGGGTGGAGGTCCCTGCCCCAAGTTTCCTTGGTACTGCAGAATCTGTCCAAGCCCTGTCCCAGGCCCTAGGAGTAAGTGCAGCTGTGAGGTCTCAGCAATGCATTTTGTAGAGGAGAGCTGAGGTTTGGCAGATGTGTAAATTCAGGTTGGCTCTTAAAAAAAAACAAACAACCAACAAACAAATCCCTACACTTTTCAGAGAGTTTGACAAACTTGAGTTTCAGAAATACCAGACAAGTGGTTGCCCAGAAGAGCCTGGCCACAAACAGAGCCAGCACTGGCTGTAAACTGTTTAACTTTTTCTAGGCTGCAGGTGTTTGTCAGCCACATACCAAACCGTGTTTGCTATCCCAGCTCCCTTCTCCAACGTGCTTGCTTTCTCCAAGCGTGGCAGTGTTTTAGAGGTAAGGATTTACACTATGACTGGAATTCACTGCTCCTGATACCAGCACTCTTACTTTTATCTTTGTAGCCGTGACATCCAGAGAAGCAGGACAGCCACCACCACTTCCTAATGTGTGGACCCTCTATTGCCTAACTGACTTGAGACAAAAATCACAACCATCCATTCCTGCTGGAGCTGGTGTTTCTTATTGCCAGGGAACCCCCTGTCTTTCCAGGGGGGGAAGTCAACAATGCGGCCAGCTGTCACAAGTATCTGCTCCAGTTTATGTGGTGCAAGAAGACAGCAAGAGGGAAAATGCTCCACCTTTCATTTTAGTGGGCTCTAACATCCTGAACGCGCAGGACTGGAAACCCATTCCTGGCCACGCTGTCTTTGAACAGCAAGATGCAGGTGCCAGGAGGAGATTCATTACGGTGCCAGTCCCAGTCGCCAGGCCAGCAGCTGAGGAAACGGCTATGGCAGGCCCCAATCCTAATCCCACAGAGGAAACCAGGGCTGAGCCATGCCTCCCCAGTGTTTGCTTGGTTGCCATCCCTCTGGATGAGGTGATGTCTGCAAAGACAAGACTCACCAGCTGGTGATAAGCACACAGGTATAAATGCTCTGGTGAGACCCCCCCACCTGGAGTACTGTGTCCAGCTCTGGAGTCCTCAGCACGGGAAGGACACAGTCCCGCTGGAACGGGTCCAGTAGAGGGTCACGAAAATGATTGGAGGGCTTGGGCACCTCTCCTATGAGGGCAGGCTGAGAGAGCTGGGGTGGTTCAGCCTGGAGAAGGCTCCAGGGAGACCTTATAGCAGCCTTCTAGTACCTGAGGGGGGCCTACAGGAGAGATGGGGAGGGACTCTGTCCTATTGCTCCACTCTCTGATATAAAGGGTAAAAGTTTTAAACTGACAGAGGGCAGATTTAGACTAGATATTAGGAAGAAATTATTTACTCTGAGGTTGCCCAGAGAAGTTGTGGATGCCCCGTCCCTAGCAGTGTTCAAGACCAGGCTGGATGGTGCTTTGAGCAACCTGGTCTGTGTCCCTGCCCATGGCAGGGGGGGTTGGAACTCAATGATCTTTAAGGTTCCTTACAACCCAAACCATTCTGTGATTCTATGTAAGTTACCGCAGGATAGGGAACTAGAGAATCAGGCCCTATTCCCAGGACAGAGTCACGAAGAAGTTTGCTTCTTGCGTGGGTCTTGCATAGCGAGATGCCTCTAAAAGCTTAATTTAATACTTTTCAAAATAAGGTTTAAGACTAGTGGTTAAACTGCTTGTCATACATGAGACCCATTGTCTCTGCTCATTTACACTCTGCAATTAGTAGTGCTAATCTTGCTCTGGTTTTAGTCTAACCAAGTTTTTACTCTCATATTTATACACATCTTTAAGGCTGCAGCCTGAACTTTCAGCATTTGTGTAACACTCGGAATGCAGCAAAATACCCTCACCTTAAAGTGCATTTAGGTAGCAATTTAAGTAGTTCTAGCTGCACGCTTTCTACTGACTTGTTATTTTCTTAAACAGGTTGAGAAGAGATGCTGTAGGGACTTCAGGAAGAGTTCAGGAGGAATGGAGTTTACATTGTAATAAATCAAATAACCTAATGCAAGCGTTCCAAAAAAAGGCCATTAATAAGCACGGCATCCCCATGCGTTTTACACTTTCCGAGGATAGCACAGCATCCTGAATGTTAACTCTGTGTGAATTACGAGCACTGAGACACATCTGCTGCAGCTGCTTCACTGAAGAGTGGCCCAGGTTCTTCAGTGCCCTGACATGGCATAGGTGTAAGCCCCAACCGTGGTGACAGCTGACACGCAGAGCCCCAGTTAGGTCAGTGGGACCAGGCATAGTCGGTACCGCAGGGCTTATACTCTAGAAAGGAACTGCACACAAATGTCAGGAGCAACTAGTAGAGCAAATGTCACACATTCAACTAAAGGAAGGAGCTATCCTCAGACACGGGCGATTCAGTCAAACCACAGGTTTATGGAGAAGGTCAACTGAGGATATGCATCAAGGAAGGGGTAAAGAAAAAGTACCTTTCTTTTGTTTTAGAGGTTTCACAACTACGGGTAGGGTCACTTAAACATGTCAGGCTCTTGAAGTACAGTTCTAGAAAAAAATAAATCTCTTTTTATGAAACAGAAGAACAAAAGAAGAAATGTTGTTGTTGTGTAGGCTTTCCCTGCCCCTTGAACCTGGGCAGGCAGGACCCAAATGCTTTGTTTTGCCTGGTACTGAGTGTTCAGTGCTGTGTGACCTGCTGAAGCACTGCCCAACAGACTGCTCCTGCCTGTCTGAGAAGCCCACTTGAAGTTGCAAGGGAATTAAGACAGACTGGAAGAAATGCTGGCTGGGGTAGAGGCTTGAGGCTTCCAGGAGCCAGTGCAGGTATTCCATTGCTGCATCTCCAGCTCACTGTGAGAATCGGGCCCTCGCATGAAAGACTGCCCAAGCAAAGGCTTTCCCTTATCTATGCAAATAAACGTCAGCATCACTACCTGGGTAATTCTAGTAGTGCCCAGAATAAAAATAGAAAGCATCTCATTGCCTTCCTTACAGTTTCAGTAGTCCACCCTCAAGTCCAGAGCTGCAGCCTGACTGCATATTCAAGGAGAAAGCCATCCCCATCCCCCCACAAGCAGACTGTTCCTGCGCAGGGGACGGGAGGTCCCTGGAGCAGATGGAAGCAGCACCATGCAACTTCACGGCGGCAGCTTTTGGAGTAGGCTTGCTCCAAAAGAGTCAGCGCTGTAAAACACCACTCGCTTTAGACTAGATGCAAGAAGTTTTGAAGCCTTTATTTAGTAGCAATTAAATTATTCAATTAACACTAACCTCCAGACAGCAGTTAAAATATTGTACAAAGAGCAGCTTGCCCTCTAGAAGCTCTGTACACAGTTCAATATAAACTTACACTCTAAGATTGAATGCACCCCACCGAAAAGGGGTAACGCAGCTGTGCACAGGAGGCCTCACTGAGGTGCTCTACTACCTTTGAAATGCACAAGACTTCCTCCCAGGGAGTTTGCACAGTACAGACACAGGTCCTGTCCTCCCCCCTGCCCCACCAGGTCCCGGACTGATCAGGTTCTTGCCTTTTTACAGTGGTGCTGGGCACCAGAACTTCTAGTGCATGAGACAGATTCTTTTAAAACCTGTTACTAGTGTGCAGTTCAAATCCGTAGATCTTTAAATGGCTCTTAATTCCTTAAACCATAAGGTTGGTAGCAAAACAGGAGAGCAAAATTCAAAACACACTGCACAAAACATTGAATAAATACCTCTGAGTAATGTTACCAGCTTAAACGACTGCATTAATGCTCCAGAGATGGGAACGCTTCTGGAATCTCCGACCAGAGCTCAGGATTTAAGGGAGTTACTTTAGTAAAAGAAAAGTCACTTTATGAAAAGTTACATCTTTACAAAAGTGACACACCCTTCTTCATTTAAGAACAGAATATTGCAATTACTGTGTGTGCTTTTAAACATTCCCATGTCACAATAAATAAAACCAGTTTTACTTGTGCCAATGTTCTCTACGAAAGAAAGTATTCACAGAACAGCCGAAGGTGTTCTATTCCTCATACACCGCAACCTAATATAGGTGTATTCAGCAGACAGGGCAGCTTGAAACCGTGGCGACTTAATTTTGTCCACACAGGACCCACCATCAGCCAGATAAATTATTCCCCTACTTCTGGGACCGCAGATCATGGACCACCAGATTTACCGTGGAGATGCTGAATATTCTGTTGGATAACATGTCAGTTTTTGTTCAGGAGATAAGTAAAACAAGGGAAAACATTAAAACAGATTAAGACTTAATTTGTATCAGTTACAGGCTCCTTATTGCGTTTTAATAAATATCAGGCAAATTAAAGTAGTTTCTGTCCCAGTAGTTGCCAGAATAAAGCCAGTCCTGCGTACCAGTATAGGGATTGGGGCCTTGGTGGAACCATCTGCAAGGAAACACAGAGCATGTCAGTGAAGCTATTTAACACAACACTTTGATGGAAGTTCAGAACTGCTTTGCTGCATCTTCAGTGGTTTACTGTTCAAAGTAATTATTGTGATTGCAGGAGGCCTCTTGGTTTTTAAATCATAAGTGAATTTAAAGTCCTCTTCAGTGGCTAGATCTCCCCATTTGCCACACTGCTTCAATGTCTCCTCAGTGAAATTACTGACACTGGTATTTTGCCACTTGAAGTAGTCAAGACTAATGCAAAAAGAAAAAAAAAAAAAAAAAAAAAAGGCCAGGTGCAGTTTTATTTCAAAGCAGTTGTGAACAGTCCCTTTGGCATGCACAGGCAGTAACAGTTTGTGCAAGACATGTGAACACCACAAGCACTGCAGTCCTGAAAACAGAAAAATATTATTTCCCCAGGATCTAGATTTCCTCTTGGTTTTTTTAAAGCCTTGTTAACTCGGAACAAGTGTGCCAGCTCCCCTCGGTGGAGATGTAAATCACATCCACTACAGGAAAAATCCCAGCTTATTACAACTTAACTGTTGCATTACGCTGGGAGCACTGGGGAGCTAACAGGAATGGCCAGAGAGCGGGTTCTGGCTGCATGGAGTTACCTGCAAACTTTTGCTAAGGTGGGTGTTGACGGGATCACTGAAAGAAGCACTTTCTTTCCTTCTCTCTGCTTTCCTTCCTAACCTGGAGGCACTGTGCACACACACGCATTACACCTGTGTAGATAATCCCCCCACTGAAAAGATACCTATCTGTAAAATAAGGTGCACTTACAAGGCCCTACTACTGGGCAAGCACCTCCCAGTGGTGAGTACAACCCTCTCAAATCAGCATGGCACAGAAGTCTGTCCTTCCTCCTCTCCCAAACCCGTTCCTGGCTGTCCTGCAACCCATTATGAACACCGCTTTCTTTCTTGGGCCCTGCTACTGGATTTTCTGCCTCAACAGCGCACACAGCACCAGACCCCTAGCATTTTAACTTCTTGTTGTGTTTTGCCAAGCCATGTTTGTGGCTCAAGTCAGCTGGCCAGAAGCTGTTTCTCTGGTTCATACGCTCCATGGATTCCTTTCACCTCCTCACTGGCCACACAAGCCAGTTCTTTTATATGCCTCGCTGCGGGGAACACACTCACCCAAGTAAACCATGCGTGTGCAAGGCAGCCCCCTTCAACTCAGCTCTTCCCTTCTAGGGTACCGTAAGGATTCAGACCAGAAATTAAAGCACATTCAGACCAAATACAACTTGCTGTCCTCAAAAGGCAAAAGCATAAAGGCCACCAGCACAGCAGTGCCCCGTTACTGAGCAGGGCAGCTAACAGGCAGGTCTTGCTTGGCTTCAAAAGGTTTGACGTGCATGGGAAGAAATGCCTTGTACCGCCTTCACGGCGACAAACTGAACAGTTGAACACTGCAGCGGTTCTCCTGCTCCCCTGGGAAAGTGAACTGAAGTCAACAGAGGACAGAAGTCTCTCATTCTGGAGCCCAAATCCCAGCATTTGCCAAGAGGCAGGGCCATAAGCACAGTTACCTCTCAGACTGAGGAATTCTGCCACCCAATACCTCACTAGTGTCTCTTCCACACTTATACCAGTCAGGACAATGTGCCCCTCTGCCAGGGACCACCTACTTCAATAGGAAGAGAAAAGGAGACAGGAAGAACCAAGTTTGAGAGACACAGGAGATGCAAATCAGTCTAATAATCTAGCCAGGTTAAGTGGCAGGGGAAGGAAGGGACTGATTTTTATCAAAAGCAGTAGACCTCTGCTGTGTTTTGGAACTGAACCAGTATTATTCAAGACTACTGCTCAGTCTCTGAAACATTAAGTGTTCAACATGAATCACTTCTTCAGAAACACCAAGACCCCACTTCTATAGTGGATTCAAAATAACTGAATAAAAAATAAAAAAAAATCACTAGGCACTTTGGAGAATTATCTTACCCGAGAGGAACTTTCCTAGACAAAGTAAGAAGCCTGCTTTTCTGTGGCAAGGAAATCGCAGCAGTTTACATGAGAGTTTATATTACACTGCAGATTAAAGACCTACAGTTGACCTTCTGGGAACAGGTCAGAGAGTTTCCCTTCACAGTATGCATTTTTTTCCTTCCCAAAGCACAAGTCTTCCTATACACTTCACATTCATTCTTTGGAAACAGTCATGTCACACTTGGCATTCCTGCTAAAGAGATCAGACACTAGGAATTTTCTGCCACAGTTTTAGAAACATCCTGGAAAACAAAGAGTTCTTAAAGGGTATCCCAGGCTGCACAACAGCAACTGAAGAACCTTGTGAATAGTGTCTGCACTAACCATGCACCCCAAAAACCACTGCTCTGAGCTGCCCCCTGGGAATTCCCCAATTTCCAATACCAACTTCAGGTGCCTTGAGCTATAACTTAAGGTACTTGAGACACCCAGAAGAACATAATATAACTTTTCCCTTACTTTGAGAGCTAGAACCATTCTGAACTCAAGAAAGGAAGAGGGAGGTGCAAGGCTGTCCAGCGCTTAACATGTTTACTTGGAAGCATCACAAAGATGTTCTTTTCCACCAGTCTTAGGGCAAACCAACCCAAACACTTCAGGAGAGCAGGCATAGGAATAAGACAAAGGCAGACATGTTCAAACCTGGGACTCTGGGATGATGGGTGACTTCATTTGAAAAAAAAGAAAAAAGTGATTTATAGTTACAAACAGACATTTGAAAGCTATGTAATCCACAGTGTCTGGGTGTATTAATAGCTAGTTAATAGGGAAGAGATTAAGCTTGCTTACTTTTAGAGAGTTTAGCCCTACCTTTTTTTTTTTTCTGTAAACAGACTGCCAAATTATTACTGTCTTTTAATTAGGCTGTGTATGATCAGACTAGATTCATTTGGTCATGTTTTCATGTTTCTACTCAGCTTGTGTATAAGAGCTCCCAAATGATCCCTCTCATAGCACAAAAAAAAACCCCAAAACAACCCACACAAAAAACCCACAAAACATCCTCGCAGATCCCTTGTGAACTAACTTCTCCCTTAGCTCTTCTAACTTGTATAGTCAGTAAGCCTCTCAGAAAGGAGAAAATGACTTGGGTATCTGGGTGATAGTCATTTCACCACCTTTGAGAATAACTGTATGCAGTGGCAATACAGTATTCCCAGCAACTGATCTGACAAGTCACAGGCAATAAGCTATCAAGTTCACCGGAGGAAGCGTTTCCTCCTCTCTTTGGCTAAGCATGCAAATGTGAGGCAATTATAAATTAATCAGTGACAACAGTCCCCACAGGCAGCTATCGGTGGCAACATCTTTTTCATGTCAGAACCAAGAGCTGCTCAGAAAAGACAACATGGTTTGTACTTGAATATGGATGTGCGCGCAGTGAGAGGGAAGGAACTGAGACCAAGCCTGATGCTTCTTGCTGGAAGAGCTACAACCTGCAGGGACCAGGTCTGCAAATGCAACAGTGGCACCACCAAACCTGATGATAATGATGTCAGCTCTTCATGCTGACACAACAGTGTACATCACTGGCATGGACTGGCAGTTAACCCGAATGTTCAAAACCTTTACATAAATACACCCGCAGAAGCAAGCACACTAACCTCGTCTTCCAGTCTTCCTCTGACTTTGAACGATTTTTGCGGGCAGTCCTTTGTTTCTCTTCTAGCCTCTTCTTTTCTTCACTAGCTAGATCTTGAAGGAATAAGAATATGCAAATAAAAATACAGAAGACTTCAAAGTATAATATAAAAGACAGGGACATTACTCCATCTGACCCAACAATAAATAAGGAAAGTAGTAAAAGTTGTCCATTTAAAAAACTGTCCACATAACACTGAAGAGTTTCTGGGTATGCTGGATTTATTTCAGAAGTCTGGCCACCTGCTTCTTGTTAAGGTTTGTGGAAGTTGTTACTAGTGCTTAGCTCCTGATCAAAAGGGGTTTGGAATCTTCATTTCTAAACCACAGAGAATTGTCTCTCTGCAGCATCCCTTCACTGTTTTATCAATTCACTAAGGTAGAACAGGTCATGGTTCCAAACAAGCAGAACAGTTGCTTTTGTTTGGCAGAAAGGATGGTCTGAAGGTCTGAGGAGTTAGTCAGGCTAAGATGCAGATTACGCAAAAGGTGATCTCTTTTGTACTTGAATCCTCTAAGAGCATTCCACAAACATCTTAGAAAGAAGTATTTGAGAGAATCATTTTTTGAAGACTAATCAGCCATTCCCAGTTACCCTGTCAGCTACTAACACACCGCATATTCCCAGTCTCTCTGCTAGACAAACTAGTATAGTTAAGGAATATAGTCTCTTGCTAACAGCATAGTTATTTGCACTTCATGTTTAGACAGACAAATTACTGAAAATACTCTGAACCAAGTGTGTCCATCCTGCTGACCACAGAAGAATAGTACAGGCAGGGAAGTCTGGTTGTGGGAATTCACTGATCTGCTTTTTCAAAAGCCTCAAAGAAGCAGTTATCAGCTTCTGAGAAATAAAGCACAGAACTGCACTGTATTATGCCTGTTTTTCATACCTAGACCTCAGACTATTTTTCAGAAATAGTCACAGTCACTGCATTATTACACAGGTCAAACTGAATCAGAAGTTACATGACTTACCCGAATAACTTTACAATCCAGAGAAAGCAAGAGCCCTCATGCTTTTAGTCTACAAACCAGGCCATCCTGCTTTAATTCACAAAATGCCAAAGGAAAAGGAGCAAAAGAGGGACAGGAGAAAGCTGCTCCACACCATATCAAAGTATTTAACACCAAGTCACATGTCAACAGACTAAAAGAGTTTTCACTCTACAGCATCTACAGTAACAATGTCTATGAGGTTTCTAAAAAGCACACTATTTTCTAATTCACTATTCTTAGGATGAAGAACGATTTTGCATCAAGTGCATTTTTTTGGCATTGCAGCTTCACTTAAATAGTTTCGATTGCATTTCTCAGAATTCGCACACCAAAATACTCCTTTTTCACCGGCTGAATGAAACAGAAAAGTTTGCAAATACTTCCTTTCAGTGCTCAGAGCTTGTGTCCAAGCTCAGAGCACTGAAACTCAGACTAGTTTCCATGTATAGGGCTTGACTATGGAGCACAGCAGTGGGCCTAAAGCTAAATAAAAAGCATCGCATTATGAAGTTGAAGATTCTTTCTTATATGGAGGAACATAAGCAAGTAGGTGGTGTGGTGGGTTCCTGGCCAGGAACTAAGCACTCACAAGCCATTTGTGGATTAGGGGAGGGAATCAAGGAGCAAAAGCAAAGAATCATCATAGGTTAAGATAAAGACAGTTTAATAAGCGAAAGAAGGGAAAGAAAAAAGGAGGAAAAAGTGATGCGAAGGCAATTACTTTCTACCTTCCACCAGTAGACCTGTATCCAATCTGTCTCCAAGCAATAGCTACTTCCCCTCAACACACACAACTTATTGCTGAGCATGATGTTACATGGTATGGAAATCTCTTTGGTCAGTCTGGGTCAGGTCTCCTGCCTGCATCCCCTCTCAGCCTCTTGTCCACTCCAGAAACAGAGAAGGCCTTAACACTGTGCAAATTTTTTTGCTGAACACATTGATGTGTTATCAATACTGCTTTGGTCACCAATCTAAAACACAGCACCAGCTGCTGTGAAGGAAATTAACTCCATCCCAATCAGCCCCAGTACAGGGTGGGTGAGATACCTTTCACTAGAAGCATACCATAACCTGCAGAAAGCTGCATTAAGAGATACAGCTTTGCAGCATAAAGGAATGTATCTTTATGGGTACCTACTTACTCTAACAGTTCATCTAACAACTTGAATGTGGAATTTCATTTTTCCCAGTGCCTTGGTTTTAACAATAAATAAAAACACCTTTGCCAATAACTGCAGTTACCTATTTCTCCGTTTTCCATGGCTCTGATATCTGGTCGTAGCCGGCAGTCAGTTTTGGGAATAACACTCTCCATTTCTTTGTCCAGCTCATTCAAAGCCATAGCAAAGCTAGTAAAATTATACATCTGAAATTCAGAGACAAAGATAAAAGGTGACTTTACGATGTCTCAAGCTGCCAGTCTTAATACACAAGAAAGCTGCTGTCTAAAAACAAACATCCAAGTGCCTTTTCATTATTTAATCTCTCAAGATAGGAATACTCAAGATACCAGCAAAACCTCACTGTTAGGCAGAGTGTAGGTGATCCTTGGTGCTCCTGTGTAACCAGGCCAGCATCCAATTACCCAGTGCACTATTTCTGTCTTATCTTCTTTTTCCAGTCCTACTGGTATTTTCCCTATCTCTGTAGAGAGATTCCTCCCTTGATTAACCCACTGAGGGCACCTTGTCTTTGTTCCAATTCGTTGTCTTTCCAGTTACACTCTTGTCCTCTGCCCATTGGCTCTCCAGCTCCAAAGCCCTTCACACACCAACTCATGCTACGGAGGCTTTGCAAGTGTCTCCTAGGAAGTGTCTATCCTCTAATAAAACTCCTCAGAAGAGGTTTCTCACAAGGTACGTGCCTCAGTGTAGGGAGCACGGTCGAGAAGAGGTGTGGAAATCTCCCATACCCCTAGCTACATCCCATTATCCACAGAAATTCCACTAACTCTGGAGTCATGCCTGTGGCAGTTACTCCTCCAACTCCACATTATTGAGCTACAATTGTAGCAGTAAAGTTTGTTGCAACAAACAGGCAAATGCAGACTTACTAATCATAGAATAGTTAGAGTTGGAAGGGACCTTAAAGATCATCTATTTCCAATCCCCCTGACATTGGCAAGAACACCTCCGACTAGAGCAGGTTGCTCAAAGCTCCATCCAACCTGTCCCTCAACACTTCCAGGGAAGTTAATGAAAAAGACAAGTGGATTTGCTTTGTGTTGAACACACAGAGTAACAGGATAGCACACACTTTCAATAAGAAGAACCATAGCTGACCTGTGCTGAATTTGGAGGTCGTGGGGTTATCTTCCATAACAAAACACTTCCAGGAATAACATACACGCTCTCAGAATCTGGCAATGGCATCTCATCTGGTTCCTCGGTATTGCCCACCTAAAGGCAGCACACAAAGAAAAGAGTTCTTTGGAGTCATAAACCATTTACACTCATTCATTCCAACATTGGAACTTACATAAAATTACTTCCTTGGCCAAAAAATTAAATGATATCAGTGACAAAGAAACTTTTCTAGATGCTTGTCAAGAGAGATAACAGCGTTTACATAGAATACACATTCCCAACCCCTCCCACAAGAAGACTGCCAACAGTTTCTTGCATTGACATCTTCCTAGATATAATCTGGATGTCCAAGCATTAAGAAATGCCAATTTTTCCACCACAGAGATGCCTCATTTCCTCAAACACAAGCCCTTTTCTATGTTCTGATATTTAACTCCATTACTGCTTCATTAAAGTTGAAGAAGAGCTGGGGGTTGGAACGAAATGATCTTTAAGGTCCCTTCTAACCCAAACCATTCTATGAAACCATTACATAATAGAAGTCACAAATTCCTCATTCTTTCACATCAAAGAGACACCAGCACATAATGCAAATTCTGCCTTCAGTTTGTGCATGACAGAAAGCCCTACACTACTGCTCTTTGCTCAGAGAAACTTTCCTGACCATTGACCACTACATACTACTGAAATGGCATAATGCAAACGTTAAATGAATGTCCTAGATAAGCTCCTCCTTCTGGGAGGGTATCCTGTGAAGACCAACACACACAGACTGAGGCAGCTGCAGCCCCAGCTCTGTGAAATGGTTTTCCCAGAGAGGGAAAAACTCTGCTCAGGGTTACTAGAGCAGTAGAGAATAACTGATGGCCATGATATAGATCCGACCTGAGCTATTTCTAAATCATCACCTTTTTTTTTTTTTGGTAGCCAGTGTCCATCCGATGCTGCCGACATTAATCCCACCACGCAAGCCTATCTTACAATACTGACCCTAAAGCCAGCTACAAAACGAATACGGCTTTCCCAAGAAAACTCAGTGTCACTGTCACAGCTAAAAACAGCAGCACATTTCAGAGACCACCGGAGAGTGGTCTTAAAGAGAACTTAAAGCAAACTAATGCTTTGAATACTTTGGCCACATGCCAACAGCTCTAATCCTGCTGCTAATAAGCTTGGCGCCGCTCTGATTGTTGCGTCAGATAATACAGACTGTTGTTTCAGTGCGAGAAAACTCAGTACCTAAACTGGACTCAAGTTGTCCTCTGACTTGATTCATATGTTATGCCTCCAAGAAAATTAGCAAGTATTAAGGATTCTCTTTCACTGTGGGTACAGGGCTTTTAATAACAAACAGGTTGCAAAGTCACCAGAACAATACACAGACCAGGTTCAGTCCCTCAGCCATTAAGAAGATAAACAGGGCTTTCAGTTGTCTACATCTGAACCATGCTGGCAACCTTACATTCTTTCCTTTAAAGGACACTGATCAATCTTTAATTTTTGATAGAAGATCATACTTTCCATGAAAATTGGGAATTTGAAGCAGAAGAGATCAGAAAGATATTCTTATATGCAAACAAAGACATTTCAATACCAAACCGTCAAACTCCAAACCAAGTTTTGTAGGAAGGCTACAACACACACTGCAATTTTTGCCTTCTTAAATACATAATCTTAAAAGTGTCACGAGAAAAAAGATAAAGATAAGAAAGATAAAGAAAGAAGATAGGTAAAAAGTGGATTTTCGTGTGCTCTTGCCACAAAGATTTGCATTTTACGTTCCGTGCTACTCAGCCTCTCAGCACATTGCTAGAAGGGCGGTTAACAGACTTTGCCAAATAAGACCTCTGGTGTCTGTAAACCAGGCAGTTGCAGGTGTCCTGTATTATGCTCTTCCATATGCACTGAAAAATTCTGCACAAAATGCTTCATCTTGATTAAAAAAGGCTCTAGTTCACTCAGAGCTGAATCATCCCACTCTAACTCCAGGTCTACTGTAACTCTTCTGATGTTGGTAAAACACCACATATATGGTGCAATATGCATATGTGCAGGTTTGTCTAGCTCCTGCAAAATTATTTGTCCTTAAGTTTTATGTCTATAAAAATCAAAGGGATTAGGGCGAAAATCTGGGGCAAGTTGCAGAATGACTCTCATCCAAGCAGGTTCCCCCTCAAGGGAGGGGGAGAAGTGATTATTAGTAGCAATGCAGAATGAAGAATATCTGTAAAGCAACTAAATAAATCTGAAAATTCTAATTAGGAGAAGTTTGACAGACTATGTACTTTTATGCTTGAGTGAATCCTTCACTATCATGAAGGGGCAAACCACATCCAGACATTATCCATGAGACTTGGCTCATCTTGATGCTCATAAACCATAAGCAGTATCAACTCTTTAAACACAAGGGGGCAGTGGGAATACATATTCAACAAAGACTACCCAATTCACAGTGCACATTAGAGTTTTCAGCTTTCTACACAGAAACAGTTCTGCTAAGTGACTAGAAAACCCCTGCTTCTTCTAGAGTCAGAGCAACATTGCAGCTTGAGCTTTGTGCGATAGCAAACTTCAATTTTGAGGAGAAAAGCAAGGGTCATCTTAAGCATTGCCAGAATATGCAAAGTGGCAGCTGAACAAAGGCACAGGGTATGTTTTTCTTTGCTTCTGCTCCCTAGAGCTCACAGGGTCAGACTCAAAGAGAAGCAGTAATCCCCAGTGCTTTAGCACTCTCCTGATGACAAGCAATCTCAGATACAGCAACTCTGAAAACTGCTGTTCTTGTGCAGGTTCAGATTGTTATCTGCTTCTTTTTTCCTAAGTATAAAAAAAATTAAGAAACCAAAACAACAAAAATATCTGTCTTCAGTCACCAATGGAGAACAATCCCTGTTTTAAACTACCATGTGTGTGGTTGTTCTTAATCAAGCTGTATGTCGTCACCATCACCATTCACCTTAAACAAAAACATTCTGTTAACCACAAATCTGGAAGAATTATTTTTTATCCCCAGAAAAAAAAATAGCAGTTATAGAGGAAAAAAGAGCAAGCATTTCTGTAGTTGTCAAAGTTCAACAGAAAGCAATACAAAAACTCCTTGTAAAAGCTGGAAAATACCATCTTCTATTAAGAAGAGAAACTAGTCTATTCTGGCTCTAGGTGTCCGAAGCCTCCTATTAGAACATGAATGTTATCAGACGTGATCAGAACCATGGTCCAACTAATGGACATGCTATTTCCTCCATGTGACTTGGGAGGAAGACGCAGGAAATGAATCAGCCAGTATTTAGATCACTCCAAGTTTTGGAAAGTTTGAATACAAATCTTTGTGAGAGCAAGCATTTTATCCCTTAATGCTGGTACTCATCCAATCCGTTTTGCATCCTACTAGGAAAGAGAAAATAAGTGAAAAGAAATCTTAATGCTCTTAAACGTTGCTAAAATATCTAGTTGTCTATTAATGCTTTTGCGATACCACCTCTTTATGTGATTAATACCTGTTTACCGCTTTTCTTCTCTTCTGCATTTTTCTTGTCATTTTTTTTGTAAGCTTCAAATGTAGCCGGGTCAACACTGTACAAACACTCGGTCCATTTCCCATAGAGTGCACAAAGTTTCTTTTTGCTGTCAAAAAAAAAGACTGAGTTTACAAAGGAGCTTAAAGAGATTTATTTCATCATTTCAGATAAAAATATTTGAAAGAAGAATTTTTAAGAGCAAGTCTAAAAGGTCCATTACTGATGTTGCACAGTTCATAACCTTGCTGTTTGCAGGTTCATGCTCTTGACAGACCATGTTAAAGGCATTCAGTTCTGCAGCTCCCATCAGAAACAGAGGACAGCAGTTTGTTTCCTATTAGGAATGAAGCTGTTACCTTTTGTCCTGAATGTAGCCTTCAACTTTGTGCAACTCCTTCCCAAAGAGGCCACAGGGCTTGAAGCTTAGTACACATTTCTCACCAGTTCTAAAGGTGGAAAAAGAGTGCATTATTACTTCCAAGTGCTTTTCCTCTTCAAACTTGCAGCAAGTGAAAGCACCCACACTCTTAACTTACTTATGATTAGTTATTTCCACGTTACCATACTGCTCAATCCAAAGTTTGCCCACGATAATGTTATGCACACAGCATGTAGGATTTGTCCACGTGTAGGCTTCATTGTGTCTAAAGAAGGAGAACAAAAATTATTGGATGTCACTCCTACAACCAGCCACCACATATAAGTGGCACCAAGTCTTGAAATGAATACGGCAATAAGTTAGGAGACCCAAGAAGTTTATTAACCTATTGCTACTGATTGCAACAATTCCTTAAAACAGCCACTTCAGTTCAGTCACTTTTAGCACTGAATGACATGAGGAAAGCTGACAGGACTCAGGTGTGCTAGCTGTAGTAAGACTGATGTCCAGGCATCTGCAGAACATACAGACACAAGCCCCACCTACTGCTAGTATTAGTATGCAGTATATTTGGAGAAATAATTGGCAGTTCATTTCATCTTCTCATCCCCTCCTCCCACAGTGATCTAGCATGTGGGCCTTAGACATGGCCATGGCTAAGCCATGAGATACTAATGCACACTAATCATCGTGGATGTGGCCACTGCAATTATTGCTTATCAACTTACTCAAGAAGCTCCAAAGTCATTGTGCCTTTTGGTTCCGCTTCCACGCTCTTGCCCCAGAATTTGAGTTTAGGATAAATTGATCCATGAAACACAAAATCATTATTTAAACCTTCAGCATAGAAAGCACTGATTGGTGGATGATGGCTAACTTGCTCTGAGAGAAGTCTAAATCCAAGATCATCTCTGCAAAATAAAGATAACCAAAAGCATGTATCTACACATCAAGTGTAATGAAGTTGCAGTTCTTTTCCCCAGGGTGAAAAAGATAGTTGTGCTCAGTTAAAGAGTTAATAAAGACCTAGGATAAGACAAGAAGACACAGAACTGAGGATATGATGTAAAAAGGTAAGAACTACTAAATCTGATCAGCCAGTATGTTTCCTTTCCTTTTGATTGTGACCCCTTTCTTAAACTTTCACATAAACATAGCCCAAAACCTCATCCGGAAGAAAAATCTGCCTTCAGTGTAGCTGCACACTATGTGACTACCATTGCCTATTTGTATTCTGGACACTCATATAATGTGTATTACAATTCTAGCATCTCTCTTATGTACCATACATCTTTTCATTCAGAAGGCTTTGAAAAAAAAAAGTCATTTTTGTAAATAAAACTCACTTTTCAACCTAGAAAAATTAATTTGCCTGCTCTGAGTTGAAAAGTTTAGTGGTTTCCCTTCACTGGAAAGTGCATTGCTGAACTCCAACACACATTGCAAGCACCTCCAGCAGCTGCTAAGAGAAAGGATGGAGTCTTACAAGCTGAAGAGCAGTCTGCAAGCCACCTGACAAGTCTAAAGAAACCTAAGTTTCACAGAACACCACCCTCCACTCTTCAGTGCATCTTCTGTTCATTACCTGATCAATTCATATGTCTCTCCGAGTAACGGGTTGAATGGCTTCCCTGTACGTTCCCACTGTGAGGCTACAGCAGACACAGCAAATGCAGCAACACACTATTCAAACAAGTAAGAGTACACAGTTAATTTCCTGAACTGTAGTCTTTATCAAGTATCAACAGCACTCATGGTATTACAGGATGATTATTCTGAAATAGCTCAGCAAAGTTCTGTTTGCAAGGCAGGGGAATTAACAGTTTTCATCAAAAGGCTAAGAAAGCAAACCTTAGGAAAAGCAAAACGTTTTCCTAGATAAGCAAAACTGGTTCATGAATAAGAGAATCCAAAGTGCAGCGAGTTTCAGGAGTTGCTCCCATAAGGAGACTATGAAGAAAGAAATCCCAATGCATTCATCAAGAGCTACCACAAATCACCACGCCAAAGTACCTGCATTCGCTCAGCTGTGCTGGAAAGCGAGCTGGCTTTGTGGATGAGGTATGTATGTTCCATGTACTCCGTGAGTCGTTGGAGGAAGCTCAGTGGCTCATTGAATATAACTGGCATTGTGATCTTCGACAGCTCCTGATGCACAAATGAAACTTGTGTTAAAAACCAAAAGACGAGATACACTGACCTGCAGTAACCCAAGTGTAATTGGCTTATTACAAAAATAAATGATGCTCTTAAGTGCTAAAGCAATGTGCTTGACCTGGCTCTGCTAATGCCAAAAGGAAAAAATCCTAGAGATCCCTTATGAGCTTGATAAGCCTATCTGTGTTGACATTAAGGCTACTTTTAAAATAAAAAGAAAACTAAACATCAAACAAACAAACTTCCTATCAACAAATGCATTAAGAAGTTGAAATGAAACACTGGAATGAAGTATTAAGGACCTTTTTAAAAGGCTAAGTTATTTATTACTCTTAAAATAGATATAGGCCACCTAATTACTTAAACATATTATCTTTTTCAGAGGCGGGCAGGCAGAGGGAGGAGGATGCGAAAGGTCATGGAAACATGGCAGCACAGGAGTAAAAACAGGGATTCTGTATTGTGAAGGAAAAAGGAATTTTTATAATGGGAATAAAAATTTAAGAGAAGTCCTGCAGTTTTGATGCCATTTATTCTCTTTCTGATTTTTAAAAAGCAAGTCTTCTGAATGCGCAACATAGCAATGTCTTAAACTGCCTGCAGTAGCAAATTAAAAGCATATAGTATGACCACTGGCAATGTGTGTGGTAAACAGCACTGTTCTTAACCATAATAGAAGCATCTGGCACTAACAGCTTTGGCAGACACCTCAGTACAATCCACTCCAAGTTTCTCCCTGCCCCCTTCAAACCACAACGTCCATGCAGCAATTTCTGCAAAGTGGAATTAACACCTTTATGGATTTTATTTTTTTTTTTCCTGCACACACCTTATGCAAGGCAGTCTTTCAATCTGCTCTCTGTATTTTAAGGTTATAATATTTTTTCGTTAAAGACACTGTGAGAAGTCTCAGATGCTTCACAACAACTCACAGACTTGGAACTGCTTATAGAGGTATTCCCCAGCATTTCCACATCTCCTTGCCTGGTGCTGTTTCTAACTACAGCAAGGGGAGGATGTGGCGAGAACACACACATCTCCTTCTGTAGGCTACTGTAACAGATTGACAGAGGTTTATCAGCTCTAAGTACTTTCAGCCTACTGTAGGACCTAATGGAGAGAACTCTTTTCTAATCGCCCTTAGCTGGAAGAAGATTACGTGCCAACCAGCTAACTTCTGCTCTGGCTACCATCTGGACATTAACACCACGGCAGGGGGGAACACTGAGATACCAAAGGGAAGGGAGAAGAGCAAAATTAAAGTAGTAGTTTGGTTTGGTTTTGTTTTCTCATAGTAACATTTTTTACTTTGCTATCACGAAGTACTTCCAAGGGTTAAAATCAAGAGAAAATGCTTTTACTGAAGGAATATTGTTCTGACCAAGTCTTACCTTCTCTAATTGTGAAAGCAAATAAAGCATAAGCAGCATAAAATAAAATCCCTCTCCCCAACAAGTTTGCATTTGGACCTCAAATGAAACAATCAATTCACATCTTTTATCATAGCTTTCTGACTACCCACCATTCCAATGCATTTTCTTAGGATACTCCAGATACTGAAGTCATTTCTGGAAAACATTGGAGATGGCAAGCTTGTTCTGCAGAAAGGAACAGGGGAAAAAGCAGAAGTAAGAAAAGTTTTCCATTACTAACCATGACTAAGAAACCCAAATCCTCTTTTTTGAAAGTGACAGTTTTGCAATTTTTAAACTCAAAACCAAGCTGGAACAACACCACTACTCTCAAGCACTTAAACTGTTCTACGTGCACAGGAACCTGAATTTCTCTAAAATCAGAACCATTCCCTTTATTTTGTATAATAATGGAAGAGAATTTCTACATCAGTTATCAGAACAGTGTTTTTTACAGTGGCACCATTAAAGACATTTAGTTCTGTCTAAGAAAGAAAGAGTTCTTTCAGAGTATGTACATTCACGATGTCTGAACAGATTTTAGGGTTAAACAGTGGGGGCTTTTTTGCTAGTCACCTGTATATTGACAATGAAGGGCCATGACATTTATTGCCTGTATTAAAATCAGCCCCTAGGAATAACAGAGAAAGAATCATTATTAAAGAACAGAAAACACAGCAGTCTGTTCTACAGGGGCCTGACATACCCTGAAGCAAAACTTACTTTCAAGGCCAACACTTCGGCTCTGGAACGCAGCTTGTACTTTCTCAGCTTTATAAGAACGCAGGCACAGATTTTGTTCAGTTTTCTTACTGCTACTGATCAACAAAACTATTAATCCAATTTACTATAGAAAGGCATAAATATAGATCCCTTTGTCCACAACACTAAAATTTGTGTTTGGGTCACGAAACTATTGCCAACAAGGAAAATTCTCAATAGATAAGAATAACCTACAGCTCACTCAAACTGCAAGAACTGAGTTTCAAAGTTTGGTTAACTCTAAATGATCATGTTGCACTCCTAACCAAGAAGGTCTTGTCTGCCCTCAAAGTAGCTAAAAGCAATATCTTTTTTAGAGAGTGTGAACAGGCTGTAGCTGCCTCCTCCCCACTTTTCTGATAAACAGAAACATTGCTAAGAGAAAAAATAAGATTTAAAAAAAAATATCTATTCAGGCTAAGTTGTTACTTTCAGTAACCCTACTCTATCTGTTACCTCCGATACTTATCTGCTACTGAAACACTTTTACCAGGGCTGATGCTTCAGTTTTCAGAAAGAACAACCCCCCCCAAATTATCCTTAAAATACAGAAAATCCCATCCAACCAAAAACCTAGTCATATGCCCAAACTCCTCAAGGTACCAAACTATGTTTTGTTAGCAAGTAGCTAACAGCCTAAAACTGACTTGCTTTGCTTAGCTCCCATGCAGGAGATGAGTGGGTAGGAGGATTTATTTTATTTGACCAATATGGTATCACTCACTCCCTATTCTGATTTTCCACCAATACAAAAAAATATTTCATGAAGCAGATGATCTTGAATAATATTAAGTATAAAAATACTTCCGTGGATGCTTTGATACAAATGTCCAGGAGAGGACAGCGTCCACCAAGTATTTGGTCTTACCTTCATTTGTAGTGTTTATTTATTTTTTCTGTGTATTCTTTAATGAAGGCAGTTAGCAGAGTGGGTACATTTTTTTTTAAGTAAGCCATTTTGCGTGTAAAACACACTCACATGTCTTATTTACTGAAGTATACATAGAGATTGCATTCCTTACATATTAAAACTTAAATTTTCATTAAAGTTAACCTGTCCTTCATTCAACTTTTTTAATAACTTGAAGGTTGGCGTCCAGTTTCAGCCATTCATCTGTATTTCTTATGTGTACCAGCCAAACCTAATATGGGTGTCAGTTCTCTCCTCCATATACTGAAGAAACAAAGCAGTTTTAAGCCGCCAAGAAAGATCCCAGGGACAAGTAAGGACACGTGGAAAAATGACAGGCAGCCAAGACTTGAGGCCTACTAACCTTGACACACACTGTGTGATTAAGGGAAACGTT
This sequence comes from Gallinago undulata, assembly GCA_026546715.1. Taxonomy (NCBI): domain Eukaryota; kingdom Metazoa; phylum Chordata; class Aves; order Charadriiformes; family Scolopacidae; genus Gallinago; species Gallinago undulata. The sequence goes on from JAOTQQ010000012.1 coordinate 105,829,868, forward strand.
TGTGAATGCAAAAATTTCTTTCCAGATGTCAATTTTAGAAACAACTCAGGAAATTAATTTTAGCTTTAAGTGACAAAAACATCTGCAGGAATTTCTGTGCAGCAGAACAGATAGATGCATTTAAGATCATCCACTTAAACAAAACACTTGTCCAAAGCACTATCTATAGTAGATCAGCTACAACAGGAATCTTGTAGGGATCTCCTGTGGGAGCCATATGGTGTGAAAAAGGCATGTTTAGGTTGGTCTTCATGTAAACCTGACCAAATAACGTCATGGCTCCCAGAAAGTTAACACGAGAACATTTGCATTCTGAAAGGCAAAGGTGGGGGGGGTAAGGGGTGACAAAGGGAAAGCTGACTACAAAAACCTCAGCAATAAGAGGAAAACAGCAATGACAAATGGATGTTAAAAGTTGGCAGGTATCACAAAACATTTTTGTGCAAGGGTTTTTGGGGTTTTTTTGTTTGTTGAATGGGCTTCTTTTGTTTTGTTTGGGGTTTTTTTGTGCATTTTTTCCTTCCTTTTTTTTTTTTTTTTAAGTTTGGCTTAGATTAAAAATTTCCCTCTAAAAAGAAAAGTGTGGTTTGAATGCTTCCAGATTATTTCATGTATTTTTCTCCTCTCAAGTTTTCTCCAAAGAAGTTTTTAAAAATTAAGTTCATCCACAAATCAACCTAAACTACACGAATTCATGTCACCCACATTCTTTCAAACAATCTATGAACAACCAGTAGGATGCAAACTACATTAAAACAACCAAGAACAAGACAACATTGTAAGTGACACTGGCTTCACCTATCTATATAAGTACATCCCAACACTGTTAATTCCTTGAAACTAACATATTTATTCCTACATCTCTGAAACCAAAACACTCCTCCCCCCCCCCAAAATAAAACCCAAACCAACAACAAAAACCCATCACAACAACAACACCCCCCTAAACCCTTGACCTCCACTTCCCTGTGCAAAGCCCTCACTACTCAAAAAAGAGAAGCAGAGTAGAACTCAGGCTTTCTAGATGAAAGTACGAAAAAAAGTCTTTTTTATACTGACTGCTAAACAGTGTTAGGTACTCTCACATTCGACTCAAACACAGCTGCAGATCCTCTCTTCATCTGAGGAACCACAGGAAGGTATATCAAGACTTTATGCAAAAGAAATTAATCTGGTCTGTTCTGACTTGTTTCCACGTGGCTAACACAAACTGAAGTTAAACTAGAAAGCTACAGCAAATCAAAAAATGTAAGGATAGAATTAAGTGCTGTCACAACGCTCTGACCACCTCACTTCCCATAGCATCAAGAATCATGGAGTCATAGAATCATTTGAGTTGGAAGGGACCTTAAAGATCATGGAGTTCCAACTCCCCTGCCATGGGCAGAGACACCTCCCCATTACAGCAGATTGCTCAAAGCCTCATCCAGCCTGGCCTTGAACACCTCCAGGGATGTAGCATCCACAACTTCCCTGGGCAACCTGTTCCAGTGTCTCACCACCCTCACAGGAAAGAATTTATTTCTGGTGTCTAATCTAAAACTCCCCTCTTCCAATTTAAAACCATTGCCACTTGTCCTGTCACTACACTTCCTGACAGAGTCCCTCTCTGGCTCTCCTGTAGGCTCCCTTCAGATATTGATAGGCTGTTATAAGGTCTCCCCGGAGCCTCCTCTTCTCAAGGCTGAACAATCCCAGCTCTCTCAGCCTGTCAGAAGTTAAGGTTTCTGCTCTGAAAAGGACACAGATGGCATCACAGACAAGGTATATTTGACCACATGCCGTCTAACTCACTCTAAAACCAAAAGAGGTCCAAACTAGAGCCAGCAGCTCCAGGTATGTAACAGTTCTGACATGACATCAAACAGACCAGGCCAAATATCACTGCTACCAAGAGCCTAGAAACACCACACAACTCCCCCGAGAAAGTTCTCCTGGAGGTAACATTTAAATTGGCTGAGCTCTGGGGACAAACAGGTTGCACTGATGTATTTGTAGAGAAATCCCAATGTGTCACCAAGGTGCCAGGTAAAAAAGCTTGACATAACAGCTCCAATGACAATGTGCTCTATGTGACTAAATGTAGTCATTTAGTCACATAGAATGTGATTGTACATTCTTATCTATATGCAAAACAGATGTGTCCACTTTTTTTTGGCAGTAAATTATCAGCCAGCCAATTTACATGCTCGCTTTACTGCAATATCCTATGCTCTCTGACATGCAACTCAGAGAAACAACTTACACAGAGGTACTTACTACTTTTCATTCCCCCTTATAAAACCAGCAGATCTTAAATGCTCTTCCAGTCACCTGCTCCCTAGGGTTCTGACAACATGGTGCAGCATTATGGAAACTTGCCAAGTTATTTCTTTTTTCATGGTAAACAAAGATCAATTCCTTTTAAAACTCTTCAAGACAATGCATGTCCAACATGCACCAATTTACATGTTGATCACAAATTGCCTCCTTTCCCCTCATTGTTTCCGAGGCAGTGAATGCAGTTCAGATGTCCACCTTCACCTAGTGCTTCCCTACCCTTGAACTTACTGCTCTAATTAGGAAAGGCACTTAGCCAAGTCCATAAATACCACCCTTGCTAACAACAAAGTGCAGAGCAATATGCTTAGTCAGCTGCTTTACGTTACCTTCCCAAACCACCCTGTTACTCCACCCAAGCCCTCATTTGCTCTCGTCTTTGGAGATACATGCAGAGGTTGAACCTTTAAACATCAGGTCTCCGACATTACCACATCACTGTAATTTAACTATTTAAGATACCAAGTAATTAAAGCATATCTTGCTTACTTCTCTAAAATTAAATATTAATTTCCTATTTTTACAGAAATCTGGTGTCCCCCATCATCATTATCACTCTGCACAGCCAAAATACTTCCAAAATAGTCTTTCTGAAACACGTCTGGCTTGATCTGTAGCACAAACATTATATTGCCCCTTCACTGAAACTTGATAATAGTGGTGTCTATTACATCTCATTAACTCCAGACCTATTGTCCTCCTTTATCAGCAAGGAAACAAACAAAAATGGATCATTTGACAACACAAAATAAGCACATAAAACATGGATGAGACTTTTAGAATAAGACTCCCTTTGTTCACATTTGAGTTTCTGATGCCAGTCTAGCAATATTTTTCATTCATTCCTGATACCAACAGAAGGATCAAATGACTGGAAATTAAAGAGGCAAGAGAAGGCATAGGTCATTAAATATAGATGAAGAAATTAAAATCCACATAGATTTCAATAAGATCTATTAAAAAACAAATGTGTCCATTTTTACATAGCACATTATATTATTTTTTTCTTTTACTTATTCAGATTCTATCATCAAAAAGCAAGATGCAAAGGAACACACTAGCCTTGGAAAAATATTCTTTATAAAACCGTAAGTACAATCAACTACTTGTCAATCGACCCTAACAAAGTTTTAAAAAGTTTTCAGTTAGTTTTTCAGAGATTCCTGCGGTCTTTTACTCACCATGAATGCATGTTGTAATACCTTAAGAACAAGCAACATCCTACCTGTGTTTTTTGATTCCATTAGACAGCAACTCTCCACTGCCACAAACCTTTTCTTCAGACACACTTGAAGTTATTGTATCTTTTGAATCCATGCTGTTCTCTAAAGAGTAGGCTGTTGTTGTTTCAAACCCACTTAATGATTTTTCAGATTCTGAATCTGCAAAAGAGCGAGTGCATGTTAATGAATCTACTGCCTGTGCTAGACTTCAGTCACCAACAGATCTTCCCTCTTTGTACAAAACTGAAACCTAAGTCGGCTGCGGTGTCCTGATGACAGCATCCATTTGGTAAGTAACTAGTACTGTCACAGACCGCTGCAGCTCCGCTAGATATAGAGAGATTGCACAGTAAGCAAGAACACAGTACCATAAATATCCTCCATCAGAGCTAAAATCTAACATTTTTATTGAACTGAAGCGACTACAACTTGCTTAGGACAAGTGCCAGTATCTTACCAAAGTAACAGTTACCTCAACATTCAAGTATTGATGCCCTCTTCTATATAAGATTTCAGTTTGGTCTAAATTCTTAGACACTCAGTACTGTTCAGCAACCTTCACTTCCCAACTTACTGAATAAGTATCAAAGCACAGGAGGAGGTACTGTATGCAGTGGATTACATTAGCCACGTAAGTCCCAGCAAAGTCTAAATGATAAGCTCACCAATCAATAAGATAAACTTTGTACTCTGGAAGGTAGGTTAATAGTACGATGCACATCTTATCTAAAACCATAACCAACAGCACCACCTTATTTCCCAGTGTTTTGGTCAGGCAGTGCTTCATCAGCTCAGGAGAAAAGACCGTCTTTCTCAAAATCAGAAAGGAAAAGTTTCCTAGTGAAAGGTTGTGCTTTTATTTCATGTTTTTCTTTCAAACCTGACAAGATTGTCAAAGGATTATCCAATTGCAAGTTCCAGGAAGCAAGGAAATAGCTCAAAACAAGGAAAGATGCATCATTTTCTATCCCATTTGGGAAACCCTTTAGCAGAAAGCAGGTACAACACTGGATGGTAGATGGTAAATGCAAGCCTCTCTGCTTCTGAAAAAAGCCAACCCAAACTGTAGTAGACACCATTCCTGCTATGCACTTCTTTCAGCATATGCTACTGCTCTTGGCTTCAAATATCCAGAGAAATAATTGCAAGATTAGTCATTCTCTCACACACTGATTCCAATTCAAAACTAGTAATAAAAAACCTGCTGAAATAGTACTCCATGCAAAAGAATATCTCAGTCACAGCTGTCCCTTGCCAGGTGGCTTTCTTGTTTTCTCTTAAAAAATGATGCCAGTAGCTTCTCCAGAACACGTCAATTATATGTTGCTTTGTTGAAGGAGACAGCGATAATGGAACTTTCTATGACATCCAGATCACAGTAGGGTCAAGAACAGGAAAAAATCCCAATGAATGGATGGACTGTGTCACAATGTCTCCATCCTCTCTAGAGAGAGTGAGATCTAGAAGCATAAAGGAGATCTTTGCTTTCATTAAAAACATCCATCCCTATCTTTGTCAAGACAGTACTGAAATTAAGCCAGTTGCTAGGAAATGAAAAGAACAGCCAGCTGGTGCTGAGGATATGTTAAAAAAAGTGGACTGGCACTCCAGAGAATCTTTTCACAAGTTTCCCCAAATTTGTCAGTCTAGTTCTGTGCCAAATTATTAGCATTAGTTTGGTGGGTACTGTATATAACAAGAAAGATAAGGAGAAGAATTTTTGCTTGTGGACAAGTTTGTTACATAAAACACAGGTTTCTCCAGAGATCTGGAGAAAGATCCAGCAGCCCAGGTAGTCAGGAAAACACTGTTGTGTATCCAAATACCACAGAGGAAGAGACACTTTAGCAGCGTAACACATCTTGGCCCTCAGCATCCCTGACCATGTGACACACTGTAAAACCCTTCAAGGTAAGTATTCCACCTTTCAGGAAAAGAACTACTCAAGCGTACCAACAGCTACCATGACAAAAGCATGAAGCAACCCCTGTAACATAAAGCAAACATGAGTGGCGTTCCTCAGGGGTCAGTACTGGGACCAGTGCTGTTCAACATCTTTGTTAGTGACATGGCCAGAGTCCACCCTCAGGAAGTTTGCCGACCACATCAAGGTGTGACACAGTCGACATGCTAGAGGGAAGGGATGTGATCCAGAGTGACCTGGACAGGCTTGAGAGGTGGGCCCATGCAAATCTCTTGAAGTTCAACCAGGCCAAGTGCAAGGTCCTGCACAGGTATCACAGCTATCCGAGGCACAAATACAGGCTGGGCATAGAATGGCTGGAGAGCAGTCCTGAGGAGAAGGACTTGGGGGTACTGGTGGATGAGAAGCTCAACAGGCACACTGCACACTGGCAGCCCAGAAAGCCAACAGCATCCTGGGCTGCAACAAAAGAAGTGATGTCAGCAGGTCAAGAGAGGTAATTTTATTCCCCTACTCTGCTCTTGTGAGACACCACCAGAGTACTGCATCCAGCTCTGGAGTCCTCAACATGGGAAAGACATGGACCTGCTGAAACGGGTCCAGTGGAGGGCCACGAAAACGATCAGAGGGCTGGAGCACCTCTCCTATGAGAACCGGCCACGAGAGCTGGGGTTGTTCAGCCTGGAGAAGAGAAGTCTCTGGGGGGGAGTTGTAATAGCCTTCCAGTACCTAAAGGGAGAGATAGGGAGGGACTCTTCATGAGGGAGTGGAGTGATGAAGGGTAATGGCTTCAAACTGAAAGAGGGGAGACTTTGATTAGATATTGGCAAGAAATTCTTTACTGTGAGGTTGGTGAGACACTGGAATGGGTTGCCCAGAGAAGTTGTGGACACCCCATCCCTGGAAGTGTTCAAGGCCAGACTGGATGGGGCTTTGAACAACCTGGTCTAGTGGAAGGTGTCCCTGCCCATGGCAGGGGGGTTGGAACTCCATGATCTTTAAGGTCCCTTCCAACCCAAAACATTCTACGATTCCCTCAAGTTGAGTTTATGCAACAGACCTAAAACTCCAGAGGTGGAAAGCTTCACCCAGAACTGCTGTCCACTTGCTAATATGCTTCTCAGTAGAACAAGGATTTTTAAACACTATGTGTGATCAGTTCTCCTAATGCTGGCCTTGCAGTGCTCAGAGACAATTATGCTGGAGAGCATAATGCACACACAAACCTCTCCAGACCTGTAGATACTGACCAGCCAGCCTTCTCCAGGGCACATGCCTTACTTAATACAAGAGCATGCTATATAATAAAGAACAGCAGAAAAATGAAACCAGACACTGTTATAAGAAATTGCTCTCTAGAGACATCTCTCCCATTTCCCTGAGAAATCGAGAAAGTATGTGTACAACAGCTCCTGCCATCAAAGATCTCAATCAACAGTCCCTAAACCTCTGCTACCTCCTTTGACCCAATGAACTTTATAAACCTTGAGAGTTTTACGTGTCAGGGTGAACAAACCTAGTATTGTACTATGAGCACAGATCAACAGGCAACTCAAACTGAGCTTTTCCCTGTGTACTTGCAGCTAATTCTTTTCTGAATTAAGATTTGCATACTCCCCCGTCACTGCAAAAAAAAGATTTATATTCACAAGTTGCTACTGAGCAGCTGTCAAACAGATGACTAGGAGAAAATGAGGGTTTTTTTTCTATTTAAATTAAGGGGGTGTGGGCTGAATAAGGGGGGAGAAGGAATAAGAGTCCCTGTTCAGAAGCCAAAATTTAAGTGATCTTTGAGACAAGATCAGGCTGACTAGGAAGCTCTCCAGCTCATAAAACCTGAAGTGTCAGGATAAGAGTGAAAACACCAGCCACATTTTGCAAGAGCGGGAGAGGAAGGGGAAACAGCAGAAGCAATGACACAAATTTAACTCCAGGGAAGTTCATCTCCTATCGCAACAACTGGTTAGTCTTCAGTTCCGGGTAGAAAAGTTTGGCCAATATATTTGATTAATAAATACACCTGAGAAAGGTAGTGTTTAGCCACTGGCAAGGCTGGGTCTGAATTCTGCCCAGGTGTTTCCCATTTCTCTGAGATACCTGAATTAATTCTTTTAACTATACTCAAATCCAGAGGCTGGAGTATTTTTGGTACATGCTCAAAAAGAACCACTTGACAAACTACTCTAAGCATGGAAGGAAGGGCAGTAAGTTTCTATGTTTTCTGTACAATTTTTACTTTTAAGTCAGCTGATAACTGAAGAAAAACTAAGAAGGGAGCAAAACCAACAGGACAAGACTACTACTTCTTGTACCATTTAGAAGCATTATTTATAAACACAGAATCTATTAGTGGTACATAACGGTTGAAGCTGTACTGTGTCAGGTTAGTTTTAGTATAATTCAAAATGTTCCTGTAGCTAAATAACTGCTTTTATGGTAAGGCTGCATCTATGTAAAACCAATAATACCCACCTCAACACACACAAAAGCTGTGTTTGCAGAAAAAAACCCACCTCTTAGAGAAAACCTGTTAAAGAGAAAAATCAGGACAGTTCTATGCACACCCAATTTGGGAAGACCTACTTGCATATAATCAAAGAATCTTATCTGCAATACAAAAATCAAGTATATTCACCCTTTAATTCTTGACCTGTTCAGCCATTTTTCAGCACTGCGGATGAACTCTGCATTTGTATTTCGTTTTCATGTGCTTCCTGAGGTCTGTATACTTAATCAAAACTAATAACTTCTCCAGCTCTCTAGGAGATGCCATTGGTCTTCCTAAATTTTCCAACTTGTTTAGCGCTTCTTCCCTTCCCCAGTGCCCGCCCCCTCCACCCCACCCTGCTTTAAACATAGAAGAAGAGTTTGGCACACGTTAAGCATTCAATCCTGAAGCCGAGCTCCAGCACTCCATGTGCTATTGAGATTAATTACACATTTCCACCACTCCCATGAGGAGAGGATCAGCGCACCAGGAAGCACTATTAACTGACCTGCTGTCAGAGTTCAGATTAATAACACCCTCCACTTTGCTGTTCTTGACACTGGTTATTGTGCTTTGGCAATACGAAGAAACTCCCATTTTCTGTAGGTTCTGCCTTTCATGTTTAGTGCCTACCACTCTCCCATCACAGGGATTCAGGAGTTACCAGAACAGTCAGAAAGTACTGGTAACAGCATATCACTTAAAAATAAAGAGAGGAGAGGCTTCAGCAAATAAACTACTACTTCAGTAAGCAATCTCACCCCATTACAAATGTTTTCCTCACCCCAGTTTTGAAAAAGAAAGAGAATATTTCTGTAGTGGTGCCTACAATTTCCACAAACAGAACTAGATAACACAGACTTCTCAGTGACCAAATTGGATGCTGCCAACATTAGCAGGTAGCATGGCTCAGTTGGAGCAGATCTGCAAGCCAAACAGATGGTGCTGAGGACACAACACTTGAACTAGACATGTTTCTAGTGGTGCTCTCTTCAGATTAGCTCTACTCTCCTACCAGTGTCCAATAGCAACCAGACTGTACCTCTGATTCAGCTTCATTCAGGAGTCTGGTTCATGCAATCAGATTGCTCTACACCGTGAATTAGAGCACGGTAAATAGGGACAAGCAGCTGCTGCTGTGAGCATATCCTTTCTAATACACCTCTTGTTCAAAAGCCAGTTTGAAAAGTCTTGCATTGCTCTGAAGTGTCACAGACAGTGATACTTTTGTTGAGAGTAAACAAGCAGAAGTATCTAATGTGCAAACAACATTATTTAAAAAAAAAAAACAAACCAAACAAACCAAAAAGCAACAGTGGCATCTTCTTTCAACCCGTCAAGTCAAAGCTAACGATTCTTCAGCTCAAAGTGCAAGCCTACTTATGCAATACTCTTGCTTTTAAACTCACTCCTACGGTGGAGATTTAAAAATTCAGAGAACTGTAGCTAGAAAAAAATGGCATCCCAATAGAAAAAATTATTTTGAACTAGTGGCATTTTTCCACTGATAGACAGTATAACTTGTCACATCACGCTGTTAAAACTCATTGGTGTTTGCTCAATCTCATATACAGCCTAATAATATAATTCATCAATATGTGTATTTATCCAAAATCAATATAGTTTAACTTAATAAAATACCATCAGATAAGAAATCAGGCTAAGCAAAAGCTTTGGAGACAAATTCCTAGTAGTTTTGATTTCTGGTGATAGAAATTTTTAGCTTCTGACAGCTAGGCCTAGTTACTTCTCTCTGTTATGAAAATATTTATGATCATAGCCCCTGTCTTGTTAGTCCAAGAAAGAATACCCACTTCCCAAACTCTGAGCCAGGGTCGTACATCCCCAGCTCCTCTGCTCTCATTGTATTCTAGTCACACAGAGACAGGAAGCCTTCTAGTTGAAACTCCACAGACGTGGTAGAAAAGCAAGAGGGTTGGAACCTATTACCAGGATTCCAGTGACGAGTGAAAAAACCCCACCCTAAACTCCACCCACAAAAACCCAATTCCTGTTGTGCTTACGGTGAAAGTCATAACATGCATCCAGCAGCCAGGAAAGTATATCACATTACCCTTTCTCTAGCCCTCCCCCCCAAAAAATAAGCGTGTCCTTCCCTCAAACATGTGCCTTCAGAGACAGAGAGGACCCTAATCACTGCAAAGCACTGAATGTGAACAACCTAGAGAATAAAATTGAACACAAGTTGAGGAAGCTGACAATCAAGAAACTGAGTCTGTCCTAGAAAATTATTTAAAAAAAAGGAGGCTTTGGACACTTTAATTCAAGAAGATTTAGAGACCAGGTCAGCAAGATGTATAGACCAATAACTTTTTAAAGCTGAATGTTCTTTCATACACAAAAGCAAGCCTGGCTGAAGAAACTGTGTTCCAGCAACACCAGATAAACCACTATTCTCTGCTTTGTTTTGACAGGCAGAAGAGCCTGAGGCCTTTCAGCAGAATTGTTCTTTTGATTATAGTTGAAGAACCTGTTTCTAGCGTTCCTCAATCTCTTCTCCTCCTTGAAGCCTTGATAATTTTTTTACTCTGCGAAGCAGATAAGTTCCTGTTCTAGTGCTATACTTGAGCATAGACTCCACTTGTCTGTTTCTATTCTCTGCTAAAATTGTGCACTGTAGAACACCTACCAAGGAGTTTGGGAACACTGCTTTTCCTCACCTGTCAGAAGCACCAGATAGTTCAACTCACAGATGAAATAATCCCGTACTTGCTCATGAAGTATGCCATAGCAACCCAGTTATTTGCTACCGTTAGACTATGTTCACCCTCAAGCTTTTCCAGATCCTTCATAGTTGTAGACAGCCATGCTCTGCAGGATCACTCAGAGCTGTTACTGAGCTGCAGTACGTACCGCCTCTCTATACAAACAAGCCACACAGTTCAGAGTTTTCCAGAGTCACTATTTGCATGTTCTGCACATGAAAATATGAAACATACTGAAGAGCACACAGGGAAAGAGAAGATATTTTAAAAATGCACATAGGATTTTATTAATCCTTTTCTTCCACCTGTAATGCTTAAGGTATATAAAAGTGAAATAGCCTCAAAACTAGTGATTTTTATGGATCGATCTTAACACAACAAAAGAAAAACCATACACCACCATGGAGGAAGCAAGTCAGAAGGCTACCAGATACAGTTACATCTCCTAAAATAGGAGCCTTAAGTTTTGCTATTTTAAAAAAAGGGTGTAGACACCCAAGTAATCAGACCTTTTGTCACTGCCCTGTCGTTCTGTAACTTTTTGTCATGTGAAGGTGAAACAATATAATTCTACAGGTGAACTCAGGCAAAATTTTAGAGGCTCCTTCACAAACCACAGGAAGTATTCGCCTAAAATTAGTTTCATGTTAGAAAGGCAGGGATTTCACACAAACTGAGAGACTCTTCCCACCCCCTCACCACCCCCACTACATTCAGCACACACATGCTGGCTTATACACAGTCTGGACATTGTCACTTACCTGAAACAGCATCGTAGAACTGCTCTTCACTGATGATGCTGAGAGGCGGAGATCCCTTAACGAGAGACTGCTCTAGTTCATGGTGTTCGGTAGCTAGCGTCTCTAATGCTTCTGACAGGATCTTGTTTTTCTCCTGCTCATGCTCCAGTTTCAAATTCCTCACCTATAAGTAGATACATGTATGAATAAAATCTCATCTCTCTGAAGAATGTGTAGCTGGAAGCTATTCAGAAAATAGATTCTAATAAATAAATAACTGGCTAACAGCTGGAACTGAAATCGTATGGATTAATGAGAATATTACGGTATTTCTGGGATGACAGTAAGGTTGTTAGTGTTTTCAGTAGTTGAGGAATCTGATAAAAAAGATCTAGTAGTAGAAATCACAGCTCCACAAGTGAATTCAAGCCAGATAACCATACCTTAAAACTGAGGAGAAATACCTACAACGCTGCTTGGATGACCTTAACTATGGAGTTACTGATCTGTTTCTACATGCACCAACCTCCTTGTACTAGTCTGCTCTAATTTGGGCAAAGCAGCATCATCTAAATTGAATTACAGAGCAAATGTGAATGCCAGCTACAAATAACTGCAACTGAACTATGAGCTGAAAACATTTAACCCTGAGGATTACAGAAGATGGTTAAAAAAAGAGATTCCTCTACGAACTGATTTAACAATGACATAAACAGCCCTCCCTCCCCACTCCCAAAACAGTTTACTGAGCCAGAAGCTGACAAAAAAAACCCTGAAGCCCAGCCACCAGATGGTAGACTTTTTTTTTTTTTAGTGCCCACATATGCAGTCAGCAAGGATGATCTTATCCACATCTTGAATCCAGGACTGATAACGGGAGAGCAACATGTCCTTCCTATTTCCTCCTTGGGTTTTTTTGCTGGTGCTTTCCCTCCTCTTTCTGCTGGGGAGGGGAAAAGGCTGTAGCTGAAAGCTCAGGAAGGGCCTCTTCTCCCAGCCCAGCAAAGGCTTCAACGTGCCACTTCTCCTTCAGTCCCTTAACCATCCACTCGTTTCGTTTCCTTCCTCTTCCTCTCTCCCTTCCAGTCCCTTTTTAAAAGCATCCCCAAACCCTGCCTTGTCCTCTGGTTTACTCTCAAAGGTCAGTTTACAATGCTAATTCCCCCTCCACTAAGAACATGCAAGGACATGACAATTAATCTCTTGGAACAGTTACAGGGACAACTTACACACTATCCTAAGCAACTTACACATATACCAACACTACCTTTTTGAATCTAATTTAAGAACTGTTCGTAAGTCCTATCTGGTTACATTTTACATGAAAGTTTTGCTTTGGAGGCTTCAGCCCCCGCAGTTGTAGCAACCACTCAAATAGTGGATTCAGAGTCAGGCACAAATGAGGGGGTGCAAATTTAGAGGCTAAGAAGGAGATATTAAAGCACATTTGCCACTTCCAGCAAAGAGTTTCTATGCTAGCAGTCACATATCCTCTGGAGAAAGATTTATGGAAGAAATTTTTACCCCCTCAGTTGTGACAAATATCAAACCAGCTGGTTTGGCTGCCAGGCTCCAAGTGTAAAGGGGCAATCCAATTAAATGATAATTAAAAGAGTATAAAATTGGGCTGCTAATTGAAAGCAATAAAACCAGTAAGTTACTTATTGTCTAATAGTTTTACCCTGAACGAAATGAAAAAAAAATCTGGACTAGTTACTGTCACTTTCATTTAAAGTTCACTCTGACAATACCAGGGAAGCCAATTACTGCAATGTTTCATACAAATCAGACATGCCTTTGCAGAAGATCTTTTACTGAGCAGTTTCTGCAGAGATTACATGTTGTATACTATCAAATAGTTAAGGAACTGCCTGTATATAGAGAAACAGCGTCGCTATTTCACTCTCCTGAGAGAGGAAGGGCGAAGGACTGAAAGTAAAATGGTACTTTTCATTCTTATTAAACAGCAAAGTGAAACTAGGTATTAAAATTGTATTTGCTATTCTTTGCAGTATTGAATTAGATACCATTATGTTCTGTTTTGAGAAATGCTATGAGTGATTTAAATCTTTACCTCAAATTTAAGTTTCAATGTTGAAAGAAAAATTTAAATATATTTAACAGAACCCAGATGAACCTTATTTGCATCTCCCAAAAGCACAGTAGTGTGACTAAAGAAGCAATAACATATATAGGCTTAAGATAACAATCCCCACCCTTAAGTCTTTTATTGACTTTAAGGTTCCTCTGCCCTATCAGAATATAGAGCTGTACAGCATTGCAGAAGGTGTAGCCGAAAAATTCCCTTTTTGGAAAATAAATAGCCAGCTTTGCAGTAAGGTTCACTTTTCTGTGTACTTCCAGACTTCTTAGCTGCCAAACACTTATTAGCACAGCAATTACACACTACTAGCAGGTAGCAAAAAAAATTGCTTTTCATCTGTTACGTAAGGAGCACAACACTAGCCAGAAGCTAAGGAAAAAAAAAAAAAGCCAAACATGTTTTAAGTTTGTTGCCTGCAACCTTAAGGATGTGAAAAACTTGTTTTAAAACTGGTTTTAAAGCAACCGTAATTCAATAGTTGGGGGCCAGAGATGCAAGTCAAATACAAAACTTCTGCCAACAGTACTGAGCTTGTGAGATGGACACACATGTTCAGAGAGTTTGGAGGTGGCTCTATAAACCTCTGCAGCCCAGTACCGGTGAAGGGTGAGAGTTTACACTAGCAGCTCTTTGAAGGTAGTGGTCTAAAAATACCACCTGCAACTATACTACAATCTTAAGCACCCACATGGTTCTATAGTGTCAGTGTGAGTACTAAAAAAGATGGTTCTACTACCATTATTTGACTGATTTCACCTGTAGAAAAGCAATGCTTGCAGATATGGAGCTAGTACAACCTTCATGTACTCTAATACTTTATACAGGTATCACTGGAGAAATAACCTTGGTTGAAGTAAGCACACTGTTTAATCTTCTCGCAGTAAATTTGACTGCAAAGACAGGATGGGAGGGAAGTTGTTATCAGGCTGGTGGGTTTTTTTGTTGTTAGTTTTTTTTTCTTCTAGAACCACACACTCCATTCTTCCAAGCTTAACAAGAAATACACAGGTAGATTTGCACTATTTTCAAAGCACAGGTTTATTGAACAACATAATTGACAAGCTGAGTGATCAGTTTTCCCATAATGTAATAATTAGATTGCTCTGGTGCACAGTTTTGCCATACTCTATTTTTCCTTCACAAGACTTGACCAATGATCAAGTTCTGAGGTGAGTTATTCCATGTTCCTGCCTACTCCACTGCTGGTTTTGGGAAAAGGGATAAAGCTGAAGTGTCATCTCCAAAGTTTTTTCTTCCCCATGCTGTCTTTCTTCAGTGTTCCAGCACAAAATCAACTGCAAGATTACAGAAGGAACCTCCAGACTAGTTTTAAAAACGCTTATCAACACTATATCTTTAGGATCTACGTATAAAGCAGGAAGACAAGCATGAAATGATGAACACCTGCTTTCATAAGCATACACATTTCAGCCTATTAAACTGGACACAGATTAGTGTTTTTCAGTGGAGTATCATCTGATTTCGTGAAGTTGTATTAGCTGAATACTGCATTATTTTACACAGTGACACAAATACTCATATAAGATAGTAAATATCACACAAAAATGATGCAGGCATCAGTGTATACACAGCTCTGGAAATCCAGTCTGAGCATATCCAAGAAAATATCAGAAGAGACACTGTACTGACAGCCTGCGTAAGGCACAGCTTGTGATACAGCCGTGGCTTCTGTACCTTTAATAGCGGTGCCTGACCTGACAGATAGACAGCAATTCACATCAGACTGGATTCAGCTCCTCATCTTCCAGCTATGGAATGGCTGTCACCCTTTTGATCCCTGTTACTAGTCCCCACAATGCCAGTGACACCATCAGCATTATAAGCTCTCCACAGAGCTTCTCAGGGACAGTGGCACAGAGCACTCCAGTGTGCCCAATGTCCAACTGGTCAGGCTTCCCACATTACCCTTGTCAGGAGCTATTCTGCACAAGAGCAATAACAATTATCAATAAAATTGGGCTTGTGCTGACAGTTCAGATCAGTCTTGTTTTTATTGCTAAAGAAAATACTATTCTAGTGAAACTTCAGATTTATAAATGCTGATGGAAACTATCTAGCTTTGTCTCTGAGAAGCAATCAATCACTCAATCATTAACCTCACAGCTATAGACACAGCTAAAACCTGATACACTGACACAGAACCACTAAGACTTCAGTATCTAGGTCAGTGCAACAAATTATTTTTCTAAAAAAATACTTCCCCAGCTAAAGTGGTCTGATATTCAAGTTCTGGCAACTGGTTTCACTTCTGGTTTAACTGAATGGGGGGAATCTGTTTCCAACAGCTTCCCATAAACATTGGAGTCCTTCAGGCTGTAAGCACCGAATTGAGAGTTTAAATAGCAGAATTGAATTATTGTAGCAGTCAGACCTCTATTTATTTTATTTTTTTGACAGTAGAGGAACAGGCTTATTTGCAGACACTTTTATTATCTTTCTATGCCATGAGAAATCCTGTGAAGCACAAGAGCATGGTTTAAAAGTTAACTCCTTCGCTGCGCATTACTAGCAGAAAGTTCATGTGCCCATTCCAAAATAACAAAAAGTCTGTGCATAACAAATATCAGTCTCGTTCCCTTCTGTACTCTCAGCTTCCATGAGGTAGGTTGGAGACTAGTAACATGCACCAAACCACTATTTTCATTTTTTTTTCCCCTTTTCTTTTTTAAAGCCTGAAGTCTTGAACTATGTCAGTGCAGTTTGTAACCAAGGCTTCTCTGTCTATCCTGAAGACATCGCAGTACAATAGACAAAATACTTCCTTTGTTTGGTGCTGGATGCTTTTAATTTAAATTAATGCCCAACAACAGTGGCACTTTTGTGGGGTAGGAAAGGGTCACACCACTGCATGCCCAGCTAATAAATTATCATCTCAGCAATGTGCTACTGCAGCTCCAAGTAAATCCTAAAAACAACATACAGAACAAATAAAGACACCTTAACAATACATAAGGCTACCTGCCTTTAACATTAGAACAGTAAATGAAAAGACAGCGTACCTTAGCTCTGGGTTCTCCTGGACTGTGAGAGAGAAAAGACACACTTCACAACACTGCAGTGTAATTTAGTTGAATTTTACTTTCAAAAGCACTCAACCAAAGCACTCAACTTCAGCATTGGGAATAAGAATGCCCAAAACATGCAGGCTTCTGAGTTGTGTAGGAAGGAAGAACCACCTCTTTCACATAGCAACCACCAGGGGATCTGAAGCCAGGCTCTGCCAGTACGCCGCGTACCAGTTCTGCTCTGCAGGGAAAGCTGCCTCTGACACTGCTCACCGATGCCTCCGACTGCTCCCAAGTGAGGTTTTGGTTTTCAAAATGAATGGCTTTGTCCAACTGCCACAGAAATTCCATCCTCCCCAAAACGTCACCACTTATGGCACATTTGCCATGAAGCACAGACACAAGGTGCAAGTTTTCAGTAGCCAAGCTAAGGGCTAGTCTAACACCTGGCTGGGAATTAACATATAGCCAAGGAATTAGAATAACACTGCTACAGTAGAGCTGTCAGTTTTCTGTGGATGTGTGCTGACATTAAGAAATGTAATCCTACCTTCTGTAATGATGTAAATGCCAATCAAACCTGTAATTTGTTTCAGACTGTACCTATTTTTATGAAAATGTTGGTTTCTGCGGTCAGCTACCCCAACATGATATCCTGAAAGAGAGAACCTACAGAAGCTCTGTGTCGTAACACATTACACTACGTAAAATTACTCTCAGGAAGCACTGGGAATCCAAAGTGAGGATTTCTTTCCCTTCTTCTGTGATCTTCATACCAAATGAAAACCTCTGCCAAAAAAATCTGAGCCTAACAGTGCAAATCAAAACCTCAAAGCAGACTCTTTGATACGTACACTGTTTGTCTATTCTAACAGACGAGCTCACATAGCTGCAATTTTGCTGTTAGCACAATGCAGTCCCTATTGCTATCATCTCCTTGCATAAGCCAGTTCTTTGTGATGACTAGTTTAAACTAGTGCTGAGTAAATCTGTTATTCTTTTACATTTAGTAAAAGAATACATTTAATGCAGAATAAGAACTATGTGATTTTGAGGAGAGTCAGGTCTGCCTCTATGTCTTGAACAGAATATGACTTTTTATTTCAGCATGAAAGAAATGTAAAGACTTTGAGTATCTTCCCCTAGACCTATCTATTTAGAAATAGACCAGTTGTATATATCTTAACTGACTTTGAAGCACACTACTGAAGCACTAATTCTACAGGATAAGTTTCTATGAAAAAATGCTTTTAGATTTTCTGCTGTCTAGAGTAGGACTAAGTTGTTGCTTAAGCTGCTACTGAAGGGGAAACTGAAACCAGCTGCTCTCATGTGGAGCTGTCATAGTTTAATAGAGAAAGTTTTCCAGAAAGAAAGTTTTTTTAAAAAAGAAAAACATGCTTGATTTTTACCTCTACTCATGGGACTTAACTCCCACTAAGTACACATTAGTATATGACATGAATATGTATAAACTTGCTTTTCTCAAAACCCCCCTCCACCCCCAAAAAACAGGAATAGCTTTAGTTACAGTATGCTTCTTTGCAAGCATGCCTCAGGTATTTGAAGTACTAGAGAATGGAACGAGTGCTTTATGAATACTCCTATGACACATCATAAAACTGCAAGTGTGACAGCTCACATTAAAGCAAAAATAAAGTGTTCCCAAACAGATGCAATCAGTTTCATGAACCCATCACTAGATTCCTGAAGGCCCAAAGCACATAAACATTTTGTACAAAACTTTCAGAGTTCTTATCTGTTTACATATAGGCCTGCCACACAAAGTGTCCCTACTGACTCACCACTCCCCATCACCACCAACCACAAGGAACTTGTGACAAACATTTGCTATCTTAATACATGTTAAGGCTTTATATCATAACTCTTTGTTTGCTGGAGTAAACTAGCTCTTGTAAAGAGCTTGGCTCACCCCAGGGTACAGAGGACTGATCCAGAAAGTCATGCTTTACTTCAACCATTGTTTCTTGCTTAGGCTTTCTCTCTCTCTGTGCTTACCATTTACCCGGCTTCAGAGATCTACCAGATCTCTAGTTAAAAATAGAATAGTTAGATAGCACTTGCCAGTGGCCTGAACTACTGCTAGTGCAACTACTGAAATGCAAAACAAGACACGATCAGTTAATCAAGGAGGTAAGCTGAGCTCACCGATGATAGGTAAAGGGTTACTTACTGTATCACAAGACAGCATCAGTCTTCGTCTCAGAAGTCTGGCCAGCTGACTCTACTGAGTCAGAGTACCACATCTTACCGAGATCATCGAATTCAAAAGAGAAAAAGCTCAGGCATTTTGCTTCCTTTCAGACCCGTATACAGGAAACATCACCAGTAAAATTTCTTTTTGTACAAAGGCTGAAAGGACTCCCATACACACAAGCAAACAAGTCCTGGTAATCTATTCACTTACATCCCAACTCAAATCCTATAGAAGAAACCAAAGATTTTGTAAATCAAGTCATAAGACTCTGCCTCAATCAGTCCCCAGAAAACACAAGGTTTCATTGTTAGTCATTGACAACTGTTCACTTTGAAAGTTCAAGAGGAGGAGTTTAGCAGGGCTGATTTGGAAAGGCTAGATTTCATTCATCCTAGTACAGAGATATAATATTTCCCTGTATTTGAGTTATTAAAATAGTAAAATTCTGCTAATGAAGGAAAGGATCAGATACCATCATAAAAGTTAGAAAGAGATAATAGAACTACTGCTAGAAGCAAGAGCCACGCTACCATCCACACAGAAGAAACTCAGACTTTGGCAGGATCACGTCAACACAGACACACATCAAGGCAGTAAGAGAACAGTTTTTCAAGAGAAGAGCTGGAGATACTGAGAGCAGTCAGCACCCTTCTTCCAACATACAAGTCTATCATAAAAAAATCATAATTCAAGACTGGCTGGATTGTTTCCAAACTATCCACATGCTAGGGGCAAAGCCTGTTTGCCTCCCACCTTTCCCTCCTAAGACAGTGACACTTCCTCCACAACACAGACCTTGCTGCTTTCCTTCCCTTCTCCTGTTTCCACATTTGGATATTTCAAAGTTTGTTTATTCGGAGGCTGATGAAGTACTGCAGTTTTAAGCAGTGGAGAATGTTGCAGTTCTGAGCCAAGAAACTGTCTAGGAGGCACAAGAAACTGCAAAGAATTAATTTCTAATTGCAGATTAGAAGGATGATTTTGGATTTAAAGCTTGGGTGTAAGCTTTTCTACCAGAGAAACTTTCTTCAAAGTGATTCTACACTGGCCAAGATTTTTCTCTGGTTTGTTTCTAAAGTGAGACTTAATGGCAATTCCAAGTACTCCTCAAAAGTATTTGTTGGGTTTTTTTAATATTTTATTTAGACAACTTAACTGCAAACTGATAAATCTTATGAAATCTACTTAGGTTTGAGAACTGCAGAAGTTGCCAGTTTCCAGGGTGTATTCTGTCCCTACTCATGTTCCAGTATTATGATTGGTCAAATATCAAGAGTTCAAACAAAAAGCCTTCTGATTTTGTTATATTCTGTTAAGTATTGTTTCTATTCTGAGTGAAGCTGAAATTAAATATGGCTGCTATTCACGTTTGCCAAAAGCTTATGCCAAAACAAGCTGGGACTGAATGACATCAGCAGTGATGTACAGGTTTGGGAAGCTCATTTCAAGCTGCAGAGCTACAAGATTACCAGAAAAAAACCACACCCCAAAGATACTTTTGCTGCCCTGGTGAGATTAAGAATCTATTTCCTCAGAGGCATACGGCGCAAGTAACCTTACCCAAATTGAGCGTCTCGTTCAAGCTGATATATTATACTGCTGCCAGCACGACTAGAACAGTATATTGCTGCATGTTTTCAGATTTGGTAGGGACTTTATTTGCACCTTTTCCCTTTGAGAGGCTCTGGACATCTTTGAAGTTTGTTAAGTTTGTTAGTCTCACAAACAGAAACCAGGCTTTAAGATACAAGGGTTCTTAAGAACGCACACAGGAAACATTTCCTTTTTATTCTTAAGGACTGTTTTGAAAAACATCTTAAGGCAGTTTTGATCTAACTACTTCCCTTAAGTATTTTTTGGTATACACCACTGATTACTTTGATCAACCCCTTTGTATCCCTTCCTCCACACTTCTTCCCAGCTGGATCACAGTGAATGCATGTATTAATGTTTTGTCTTTTGAAGCAACTGTCATGTTTTTACTATGTTTTTCTTGGCTCTTACTGGCTTACTAGTGCTGCTACACAACTAAACACGTTGTTGACTCAAAGTGGAACCAGCTTCCTATTAAAAAATTAACACTTCTGAAGCTGGTTGTCTGTTCTACAAGCTCTACATAGGGAATCTTGTCAATTATTCATGAAGAATAACTGACAGTTTTTTTCAAAAAAGCAACTCCAAAACAAACATGCATGCTGTATGGTTCTTTTGCTTTTACAAAAAACTCAGACATCTTATTTGCTAGTTTTTATTTCATTTTGGATGCTAACCAAACTAGTTAAAAATGCAAAAAAGTTGAACTCCTACATAGGCCAGAAGTCATCAGTGAGTTTCACAACGCAGAGCTGGAGTTCTGATCTCCAAAAAAAATCCACCCTGGAAAGCATTCTAATTTGCTATAGCCCAGACTGGGCTCTTCTCAACTTTCCAGAATTGAAGAATCAGACTTCATAGACAGACACAAGTGCAGAAAACCCACTTCTACTTAAGGTTTTAGAAGGACGTGCAGCACTAAGAACTCTGTCTCTTCTAAGGGATGTTTTTCCTGAGACGCTCTTTTGACCTTATCCCTAACAGGCAAAAGCCTGCAGACATCAGTCCAGCCCTGGGTAAACTGATAAGACATTTCCTGAAATTAGAGTACGTTGTACGGAAGTTCATCCTGCAGTTAGGACAGACAGATAACTACACTCTGGGCTACAGAAATCCAAACTGAAAGTTCACAACCTTACATCAAATTAGCAATATGACACTTTTATATTGAGCATGAAATCTGAAATACTGCCACCCAATTCTTATTTTTGTTAGAAATAATTGCTAGAGTCTAAATCCACTACAATTATCCCAAAAGTTGATACCTACTGATATATTACATTGAGATACTATAGAACAGCACCATTGCCATGTAGAACAGCTAGATAATCCAAATAGTCTCAGTGGAACAGATCTTATGAATGATCCCAAACACCTTTATCTGGTGGGGCGGGGTTTTTGTTGTTTTGTTCTTTTCTTTTTACTTTCTCTGTTGCAAGAATTCAGTGTTACTCATTGCTATTCATATCCT
Organism: Gallinago undulata; assembly: GCA_026546715.1. Taxonomy (NCBI): domain Eukaryota; kingdom Metazoa; phylum Chordata; class Aves; order Charadriiformes; family Scolopacidae; genus Gallinago; species Gallinago undulata. Next base: position 105,851,700 of record JAOTQQ010000012.1, read on the forward strand.
TCTTGCGCAAAAAGTAACTAAAGATTAATTCAGTAAACAAAACAAGCCTGCTTCTCCCTGAGATATATACTTAACACTAGCAAAGCTACTTACTGATAAATTGTCTATTACTCCCCAATATGCAATCCAGTAGCATCTATAGTCCAACGTAAGAAGTGGCCCCAGCATAAACTTCTATTAAGTCCTTTTATGAACTTCTCCAATAAAACTGGTAAGAGGGATGAAGCACCTCCCCTATGAGGACAGGCTGAGAATGTTGGGGTGGTTCAGCCTGGAGAAGAGAAGGCTCCAGCGAAACCTTACAGCAGCCTTCCAATACCTAAAGGTGACCTACAGGAAAGATGTGGAGGGACATTTAGCAGGGCCTGTTGCAATAGGACAAGGGATAATGGTTTTAAACTAAAAGAGGATAGATTTAGATTAGATATCATGAAAAGGTTTTTTACAATGAAGGTGGTGAGACGCTGGTACAGGTTGCCCAGAAAGGTCCTTGGAAACCTTCAAGGTCAGGCTGGACAGGGCTCTGAGCAATCTGATCTAGTTGATGATGCCCCTGCTCATTGCAGAGAAGGTTGGAGTAGATGACTTTTAAAGGTCCCTTCCAACCCAAACTATTCTATTATTCTACGAAAAACCACTGGCTGCTAGACCTCTCCTCCTAAAACTCTCCAGACCTCTCACCAGCTTTGTTGCCCTTCTCTGGGCCTGCACCAGCACTTCAATGCCTTTTTTGTGGTAAGGGGGCCAAAACTGGACACAGTACTCGAGGTGGGGCCTCACCAGTGCCCAATGCAGGGGGATGATCACCTCCCGGGTCCTACTCACCACACTGGTCCCGATACAGGCCAGGATGCTATTGGCCTTCTTGGCCACCTAGGCACACTGCTGGCTCATGTTCAGCCAACAGTTGACCAACACCCCCAGGTCCTTTTCTGGCAGGCAGCTCTTCAGACATTCTTGGCCAAGCCTGTAGCGCTGCCTGGGGTTGTTGTGACCTAAGTGCAGGACCCAGCACTTGGCCCTATTGAAACTCATCCTGTTGGTCTCAGCCCATCGATCCAGCCTGTCCAGATCCCTCTGCAAAGCCTCTCTACCCTCCAGCAGGTTGACACTGCCACCCAGCTTGGTATTGTCTGCAAACTTACTGAGGGTGCACTCAATCCCCTTGTCTGGATCACTGATAAAGATGTTAAAGAGAACTGGTCCCAGTACCGAGCCCTGTAGGACACCACTCGTGACTGGCTGCCAACTGGATTCGACTCCATTCACCACCACTCTCTGGGCCTGGCCCTCCAGCCAGTTTTTAACCTCAGAGCAGACCTCTATACAAATACCTGAAGGGAGAGTGCAAAGAAGACAGTGCTAGGCTTTTCTCAGTGGTGCCCACTGACAGGACAAGAGGCAACAGGCACAAGCTGAAACACAGGAGATTGCCTCTGAACATCAAGAAGCAATTTTTGTACTGTGAGGGCGATTGAGCACTGGCACAGGTCGCCCACAGTTGTTGAGGAATCTTTGTCCTTGTCGGTTACTCAAAAGGTGGGCCTGAACATGGCCCTGGGCAACCGGCTGTAGGTGGTCCTGCTTGAGCCACGGGGTTTGGACCAGAAGACCTCCAGAGGTCTTTTCCAACCTCAACCAATTAGTTATTCTGTGAGATCAGAGTTTAGCCCTTAGCCTGAAACATAGCTCCAGAGCCAGAGGAGATACAGGTCAGACAAAATTAGATTTTTGCTGTCCATAGGCACAGATGGAACTGTCTTTAAGGTTTCAGGCTGTTTTCAAGGCTCAGCCAGCTCATTTTCACCCCAATTTGATTTGTGTGACCTTGCAGCAAGGTGTTTCACTGGAACAATAGACAATCCAATTTGCAGGCAAAGCACAGAATAATTCCAAAATTAATAGTCTTGTTGACATTTCTTGAAAGGTATAACTAGTGACACATTACCTAGAGGAGCTACACCATTACGTTGACAGTTTAAGATTATTCCCCACCACAGTGATAAAATCCCTGTGTATGACCATGCCCCCTTAGTTCATGCCTACGAGTTCAAACCCTCCAAGTTCCTTCAAATGCTATTCTGCTATAGTAGACCTGCACAGAGCCTAAAGGCTGATGCTCTGGCCAATTAAACTGATTCTTTCCAGACATGGCAAGAGTAATTTTGTTCTCCCCACCCTTTCGCCCATCGCAGATCTTAACTCAAAAAAAGGTACCTGCAATAGCAAGACTACCAAATTTCAAGATTAACAGGAAGCTGTATTTCTATTCAAAGGTCAAACAACATATCTGAACAAGCTGGTGTTGTGGGAGCAGTGTAGCTTTGGCAGCACAAAAACATCCAAATCAGATGAAAAAGTTTGTAGTCTGCTTCTGTGAATAAACTGTTCTACTTTTAAGTTAAAGAGTATCCTCATGTTACGATGTACACTGCAGACCTCCTTCAAATAGGCATGCTCAAAATCTCCTACTGTACCTATGGATCCAAGAGTTATTGCACTGATGTCCAAGTTTTAACATTAATAATGTAGCAGTGACAAGTATGAGAGAAAATATTTCAATTCAAAACCACTGACCGCATCCACATTTATCTTACAAGCAGCTTAACACAAAGTTATGCAACCAAAACAAGTACATCACAGATGTCACTCCCAAATGCTTTCTACAAAGGTGAGATGCTTTTCTACTCCCAAATGCTTTTCTACAAAGGCCTACACAGGGCCACGGAGATGATCAGAGGGATGGAGCACCTCTCCTATGAGGACAGGCTAAGAGAGCTGGGATTCAGCCTGGAGAATAGAAGGCTCTGGGGAGACCTTCTAACAGACTTTCAATATCTGAAGGGAGCCTATAGGAGAGCTGGAGAGGGACTCTTTTGTCAGGAAGTTTAGTGAAAGGACAAGGGGCAACAGTTTTAAATTTGAAGAAGGGAGATTTAGACTAGATATTAGGAAGAAAATCTTTCCTGTGAGGGTGGTGAGGCACTGGAACAGGTTGCCCAGGGAAGTCACGGATGCCCCATCTCTGGAGGTGTTCAAGGCCAGGCTGGATGAGGATTTGAGTAACCTGCTCTAGTGGGAGGTTGTGTACCTGCCCATGGCAGGGGGACTGGAACTAGATCTCTAAGGTCCCTTCCAACCCAAACCATTCTATGATTCTATGATTTTCAGATGAGGGCTATCCTTAGATCAAAGGTGGACATCCTCTTATACTGGACCCTTCAGGATATTCACAACAAATGGATACACTTTATTTGTAAGAGGTCCTCTATTTTATCACTCCTTTGCAGCAACATCCAGCTCAGCTCTTTACTATAAAAAGAGCATCATTTGCTTTGCATGTGCTTATCAGCTATCCTTGCAGGATAGCATAGGCCTGCATTTTCTGTTTGTACATAACATGCAATACGTTTATTTTTAAAGCAAGTTATTGATGCATTTAGAAGTGAGGGATGTTAAGAACAATACAAGCATTCTGGAGAAAGAGGTTACTAACATTCTTTGATGACCAGGCCTGGAATGTACTTTCAAGGAAAACTATAATACCTGCGATTTATTTTCAGTACATAAGCACTTTCTAAACACAGCCCATTTACCAATTTGAGTGATAACCTCAGTGACTCAGCACCCAGCATTATAGAAATGCATTTCTTCACTGGACAGCACAGGAAGCAGAGATAACACACTTCTGAATATTAATATCAAAACCAAATAAGCTTTTAAAGTCACTCGCAGTCTGGGGGGGGAGAGAGGCCAATGAGTACATGCTCGGTTCACAAGATAAAAAACATCAGACAAGAGGTCAAATTCCACAATGGCTTACCTCCATTATAAAAATGGTATCAGCTCTGAGGACTCATTGAATTAAAAAAAAAAAAAAGCAAAAGAAGCAGTTTTGGTTGAAAAGTCATGATTGTGGCCACGCAAAGTTAAAAAAAAAATAGAAAAAAGACAACACACCCTCCCCCACACACATACTGTCTAAACAGGAGATCATTTCGTTCTTCACAGCTAGAAGGCTCCAATATTTTATGGAACCAGAAGGGACTAACATACAGCAACTAAAAACACAGCTAAAAGAAGCAGAAATTTAAACTCAGCTAACCTCCTTTATTCAAGGAAGATTTACACATTTGCTCAGCCTACTAGGCCATAAGGCAAAAGATTCGAAATCACTGACATTTAAGGAGGCCAATTAAAACATACCAAAAATCCCACCACATGGTAAAGTTAAGAAGATTTGACAACAGTTAAGCGACACAAAGCCTTAAGTTACTTATGCCACTCAGAGACAATGCCTTTAGAAGAACCTCACACAAAACATATGGGTAATAAAAGGTTAAATATTGTATCTCCCTCAAAAGCACATGTTAATATCTAGTATGGGACAGACTACATGAAATTTGTTTTTCATATGTGTAGAAATAGTTTTTTAATTATTATTCTAGGAAAATAACTTTCATCAGTTTTACAAGGAAAAAGGCATTATAAAAGCCTTAAGTTTCAAGAAAGAAACGTCATGAAGGAGAATATGTCTTCAGAGAATTAGTAAACGTGTGACACTGGCTATCTGGGAGCTAGGTTTTAGAACTCTGCTGTTCATCCATTCTTCCAAAACACATCAGATACGCATTAAGCCAGAACACTGAAAACAAGCTGATCAGCTTTACATGCCATTATGAAGTCACAATGACACTAGAAGGATGAAAGCATGCACCCTGCTCACTCCAGTTTGTTTTCCAAGCATGATGGTGAGGAGAACAAACAATATCCTTATAGCAGTAAGTAACAAGAATAAAGGCAGAAAGTTTCCACATTATGTATTTGGTTTTGTTCCTCTTTATCAGCTTGCACAGAGACAAGAGCATCATTTTTCAAATACATTCATGGAAAACAGAATTGCTAACTCCTATTTTAGAAGCTTACTATATCAAATACTATTATATTAAACTTGATTGCTGCTTGATTTTTTTCCTCCCTGCAGCCTCAGCTAAGGCCCTTTTCTTCATGCTTTTGCATTAAAAAAAATAAAATCCGCAAACAAGTCATAGGCAAGACCTCAGAAGTAAACATCAAGATGGGAGCTGCAGAAGCACAGTGAGAAGGGGTCTCATTTCAACATAATGTGCTTTTATACTGTGTTTCCCTAGAGGCCCACGAACAGATTCCAAATTAGTTTACACAAGCCTGCTTAACAACTGCCAAGAAAAAAAAAAGAAAAAAAAAAGAAAAAAAACAATCTACAAGCCAAGCTTTGAAAAAAGCATTAGTCCACTCTGGAAAATGCACGAATAGGTGAGTGGTGCAACAGGTTGTGGGACCAGCTTTCACTCAGACTGGTAGAGCTACAAGGCAGCAAGAGTTCTGCTGTCACTAGAAACTAGTATGTCACTTTGCCAATACATTATACTCAAACATACCACCAGCTACAAAGGAAAAAGGTTAACTTTTGAAGTGCACGCTTTTAAGGGGGGGGGGGGGGGGGGAATATTGGGACCCTGTTTTAAAAAAAAAACCACA
>JAOTQQ010000012.1:105860169-105927564 GCA_026546715.1 Gallinago undulata
TTTATGGAAGCTTCTCCCCCCCCCCTCCCCTCCCGCTCCCTCGCTATGGCGTCACAGCAGCTCCCGCCGTGCGGAGCGGTGAGGTCACGCCTTTCTCCAGCACGGGGATGCTGCTGCGGGGCTGACGCCTCCCGCAGCCGGCACCGCACCGCACCTCCGGGGCCAGGGGCTACGGTGCCCACCCGCCCGCCGGGCGAGGCACCTCGCCCCGCCGCGCTCTCCCGCAGCCGCTTGACTGCGTCCCCACCGCCGCCGCACACACGCCGAGCCCGGGGCACGGCGGCAGTGGGGGGAGAGAGAGAGCAGCAGTGGTCAGATGGAGCGTTTGGGTATCACGCTCCTGCGCCATTTCTAACGCAAGAGAGTTGAGCATTTATCCCTTTTTTTCTCCTCCTATCAGTGCTGTATTAGAAATTTCATTTGCATATTACACAATTATGCTACAAATCCCAGAGATGGGCAGTACTAAACAAAAGGTCTCCTCTGTAAGGCAAAAAGTGTGATCCTTGCTTCAGTTAGCAGCCTCTCCTCCTTAGTCAAGCAGTGACTTCTGTCTGGTATGCTGACAATTTAAAAGTTGGAAGGAAAAGAATTCTCCTTAAAGAAGAAAGATAAAAAGGTACCAAGCTTGAGAAAACCTTCATTTGAGAAAGTATCTGATTTCATAGGATGGGCAGGAAAGATGCTTTTAAAACGCCAGCTGTAGTTACCCTTCCTGAAGATACTTTGGCAGTTTTGAGTTAACAGCAGCCAGCTGATGCCAGAGCAGAGCATTCATGGCAGCTGTTCGCAAGCACTTACAACACCTAAGCCTTAACTTCATTACCGAGATCATGATCAGAAGAGAAACAAACCCTAAAAAGAGATTTATTTTTTTTATTATGTATTTTAGACAAGTGGTTTTATATTTGAGTTTGATACTTTTGCTTTATTACTCAATAAACTTGAAAGGAGTATTAAGGCATTTAATTGGGGTCCTGCTAATATAGAACCCAATACATTGCTTTCGCAATGCCAACAGAACTACCACCTAGAAAAACACTGAATGGCAAAGAACAGGGCCCTGTCCTATAAAAAGACAACAAAACCAAATGCTGTGGGTTGAAGAGCAGTAACGCTCAAGGAGCATAACTTTCCAGAAAGGTTCAAGTCATAGGAAGAGATTGCTGCTGTAATTTCCATTATGAGCTTATGACATCTTTAAAAGCCTACACGTTTGAAGTTTAAAAATACCAAGACAAAACTCTCCAGGATCACATCTCCCTCTGTCATGACCAACTGATTTCACTAGCTATGGAAGTTCAAGTTCACACCTCAGCCTATCCCTCTGTGCCCAAACCTATGTGCTTCCAGATTAAAATAAGGCCTCTGTAACACCTACTGAGACTGCTCAAGTTCAAGTAAGGTGAAATTACAATTTCACCATATGTTTTGCCACACTCCACTCTGGAAAGCTATTTTAGTCTGGCTTGAAGCAAGATGCCAAGACAATTAAGGAATACTAACTAACACTAAACACCCACTGTTGTAACAAATTTCCCCCTCATCCGCAAATGGAACTGGCAACTTTAATATTAGGTTTTCTTATAGAAAGAAGAAGAAAAAAAAAAAAATCAATGTAAAAAAGCAATGCTTGATCCGCTCTGTTAGAGCTTGACTCAAGTTAAGTCTAGAAGACTTATGACAAAAAGGCTTCAAAAGGAATGTAGAAAAAAAATAATAATAATCCAAACCAAGACAATGGAGCCAGTGTTTGCAGCTCACTGTTAAATAACTGGAAGACCAACAACACCAACACAAACCTCTTTCTGAAACTTATTTATGACAACAGGAGCCTGACTAAGGATTACTGTTGCCACAATACAGGAAGACAAATCTATTCCATGGTACTAGGGTATCTTCTAGAGAGGGGGAAAAATACCAGATCTCCTACGCCAGGAATTAATGAGTTTGACATATATTCCCAAATGGAAGCATTTGCATTATGTTTAGCACCATACAAGATATTTGTCACTGGGAAAGCCAGAAGTTCAAGAGATAGCATTCGCACACCCACTAAGCACATGGTCTGAAGAACAAATTCAGAAGCAATACCGTTTAACACTTCAGCTTGCCAGTATAAAAAAAAAAAAGATGAATTTTTTTCAATATTTTAACCTTCAAATCAGCAAAGCAAATGGTTTATTGAGTTCAGGCATTCAGTTTGAACGTTACAAGCAGCAGTTTGTAAGCAAAATCTGGGTCTCTTCTGAACACACAAATACTAATATCCTTTTGTAGGGGAACTTAGCAACTCTTTCTCTAGAAGCACCAGTTTCATCAGACATTCATGATGCAAAAGGACAGCTTACCAACAATATGAAGATCTATGGGGGCGTGTATTTATTTTTATAACAGGTAAGCAGGGAACTAGCAAAATACACTAAGCTATTCAGATCCTTTATAGATCCACATAGCAAAATACATACCCCTTCTTGCTTTGTGAACAGGTTGAGGCAGTCAGCCAGGGCCTCACAGGTTTCCTGTGATACTTCAGAGACCACCTCAACTTTTTGCAGGAGGGGAAAAGATATTCCTGAAAGTACAAAATTAGTAGCATTAGCAGGGGGGACACATATTGTAAACTACAGGATTCTCTTGATTATTTCTTCCTCTAGATAACACAACTATAACATTTATATCCTACAGGAAGGCTGGTACACTGTAAAGATCTGTGAGGAAAGGGCAAGCAAAAGTAGCACTGAGGGAATACAAATTCTCTCTTTAACACCCTTTCCCTAGCACTCATGTAAGTGGCACACGAATGGGTCAAGTTTCTCTTTCAGCACAGCTTCGAAAGCAGAGGCAGCAAGACCCTGGAAAAGTGACTCAACAACCTTTTAACCACTTTCTAGACTTAAAAGCCTCAAAGTTACCAGGTGACAGACCTCAAATACAAAGGATACTGCACTGGTTTAATCTAAGTTAAAGTGAGAACCTGTAGGGTTTTTTGCCACCTTCTGCCATGGTATTATACAGAAGAGAAAAAGCTTGCCACTGTGCAGCTGAAGATTTAGGTTTGGAAAATAGAGGGGGAGTTACAAGGACACTGATCAATAAAAGGGGAAGGAGATCTTATTTTCATGGACTCAACTGGACAAGTAGCACAGCCTGCAGAGCAACACCACCTTGCATCCTGACTTCTATGGCCATTTATAGAAGGGGCTACATGTTTAGAACCAGCAGGAAACTTTAATAACCAAATCAGCTGGTAGAAATTATTTAATATTTCAGTTATTCTTTGAAGTTTTGTGATGTGCAGCAATTCCTCAGAAGTCAAGCAAACCATTCCCTCAGGAAGCATACTTGTTGCAATTAAAAGAAGTGTTCATTTTAGTGGCTGCAGACTCCAGGTTGATACCATTTAGTAACACAGGTGCTTCAAGTTGATGTCACACCAACAAAGATCATGAGGTCCAGCAGTGACAGTTCTTGAATTCATTTTGTGACTTACACTGCTTGTGCAGGACAAGATACAGTACATATCCACACACTAACTGTCATCTTTGAAACCAAAGCTCACTACTGACTGGAATTACAAGTCTCTACTTAAAGAAGCTATCAAGAACAGTGAGCACCTCTAGAAGGAGTTGGTGTGGGCAGCACACCAACTACAAGAGCAGGAGGCATCTTTATTTGTGATAAATAATATGCATAAATCTCAAAGATACCTGGATTTAGACTAGCATGTAGAGTCAGGAAGGGAAAGAATTTTAAATATCAGGTCCCATGCTCATATTACTCAAAAGCTTTTAGCAGAAGTTCCACATGGAAGGACTTTTAACTCATAAATTTGTATTCTTTTGGAGCCAAAGGACTTGAATACTTTAAAGATACCACATCAACCCTGTGTGAAAACTGGTTGAGCTGCAGCAGTATTTTCTGTTGAGACGTACTTAGCTTACATGTGGACTTGCAAACAGTTCACTGATCCATCAAGTTAAAAACATCCACTGGGAGGAAAATAGAAACTTCTTACTGCTATTGGCCAAGACTAGAGGTTCCTAGGAAAGAAAGAGTCTCTGCTTTTGCTTTACTATGGGTTTTGGTTACTCAAGTTGTGCGGTTTGTTTTTTGTTTTTTAAAAAAAAAAAAAGCCGATATCCTCACTGGTTCTTCAGGTCAGCAGTATGGGGTCAGAGAAACTGCCCCTACATCCCTACCAAAGGGAGTTTATCCACCTCATACTGATTTTCAAAGTGCTTTTTGTGAAATATTCAGTTTTATTGTATTAATCACAAGGGCTCCCCAATAAAACACTCTTGTGTATTATGAAACCCTACTTTTCTTTGTGAAATAAAAGTTCAGTTAGTGTAAGATATGATAATACCACACAGTAACTTCACCCAGTACCATATGGAGAAAAATCAGTATTCTAGACTCCTTTTGGGAAGACACAGTGATGGAAGAGGAAGAACTCTTTTTCCTCCCAAAACTGCTCTTCTATTACAGAGTATGGATAAAAAACTTGTTCTCCAGTTTGATACACCTAAGTTTTAGTCACAATATATAACTAGGACTCAGGTTCAAAGGAGCAACAATTAAATGTTCTTATAGAACTTCTTTGTGTTTTTAATACATAAGCAACTTCTGTACATGTTTAAGGCATTAAATGAAGCAAGTTTTAATCTCCAGCACCTTGATGCCTGTGCTATTTTTTGACAGTTATGCTGAAAAAATCCAGGTATCTGTTAATTTCAGTGTTATTATTTCAAATGAAGCCCAAGAAGTTCAAATCTGGCATAAAACTCATGGCAGAAGTCTGTGGACTACATCCCATCACACCATGCTTCCAGTTCCCTGTACAGTTTTGTGATTTCACTTCACATCCTGTTCATCATGCCTCAGCTTATCTTGTAGTGACTAGAAACACAAGGAAAGTTTTTTGAGGGGAAAGGTAGAGTAAGACAGCCAGCTCTCTGTGCCTGTCAGGGGTCACTTATGCTCTGCCATAAGCTAGCAACTACTGATTTTTCAAAACCTTGAAAGTTAATCCCTACATTATACTCCTATGATACTACTCAGTAAGCACTAAACCTAAAGGCAGTTTCACTACATTTACAGCCACCAATAAAATCTTTCTATCAACATACTTCTTAGTTGTTTCTCCAAATCTGAAATCTTAGTTCTTAGCAATTATTATAATATTATTTTATTTGAATCTCTTTGAATGAGGAAAACAGTCCTGTATTTTCAAGCTCCTGAAAATTTAATTTCAGTGAAATTGAAGCATGTGCTGCTTATAAGAAAAAATTAGTTGCCTGGTAACAAACTGCATTTTAGAAGAATAAATTTTACCTTTTGTAGCATCCAAAGATTTAACCATTGCAAGAAAGTCTGAAATCTCTTTATTGAGTCTTTGTTGGCATGCTTGTGCTTTCTGTAAGACAGCAATGATAGCTAGTTCAGAAGTGCCTTGTTCTAAGGAAAGTGTATGTTTATTGTCTTAACTATACTCAAATTTTTACATTTGAACAGCATTAAGTCTTAATAAAGATTCTCAGTGACAGAGACCAGTATGTTAAAACTGAAAGAAATTAATTGAATTACCTTCAAAGACACACAAGAGTATTTATGCACATAATATTGCTGACTGGCTCTTGTTTACATTTTCCTCCCTTTTTTAATAAAAAGTTTGAAAACCCAGGAAAGCCATTACTTGTTCTTTGACAAGCCAAAGGCCAAAATAAGTAAACGCATAGGTTAACTGATGTATGGCAAGTACAGCAGGAACCCAACCCAAGATCATATTCCAAGCCTGCATCTGAACTTGGAGACAGTTATCTATCAAATAATACCATTTCTTCTGTAGGCTGCTGGGAACTGCCAGCACCCGTTATCCTCTCATCTCTGTTCCACCACGAACTTGTACCAAAAGCTTGTACCATACAAGCTACTTGGAGTTCAGTCACATGAATATTTTTACATTGCAGCATCAGCATTCCCTTAAAATAAAAGGTTTTAAAGTATTTATATGGCAAAAAGCAAGAGACACATGCTGAATGCCAGAACGATCAAGGAAGACTAATTTCCATTGGAGGTCTGAACAATCACTGTACAATGCATCCAATATGACCCAAGGTGTTAGAGAATTATTTCTAAACCATTTCATTGCCTCTTTTAGAGAGGCAGAGCTTTTTTTTATCCTCCAGTCTTGGTGTCACCAAGTACAGTACACAAGGCTCCCTCTCCTGGCTGAAAGTTTCATGCAACTTTCTACCTTGCAGTAGTGCTGTTAAAACTGAAAAACACAACCCTGCGGCTATGATAAACATGCGATTTTGTGCAAACAGTCCAAAGAGGGATACATGGCAGTAAGCACTGCAGATACAAGCAGCATTTATGCATCCACAGAAACAGAGAATCATAACTTTTAGCCAAGAGCACACTAAAGTATTTCAATACAAAACAGTACTAGTGTGCAACTGCCTAGATGCGTGAGCCACATCAGTACTCAATACATACTTTCAGAGTATCCTGTAGGTCTGTAACAGATACCGCATCATCTTCCTCATCGTCACTACTCAACTGTTCCTGTGTGCAGTAATGAGTGCTATATGCAGAGTGGTCTTCTATTGCTTCCAGCCAACTCTGAATGGAAAAAGCCAGAGTTAATACACATTTCAAAGCGCATCCCCAGAAGATGCATACATGCAAAAGAACAAATTAAAATTTCCTACTGATGTGAATAAGGTGTTCATTAATAAAATGAGACATCTTAATGATCAGAAAACAGATTGCAAAAATTGTAACATATTCAAGATGAGATACTCTATGGTCAGAGTGCTATCTAGGATTTCAAACTGTAAGGAGAAATGCCACCAACACCTCAGTCTATCCAAGGACACATAGAAAAGCTGTATCGATTAAGAAAATACTGTAGGGGATATATTTTGCATCTTTGGGTTTCTGTTCAGACAGAAAAGGCTGTAACAAAGACTGCCTTCTTATCCATGACTAACTCTGTGAACAAAACTTCAAGCACTATCATAATTAAAAGGTAGATTCTTGTACTGTTCATAGGATCACAGAGTGGCAGAGGTTGGAAGGGATCTCTGGAGGTCATCTGGTCCAAGCCCTCTGCTCAAGCAGGGCCATCTAGAGACAGTTTCCCAGGACCATGTCCATACTGCTGTTGAGTATCTCCAAAGATGGAGACTCCACAACCTCTCTGGGCAACCTGTGCCAATGCTCCATCACCCTCATATTTTTTCTTATGTTCAGAGGGAATTTCCTGTGTTTCAGTTTGTGCCCACTGCCACTGGTCCTGTCACCAGGCTCCACTGAAAAAAGCCTGACTCCCATCTTCTTTGCACCCTCCCTTCAGGTATTTACATACATTGCCAAGATCCTCCTGAGCCTTTTCCATGCTGAGCAGTCCCAGGTTTCTCAGCCTTTCCTAGTAGTAGAAATGCTCTGGTCCCTTTAATCATCTTAGTAGCCCTTTGTTAGGCTCTCTTCAGTTTGTCTGCATCTCCCTTGCAGTGGGGAGCCTGCAACTGAACACAGTACTCCAGCTGCCCCTGCCCCTACTTGATCTCTAGATAGTACACCTATAGAAGTGCAACAGTAACTACACTACAAACAGCTCTTAAAAAAATAATTCTATTGTTTCAGACCCACCTTTTAAGAAAATTAATTTATTAAGTCATCTTAGAGAATGGCTAAGAGTAGAATATACCATTAAATGTTCTTTTGTTCAGGATAATAAACTATGAAAGACAGTGCAACAGAAGGAAGTTGCAATAGAGGTTTACCACATGGAGAAGTTAAAGAAAGAGGAAGCTGTAATACAGACACAGAGCTGGAAAACAAGGTGGCACTAATTTCAAACAGAATGACAAGCTGTCCATTTTTTTTGCTATTTAGTCTATAGTAGTGCTAGAAGATTCAATATATGCACTGATATTACCAAGCCTTGATGATCAAGCTACTGAACCCAATACTAATGTACCCATAGCAAGTGGTATGCAAATTGTTTATTACAGAAATTATTACAGTTTAAAGCCGTTGATAAAGAGTCATTATTACCTCTCTAGTTTGAGAAGGGAGACTATTGTTAGGAATCTTGAAACGATGAACAGTGTCATCAAAACATCTGACAGAAAAGAAGCAACTGTCTGTAGATTTTACCTAAAGGAATGTGGAGAAAACACAAGATTAGTATAATGAATGGGTAGAAGAGACAAAACTTAAGAGTAAGCAAAGTAGAGAATTACTGTTAACTTGGAAGTTTTTGCCTCAGTTTTGATGCGTATTATAAACAATGCCTGGCCTGTTTTCCCTATGTCCTCTGTTCATCCTTCCAAAAGAGACTCTCACGAGCATAATGGAATTTAAGGAAGTTTTCCAAAAGCCACCTTCAGAATTGATCAGGTCTCCAACTGAGTTCCACTTAAGTTACACAATCAGTCACAAGCAGCCAGTGACAGCTACAGGAGGAACTACAGCTTTTCTACTCTGCATCACATGCTCCAAACAGTTGTTTTGCAAACTAAAGAGGCCTGCTTTTAGGAAGCCTTATGTTTGTTTAAATGTTCAAGACTTTGGAAAGAAGTGAAGGAGCATTGTGGCCACTTTACGTATATTTTGCCTGACAAAAACCAGCATTTCTTGCAACAGCAAAGTTTTTCCTAAACAAGCAGCATGTTTTTGTAACAAACACATGCTTACCAACCTAACTGAAGGTTTCATAATCTAGGTATGTAACACTATCACATAAAAAACAATAGTAGTTACAAGACATTTCACTTCTTACCGTGCAGACAGCTTGTGTTAGATGCTTACATCCCTGACGATGATCATTATTCACTGCATCAGCTCTTTGAAAGAAAAAGAGATTGAATAAAATGAAGATGGGAATTATTTAAACCTCTTTTCACAAATCTAAACAAAGAACTTACTGTCTCCGATACCAGGAAAGAACTCCATGTTCTAGAACTATCCAGTAGAGTTTCCAACCAAAAAATCGTGAGTTCTAAAACAAAAATTAAACAACAACAACAACAAAAAAACAAACCCAGGAAAGGTTAATAGCTGAAGAGTTACTATTCCCAGTAAGTTTGATAGCTTGAAGGCTATTACATAAAACTGGCAGTCCTTCGGAAAACATTTTAGATTATACGTATCTTGGTGATCACAGCAACCTGAGACTACGTTACAATTACAATGCTGTTCTTTTTTGGAAATACCTAAAGACAAAAGTTTTGTTGAGCCTGCTATTCAGTGAGAACTAAAATATTACAATGCTGCCCTTTTTAATATTACAGAGGTTGTTGATCACCACACAATTCTACCTCATAAAATCAAATGAAAAATAAAACACACTGAAATATCCAGCTACAACATTTAACCTTTCACAAGTTTCAGTATGTAGCTCTGGTTTAAAAACAGTTCCTTATATTACAATTGTGAATGAATAACACAATAAATAGGAAAATTTACACAAATTGAGGAAAATGTCAAAGGCTTTAAAGGTTAAGATCAGAATGCCATGAATCTTGTAACTGCTTCAGCCAGCACATCTATAATTTACCCAATATACTAAAGTCATTTAACAAATGTATTACTGAAAAGTTCACTCATTCATCAGCTCTCACTTAAGTACAAAAAAGGACATACTAACAGACTTTGAGATCTTATAAGATATTTTTAAAAAAGGAATTAAGACATACCTTCCATAGGAGACCTTCGTATCGTCTCAGGGGTTTGTTGATAACCTGCAGAGAAATTAAAGCTCCTGTAGGAATAGCTTCAACTAGACAGCCTTGGCATTTTGAATTGATACAAAAGTTCCTACCTTTCCAGTTTTACTTCCCAGTAGGAGTTTCATTTCTGCACCTTGGGCTAGATCAAGGGGTGTCTGATCTGTTTAGTAATCAAGATGAAGCATGAGAATCTGATGCAAATAAACCTAGACATACTTAACTTAAAAATAATAGCTCTGGCACTGTTTACCCATTAAAGTTTGGTCCCACAAGAATCTATGTTTACTTGGAATTGGGGAAGATAAGCTCCTCAGGAGCAGAAGACTGAAAAGGCTCTAAACTTTAGTGCACTGAACTGTCCTTCAGAGTTCTATTAGCCACGGTGAGGCCTTTGCTCTTAATTGTTTATTTTTAGCTCTTCAGGTAAGTAAAATAGTTCAAAATATTCACAAATATCAAGATAGCGGAACCTTTAATCTGATTACAAATTCACAGTTTGCATAACATCTGCATAGTTTTCCTGGATGTGCTTTTATTAAAAGCCTTCTTCTGAAGAGTCACTTTGTCTTGGCCCTGTCTTCAATCTTATCACTTTTTTGTTACCTGCGTTCAGTGTTTAGCATCAAGAAACCAAAAGCCAGGCCACATTTCATGGTTAAGACAGACAGAAGGCAAATTTTCTAGAAATTAATAAGTTTGGAAAATAAAAGCACATATGATAATTATTTTGCTACAGCTTCTCAGACTCGTGCAATTTATTCATTGTTAGGTTTCCTCTATTAGCAATACAAAGCTTGTGAAGCACTGTAAGACTTTTCCTGAACATTGACCAGAAAGTAACATCGTTTATTGAAGCTGTTAAATTTCTGTCTCCTCATAACACTTTATATACTTTCATTTGGTACTCACCATTCTTGTTTCTTATTTTAGGATCTGCTCCACTTTTTAGAAGTTTCAATGCACAGTGCTTATGGGCACGATATGCTGCACAGTGCAGTGGTGTATTCCCCATCTGATCTTTACAGTTTATATATGGTGTTTTGGGCTTGTTCAACTTAAAAAAAAAAAAAAAAAAAAAAGGTTTTGCTTGCTTATTTGTCTACCTCCCTCTCCATATGTCCACATTCATTCTTTTGAAAGTTAGCTGTTCCTAGCTAGGATACTTCAGTGTAGTTCTAGCAACAAAGAGGGGATGTAGCAAGTGTTATGAGAAGGGCAAGAACTACAAAAATCAAGACAGATGTTGAACTAGAGTAAGGAACTTCTTGGGTTTTTGCTCATTATTGCCCTTCCACCTCTACTGCACAAGATGGAAACATTGATCCTGCTGAATTGCAGAGTGCCAGAGAGAGATCCCCAGTATTGCAGTTCAGTTATTTATATTGTTAGAATGGCCCTGTTTGATTCTACTGCCAAAATCTACAGCTCTTCAAAACTCTAAGGCATAGTCTGAAAGTTGGCATGGGCCAGTGCTAAATCCAGAACAAGTTTTTGTGGCCACTCTGTTTCAGAGAGTAGGAATTTCATACAGAAGGGTGGCAGGTGTGTCAGTCTCAGTGACAGTGCTATCTTAGGCCATTTAGAAGCTCTGAGTATAGCTAGTGTTGTAGTTTGGTCTGGGTTGGCAAATGACAAGATGACAGATGCTCTCCCCCACCTCTCTCCAAGGAAAAAGAAAAGCAGTAGAGAGATCTACAAGTTTAGGAGAAAATTAAACTACTTTAATGAAATAATAATAAAAAGAAAATAATGAAATAGATACAGTATATATAAACAAAAGTGTATCAAGTTCCCAGGAAGATGTCAACAGTGGGCACTGGGAAAGTTCCAGACTGGAAGAACTGATGAATAGGAACTGGATTCCGGAACACGCTTAATGGGGATCAAAGTCAGACAAACTGACTGGGTCTTCCTTCGGCATCAGTCAGAGACTCACTGAAGAACACCCCTTGAAGAGGAGCCAACCTGATCCCATTTGATCCCTCAGCTTTTATACTGACATGGTAGATGCATAGAAAGACTGGGAGTCCTGGTAGACAACAGGATGACCATGAGCTAGCAATGTGCCATTGTGGTCAAGAAGGCCATAGGCATCCTGGGGTGCATCAGGACAAGTCACCAGCAGGTCAAGAGAGGTCATCCTGCCCCTCTAGTCTGCCCTGGTAAGGGCCTTCTGGAGTACTGTGTCCAGTTCTGGGCTCCCCAGTTCAAGAAGTATGGGCAACTCTTGGAGAGAGTACAGCAGAGGACTAGAAAGATGATCAGGAGCCTGGAGCATCTCTCTTACGAGGAGAGGCTGAGGGACTTGGGTCTTTTTAGTCTAGAGAAGAGAAGGTTGAGGGGGCATCTGATCAATGCTTATAAATATTTAAAGGGAGGGTGTCAAGAGGAGGGGGCCAGTCTTTTTTCAGTGGTGCCCAGTGACAGGTTAAGAGGAAATGGGCACATATGTGAATATAAGAAGTTCCACCTAAACATGAGGAGGAACTTCTTTACTTTGAGGGTCGCAGAGCCATGGAACAGGTGGTGGAGTCTCCTTCTCTGGAGACATTCAAAACCCGCCTGGATGTGTTCCTGTGCAACCTCCTCTAGGTGGACCTGCTTTGGCAGAGGGGTTGGACTAGATGATCTCCAGAGGTCCCTTCCAACCCCTTATCGCTTTGTGATTCTGTAACACCCTATCAGTCAGTTTGGGTCACCAGACCTGCCCAGGCCTCCCCACAGGTGCAAACCCTCCTGGGGCAAACAACCCAGTCAGCTGACCCTGGTTGCCATGGCAACAACTGTACACAGGAGCCTCCCTCACTCAATAGGGAGTGGGCCCTGCTCCACCCCACACTGGGCCACGTACTGTTACACAACCATTTAATCTCTTGCTGCATTCTGAAGTCTACTGTAGGAATGTAAGATTAGAGCAGCTATGAAACTGAGGAAAAAATATAATCTGTGTTTTACTTAGACATAATATAAATGTTTTGAGAAACTGACCCCAAAGAGAAGGATCATTAAGCATGACACTACTAGCCACCCTAAAATACCACTACACTTCTACTCAAATATGAAACCTGTGGCTGTTGGATGTGTACATGGGGGTTGGACTAGATGATCTTTAAAGGTCCCTTCCAACGCAATCCATTCTGTCAGCCATTGTAGTCAAGTTTCCAAGCCAAATGGGACTGCCTTAACAGAAAGGCTAAGTTACTATTAAGCAGTCTTAGGAGACTGGTCACAAACACATGACAACAATTTTAGAGAAACAAAGTTTCAGCCTTCTGCTTAGCCCTATGCTAATTTAGAGAAATTACTCCATAATAACAGAATTCTCATGGCAGCAATTTAGGTTAGCATCAACGGTAACCACCTTAAATGTGCTTCCAAAATAGTCCTATAAAGGACCGCTGCAGCAGTTACTTACAGTTCAAGTGAAAAGGGAACATAAAGAAACAGCTTTTGGAAGTACAACCTCATTAATACTGAGGTCAAATACTTGAGTTCCTGAGGATTCTTAAGTTTTAGCTCTTTCCAACCAGCTGTTTTACAGCTGCCTTACCTCTGCCTCTACTGACTTCCTGCCTCCCCACCTTTTAAGCCACATGCCTGTGCTTTCAGCAGCTTACACCTTATTAAAATACAATATTTTGAAAAAAGTTTCATACATGAACTCATTGAGATAAAAAGCTCTCCAGTCATTTCAGTAAATGTACAGTACGTTTTTGAGAACTTACTGGGTTTTGCCTCAAACTAAAAAGCCTGGGCTAAGATTCAGCTACTGAAGGTAGCAAAACATAACTGATCTTGACAGGACAGAAGCACAAGAGCCACCATTACCATTTGACATCAAGAAACTTCAATAGAAGGAGCAATTTTAAAGTTGAAGCACACACTAAAAAAAAGGAGAAAAATGGTTTGAAGCCCACCTAGAAGGTTTAGAGAAAATGTACATTAAATAATCTCTTCCAGACAATTGTATTATAATACTCAGTAGTCTTTTTTAGTAAAAATAACCAAGATACATGAGAACTAACAATAAAAGGGTATCTTTCAAATAAACGTCACTCTGTTCCAAAAGCAGGGCAATATAGAACAACTTCTGGTGTCTTAGGTCTCACAATAAAAGTAAATATAACCAGCTAAAGTTCATGAGCATAAGAGTCTGGTAATTAAGAAAAGATACAGTAGAAGCAGAAAAGCCTAAAAGTCAGCAAGCAAAGTATAAAGAATTCTCAAGATAAAGGGCAGTTCAGAAAAGCTACATAAATAGTCCACAGAGGTATTAACCTAAGGGTAGGAAAATCATGGAGGTTTACATCACAGAGCTCTAAATGGAGAAAGTTCCTTGGACTTCAAGAGTCAGCAGGCATTTTAAAGTTGTAATTCAATGGTCACAGGTCCATCCAAAGGATTCCAAGAAAAAACTGTTATGACTTGACTTAAAATCTGCCTCAGGGTCAAAAAATGCAGTAAGTACTTTGAAAAGTTTGAGAGGTCAATGTATTGCTGTCCTCACATATACAGAGCTCAATGATACTAAATATTAAAAAAAAAAAAATCACTGAAGATACTTACAGAATAGTTACATGTGCATGCATAGTTACATGCCACATGACAAAAAGCACAGTTCTTCAATGACAGATTTCCATAAGGAGTCACCTTTTTCTAATTTTTTCCACATCAGTTAAAGGCTTAGTTAGCAGGCATACAACATCAAATGCAACAAGTGTTACAAATTACCAGAATTAAGAACAGAGAACTTATGCAAGTTTATTAATGCACTATTCCTCCACATCTTAAGTACTGTGTACAGCTCTGGTTCTCTCTCCATTTTAAAGAAGATAGTACAAAAAGTTCAAGTAAGAATTACAAGGATGACAAAAGATTTTTAAAAAGTTTCCATGCAAGGAGGAGTTAGAAAAACAAGGACTCTTCAGAGTAGAAGAGACAAATTTAGAGGATGGAAATAAGTTTTGAATAGGTAGTTCACTTTGACTTCTAGGCAGAAAAGTAAAGAATATAAAATTTCTCAATATACAGATCTCACATTTGTGAATTCTCCATTAGAAGTAAATAGAAGTATTCAGACTGCTTTGATGCCTTAAAATGTATTACTAAAGGTGCTAATGAGGTAGAAAATGTTCCACATTGTGTCTCTTACTTCCTAGGAAACTCTTCAGGACTCTCAAAAACTGTATTGAAGCACTGAGACCCTGCTTCAAAACCTAACTGGATATGATCCTGGGCAACATGCTCTAGTTGGTTTCTTCTGTAAACAAGAGTTGGACTAGATCATCTCCAGAGGCACCCTCCAGTCTTGATTCTTCTGTGATTTGCTTCTCAAAAAGCCTTACCACACCATGGTGTCGCTTGAATTACTACATATGTACACATGCACACATATGCAGTTTTCAAGTCCTGCTGAGCATGAAATTGTGTTGTGCACATGACTGTCCATTAAAATCTACAGAATCTTCAGCTGCAACAGATGCTGATGACAAAAACTTAATTTCAAGATTTAAAATGGGCCATACTGTGGCAAAAACCTAAGCACCCCTGACATTAAGGTATCCACAAAAACACAACCAGCTTATGTCAGAAGATCTAAAACTACTGCACTATTTACAAATAACTGAAGAGTATTTAGAAAACTATAACATGGAAGAAGCTGAAAGCCATTGTTTTGCAGCCTCAACATGGAGGATGGAAAACTCTTGAGAGTTCAGCACCCTATCAACATAACAGAGTACACAGGACTAATATTGTCAAGTTACAGCACTTTGAAATGCAAGGCCTAATGTCAGATGTCATTACATTAACGTTATGGCTTGAAACACTCCACACAGAAGTATTAAAAGCACTTGAATTCTTACCAAGGCAGTCAGTTTCCCTGCTTCCCCCTCTCTTGCTGCTCCTAAGAGTTCTTCCTCCAGTTTCCTTTCTTGTGTCCTTTCCACTGCTATTAAAAAAAAAAACACACACCAAATTTAAGGTCTGTCTCAAAGTATCAAGTATATATAAGACCACAGCATTCAAGTAACTCTATCAAAACAAGTCTAGAGAAACAAAAGTTTCCAGTATTATTTATTTGGGACAGGTATACATGGAATACTTATTCAGATAAGTCTGTGTCAGGACAAAAATTTGCTAAAAAACATGTACATATGTTTGTTTTGTTGGGTTTTTTGGTGGTTTTGTTTTTGTTTTTTTTTAAACACTTACAACACAACCCCACTCCCTAATAAAAGGGAAAACAGGAGGACTACATGACACCCCCATCAGATCTTCCCTGTGTTCTTTCCTGTTGTTCTTCTACCCTTCCTCTCCTTCTACAGAAATTTTATTATTCTCTAACAATCCAGCAGATAAGCAGAGGACTTATCTGTGCACTTGCATGTAGAATCAGAAGAGAGATCACTTTGCACATATAGTCTGTGGTATTAGACACAGAGCTTCAGCAATACTCAGGAGTATCACATAATAATACCAGGAAGTAACACAGTTCTTGAACTCTCCAAAGCTATAAGCAGTGAGCCCATAGAAGTGTTCAGACACCATCTCTCTGATTTTCAACACCTGTGAAGCAATGGAGGAAACAAGGGGAAGAGTTTTTACTTTTTTTTTCCTCCTTTTGACATAACCTCCAAGACTGCAATAGCAAGTCCTTAACTTGATCAAAAACTGTGTCTCCAAGTCACTTGCAGACATATTGTGGAAAAAAGCCTCAAACTGTCAGTACTGCAGACAAGAATCCAAAACGGTAACTTTTTTTTCCTTTCTAAAGACCAGATTTAAAGAGAAAATTCAATTGAGCTTCTGTAACTTGCAAGAGAAAAATCAGCTTTTAGAACGTGCAAGTGTTGAAAAAAAGCAGGCTATGACCTCTTAAAGTTACCTTCCAACATATTCCTTATGTCTTTATCATGAGTAACTTCTTTTGCGGTCTCTCCACTCCCATTAACAATAGAAGTATCAGCATTATGCTGCAAGAGTAACATCACCACCTCCTGGAAAACAATTTGAAAAACACTGGTTATTTTTCTCTGCTATGGCAAGGCCACAATCAGGCTTTCCAGCTATTGACATCCTGTAAGATGAGCTGCGTAACAGCTTCTCACCACTGCTGACTTACAAAAACAGGAAGGGATGTTTCAGGGAGATTGAAGACTGGGACTAACTGCAGCCTTCGCTCTCACATCAGTCAGACTGAAGGAACTAGCAGGAGATTAGTTATAGCTGAAGAGACCCACTCTGATACAAAGCTGGTATACTTGGCATCAATACTGAATTTGATGGATAAAAATAGTAGGATTGGCTCTTTTGGTAAGAGACTAAGTAGCCACTCCTTCAGAAGGGCCAAGAGGTTATCCATAGAGATACTACTAGTTAGGCATGTAGAGAACAATCAAACTAGTCTCACATTACAGGCCTATAAAAAGCACTTTAGTTCTAATTTTGCATGAAGAAACAGCACTTCCAGACACCAAATGGACCCGTGTGTCCTAATTAATAGGGGTTCTTTCCCCCCTCCAGAAGCCATTAAGATGAAAATAGTATGATTTCTCTCAATGTAAACATGCTGTTAGAAGGACTACTCCTTTCACTGCTTCAAACATACAGGGCACAAACACAAATTAATCTGTTGTATTTTAGCAGTAGACAGGAGATTTTACACTGGTTTCCATGTGGTAATTAGCACCTGCAGCTAGAGGTAGCAAATGGTTCAGCATTTTCTGACACACAGCAGAAGCAGAACAGAAGGAGCATCAGTTAGTTACACAACTGATGCACAGTGCTACAGTGGAAAACGACGATTGTTTCTGTCTGCCAGCAAAATCTTCAACAATAAGAAGTTAAAAAATAAATTTGATAAAGTATACCAAGGAAAACTATGGGCCAGTCTTCTGCTTCAAGAAAAGATATTGTACCATTTTTTTTTTTGGACAAAGTTATACCAGCTAAGCAATATGCCTACTTCTTTTGAACGCATTGTACCAAAACAGACAATAAGTCATTTCTAGACAGTGTAAAAACATCTTTTTGAAGTGATCTCATTGCTAGTATTTCCTTACTAGTTCCATAATTGAGGTTTAAAAAAAAATAAACAAACAGAAAAGCAAACATACTTTACCTTACGTCCTGTGAAAGCTGCACGATGGAGTGGAGTGTCCCCCATGTCATTCAGCACATTCACATCTGCACCAGCCTAAACAACAAAACCAAAAGACATCTGAATGTCCTTCCAACAAGAACTACATAGCTATTCCACTGACTGAGGGGAGGGGGAGGACAGGACACTAAGGCAGGCCTCATGGCAAATCGGATCAGAACTCTAACACAGCCATCCTGGAAACAAAGATAAGTATATATGTAAGATTCATAACCAGCAATCTATAAACTGCTTGAAAAAGGAAAAGCCTCCTATGTTTTTTCTAGGCATCTCTCTCACTTCTCACCAGCCTCCCAGTGCTCCTGATTTAACAAGTGTCATTCTCTCTAAGCACATATTGCTGCTCTTTCACTAGAAGTGAAAACTTCCCCATCAGCATTAAGATCGTACCATCTAAAACTTAACCTTTTGTCTCCTCCCTTTTCTCTTCTACAATCTTTGTCTTGAATCTCCCTTCCTTGTCACATAACTCATACTTCTCTGAAAGTAAGACTGCTCACACAGATATTGTTCCAGGAAACCAAGAAATCCTACCTTTTTTTAAAGTATTTCTTCTACACCACTTTACCTAACCTCTCAAAAAGTCAAAAAGAGGGGAGGACATATATAACTTTATCACATATGTTTAGATCACGTAATTTAGCCAGATCACCACTGCCTGCCTGAAGTTAACTGGGGAATCTGACCCTAGTTCCAGAGCTCTGTTTCTGGTAATGCCTGGTTCACTCGCTCTTTGAGTGCAAAATCTAGGCACAAGTCCACAGATACACCTATATAGCCTAGCTTTCAGGAGGTGAACAGCCTCCTATATTATTCCACTTATTCTTGATACCTTTCAAGGGCCCTATCAGCAGAGAAGAAAGTTCTAAGTTACACATAATCTTCCAAGTCTAGAACTGTTGATAAATGCATAAAGTGATGAAACTTTACCTTTTATTTATTTATTTATTATTATTTATTGTATTGATCTCTTGGATTGAGAGCAGCATTCTCTCCTAAGCAGATGTGCAGGCTAGAGAGGAACTTCTCAAAGAAATCTCAACTTTATTTCTTGCTTTAAATTATGGCTTTATTCTGAATGAAACTCAAGTTCAGATTAGCTATCTGAGTCTGAGGCTGCTTAGCATGTTTCTGCCATCTACAACAAAACTTTTCCAACAGGAATAGGATATAACACAGGGTTAGTTGAAGCTACTCTTAAAAAAAAAAAACCACTCAGTCACAAACAACTGCAAATGCTGTGCAGATGTGGCTATCAAGATACAAACAGGTCAGCTTTGACGACACAGATTCATAATTTCAAAAGTTCATCAGGCAGTTTGTTATTTCTTTCTAACATCTTTGAAATA
The DNA here is from genome assembly GCA_026546715.1 of Gallinago undulata. Lineage (NCBI taxonomy): Eukaryota > Metazoa > Chordata > Aves > Charadriiformes > Scolopacidae > Gallinago > Gallinago undulata. The sequence goes on from JAOTQQ010000012.1 coordinate 105,879,426, forward strand.
TTGAGTCAAACTATGCTAGCCCACACCTGGAAAGAAACACTAACAAGTTACTTTGCACAGAATTCTGGACATACTTCTATGAACAACATCCAGATGCAGATACTGAGTTGTAGATAGGTTAAAGTGTTTCAAATTTAAAGAAAAAAGTGAAATTGCCTAAATTATATACTTTATGTATATAATATATAAATATTACGTATATAGATACTAAATATTTATATAATATATAAATATAAATGTATATAAATAATAACAGCTTCTAGCATAACAAATAATCTCCTGCCTTATACATGGAGGCAAATAGAAACATACCTTCAGCAAGTCATCTACCACAGCCGTGTGTCCGAAGTAGCACGCTAGGTGAAGAGGTGTCCAACCCATATTAGATTTACTTCTGCCTAAAAGACAAAACAGGTAAATTAAGTTTTGATCACACAGTACAAAAAAAATCTTGTCAAGTGACATGGATGATCATTCTTCACAATAACAGAGGAGCAAGGCAGCTGGAAGCATCAATACTATTAACTTCATCTGAATTACTGAATTGGGATACAGTCTGAGACTGTTAGATTCAAACCTACAAAATCCTTCTGAAAGGAGAAAGTTTTCATGTAATACCTTGCTCTTCAACAGTAGACATATTTCTCTCATTTATCAAAAAACCCAGTTTGGTTCATCTGATTTTATATTCTGCACAGAAATGAGAGGTAGGACAACACATCTTTCCAAACAGGTGATTCAAATCTAATATCAGGATTTTTTGTGGTCTTGTGCTTGTACTCAATTTTAATAAAGATAGCCTTACTAAGTATCATGATTTGAAATCTTTGTGCACTGCAGAACTCATGTACCATCTACAACTGTACGCCTATGCAGGAAATGATAAGCATAAGGAGGAAGCAGGCACAGAAGTAACCACGCAAAGGAAATTATCGTTTATGATATAAAGAGCATGTAAAGCATGCCCTGGAAGACTGGCTGTACAAATGGAATTCAGTAACTATCCTACAATCATTTCTTTAAAAGCAAAATATTATAAGTATTAGATATTACTAATTTAACAACTCGTGCTACTTTCCAGTTGCAACACTCAATTGTACTAAGCAAAGTTGATTTGAGCTTTGTTTTTATTAAGCAACAGACCCACAGCATTTCACGTGGCACCTAAAAGCTATCTTTTTGTTTTCGGAAGCAAAATGAAAGTGAAGCATTAGAAACTACACCATTAAAGCTTTTCCTTTTCACGTATCCTCAAGCATTGATATCTGCAACACATAACATAAGTTTGCCCTGAGGGGACAAGCCACTAGCACATAGGAAATGAGAACTCCTGGTCTTGCAAGTTCATCATTCTTTCTGCTCTCTTATTACAAATTCACATTAGAATGTGGTTCACAGCTGAAATATTTTCCCCATTTCTTATAGTTGTTTCCAGCTAACATTGTTCCCCTCTATTAGCTATTTCTTTTGTTATTTGGCTTGCTTTCTTCTCAACTCCTGCTGTTGTAAAACCTGTCTTGTCTTTCCAAGGGTAAGCTTGTATCTAAGGCTGTGCTCTAGATTCACAAGTGTGAAGTCTGACAAGAGCGATCCCAAACATCCTGATTTCAGCCAAAGTGAAGGAAGAGAAAATTGTTCCAACCCCAGATTTAGTTTCTCCTCATCCCAGTCTAGCCTACAGAGTTCCTGCTGTATAAGCCCATCAGTCACGAGTACCAGAGAAGATAAATGCTGTGCAGATCACTATTTCTGTGGCTATGCATGCTGGATAACATACTAAATTCATCCCTCAGTCCAGTAAGGAAGAAGCTTCTTTCAAAGAACACAGAAGAGGTCCAAGTTGCACCAAATTCATACAATTAGTCTAAGACAGTCATTACTTACAGCATTGACAAGACAGTGCTGCTGCCAAAGAATTCAGTCATGAAAAAAAATAATCAGGAACCCGGCCAGATTTGTAATTCTTACTGAATAAAGTGCCTTGTTCTGCATCCACTCTGAGTGTTTGCATTGCTGGTGTTAGCTGACCAGTTGCTTCCCAAGCTCTTGAGGTGCTTGCTACTTCTCTTCAGGTGATCACAAGTGTTTGCACTTATTTTAATTATTATTTTAAACCAGGACATCACTATACCAGGGAGAGTGCAAGGATAGGAACGTAGAATAAACACAACAACAAAAAAATTCCCCTATCCCTCCCACCCAGTTTTTTGCTTTGATGCCAATTAGCCATTTGTTTAGAGAATGGAGACAAACTAGGCAGTTACCTACTGGTTGTGGTCTGCCAGGCTACTGTAGAGTCATTCAAATGTATATTTTGGCGTAACACACTGTTGACGATTGACCTTATTTTACACTTGTCTTACTTTGCAAAGTTCTAGATATTCTATTTTCTTCTACTTAAGTAGAAAAAGCCCACATAGCCTTAGAAAATGTTATCATTTTGGATGAAACCTAGGTTTAGTGCTGTTTTAGCATGGATACCTTCTTTTGAAACTAGTGAACCTATAAAACTGGAAATGGAAGTTCACACCATTTGGCTGGATTCTCGTCAAGCAAGTTTTGCTTATCTGCAAGCACCAACTGGCAAGAATCCAGTCACAACAAAAGAAGTAGGAGAAGCCTGGATTTATTTTCTCTTCCTTCACTTTGGCTGAAATCAGGACGTTTGGGATCGCTCTTGTCAGACTTCACACTTGTGAATCTAGAGCACAGCCTTAGATACAAGCTTACCCTTGGAAAGACAAGACAGGTTTTACAAGATGTAAAGGTAGGCTTTGACACCCAGGCACATTAATGTGTCAGACTTACATCTTCCAGGGCGTGCTCTGGGGGAAGTTCACACTACCTCCAGTACTGCCTCCCACCTGCTCTGAAAATACTTTATTCAAAGCCAAGTGGCATTGTCACATCAGACACAAGTCCTGAAGGAACAGCTGCAGCACTGAAGACATTCCCCGTACCCTGAATTTCTAGGGATATCTGATTATCCAGAAGGTAATGACAGAAGGACAAGAGGCTGTAGGGAAAAGAAGGAAGATTGAGCGTTGCAAAAAGTCAGTTACAGTCTACAGCCTGTATTTTAGTTAATAATCATGTGGTTGTGCAGTTACTATCTGGTAGTACTAACAGATCAGGACATAGTGGGTTTGGCAGTGAGGAGGCAGAATGGCAGGGGCAGTCATACCGCAGATGCTGGCCGGCTTGAATTTGTCTTAGACTATTTCCAGTTGCACACTTCATGGGAACGGAGTGATTGAAATGGTCAGTCTCTAAAAGTGACTGTGGAAGAACAGAGATTTAACTCTGAAGTTCCATACAACCAGAACAATCCACCCATAGAACACTTTAGTTACGCTTCTGTGTCCTCTAACATTTAGAAGAGCCAAAGAACAGTTATTGCACTGTCTATGGATTCCACATTCAGAATTTTCTTGTTTAACCTCAACTATCACTGGCACGTTCCCTCTAGTTTCCTAGACCTTCCATTAGCAAGCATGTATTGGCTGGCTGACCATGTATTGCTAAACCAGAAGAGTAACAGCCAAGCACCATCTGTCTTTCCCTTTATTAGCCAAGTCTCTTCTACTTGGCTGCAAACTTTCACAATACAAACAGTTAACTTTCTGTAGGAATGCTGACCAGAGAGCACTTTGCTTGACAATACAGGACTGCAGATTGCAGCTGTTTAGACACTACTCACAAAGTCATGAGTATTTGCAAAGGACATGCTTGTGAGGGTGGAAGGAAGGAAGGGAAGGAAGACTTCACCAAGCTCTATCTAGTTCCCCTTTAAATTATGAACTAGCTCCCTGAAGATGAAGTATCAAGGGTTTGGGTTTCACAACTTGTTTTTTTGGAGGTAAGCACATTAACTATTGGGAAAACAAAGACATGGCTGAGTAGTCAAACAAAAGAATGAGTAAATGGATGATTAAGAACTAGAGTTGGGAAAGGGCTAGATAACAGGCTTCCCTGCTCTTTAGGGCAAGGTGTTCCCTCTGTCATGTCTGAGAGGAAGCACAGTTGCCCTGTCCCTTTGCAGCACCATCTTCTCTGTGCTGCTTTTCAGTTAAACGGTGAACAAAGAAATACTAGCCCATCTAGGAAGTGGGATACACATCCACTTTTTTGAAGCAACCAGAAACATACTCACATGAATAGAGAAATAGAAAGCTACTAAGTGTATAAAGAAATACGGCAACCTGGGACTGCCAACAAGGTTGCAAATCCAGCCCCAGTTTAAAGGCTTAATGTTCAACAAGTTGCTTAGCTGTAACTATGTTACCTATGCATGTGAAAAACTTTAATGTTGGCCAAAAACCCAGACACAGATGACTAGCAGTTTTACTTTATTTTCCCAAGTAACCTAGTATACTACTAAAAGTAAAAAGTATACATTTCTCCCAACCATTCCTGCAAGTGGCAAGAGATGTAGCTGCTGATCCTACATGATCATGAGACATGGGCCTAAAAATAATAATAATAATAATCACACCTAGTAGAGCTCAAATAAACTACCTGATCTTCTACGCAGCCTGGTTGGAGACTCTTTACCTTCTTAAATCATCCCCTGGCACCATAGTCTATTTTGTTTAGTATTATAGAGCTCCAAAGATGGTATAAGCATGAACAGAGGCAGAAAGAGGTACTGATTCTTTGTCTTGTTGACATTTCTAGCTTCTGTGAATTTCTCTTGAGGTTTTCTGTACAGTACAATTATCCGTACTCTGCTTTTATGATCTCTCCCCTATGCAACAGGGGTCTTCAGAGTCATTGGGTAAAAGCAATTGTATAAGCACTTTTTATTACTCTACTAAGGACTCCAAAGAAAGCAAGGTTATACTATCAGTAACAGTTTCGCTACTTGTGGCTACAACAGTGAGATTACGAACATTTAAGGGAGGCTACTAACCTTTGCAGTTGATATCAAAGCCTATTTCTCCTTTGTTCATGGTGTCCAACAGCTGTTTAACTTCTTCAGCATTTCCATTTCTAGCATCATGGAGAAGCTGCTGCTCTGCTTCAGTACTCATCTCTAATAAAGATATGAAAGAACCAATTTTGCAAGGTCTTATGTTGCTATAAGTTACAGCATAATATTATGTCACTTTTTTCCCTTATTTAATATTAACACCAGTATAAGAAAGTTAATTATTTCCTATACAGAACACTTTTAACTTGCAAGCTGTTTTCAATTGTTGAGCACCCAGTCATGCCACCAAGAGGCATTAAAATTCCTCAAAAACAAAGTAGTTAAATGACACAATACCCATGTTCTTGCTTCTCAGTTTTCTTGGTTCTAAGCATGCCTTGAGAGTTGGAACTTCATGCCACACACAAGGCAAACTTTGCTACAAGCATAACCAGTAAGCATTTAATTTTTCCTTGTAAAGTTTTCACTTTTACCTCTTAAGGCTTCTAAAGGCAATAAAAGAAAAAAGAAAAAAAAAAACACCAAACAACAAAAAGCCTTTTAGCCCAAGTATTTCTTCAGAATTAACTGACACTTATTTTGACTAGCAGCCCAGGGGAACAGAATGCATCTTCACATGGAGGTCCCCAGATATCTCAGTCATTGATGTGATCAGTTCTTGAACTCAAACACCTGACCCCACCTCCAACTCTGACCTGAAGGGGAGTCAGATACTCATTTTTGTAGACTTGACCTTATCTTTAAGTACTATAGCACAATATAATGACGTTAACATGCAACTGTAAAACATAACTAGCTAATTCTCCTTTCATTGCTATTGAGATAAAAGAAAAGGTGCATTTACATCTTTCAAAGAAAGGAGAAAAAGCAAAACCTCTTAGCATTGCTCTTAACAGCTCTCTAATAGACAAGGAGGCTAAGACCTTTGTACAAGTGATACTGCTACTTACTAGGTCTATCAGTGAATACAGTTACTAAGTGATGCCTTGACCAATCTTTTCACACTGACAGAATCACAATCTGAAGTTGTTTTGATTTTTTTTTAAATGCTGTTACAACAGCTAGACGCAGACACAGCACAGCTCAGCACAGGCAAAACCCAACTTTAATGTCCCATTCAAATATACTGCTTTTAGGAGGTGTCAAATGATTTTAAAGGTAGCCTTAAAAGACTGTGCTGTAACACACAATTTACTGCTGCTACAAACAACAGTACAATAAGAGGCTGCCCAAATTTAGCGTCTCCAGTTCAGCATCTTCACCTGATGAACTAGATTTACCAGATCCTGCAGAATCTAAAGTCAGTTAATGCAAAGAACTTTCCTGGCCTCGCTTAGTTTGCTCTCCTATACTAGCAGAGGCTTTGATTGGTCCCACAACCTGCTTACACTCTGGTGCATTGGACAAGCAGCTTGATTGCACTACACATGCTCTTCAACTAACATAAGATGAGAAGCCACTCAGCAAGAAAAGAGACAGTGCGAACACTGGGTAACCAACAGAAAGGCCTGTACAGTGGCAGATCTTGTACTATTTAAGAGAATATTACAGAAGCCTAGAACATGACACACTGCCAATCAGCAAAGGGAGAGGGGGAATTAATTCTCAAAGAATTTGCAAGAGACTAAGCAAGCCCCTTCCAGCATGTTTCAGAATAGACCACTCAGTCACCTGCAACCTCCCACAGACACAGGATAAAAAATGCTTTCTCCAGCAGTGGTTAGACAACACTCGTTTGTGCCTGCTTTTCATTTCTACTAGAAAACAAAACAGTACTAGTCCTTCTAGTAATGCTTTGAGCCCTGAAGCAACCTGCTCCTTTAAACAGGAGTCCATCTGCTTGTCTGAGGCAGCACAGCACAGCTTGTTGTTACTGGGGAAGTTATAATTTTCCTCAGCAAGTCAGTTCTATCAGTGTCTAGAGAAAGACCAAAGTCAAATATGTTAGTGTATTATCAGTCTGTAATACTTTCTCTGAAGCAGAGTGATACTGTTTCAGGGAGACACAGGATGCAGCACAGAGAATCATACAGACAAAAGCTAAGCGGATAGTTAGAGCTCATTTTGCTGACCTACCCATTGAGGATAGGAAAAAAAACAACACCACAAAACACCCACAAATACAAAATAACCAAAACAAAGCAAAGCTCATCCTTCATTTTCACCCCCTCCTACACAATCTCTCTTTAGCCATGTCTCAGGTGAGAGAAACATAGTCCTATTGTTAGGAGTATTCCACATACAGAGCAGTTGAATAGCAATGCACTTTCAACATATTAAGAACCTGCAGTTTCCATTTGATATTGATGAGAAGGAAAAGACTGCTTGGGAAGGCAACCAAGAAACCTATCCAAATGCACAACTCTTGAATGCAGCAAGGCCAGTTATGTGCATGAGCAGAATCTTAAACTATTTAAGATACGCAGAAAGCTGAATCACTGTGTAAAATTACTTGCACAATCTTTTTTCTCACCCCAAATAGTCACTAGGTTAAAAATCACCGATTCGTGATATTACAGCAAATATTAGCAGTACAGTGACAGGCATAGTAAAATGGCTAAGAAAGGTCTGTCTATTTCACTGGTTTAGCCCCCAAACACTTTGCTCTTTAGGCCAAGCCTCCAATTTCAAATACACTTTGTAAACTTGAAGCATGCAGTGATGCAGAAGAATGACTGGCTGGCAGTTAGTCATAGTTAGGAGGATCATTCACATGAAAATGTTCCTACAATTGGAGCTGGAAAGTGAATCTATGTCCGGTTACTCAAACAAACGATACAGAACCTAAAGTTTTAGCTAACAAGCTAAATGAAGCTGGCAGCAAAGGGGCTCTTAACAGAACAGCATAATCTTGAAAATACTTTTTTAAGCAATGGGATTTGCTCTATAATGGAGATGAGCGACCACCAACAGAAGTTTGAATGGCAACTTTAGAATACAGAAAGAAATCTATACACAGGCCATCAAACACTATGCACTTCCAACTGTACTTCGTACACCCGTACTCCCCTGCAGACTGGGGCTTATTTGGTCACATGACCCATGACCAAGAGAGCTCCCAAATCCCTACCCACCACTTCTGAGATACTGAACCAGATCAACACTGAAGGAAAAACTTAACAGCTTAGTTTGGATTTATTAGCTGTAAGATACTACTAGCAGGTTAATTGATATGAATTATGCTGCCTATATGCAAAGCTCTTTATGAGAGCAGACAGCTGCTCTGTCAGTGGTGTTGCCATCATTACCTTATTCCACTAATCAGCTGATATATGTTCACATCTCATCTTTATGCCGTGCACTGTTGAAAGTGCTAGGCTCTAGGGTCACTGGTATTCCATAAGGAGACAACAGAAGAACAATATTTAGTGTTATATATGCAGCCGAGATGTGACTGCAAGGCACTTTTGTTGAACTCATTAGGACTACCGGAACAGTACCTGACTTATCAATCTTATCCTTTAAGAAGGTATAAAGAATAGCATTCAGATGTTCCACTTTTATCTTCCTCTATGAGACCTATGCCAGAGTGGTGTTCTCATGCTATTAGAGTATCTGTCTTCACGCAGGCGTTGTTTCCACCACAGACTAAAAAATCCAGTTTACCATCCTTCCTGCAGGCCTGCTTACAGGAGCTTTGAAGAATACTTAAACACAAAGGGTGACCTGCCGTGGTTTATCACCAGCCAGCAACTAGGACCACAGAGCCGCTCACTCTTCCCCCTTTCCTCCCCCTACCCCCAGGTAGTAAGAAAAGGGAGAAAGGAAGGGAAAGGAAAATAACATCATGGGTTGAGATAAAGACAGTTTAATAGAACAAGAATAGAAAAGGAAAATAACAATAATAATAGTGAAAGAATATACAAGATACAAGTCACTCTCACCACCCAGTGAATTGGTTCTCAAGTCCAACCTGAGCAGTGATTGCGGACCTGCCCCCAGCCAACCCCCATTTATATACTGAGCATAATGTCCATGGCACAGAATGTTCCACTGGTCATGCTGTTGTTCTGCCTATATTCCTCCTCAGCTTCTATGGAAAGGTAAAAAGAGTCCTTGAAAAGTATAAACATTGCTTAGCAACAACAAAAATAATATTCATTATCAACACAGGAATATTAGGAAGAAAATTAACTCTTTCCCAGCTGAAACCAGGATACCACTTAACTACAGATATACAAACTACCAACTTTACCCAATTGCTAGGAGAGAGTCCAAGCAAAAACAAAAAAGCTGCTCTTCTCACAGGGTTAAAGCGCCATCCCTGACCATGGGCAGCATTACTGATATAACCCGCTTGTTTTTCCTTTGATTTCTTCTCCTGCTGAGGTCTCCTGCCATGTACACAGCCCAGAATCATGACAATGTATGCTAACGAGAATATGGTTCGTTTTCACTCTGCTGCAGCTTGACAAGCAGCAGAAACAGTACTGGCACTATCCAATGTAACATTAAGGCTCTGAGCCAGCAGCCACTGGTTGCAAAGGAAGCTCTCGATTCGTGACAAACAGTAAGGTTGTCAAAAAGCACAGCACTGGATAGTAATTCAGGAGATCTCCCTCTAGCAATGAAAATTAGATTGCTGTAGGAAAGGATGATACTCGCTCAGGAAGACTTCTTATGTGTCCCAGCATGCACACGTTATGAAGTGATGCTTGTGAAGGAGGAGGACACAATGCACCAAACCACACAAACAGACAGAACCTGTCTGCAAACCCACAAACCACGCTGCACTGACAGGAGTTGCTCCAAGAAGAGAGAGTTGCAGTACTAGAAGCACGAGTGATGTTATCTAAAAGTAGTTGTTTTAATCTTCAGCTAAAGGGTTCTAGAAGTTAGAAGCTGAACATGCTTCTACGACAGTCTCATGATACTCTATGTGAAAGCACCACCTATTTAAAATAAAGTGGTTGTCTGCTCAAGTAGCAATTAGGACGGATGCACGTAACACAATATCTGCTTAACACCATTGCCAAGGCAATAACTATTTAAACTAATCCTCGTTCCTAGGCATCTCCTGGCTGTTTTCTGCACATAGCTTAGCTTTGCTACATCAAAGGCTTTCTTTCAGCCCAGCAGCTCTGAATAAGCTCACCACAGCCAGTGCAAGATCTTACCGGATCAGCAGGCAAAGCACCCTTCCAAGCAAATTAACTGGAGTTCTCTGCCTACATGGAACGGAGCAGCTCCTTTTGGTACCGGTACCCAAGCTCTTGCTTGTTTAAGGCGACAGGCTCACAGGTCACGGCCACCGCGCTTCTTGCCTGTGGGGAAAGATGGGTTCAGACGGGACCACCACAGCCCAGTGGTACCAACACACACCCCCACACCCCCCCCGCCGCAGCTCCACCACGGCTATGGGGCAGATGCAGGGAGGAGGAGGAGGATAAAGGGCCACCCGCGCACCACAGCAGGCCACAACCCGCCCCCCCCGCAGCCTCTGCTTCCCCTCCTCAGCCTCAAGCCAGCCTTACTTTGCTCCCCCCCCGCCCCTACAGCGGGCGGATCACCGGGTGGGAGTCCCTGAGGGAAGGGGGTCTGGGGAGCAGCGACACCCCTCACCTCACCCCCAAACGCCCTCCCGGAGACCAGCGAGAAGGGCTGGCGGGGCACGTACCCCCCTCACTCAGCACCAGGCCGGCCCGGGCCCGGCCCGGCTACCCCGCCGTGCCACCGGCAGCCGGCTCCGGCTGAACTTGGCGGGCAGCGCCACGCCGGCTCGGGGGCAGCCCCGGGGCAGAAGGGACACCGAGAGGCGCAATAACGGCAGCAACAACGCCGCCGCCGCAGGTGGACCCGTCTCCTTCCCCCCCCCCCCCCCCCGCAGTGCCCCTGTCCTCTCCGCCACCCGCACCCGACGCTGCGCGGAAGAAAACACGCCCGGGGCGGGTGGGCTGACCCACCGCCATGCCTTGCCTTGCCTTGCCTCGCCTCACCGCTCCGCTCAGCTCCCGCCGCCGCCCGCCCCACACACAACACTCCCCTCCCAACCCCCCGCGCGGTGTTATACGCACCGGCCCCGCACGTGACCGGCGGCGGCGCCTCGGCCGGTCCCGTCCCCCACGCCGCGCAGGGCGGGCAGCGTGGGCTCCCGGCTGGGGCAGAGCTCCGCCCCGCCGCCGCCACCGTCACACCCACCCCCCACACCCCCCGGGGCCGGCCCGCGGAAGGGGTATTGGTGGCCGCCTCACCCCGGCACCGGGTGGGAGTAGGCGGCGGGGTGGTTCTGCGGTGTGGGGCCGGTCCCGGGCCGCGAGATCCGTGAGGGGTGAAGCAGGGCCCCGCGCCGCCCAGCCCCGGGAGGGGTAGCGGCGGCGCTGAGACCCCCGAGCTGCCCGGCAGGTCCTGCCCGCTTCTGGCTTGGGTTGGAGGGCTGCCGCGACGGGCGCCCGGCGGCCCACCCCCCCACAACCGCCCCGGCCCTGAGAGGCCCACCCTCACCCCAGCTCCCGCCTCGGCCCAGGGGAGCCCTGGAAGGGGGGAGAAGAGGCGGCGGGAAGGCGAAGAAGCTGACAGCAGGGTGGGTGAAAACGTCCCCCGAAAGAGGTGCGTAAGAGCAGCGCAATGGTGGATGGTTTACCGGCGGGAAAAAAGGGCGTCCTTGGAAGTCACTTTATGTACGTCTCGTACGCAACAGTGGTGCGAGTAAGAGGAACTTGAGAACACAAACGCAGCTCCCTAAGAACAGCCTAGCCAAAAACAACCCAAGAGAGTGAAGGTTCAGGTACTACTGGGGACAAAAAGCAAGGTACCACCTTGGTCCAAGGCTCTTTGGTCCACTCTTCCTTCCCATCTGTCTATCCTGCCCGAATTTATAATCCCCTACCCCTTTCACCTGAAGCCAGTTAACTGGCACCTGTTTTTCCTGCCTTTAGCACCTGAGAAGGGGTTTTGCATTTGGAAAGCTCCCACAGTGCCTTTGAAATCCTGCAGGAATTTTATTAAGGAGGCAAGGAGGGAAGCTTTGCAGTGTTGAGGCACGACCGAGTCTGTGTCATATGCAGAAGGAGTGCTGAAAAGGCAGAGCAGGAGCCACAGGTGCCATGAGAAACTATCTCAGAAGATTAGAATGAAACTTGTGTTCCATAAGTGGGCAAGTTTAAACCTGAGCAATTCTTGTGAAACTCTTGGGACATAGATAATGAGGCATGCTTCGTTTTTCTATATTGTCTATAGCTATGTATATTTTTAATCTTTTAACAATGAAGTACCAAGAGAAGAAAAGGAACAGTTCCACACCTGCAGAGATAACACAAATTTACCAGGTTGGGACTTCTCCTGCTTTTCATTACTTTAATTTAATTTATCTTAGTTAAGAGCCCTGCTTCCAGAGATGCTTCAGCAATAAGCATATGACATCTGAAAGGCTTTGGTCAAGGATCACATGCACTGTCTTTCTTTAGAAGCAGGTCTTCAAGTTGCCATCCTTAACCTGCAGAGCACTAGCTGCTTTGTGCCCGCATGTATATCGTTTCTTATGCTCTCGGCCACTCCTGTCAGTCAGGCTAAGCTTCTTTCCCTTTTTTTCTTCCTCTTGCTTCTGGCTTTGAGCCATCTTTCACAACACCGTAACTGCTCCCAGCAACCTCACCGTAAAATCCAGCATCCCTCCTTTTGCCTGTTTTGTATTATATTTACACACACAAACACTATACATACATTTATATTATTTCCTTCTATTTATTATAATTTTTGTAATAAAATGACAGTATTGGCATCCCCCTACTCCATAAGCCATTGCAATGCAGCACAGAGTCACAGCAGAGAGCTTTACCCCTCAGCCACTCTCTTATACTGTAGCTCCCTGTTCTGCACCAGAGAGCTGGGGCAACGAATTGAGAGAGGGTCAGGGCAGTTTTTTCCTTTGATCTCAGTAAGAAAGGCCCAACAGAAAATGGCTGAATAAAATACCTCTTTTAAAAAGACAGATTAGGGCAATACAGGTAATGAGTAAATCTTATGTCCCTTTGGTTGCTGTGAGTGCCACATTCCTGCAGCGTTGGACGGACCCTGGGTGGACTTCTCTGACAGCACAGATCCCATCCCTGGAGAGAAGCTCCTCCCTTGGTCAGCCAAGCTATTTTCATTTTCTCACAAGAAAACAGCTATTCATAAAGGATGTTTGCATGAGAACGCCTTGCTGTGCTTCTAGATAAAGGCAAGGCCACGCAGGTGGTGTAATCGCCTGCAGCAAGAGGGAGCTGCCCACACACTCCTCCGTGACAAGGAGCTGGTGGAGTTTATCCTGCAACCAAGAGGTTTGTGCAGCACAACACAGGGCTGAAGGCAGCACAGCACAAACCTGGGCCTGCTCAGTGTGTCTGTACTGTGGATCACTGCCTCCTCCATGTGCAGTGGTTTGCTGGTCAGGATGGCCACACTCCCCCTGCTTCCAGCATCTTCAAGGAGTGTGTTTTTCAGTGGTGTTTTGCCTCCTTGCACGTCCCAGAGTAATAACCCAGTGCGTTTTGGACTTTGAAGTGTGGAAATGAGAAAATCTGTGTGGCTGATATCAAAAATCCTTTCTGTTTTGAGCATATCTTTTATCCTTTTTTCCATGTCTCTGCATCAGTGATATACGAAATGCTTCCCATATTAGGGCTGAAGGCACTGGCAAACAGCCTTGCACGGAACTCACCGAACTGCTTTGTCAATGGTTTTCTCAGAATAGTGTATTTTACATCATGCTGTGTTCTGGGATGGGGCAATGAGAGAAGACGTTATGGCTCTCTACAACTCCCTAGAGATGTGTGGGTCGGTCTCCTCTCCCAAGTAACAGGCAATAGGACAAGAGGAAATGAACTGAAATTGTGCCAGGGGAGGTTTAGATTGGATATTAGGACAAATTTTTACACTGAAAGTGTTATTAAGCATTGGAATAGGCTGCCCAGGGAAGTGTCTGAGGCACCACCATCCCTGGAGGTATTTAAAAGACATGTAGAAGTGGTGCTTAGACATATGGTTTAGTGATGGTTTTTGTCAGCATTAGGTTGATGGTTGGACTAGATGATCTGAAAGGTCCCTTCCAACCTAGGCTATTCTATGATGGGGCAACCTGACTGCAGAATTCAAAGCTGTAAGGCCATAGCGCTTCCTGCAGAGAAACTTATTTAGGGAGGGAGCTTCTGCTGGTTGTAGTGCATAATCAACTAATTCAATTCATTGTTGCAGGCAGTCAAACCCTACGACTAGAAGTATTTCAGTTGGAAATTCTGAAGAAATACCACTCTTCCTTGCCATTACTTGAAAAATAAAAAAACCCACTATTGTGGTTGATGTCATCATTAGCAACTGTACAAACCAAGATGCTGATCATTTCTCATTTTGCAAGGTGCCATTGGCAGCTGGGAGAAGATGAGCAGCACTTTCCGACACCCCTTTCTACCTCTGCACAGTTGACCTAGGTTGCTACAGGTTTATCCAGGGGCCAACTAAGGAAGAACTTTTGAAAACATTTCAGACTTGTAAAGGGACAAGAATCCCTGGGCGTTTATATTGCTACCCCCCGCAAAACTTCATAATTTTTTTTATGATACAACAGTGCAACTCTTTATTGCACGGACACTTTGTTTTCTTCCTCTTTAGGCTAGAGCATACTGGTCAAATTTGAGATATACAACTGAGCAAGGGGGTGTACTCATGGTATGATAAACAGACGTAATAGATGATATGACAGGCTGCACGTATGTTTCCATGTAATAAAATGTTTAATGACTGAGTGTTTGTTAACTGAATAACAGCCATTGGACAGAAACTAAAAACTAGTTCCTTAGTAGCTTGCATGCAGCCCTGGTGCACTTCTTGAGAAAGTTGCTCCTCAACTCTGTTTGGAAAGCAGTGCGGCAAGAACAGGCCCTCCTCACATTTCCTGACTGATTTTACTTATGAGGTTGGCAAAAGACAGGCACAGGAGAACTAACTAATATGCCGACATGCTCACATCTTGCCCCTGGATTACTGAGAGCAACTTCCAGTGAGTGATGAAAGCAAATTTGCATGTTGTTCTTAGCTGCCTGCAACAGGAGTTTTTATGGATGCGAGTTTGTTGCTGATATTTATTTCATACTTTGCAAGAACTAACCATGTAATGTGGTTAATCTGTAGCTGGTGTTAGGCGGATTAGCTGCTGAGATTAGGAATGCTTTTTACTCCTCAAAGCAGCACTGAAGCAAGCTCTGGCAGTTTCTGGAGGTATCCTTCAGCAGAAAAAAAAATTCATATAATAAAGAAGAGTTCATTTTAACATGCCCTTTTTATCTGAATGCTGGTGCGGCAGGAGAAAATGTGAGAAATCACTGATCTTCTGCCAGGAGGTTCCTAAAACCTGCTAGCAGTTACCACTTTGTAGAAAAGATTTTGTATTTCTCTAGCTCTGTGGAAGACACTGCTATAGCCAGCACAAAACTGGATTGCAGCTAAAAGAGAAGAAACGTCCTTGACCACGGTGTAAGTGACCTGTACATATACTTCTCCTGAGTCTCACCAGGCATGTAGTCTTAGACCAAGATTTAGACTTGTTTAATGCACTTTTTTGTTCTTGTGATTGTATCCATTTGGTTTGGGTTTAGTTCCAAAATGATAAATTAGCTGCACGTGGAAAGCTTGTAATTATGAAACTTCTAGCTAATTTATGCCCATTTAGATCGCAATCTAGTTTTCACATCCCCATGAAACTGAATTCAGCTGAACTACTTTGTGCTTAGATGTATATATGCTCCTTAGTGGATGGTCCAGATTGAGATTTATATTGGATATAGAGCGGAAGCAACTGGAACATTAGAGAAAATTCTGTGTTTTGTTTGTAAGTTACTATAGCAAAATGCTCTCATTGAGCTATTATTAAGATAAAGCTGCAGTACTGGCAAAGCCTCAGTAGAAAAATCTGCTTAAAAACACAATAAAGAACTGAGGGTGTTCATTGATGGTACATAACATGACATTGTCCTTATTTGTTCTTAATCTTCCTCTTTTTTTTTTTTTTTTTAATAAAAAAGAAGTTGCAAATACACCATGTTGCTTGGCCTGTCGTATGCAAAATCAAGCAGGGTTATTGATATTTTACTCCAATGTTTTAGTTCTTACCTGTTTCTTAGTTTATATATTTCACTGGTGATTCAACCCTGATTCATCCTTCTATGTTTAACTACTGTGGCCCCATCAAAGTTAAAAACTCATTAAGCTCATCAGCTCTAGTGAAGTTAAGATTTCATTATGTATGTTTTTGTGTGATTTTTACTTACAAATAAGAATTCTTCACTCATATCAATGGTGGTATGTATTCTAATCAGCATTTACTTTGTGCTGTCAAACTCACTACTGTCTTCCTAGCATCATTTTTGTAACACCTTGGTTTATTATGCAAATCTAAAGTTTATAAGGTTTGGATAATGAAGTTAAAAAAATGACTCATGGAGATGAAAGAATTTGCAACAAATAAAGCTCACATGAGCTGAAGTTATATACATATGGAGAATGAACGTTTTCAGTGAGTTCGTTTTTCTTTATAGTAACAGAAAAATATGGCTATTTACCTCCCCCCTCTGGGCAGATTTGGTAGTAGAATGTAAGCAGTATTTAAATCAAAAAGCATTTCAGTTTAGTTTGGTTTGGGTTTTTTGTGTTGTTTTTTTTTTCTTTCAAAATTGTTTATACCTTTTACATGTATTGTATTTAAATGATATTATTCTTATTTATGCTTTCTGTGTAAATATTGCTTCCTTAACTATGAGAATCTTATTTGTATCTTGTTTATGCTTTTTGTGCTCTGGGATTAAATCCTGGTTCCAGAAAGGCATCAGTAATTACCCAGTGTATTATCTTGCCTTGAAAAGACAGAACAAAGAATTTTAATTCCCTGTAGTAATTTGGGCCACTTTCTGACCTTCAGGGTCTTTTTTTTTGCTTAATTGATTTGATTTGAGCTTTACATGTTTTCATTTGCTATCTATAGTTCACAAAGACAGAACTGATAGACCAAAGGTTAGATTTAGTAACCATTTTAAATATCAAAGTTCATGTGTTGCTGTGAAGAGTAGCAGTTTGGGATACACCTTACTATTAATAAAAGTGAGGTTCAGTGATGTACTAAAAGAAGACCCGAAATATTTCAGTAAACTCCACTATGCTGGTGTCTCAAGTTTGAAAGCTATTGCTATCTATTTCATATCCTACTTCAACAGAATTTTTATTTCAGACAGACAAAGAAATTAATTAGCTGTTAAATACTCCTGTGCACCATTCAGCTACTCTGTTATTAATTTAGTACACATAAACATGTTGGAGAGTCACTAACCACATTTATCTCTATTTCAATATAATAAGACGTCACAAATACAACTGACACTGAAAGAAAATGACGGAGTCCTCAGAAATCTGTCAGAGACATCTACAGGCCATACAGATTTTGTGATTAATTTTTTTGTGTCTTTTTATCATACAGTTTCTTCCCAGCCCAATGGGAGGTTGCTAAAGTCCTTTGTATTAGTGCTTTTACATGGATTATAGGCAACAGTCATAGAAAGTGTCAATGATAACTTTATTTAATAGCAAATAATGTGTATAGTCATGTAAACTCATTTGTTCAGCTAAGTCAAAACCAGCAACTTATAAAGCACAAACACTATAAATCGAGATTGCTATCAGAAAATCAAAAAAGGTCTTCATAGCTTGGGTCTTTGTACCAAAAAAGGTAGCTTCATAGTTTTCTCTTTAAATATACATGGGAATTTAATATTAGGATAAACAAATGCAGCACCATCTTTTCTAGGTCCTTGTAGATTAAACCTTTCTGTTATGTTTTGGTCAGAAACAAATTGTTTAAAACTCCATTTCTCTCACTCCTTTTTTTTTTTTTTTACTTAAATTAAGTGGAATATGTGACTATGTCTGATAAAATGTGTATTTTTGTCATGTTCTGAAACTGGTACATTATTTTTATTGTTGTTTCAGAAATAATTAAACCAACTCTGTCCATGATACTGAAAACAAAGAAGCCTCACTGATGTTGGAAAAAATTACCTTTCCAGTTATCAAATATGGAACTATTATATTTTGCTATTATACAGTAAATTTACTATTACTATAAATATTACTATTTATAATCTTAAACTGTAAATGTATATATTTAGCTATATTAGTACTCAACATCAGGATAGAGCTCTATTTTATTTTTTTCATGTGCTATAGATTGGCTAAACTAAGAAAAAAGAAAACTGTTTGTCAAACTTCCATCCCTGTAATCTGAACATGGGATTTAAGGTTTTGGGCTCAGATAGCATCAATAGCATTGTTCATTAAATTCTGATACCCATGCAAAAATATGCATGTTCTTAAATACTTCCAAATTCCAATTAATTAAAATTTTGGAGCCAAAATAGGAGTACGAAAACTAAATATTTTCTTGAATCTAGGTCTAAACGTGGAAACAAAATTTGCCTTCCTTACTATCTCTGTCATCTTTTTGCCCTCAAGTTCAGGTTGTAGTTAAATAGTGGTAATCTGATTTCCAATAGAACTACAAGCCCAAGAATACATTCACATAAGCATCCTAGGAATTACTGCTTTCACAGCAATCCATCCCAATTTCCTGCTCCAGGACAAGATTAGATTTGTCCAGGTCTAACCTCTCTTAGACCTTCCAGTAATGATGGCTCAATAAACTCAGTGCTTAGCTTTTCCTTATAATTATCTGAATCTTCCTTCCTGCAGTGTAAGGTAACACGTTGCTTCATCAGCACATAGTATCGTGTTCATCTTTGCAGCAGCTTGTGTGTAAATAACGATGATTATCACCACCCTCCCCCTTCACTCAGGGTGACTAACCACATTGTCTACACATTCTCTGGAGCATCTGACTTGAATCTCTCCAACATACAAATTAAATCTTTATACTCCACATCTTTGCTACATCTGAGAGGGAGAAAAAAATGTATTCACTCCTCTGCAAGCAATCTGTAGCATATGAAGCATGCTACCTCTCTCAGACTTCTTATTGAACTAGCAAACTCCTTCTCTCTAGTCTTTTCAGAATTCAAGTTTTCTAGCTTTGTGATTGATTTCATCGCTTTAACACAGACTTTAGTTAGTGCACATCCTTCTTGAAGTGTCTAAAATTGGACACAGAATTCCAGCTGGGGCTTTAGCAGCTCTGTACAAAACTGGATTACCTCGCATGTCTTACATTATGTCACGTGTGTTTGGACATCCCGGGCCTGATGGTTCTCCTTTAAGCAAAAGCACCACACTTTTGGCAAATGCTTAGCTTGGGATTCGCTCTAACTTCCAAATTGTTTCTGTGGAACTTTTCTGTAACCAGTTCTCCATCCTGAATGTATGCGGTTGATAATTAATACAGTGCTAGGTTTGTCTCTACTTATTGCATACTCAGTGTTTCTGTGGCTGTTTTTTTAGACCGCATCCCCTGTTTGTCACAATCTTTTGGAACGCTAATCTGGTTTTCCAGAGCAGGTTGCAGATTCTCCCAGCTTTTCAGAAAGGGCAAAACAAAACTTACCTTGAAATCTTTACAACTTTGTCAGTATAAAAACACATTGGAAGAAAAGATAGGAACTGCAAACAAGGTGGCACCCATACTTTGCACTCAAGCAAAAAAGTGATCTTTACTGATCAATGCTGTCTTTAAAAGCGATACATACAAATTATCAATGTTAAATAAACGAACTGCCTTCTATAAGTTAATGAAAACTGCTTTTGGAAGACCCATGATTTTTTTTTCAATCCTTTTTTTAGAAGAAATTATGTAGTTCTAAGAATGCTAATCATTCATTTTGAGTGACATAAATGCAAGGTTAAAATGACAGCCATCTGCAAAATCGTCACTGAAATATAACTACTTATACACTTTATTTTAAGAATAGCATGTAATGAATACAGCAAAAATACCACCTGACAAGTGTAATCTCGATGCAGAAACCCACGACAGGAGTAAATTTTGTAACAATTTGTTAATGCTACAACTTGACCTAGTTACTGTACCGATATGTTAGTTCCCTTTACTTGGGCCAGCGATTCAACCTCACCTGGAAACAAGATGCCTTGAACTCCCTCGTTCTTTCAGAAACAGGGGAGAATGGCTCACGGGGGCTGCATGGCGGCACACAGGGGGAGACAGGCCTAGGGGGTCGCTACGCTTTCGGTGCCTGCAGGCCTGCCAGGGCCATGGGGCAGTCCTGCTCTGAAGGACGCTGTTTGTACCTAAGAAACGCAGGAAGGGAAGGTGGCGGGTGAGGAGACAAGCCCGGTAAGCACTGCCAGCCCTGGCAGAACCGGAGCCAAGGGGCAGGGAGGGCGATGGGAGCTCCCGGCACAGAAGCAGCAGCCGATATACGGACGCTTCGACATCTCGCCCTGGCCCGGGCCCGGCCGGAGGGGTGCCGGCCCAGCACCGGGGCGGGCAAGCAGAGCCCGCCTCTCTGTAGAAGTCCTCCTGAGCAGCCACCTTGGCCCTTTGGATCCTCTCAGCGATGGGGCTCCGGGAGGCAACAGCACCCGCAGGGAGGGCAACGCCGGCCAAGACGGGACGGGAGGAGACCCTCCGCCATCCACACGAACATCGCCCTGAGCCAACGCCTCCGCAGCCGCTCCACCGAGGCACCGCGCATGCGCCCGAGCGGGCGGAGGGGCTGGCGGAAGGGTCAGCTTCACCCCCCGCACTGCGCAAACTCCCCCGCCGGCGCATGCGCAGAAAGCCCGTCCGCGTGCGGCCGCCCAGCCTGTCCCTCCCCTTCACCTCCCCTCCGGTACCGATGGCGGCGGGCGAGGCGGAGGCGGCCCAGCAGCAAGTGAGCGGCGGGGGTCAGGGAGGGTGAGGAGGGGTTGAGGGGGCGTCACGGTTCCGCCCCGCAGCCTCCTGGGGCTGGTGGTCAGCGCCGCGTCGGAAGCGGTGTCTTTAGGTGGCTTCTGGGGAAGGCCGGTCTTGTGAGGAGAGCTCCCTGTCCGTGGGCCGTCGGCTTTGTTCAGACACCAACGGGTGACAGCAGATTTACCTTAAAAGAGCCATTTCAGGTGTCTAATTTCTAAGCAGCGGGTGGCTCTCTTCTTTTTATGAGAATTTGCTGTATAACTTTACTCGTTCTTACTCGGTAAGAGCTGGTAGCAGGGTCGTGTGGTCCTTCCCCTGCAGGGAGATGACCCAAGCGGGAGCAGCGCTGCTTGGGAGCTGCTCCACGTCACTTTGCTCACCTTGTCTCTGCTGAGAATTACAGGATTACCCACAGCAGCGCGAAAGCTGGTGCACGTACGGAAGAAGTGAGCAAAGTTTGCTTATGCTGTGAATCAGCAGTGGATCCACAGTATTTATGGCCTTCCAGTGTAGTGAATCTTGTCACCTCTGTGAAGAAACTGAGAGCCAAGACTTAAAACTCTGATTGGGACACAAAGCTGTGTGGCAGAGGGAGTTTATTTATTTATTTTTGCATAATGCTTTTTCTAGATTGATGAAATTGAAGCTCTTTCATCCATATACGGTGAAGATTGGTGTGTTGTTGATGAAGATGAAAAAATTTACTGCATTAAGATTAGTGATTGTCTGGATCAACCAAAATGGAGCCTCTGTCTGCAGGTATAGTGTTGTGAAAGAGTTTGGCACAGAATTTGTAATTGGCCTGATGCAGGCAAGATCTTGTGCCTGCATGAAGCCCTTTTAAATAGGGTTTGTTGTCTACTTAGATGGATTAAGGAACTTTTGGATTGGAGTCTGTGATAGACTTTTCAGTGATTGTTCCTGTGCATCAATATGCTTGTGACAATTTCAGTAGTGACATACCCCAATTCCACATCAGAAAAAAATTACTTTGCTTTTTTCTCCAAAGACTCAACCAAAGGTCTCCAAGACCCTCAACACAGGAAGGACACCTCAACACAGGAAGGACATGAATCTGTTGGAACAGGTCCAGCGGAGGGCCATGAAGATGATCAGAGGGATGGAGCACCTCCGCTATGAGGACAGGCTTAGGGACCTGGGGTTGTTCAGCCTGGGGAAGAGAAAGCTCCGGGGAGACCTTCTAACAGCCTTTCAATATCTGAAGGGAGCCTGTAGGAGAGCTGGAGAGGGACTCTCTGTCAGGAAGTGTAGTGAAAGGACAAGGGACATCAGTTTTAAATTGGAAGAGGGGAGATTTAGATTAGATACTAGAAAGAAATTCTTTACAGTGAGAGTGGTGAGGCACAGGAACAGGTTGCCCAGGGAAGTCATGGATGTCCTATCCCTGGAAGTGTTCAAGGCCAGCCTGGATGAGGCTTTGAGTAACCTGCTCTAGTGGGAGATGTGCCTGCCCATGGCAGGGGGTTGGAACTAGATGATCTCGAAGGTCCCTTCCAACCCAAACCATCTTATAATTCTATGACTAATTTTTAAAATATTTTTACATCGACTTTGTGTAGAGCATCTCTGCTGCAATTGCTTCTAGATTTACTTTCTGGAAAGTGTGGAGACAAGAAAACTCGGATCAACTTAACTGAGTAGCTTGCTAGTTTATGTTTACAGACTTGAATACAATAAGTTTTCTTAGTGGAAGAAACACTGAAGTATCTATTTATGGAAGTGCAGTGCCACTTAAATAATTCTAGTAGCCATGTATGCAGCTCCTTTCAAATTTCTTCTGCACTTAATTTTGCGTGACACTTCATCCACAAAAATTGCACCATGAAATGTAGTACTTGTATGCATTACCGGTATTTGAATCCTAAATAGAGATATTCAGATTTTCTTGCCATTCTGTAACAACATAGCCATCTATTTTCTTCATTTGTAACACTGATTGTTGTCCTGGCGCACAACATCAGGGTCCATCAGTAAAGCTTAGCTAGCTGCAAGGAGTTGTTTGGTGAATACTTATCCTCAATGTCTTTCAGGTGATTTTGCCACCAGGATATCCAGCTGCAGAGCCACCTATCTATCAACTAAAGTAAGTGAAGTTTCTCACTGAGAGTTATTTCCTTTTCTGAATTACCACTGTTAATTGTTTATGATGTAAGTTGAAGTTTAGTTAAGATGATTCCTTGAATTAAACTGTACCCGCAGTGGGGGACATTTCAAGTAATAATATTCTATTCCTTCTCCTGATTGAGCCTCATGGAGCTCCAGCAACAGTTTGCTCTCCCCTCAAGTGTAATTCTTGTAGCATTATTTTGTGGCCAGGGAGCAGTTAGACTGTGGAGGTATGGTGCTGCTGCATGTTGAGTTGAGCAGTGATGTCTCATTGCATCCTCTGGTGTACGCCTCTTGCCTGGATCCTCGTTTCGGATTATCGAGTGTGCTTTTAATCTAAGCACTGATTCTTGTTGGGATGGAGCTGTAGCTTCACTGCTCTTCCTTTGTCTCCTGACGTGTAAATGACATGGGAATGGAGATATACATCCCTGATTTGGATGATAGAGGAACCTGCAGGGCATGACACACAGCATATGTCCTGAGATTTGGTCAGCAGTATTGACAACGCAATCCAAAATAGTGCAAGTAAACTTGAGGCAGAGTTTATATTTTAACATGAGTTCAGGAGGATACAGGTACAGAACTGTTGGGTCATTCTAAATATAAGAGGTACTATGGTGCTGAAGGAGTTGGAAAGGTAAACTAATAATTCATGAGGTGACTCTGGAGTAACAGTGGCCTACTGTGAAAAAACAAGTCCAGCTTTCTTACCTGAGGCGAGAAAAAGCAGCCCAACTTAGGCATCTTGAAGGATAACTGGGCGATTGTGCTTGTACTGAGATGTTTACAACGGGAATCTTGTTAAGTGGGAATGATTGACAATGATTTATTTTTAAGAAGTGTTTATCAAATTTATTTTTGAATGTGTTGAAATGTTGGGATCAGCATACGGGCACAATTTTCATTGTATTTCTTTTCATTCTAGTGCTCCTTGGCTTCGAGAACAAGATTATATGGAACTAGCAAATAGCTTGGAAGAAATATATGTGTAAGTTGGAGACTGTGGAATATAGTAAAAGGAGAAAACATATTTTCAGTTTCGTGCTGAAATGCTCACACTGCTCAATGTATGCTGTTAAGTACTGGCACAAACTAGTAGTTGTGAAGTGATTGCTGCAATAGCCATTAAACAGTAAGTTTCTTTTATAAATCTGACAGTTAAAGTTGCTGTGTATTCACAAAGCATTTTGGAAGAAAAAGTTGTGTTAAACTCTTGACAAATTTCTTTTATATTGTTTAGACCTGGTGTTCTATAAGGATAGAAGTCTTCATTTTGACTCCTAATAGTGTAAACTCCTGTTAGAATCTGTGAGATTGCCTATGTGTTGGTGCTGTTAAGCATGAGATTTCTGCACCTATTCTGCATTTGAGCGTTAAGCTGCAGGATGTGAAAATGTTTGTGTTTTAGAGCATAAGTGGCAAAACAGTTTTTCTTAAAACCTACATATCCCTTTGCTATCTTTTAAAACAAATTAAACACATGTAGAATCTATTAACTAGAATCTGTAACATAGAGGACTGTTTATTATCACAGCATGCAGCTAACATCAATGCGAAATGAATGCATGAGAATAAACTGAACATTTAGAAATACTCAAATTACATGGTTTTGAATTGCTGTGAAATTGGGGTAGTAAATGTAGTAATTTTATATGGTTTATTTAATTCCGTCAGATCCCAAAGATACTATAAACTAAATGAAATGAAAATATGCCATAAGGAAGCACAGTCATGCCCAAAATACTGAAATATGAATGTATTGCATAAGAATTGTTTTTTTAATGCCATAAAATAAGGAAGAGAGCACTTAGCTTGCATGAGGGTGTTTTATCTAATTACTCAGTTACTTTGATTAACTAGGTTTCTTATCTAATTAAGCAACAGATAATTTGAGCAAGTAAAATTGAATTTGAAGTGTTAAAAATGCACAGGGATTTTTAAATGAAAAATTCTCTGGGATCATATTAACCACAGTTGTTAGTGGAGCAAAAAGAACAGAGATTGTCCTTAACTCTGTCTAGATTCATAGGATTTGCTGGAGTCTCTACCAGAGGTGGAGCTGCTGTAGGTGGTTTTTGAAATGTCCTGAACATCTGGCATAAGTTGCCACATGAGGACTGTGAGGAGAAATAGCATGGTTGTGAAGCACTTTTTTCTTTTTCTTTTCTTCCCCCCTGCAGTGTTGTAGGCTGTTAAATTGTGCTAGTTAGATTGGTCCCTTGCAGCTCCATTCTGTCTATATCAGTTGCTGTTCAGAGCCCTCACTGGTCTCCTGTCATTCCTGTTTGTTCAGCAGGAAATGAATGTGTTTGTACTTTAGGCCATATATGTCATTTTAGACTGTATAAAAACCTTCTGGAGTAGTCACTGATGTGCTCAGTGTCTGTAAAGACCTTTTATCTGTCCAGTGTCTAAATTGCTGTCAGATCAACAGAGGTACTCTGCATCGTTTACGTTGTGTTTTACCAGGTTTCCAGTCCCGATATTCTTCTGGTAAGACTTTTATTCATTACAAAGGTTTGTTTCATACTTAGGCACAAGTGACAAGAAAAATAGCAGCATAGAAAGGTAACCTATCAGACTAAGTGTAATTTGCAAATAGGCAGAAACTGAAATTGAGTCATAACTGAAGAAATTGCTATTTGCTTGCACAAAATGGACAAATCTTAGTTATTGCCTAATCTCTCTCATTCCATCATTAGAATCATATGTAGAATGGTTAGAGTTGGAAGGGACCTTAAAGCTCAGCTAGTTCCAACTAGCATGGCCGTGGGCACGGACACCTCCACTAGAGCAGGTTGCTCAAAGCCCCATCCAGCCTGCCCTTGAACACTTCCAGGAATGGGGCATCCACAGCTTCTCTGAGCAACCTGGGAAGTTCCAGTGTCTCACTAGCCTCATACTGAAAAATTTCTTCCTAATATCTAATCTAAATCTACCTTCTTTCAGTATTGAAACAAATATAGTTCTTCATGTATTAAAGAACCGTTTCTGTATGATAAGAAGCAGCATGGAATCAGGGCATTGAATTGTTCTGTCCATGTTGTCCAGAGCTACAAGTTTAAAAATTCTTTATTTTCGCTTGAATATTTTTCTAAAAATACATATGTCTGTTTGAACTTCTGATTGTATTCAGCAATAGTGCTGAATACATTAAGCGAAGTAAGAGTAAAAATGTAAGTTTGTTACTGATATGTACTTTAATGGTACCCGAGATGGTGGCAGTAGGAATAAAATTGATGAGAAACTGAGAGTTACCTACAGCCCTAAATCTTTAGTTTTGCTTTTGAGACAAACATGCACAATTCATAAACATTGAAATATAATTGCAAAGAAAACTTTTCAGGACAGCATTTAAAATATACTTTGGGTTGTTTGAATCCTGCTGCACATTAAGGCAGCATCCCTTAACTCTGAACATGCTTGTTAAAAAATGTGTTCACCCCATCGTCCTGCAGTACCGTAATACACAGCTGTGCCCTCTGAGTAAGGACTCCTAGACCTAAATCCTTACCTCCTTGTCCTATAGGACTGCTTGTTATCCAAACTCTAGCATATCAGTCCAGTGCTCCACTGTGTCTGCTGCCACTGACCTACTATCATAGTCCACCAAGATGAGCCTCTGCTACGTGTGCACTGACTGCTTGAGGGGAAAGAGAAGCAGAGCTGTTCTAAGGAAGAGGCCCCATCCCAAGCATGAAGGGAAGGAGTCCCCTATAGACACAGAGCAGCTGAAGGAGCTCACCACTGGCATTACAGTAATTTTTGTAGAGAGAACTGATCCAGAGTAAGCTCTAGGGCTAGACATCCTGGTTTAGTATTCTTTTGAAAATACTGAGGACTGTCCAACTTACTCTTCTTGCAGTTGCTTTCCCTTTCTTTAGTTACCAAAGAGTTTCTGTCAATTTTGTGTATTCCTCCAGCATTGATGCTTTTAATGTTAAAAAAAAAAATTAAAGAGAAATAAAGCAAGCCACAAAGAGTATATAATGATGCAGATTTCAAGTGTTTCACCCGGTGAACTACAGAGACAGAACTTTCTACAAGCCTGGCTAAGCCCTTTATCTCACTAGGTTATAATGTTCTATTTCTGCATGTCTGAAATCTCTGTGTTATTTGGTGTACTTTCCATGTGAAATCTGCAAAAATGATTCTTTATTCACTGTGAGTTTTAACTTCCAGACAGAACCTTGGTGAAAGTATACTTTATTTATGGGTGGAGAAGATACGAGAAGTTCTGATAGAAAAGGCACAGTCATCAGACCCAGGTATTTCAGAAAAAGGCATGGGTATTTAATTTTATTTCTTGTTCAACTGCAAAGTAAGATTTCATGACAAGTTAAAGCTTTATGCCCAACTTTGTACTGGATCTAAATAACAGTCTCCAGTGTCGTGGCTTGTTGTTTTCACAGAGTCACAGGATGATAGGGGTTGGAAGCAACCTCCAGAGATCATCTAGTCTAGCCCTCCTGCCAAAGCAGGTTCACCTGGACCAGGCTGGACAGGAACATATCCAGGCAGGTTTTGAATATCTCGAGAGAAGGAGATTCCACAACCTTTCTGGGCAGCCTGTTCCAGTGCTCTGTCACCCTCAAAGAAAAGAAGTTTTTCCTCATGTTGAGATGGAATTTCCTGTGTTCCAGTTTGTGCCCATTGCTGCTTGTTCTGTCACTAGGCACCAACAAAAAAAGTCTGGCCACATCCTTTTACACCCACCCTTTATTATAAGCATTGATGAGGTCTTCTCTCAGTCCTCTCTTCTCCAGACTAAACAAACCCAGGTCTCAGCCTTTTCCTCACAAGAGTGATGCTCCAGGTCCCTAATCATCTTTATAGCCCTCCATTGGACTCTCTTTTATAATTCCCTGTCCTTCTTGAACTGGGGAGTCCAGAGCTGGACACAGTACTCCAGATAGGGCCTCACCAGAGCAGAGTAGAGGGGGAGGATGACCTCCCTTGACCTGCTGGTCATGCTGTTTTTAATGCACCCCAGGAGACCATTGGTCTCCTTGGCTACAAGGGCACATTGCTGGCTCTTGGTCATCCTGTCGTCCACCAGGACTCCCAGGTCTTTTTCCTCAGAGCTGCCTTCCAGCAGGTCAGCTCCCATCCTGTACTGGTGCATGGTGTTATTCCTCCCCAGGTGCAGCAACCTACATTTACCCTTGTTGAATCTCATTAGGTTCCTCTCTGCCCAACTGCTCCAGTCTGTCCAGGTCTTGGTGTATGGTGGTGCAGCCTTGTGGTGTGTCAGCCACTCTTCCCAGTTTCGTATCATCAGCACTCTGTCCCCTCATCCAGATCACTGCTGAGTATGTTGAACAAGACTGGACCCAGTACTGACTCCTGGGGAACTGACAGTATTGGAACGTTGTTGGGTATTGTGACAGCAACCTTGTGGTTTCTACTTAATAAATCTAATGATTTTTCCAGGCTGTTTGAACATGCTATATCACCGATCTACTTTTTTTATTGAAAATACCTATGTTATACAAACTGCATCACCATGACATCATAGGCCCTCTAAATACGAAATTAGATTGTGATATATTAACTTGTCTGTATGGTAGATTCCCTCTGAATCCATTTGCCAGAGCACTAACTGTGGCTGATATTTACTCTTTTGCTATTGGCTATGATTTTTTGTATGTCTTACGCATGAAGGAAAATCGGATTTTGGGAATCTCTGAGTACTTGAAATATTTGAAACATCCGGAGAGATGTTTCAAATACACTGAATTTGTAACCTCATGAAGCAGCATTGAACAACAGCTCTACGTTTTTTCCCAAATGACCAATAAATGACTGGAGTTCTTGTGAAACATCAGATTAAATTAATGGGAGCATTGTAAACATTTAATGGAAATGGTGAACATTATTGTTCTTTTCTTTATTAGTATTGAAACAGAAGATATTATTCAAGGATCCCATAGTATGAGTATTGTATTCCAAATTCTAAGCAAGGTTTTAGTTAATATGGGACTAAGAATTTCTGGGGTTTGTTTTAATTAATGTTCCTATTCTGCATTTAATAATTCTTAACAGTAAACTGATTTGAACTGAAAAGACAGATTTTTGAGTAAAAGAATTTGAAATTTGTCTTACTTGTCTCATAAAAAATGTGTAACAAATTCTACTATTTGTATCTTAATAGAACCAGATATTAAGAAAACCAGTAAAGAAGTTGATGAAGATGATGGAGGTGACTTTCTCTTAGACTATCAGCCCATTCAGGAAGATCCATTTAAAATTGTAGATTACGTTACATCTGAAAGTCAAGAAGGTAAAAAATATGCCCTTGTTAATTCCAGTTAAATAATTTAGAAGAGAGAGGCCATAAGATTCTAGTTTTCTGCTCAGCTTTTGAGTTAATAGCATTAAAGTTATAATAAAGATTAATAACAGTCATAAAAAACCCACAATTTTTTTTTTGCTGGTTTTGTATGTCAGCTTCTGTACTTAAATTTGACAAATCCCTTTTTTTAAAGTTGAGATATTTTTTAGTTCTGTAGCCACACAGGTTATTTCATTACCCTTAAAAGAAAACAAATGCTTCCTTGTTTGTGATCAGTAGATGAAGAACTGCCGTCTATACATCATGGAAACCCAATCACAGATCGAAGGAGTACTTTCCAGGCCCATCTGGCTCCTGTGGTGACAACTAGACAAGTTAGTAGAGATCAATTTTACTTTCTGTCTGTACTTTGAGCTTGACAAAGGATTAGTGAAATGCTTGGGATTAGCTGAATACGTCTGTCTTTGCATCTTTGTGTGATAATATTGCCTGAGTATTCATCAGTTTCTTGCTTTCACTATCAGCTAAATAGCTTTAAATACCAGCTCTGCAATGCTTCCTGGTAGTTTTCGAGTTCTATTGTTGAAGTGGGTAGATATTGCTATTCTTTACCATTAAGTGCATTAAATGTCAGACAGAGAATAAGAACATCAAAATTTGACTTTTGGATATTGGCAAGTTTACCATAAGATATTTGGAAGCTACTGAGTCTTCCATGTGTTACTTGGAAAATGCATTAAAATGAGATTGTTTTATTTATCAGAAAGGCATTCTATTCAAGTACGCACTTGGATAATGTGTAAGTAAATCTTTATTGAGACCTAAGTGAGAGAGGCAAGTGCACTTCTAGAGCCGTATTTGCCTACAACTAGAAAAAAATGTACTAGTTCCTTGCTCTTACTGGAATCAATGGTGAATGTAGAATGTAGATGTAGACAGACTTCTAGAAAATGGCAGCCATATTTTGTTTCACATCATGCTTCCCCTCTTTCAGCAGTTTAACACAAGGTAAAGAAAATATCCTTGTGTTTAATATTACTGACGTTTGGGTTTTTTTATCCTGTATGGAATTTATCCTGTTGGTTCTTGCACCAGGATTAACTTTCAGAATCCACAGTGTTATATGAAAATACACCTTCTCATGTTTGCTATGAATTAGTCATCCATAACTTTGTTTGTTGCACCTCCTGTCTTTCTCTGTGCAGTTTGGTTTTTTTTTTTTTATAGACCTTTGTTTGCCAGACTGAAGACCATTAGTCTATTTTGGCACACATAATGTATGCTGCAACCTTTTTGAGATGCAGACTAGAACTATACACAACACTGAGGATGAAATCCCTCCAAGGATTTATGGAGTGACGTATAAAGTTTTTCTGTTTTCCGTGTTCTTTTCCTAGTTATACCTTTCAGTTTAGTTATTTTGACCTCTACTGAGCACTGAGCTGGTGTTTTCATAGAAATGCACGTTATTACCTCAAGATACCTTTTTGCAAGTGCTACTAACTAATTTGGAGTCATTTTGTACATCACTTTGTCTATTAACATCAGTCTCCTTTGATGATGCCTGTTTAGTGGGGAAGCTACTGGTCTACTAGTCTTTTTTTTTTTCTCATTAACTGAGAGTTAAACCTTGAGAGGATTTTCCTCTTTCCTTTTAGTCAATAATAGCTTTTATTTTAAGAATTTTTGGTAAGAGATCTTGTCAAATGTATTTTGAAATTCTAGATAAGCTGGATCTACTATATGCTCTGTGACTCTGAAAGAATATTGACAGATTGACAGGGCTTTGAGGCATATTTCTCCATACAAAAGCTGTATCATTTGTAAGCTGTCCATGTTTTTTGGGTTTTGTTTCCCCCTCCTTATTTTGCTTAGTATGGACATAAGATTTGTTGGTCCCTATATCCTTCCTGGAGTGCTTTTGAGATGCTGGTATTGTATCAGTCACCTTCTACTGCAGAAACAGTTTTAACTGCTAGGTTAGATACCTTAGCTATAGTTCAGCAGCTTCATACCCCAATTACTTTTACATAAATATAGTAATATAAGCACTTCAAGAGCTTGTTTCTGTTCATTTTATCAGCTTGCCCAACCTTACTCTGTGGTAATGTTCACTATATCATCCTTGTCTGACCTTTTAAGTTAATATAGACTGCACATTCATTTAAATTTTTGTGCTACAGCTGTATCTTCTTTAAAATATTCTTTTATATATATTAATTTGCTGGCAGTACAGATCTCCGGTAAGTTTCAGCTTCTTATGTGTTTGAGGAAAACTATTAGATTTTATTTTTACACCTTCAAAAATGTGCAGTGCTTTTCACATCTGTCTTGCCATCTATCTCATTTTTCTCTATCTGGATACAACTTGAGCTTTTTTTGAACACACTTTCAGCTTTTTTGGGCTGTTCTTTCATTGCTTGCCAAATGAAAGTAATTTTCTTCATTTGGTTAATGTGGAATAACTCAGTGTTTTAAAATACCCAGTACATTTCCATTTTAATTAAATTGCACTGCACTTCAGGGGCTTTCTTAGCTGTGCTCAATCCCTATGAACTTTAAGTCCCTATGAATTGTGTTGCTTTAGAAAGGGAAGAAATTAGAATCATTGGCTTAATGTCCTTTTCTCATTTTAAAAAGCTCCTGCTCTTTGATCATGATTTATAAGTAAGATTTTTCCTACATATGGGGAAGTCTTTACCCACAGACAGGGGTTTTCATGTATCAAGAAAGAGTATTCACTTACAGCAGGTTAATAATTTCCCTTTTGTGTGCATTCTTAATTTCTTCTTTTATGGCATTTTTTTAAAAGACATCATCTACTCAATAAACCTAGGAATTTCCAGTCAAGACTTATTGGTGTGTGGTTAGTAGAAAGATAGAGCAATTCCCCAAGTGTCAAATCCATCTTGTTTCTCAGAGTCTTGCTGTACAGTATGAGGTGATTGGCCTTCAGACTGCAGGGAAGCTTTCCTGTGGTATGAACTAATTTTTCTGAAAGAAAGCCAGAAGAGGTGAGGAACACTGCACCTGCTGTAAGAGCTACATTCCTTATCAGCTGAAGAGATTACTATGTGCTCATAATACTTTATCTGCATAATCCCTATGTTGCAATGATATTCATCAATATTTTAAGACAGTACACGGATTGCTGTGTAAATTCCTTTATTGAGTATTTTTAATAGTGGAACTTAACTTCCTATGTAATTTTCAATAATGATAGCCACGCCAATAGCATAGTAACTTACGTAACAGAGCATGTTACCATAAACCTTATGGGGCAAAGAAAATTATAGACATATTTTAGGTAACAGTCTGTATTTGGGACTGTTGCTTTTCCTTGTCTCAATTTGGCTTATTCTGACATTTAAAATTTTTGTGGTTCTTGGACTTGACATTGATTTAGTAAGGTGGGACTAAGAACTGATCTGTTGTTTAAGCACCTTGTGACTTTTATGAACAGGTGCCTCATTGACATGTAGAGGGTTACATTCCTTAGTTCCCTAAAGTAGGAATAATAGAGAAGGGAGCAGGAGACTGTGAAGTGGAAACTCTGGAAAAAAAAATGTTTGAGGATAAAGGAAAAACTCAAAATGAAACATAGTAGAGCTTTCTAAAGATTGGAGC
This sequence comes from Gallinago undulata, assembly GCA_026546715.1. Taxonomy (NCBI): domain Eukaryota; kingdom Metazoa; phylum Chordata; class Aves; order Charadriiformes; family Scolopacidae; genus Gallinago; species Gallinago undulata. The sequence goes on from JAOTQQ010000012.1 coordinate 105,912,231, forward strand.
TTTCTTCAGTGGGAGGTGTCCCTGCCCATGGCAAGGTGGTTAGAACTCGATAATCTTTAAGTTCCCTTCCAACCCAAACTATTCTATAATTTATGGTTCTATGAAAGATCACATACTTTTGTGAAATAGGTAAAAACAGCGTGTAATAGGAAAATGTATGTCACATTGTGTTATATTCTAGCTTTATGTTATTGTTGAAAAAAGTAAGCAGGTGTTATTGATATTTAATAGTGATTAAAAATGTTTTCTAAATCTTGTCTCTCTTGTTTAGTAAAGTGATTTGATACTTCTGCATCTTCAGCGATAACATGAATGTACACAATATTCAAATTCAAGGAACAGCTGTTTTCAGTATCCCAGAAAAATTATTTGAAACTAGCATAAGGGTACTGAGAAGCTGCTTCCTGAGTTATTGCACTGAACTGTTTCATTAGAGTATTAAGGAGGAGATGTTTGTTTAGCAGTGATATTGAGATCGTGTGTATGAAATCACCATTATAATAAGGAAGCTTATTTCTTTTTCTTTTTTTTTTTTAAAGGTAAAGAGAATTCTTGAAAAATTATATGAGAATAAGAAAATTGCAAGTGCTACCCACAACATATATGCATACAGGTGAGAGGTGAATAGTGATATTTTCATTTTTTTTTCCAGTCTTCTTTGACGATTGCAGGACATGAGAAAAGTAAAATCCATCCAAGAAACTCCTTGCTATTAAATATTGATGGGAGTAGGTTTCTTATTTGTATGGTAAAGGTTTTAGGCTTTATTTTGAGTTTGAGGTTAAGAAGTAGAACCTATAATAGGAAATATGTTAAGATAGTAAAGCAGCATTAGAAATAAAATGGCTACAAGTAGATTTGGACATGTGGTGTTACACTTCATATAGTATGTGTGAGCATGGAAATGCTACATCATCATGAATCAAATGTGTTTTCACTTGGGCAAAGTAACTTTTTTTCCCCCAACTTTGTATTTAGAAATAGCTGAAAATTTTTAGTTGAAATAAGAGTTGAAGCAAAAAGCCTGATGCAGACACCTGGTATATAAAGTTTCAGCTGAAATATGAGAAACTTCAGGGAAAATGAGAAACAGGTAAAAATGAGTTTGGCAGTGGTCTGTCTCTGGAAACTTCTGTGAATGTAACTTCTGTGAAATGAATTGGTCTTAGTCCAGATTGTGATGTAGGTTTTCTGAGGAATGGAGTCACAGTAAAAGGAGCCCCTTTCATTACTGGAGGAACCAGTCCTGAAAGCATTTATAGTCCTGAAATAGCGTATATAGTCCTGAAAGCATATTGTTCATGCACATCCTGGCATGATCCTAATGAAACATGAAATAAGAGCAAGCGAAAGCTTACTTTCCTAAAAGGTCTATCTAAGTAAAAGATTTCAGTAAACAAGGAGTTTCTGTTGTTGCCGATGAAGATCTGGCTTCTTTCACTCATATTATCTAAATGCACTTCAAAAAAGCAACAAAAGCATACTTACTGCTTCATATTTATCATCTAGTTCCAGAAGCCTCTTTGTCATTGTGTCACGTATTAACTTAGTTTGGAAGTTATGGAATCAACTGGTAACAAACAGTAGACCTCTGAGCATTGCTTCTGGAAAATGAGACCTGGGCAGCTGTCCTTTATATATGAAACAACATAACCCAGAGTTTCGTGGAGCTCACCCTGAGGACGGAGATGCCATGAACGTGAATTTTAGTAATAGTTTCACACTGGTGCTGAAATACAGACCTAATTATTCATAATATTTTTTTCCGAGTTCTTCCAACTCGTGAGTGTGTACTGTGATTTGAAGCTGTATCTGATAGGGTTGGTTTCAGGTAGGCATAATTATTAGGCTAAAACCCCAAGGATTTTTCTTATTAGGAACTTTACACTGGTAATGAGTCTGGAGTTCATCTGAAATAGGTAGAGTCAATGTAAAAACTTCTCAAACCTTGTTCTACTGTACAGATAAGTATTTGTGGTTTCCTCTAAGCCTCATCCTGTTTTCATGTAAATGTCCTTAGTAGAGAAGTGGAATTGATACATGTGTATGAAGCATCTCTGAGACTTCCTTAATCTTGTCAAAATGCTAGTTGATTGATATTTTTTGAATCTATTTTCTTTTCTTTTTTTTTTTTTCCTTCTATTTTCTTTTAAGAATATACTGTGAAGATAAGCAGACATTCTTACAGGATTGTGAAGATGATGGGGAGACAGCAGCAGGTGGACGTCTTCTTCATCTTATGCAGGTTATAGAAATGAAGCTTTGACTTCTGGAAATCTTGAACAGATTTTTAAAAATCACTACAATGTAAATAAACTTTTGTAGTTTTGTAGAAGATTATTTTAATTCTTGTGCTGCTCTTAGAGAAATAGTTGATTGCTTTTTCAAAGATGAAAGAAAAAACACAGACTGTTGCACACATGTAGTAAATCGAGATGTCCAGATCTTGGATCATGGAGACAAAGTAGTGTTTCATAGGTGGTAGTAATAGTTTGAATGATTTAAAGGTTAAATAAGTTTTGATTCCTATGCTTACTATGTGGTGTTAGGTATATAGAAAATGAAGACTTTCTATTTTCATGAACAGTGATAGAATCTTCTAATAGTATTGTTCAAATTAGTCAAATAGATGTATTTTTCTCCTTAACGGAGGCAATGAATTGTTGTTGGCATGTTTCATTAATAGCTAGTTCTTGAGAGATTTTTCTCATATCTGCTGAACCACCCTGATTTCTTGCAGACCACAATGTTTTCGCTCGGCCTTATGCAGATAAAGCTGTGTTTGCTCTGTCTGGCTCTAAGCCATTTGTGTGCATTCATGTACCTACTGTGCAGTACCTAAAAAAAGCTTTTTCTAAGTTAAAACCTTTCACAGAGATTTCAGATGCCTTCCTTTGAGGGACATATTCATGATCGTGGTCTCACTCATTATGCAAGACTGTTTTGAGCAAAAATGCTAACTGGTGATTGTCACTACATCTTTCCATGCACTAATGTGTATCTTATATTTGGCAAGATGTGTGTTTCTCTCTGATCCTTCGTCAGTTGACATTCCCTGTGTTACTAATGTTTGCTGATGAGGGGGAGATGTTGGGCACAGAACTGCTGTAAGGCAGAATAAATGCTAGTTTTCAAGTCTAGTCAAGTCACATTTAGATTTTGTGAAAAGTAAAGCTGTCGAAGGCCTTCCATGTTTCTTGCCTTTAATTGCAGTAAAAGAAGTCATCACTTCTGTTTAACTTTCTATTTGATTTTGTTACTTACAGTCTTAAAAAAGCTACATAAAGGTAATTTAGTTCCTTTCTATCCTAACTGCTAATACAGTTATTTCATGTTGTGTGAACTTTATGCCTTTTTGAATTCAGAAAGCAAGTGCTTGGCTAAGACTAAGACTCAAACCTGGAAAATGCAGAGGTTTTTATGTATTGTCGAGGAGCTGTTGCTAGGTCCTGCACATGGTAACGGTGCTAGCTTAGGGCATTTCAGGTATCCATATGCATAACGCCTGTCTCCTGGCAGTTATTAGCCTTATCCACCAACACTTCCAAAAATGTGGATGGACAATCTGCTTGGTAACAGAGGTTTTTTGGAAATAATAATTCATCGCATCAAAGAATAATAAATGTAACTCTGTAATTTTCCCTTTAAGGTGTGCCTGAAGCCTTTGACATGTGAATGAACAAGTATAGTGCACATGATAATAGCTTGGCGCTCTTTCTGAGGATTATATTGACTCATTTTACTTTGAATTTACCTTTGGATAAGAACGTAGCACAAATGCTGACTTGTCATTGCTTTTTACCCTCTGATAACATGTGTGTGACACAGACCTGACTGAAAGTTTCACTGAATTTCACTGAGTTATTAGAGTTGGAAGGGACCGTAGAGATCATCTAGTCCAACTCCCCTGATGAAGCAGGATTGCTTAAGTTGTTCTTAACAATACAAGATAGTAGACTTTTTCTGTTTAAAATAGATGTCAACAGTAAAATTAGTTCAAGTACAAAAAAACCCAACTTTTCTTTCTTTTTCTTTAAACAGATTTTGAACGTCCACAATGTGTTAGTCGTGGTATCCCGCTGGTATGGAGGTATTCTCTTAGGACCAGATCGTTTTAAACATATAAACAATTGTGCAAGAAATATACTCGTGGAATACAACTATGTACATTCAGTGGTAAGTTTCTGGCATTTAGAATGAAGGCATTTTAGGTGAACTTATGTAAATTGTCACTGTTAGATGAAGCCAGAAGAAAAGTAGTATTACCTATGTCATCCCCTGCTTGCTTTGATGCACTGATAATATGCATAGGATCGGTGCGAAGACTCCCGAAGAGCTTCCAAAGCAGTTAATGATCTGCTTTGTAAGTGTGAGGGTTGGGGGAGGATGGGAAGGGGAAATGCCTCTTTCTGTGTGTTCAGAAAACTGGAAGCTGCTGCTTCTCATGCTTACCTGTGCCACCACCTCTAGTGTGTAGGCCAATTGAGCTTGGGAATCACTGTAACTAATAGGCATTTTAAAAAGTGAAAGTTTATTAGACCCAAAGAGTTTTTAGAATTGTAGGTGATAGACACCATTTAAAAAAAACTAGACTAGAAGACTTAAAACAAAGTAACATTAACTGTTACAGAAAAGATTAAGGAAAAATGTTTCAAGGGAGCTTAAGTATCTCAGGAGACAAAGTTCCAAATGTCTTTAAATGGCACTTCTTAAGGGTATTAGGTCATTTAATCACCTAATAGTCTTGGATTTCAACATTTCTTTTCTTCACCCTCAAAACAGCATATTAGATGGGTCTATGTACGATATGTAATTGTTAACTATAAAGTGTTATTACTAATGCATACTTTTAAAAGTATGCAACTGTCAGTTTTCCTTTTCATTTGAGAGTATCTAAGATGGCTGTGGCTGAAAGCTGAGCATTCTTCCCTGTTCCTCCCCCTGCACTTTTCGGTTGTTTGCTTTTTTGTGCTTTAGAGGTGCTTGTATATACTTAGTGATTTACCTTCTTGGCAGTTTATCAATATTCTCTTATGTGAAAGTGTTGGTCGTAAAAGAATAAGTTTTGTAAGAAAGGAGGAAGATTTTTGAGCATTAAAAGAAGGTTTAGTACCAAAAATCTTTTTTTCTATTTTAACAACTTAAATTAGACTGTATTTCTTTATTGTATATTAAAAAAGGGTGGGTTTTTTTTTATTTTGTTACCAGTGTGCATCAGAAAGATAAGATGGAACTTACAGCAATAATTATTTTAGTACCATAGATGTAGCTCTTGAAAACAGTATTCTTTTAGCTAACACTCTTCAGAATAGCAGAGTTCCAACATCCTGTTAGGGTCCATTTCCCTCCCATGTGCAAGAAGTAGAATGTCCCAAATTCTGTCAGATGTAGTGGCAGATTATTTCACCATTCTAGGCAGTGCTTGCAATGAATGCCCACTGAAGAGAAGTCTTGTTTTTCAGAACTGGCAGGCAGAGCAAGCTGTACATTACAGTGTTGATCCAGAAAGATTGGCAAAATTTTTCCCAGTGTAGGTTAGTTTCACTTAGGGGAAGTGGTTTTAATGTACTGGTGTATGCTATATCTCTTGATTAGGCCACACCCACACTGGAAAGAGTTTTGCAGTATAGTGTAGAAGTATTCCTATAGTGGTAACACCTTCCTTGAGTGGAAATGGCTTAGATCATTTTACATTATATGCTTCTATTGGCATAACTATGTCTGTAATTTTATCATTGCTGAAGGCAGAAGTTTCTAAAGAGCAAGATAAGCAGATAAATTAATGAAACTGAGTGGATAAATATTATACAATTCAAAATGTTTGTAAATCCCAGTGAATTATGAACACTGTTCATATTAAAATAATTCTCATGGGTGACCTTGAGAGAATACTCAAGTATCTGAGAATGTTGTTTAAATTTTGAAATGCTTGTTTTTCATTTCAGGAAGAATCATCTAAACAAGCAGGAAAGAGCAAAAAGACAAGGAAGGACAACAAGAATAGAAGAGAACACTAATTTATTTTTTAGAATTATAAAAGATTTTTTTGCACATATTTATACAAAGAAAACATGGACATTATTGCCTTATCTGGTACAACAGACATTTTGTATTCAAAAGAGAATTCAGTTAATCTATAGATACATTTTCGTCTTGTTCTGTGGTTTGTTCTACTGTTCTGAAGTACATCTTAGATGCATTTTTTCTATATTCTTATACATTTTACCTCTTTTTATGAGGGCCTTGTAACACCTGGAATCATTTTGCCCATCCCACCCAACAATGGATGACTAAGTTAAACTGTGGATTACTTATCTTCTCCATTCCTGGATTCAAACTCAAACACCTGTCCTGTGTTAGTAATTGAATTCCCCGGTTTGTTGTATTGAGAATGAGACTGGAGCCATTCATAGACAAAGTCACTTACAATGTTTTAGATTTTCTATACCTGAAAGAAAAGTGTTTGGCCCAGTGCCATATGGCCTTGGAGAGCCTGGTCCTGCCTGTGCAATTCTTGATCATAGAATCATAGAATAGTTTGGTTTGGAAGGGACCTTAAAGATCATGGAGTTCCAACCCCCCTGCCATAGGCAGGGACACCTCCCACTAGAGCAGGTTACTCAAAGCCTCATCCAGCCTGGTCCTGAAAACCTCCAAGGGTGGGGCATCCACGACTTCCCTGGGCAACCTGTTCCAGTGCCTCACCACTCTCACTGTAAAGAATTTCTTTCTAGTATCTAATCTAAATCTCCCCTCTTCTAATTTAAAACCATTGCCCCTTGTCCTTTCACTACGCTTCCTGACAAAGAGTCCCTCTCCGGCTCTCCTATCAGCTCCCTTCAGATACTGGAAGGCTGTTATAAGGTCTCCCCGGAGCCTTCTCTACTCCAGGCTGAACAACCCCAGCTTTCTCATCCTGCCCTCATAGGGGGAGGTGCTCCATCCCTCTGATCATCTTTGTGGCCCTCTGCTGGACCCATTCCAACAAATCCATATCCTTCCTGTGTTGAGGACTCTGAAGTTGGACATCGTACTCCAGGTGGGGTCTCACGAGCGCAGAGAAGAGGGGCAGAATCACCTCCCATGACATGCTAACCATACTTCTCTTGATGCAGCCCAGGATGTGGTTGGCTTTCTAGGCTGCCAGTGCACATTGCTGGCTTATGTTAAACTTCTCATCCACCAACACCCCCAGGTCCTCCTCAGGGCTGCTTTCTAGCCATTTTCTGCCCAACTTGTATTTGTGCCTGGGATTGCCACGTCCCAGGTGCAGGACCCTGCACTTGGCTTGGTTAAACTTCATGCAATTTGCACGAACCCACCTCTCCAGCCTGTCCAGGTCCCTCTGGATGGCATCCCTTCCCTCGGTTGACCACACCACTGAGTTTGGCGTCATTGGCAAACTTGCTGAGGGTGCACTCTACCTCACTGTCCATGTCTCCAACAAAGATGTTGAAGAGCACTGGTCCAGGTACGGACCCCTGAGGAACACCCCTTGTCACTGGTCACCAATTGGACATTGAGCCATTGACCACAACCCTTTGTGACCACAACCCAGCCAGCCAGCTCCTTACCCACTGAGTGGTCCATCCATCAAATCCATGACTTTCCAGTTTTGAGACCAGGATGTCATGTGGGACAGTGTCAACAGTTTGCACAAGTCCAGGTAGATGACATCTGTTGCTCTGCCCTTGTCCACCAAGTCTGTGGCAGTATCATAAAAGGCCAGTAAATTTGTTAGGCATGATTTGCCCTTGGTGAAGCCATGTTGGCTGTCTCCAATCACCTCCTTATTTTCCATGTGCCTTAGCAGAGATTCAAGGAGGATCTGCTCCATAATCTTGCCAAGCACAGAGGTGAGACTGACTAGCCTATAGTTCTCTGGCTCTTCTTTTTTCCCTTTTTTGAATATTAGGGCTATGTTCCCCTTTTTCCAGTCTGCGGGAACTTTGCCAGACTGCCACTTGTGCCAGATAGGGCCTGCCTGGGGACATAAGAGAGGCTGAACGTGGGTAATGAACTAAGAACTGTGAAGAAATTACTTCAAAATTTCTTTGAGGATTGTTCTGTGAGTGTCTGGAGTCTAGGAGTTTGTTGGAAAGCTTGTTGGATTAAGTGTTGCTTAATTAAAGGAACCAGTGATTTCAACAAAGAATATGGGGATTTTGAAATCAGACTGTTACAGCTAGTAGTGAACTTAGTAAATAGTCTGAAGTGACTTCCATTAGTGTAAATTGGGGAAAAAACCCCAAATGTTAAGAATGTGATCACAAACACTGAATTTAACATTTTTATTAACACCATCTGGACTTTTTTCTAATGCATTACAAAAAAAATTAGATGACATTTACATAATTTGTTTTACATTCCTTTGATATCTTCCACTTGGGGAGGATGGACTTTAATGATCTGTTGTGGGTTTGTTGTTTTTTTTTTCCTCAAGGTAATTTCTAAACTTTGGGATCCATTAATTACTAGCATATAATAATGTCAGGGCTGTGACTGTTTTTAATGACATTTCTCTAGTGACACTTGCATAGTTTAAAGGTGTATTTGTTAAGATTATTTTATTTGACCACCAGTTCTTTATACATCTTTTTGCCAATGTGTTCTTAGTGTTCTTATACTGAACTGTTTGCTATAGTCCGTCAGTAGGAGTACTCCAGAAAAGCTTTCCCAAGGCAAACTACTCCAGATTTTCATATAGCAGCAGAGATATTCCTTAACAATTTCAGTGACTTGAAAAGTACCACTGAAATACATGATTTAAACAAGAAATAAAAATACCACTAGTTCTGTGGCAGACAGATCCCTCTGATTTATTGAAACAATTTTATGTAGTTACATCACCTTTTCTGTGTAGTAAAGCTCTTTTTTTTGGGTTCAACCTTAGCATCTCTGCTTGTAATAGTAAAATGACATTTCTCCCAGGGAAGGAGATCTATATATCACAGTATGTAGCAATCTTGAATTGCAAATTCAAGAGCAATACAGCTGTCTTCTCAGAACAACATACTTCACAAGTATGTACTGCAGTATCTCCAACTTCATCAGAGATAGCAGTCTATCCAAGGTTAGACCACAAGAACCTGCAACTTCCACAAATATTATGAAGCACATTTTTTTTTCCTTTTCTTTCTCCAGATATCTGCATTTTTGCTGGTGTTTTTTTTTTTTTTTTTTGAGAACAGCCTACGGCCCCAGAGCATGAGTGACTTAGAAAACAAGTCAGCCTACTCTTACAAGCAGCTGGCTTGCTTCCATTCTCAGATTCTGGGGGACCGCTGTTCTCCACTAAGAGAAACACAGTGTTTTATAGCCCAGTTTCTAAGGAAGTTATGTTCTTGATTTCTTTGTTAACAAGGCAAACACATTTTAGGCAATGATGAAAGCGTGAGGATCAAAATACATTCCACGTGTCTGCTGCTGCTCTGCTCTTCACGCAGACTAGGTTATTTGTGTCCCCTGGTTACCAGTCCTGGTGGGAAAACACTCTTGATGCACCTCAAGGACTTCAACGGGTGCACCAGTGCTCAATTTTTGATTCTGACATGGAACAATCACTGATGCTCTAATGTTTTCAGATTTACAAAGCAGAAACAATTGTATTCATTTAAGTGATGGGATACAGCCTCCTTGGAGCATAGCTAAACTCTTCTGAAAAGTTACATGAAAACCTCTTCTTGAAATAAAGGAAGTTTACACTTAAGAAACACTTAGAAACAAAAATAGGAAGAGAATGCAACTTCTCTAACCAAAAGCGTCCACAGTACAGCCAGCCAGCACTTCACATTCATTCTATTCCTTTCAGAGAGAAATAGAATCAAATAGAATAGAATGAAAATGGCACATTTCTGCTTTGACGGTCCATTTCCAGACATTTTAAGGGATAGGGGATTCATTTTGCTCACTGACTGGATGACCTATATGGTCCATTTCAAGCAGCAAGCAGTTATCAAAAACTTGTTCCTTCCATTTTGGGGTTTTATTTTTTTGTTAATACACAACACTGAAACAAGGGATTCTTGGGGAAAAGAATCAGTACTTTCTTAAAAAAGCAGTCATTAAAAAAAAACCCCAAACCATCAGACACCTAGCTTTTATGCACCTTTTAGCACCCAAAAGTTCAGACCTTCAGAACAACTTGTTGATTATGACTGTTCAAGCTAAAAGGGTGCTCTTTGGAAAAGAACATGCATTACTATGACTGGAATTGAGTCTTGGGCAGCAGTAGCAGAACATTTCACAATTCATCTGCTTCCTGTATTAAGTAATTGCTACAGCTTCAAACTATCATGAAAGCAACAGAAACTTTGAAATACTTAAGTTAATAAGGTAACGGAAATGAATGGCAAAAAAAAAAAATTATAAGACAGGCAAACTACAAACAAGAAAACCATGTATGACCCCCCAAAAAACCTGATGAGAAATCAGATTGCATTAAATAAATTGTGTGTATGTGAACCAGCAAATGGGATCTAGCAAGGGAAAGATATTTAAGAAATGGCTTGCAACAGCTTTAACTTTAAAATATTCTAATGGAATGTTTAGTGCTAAACTGAAGCAGCAGTTTTCACCATAAGATTTTGCTGTCAAATACTGCAAATTTGTTTAAGACAGTATTGGTGGTATACATAATCCCTACTTGTGGGAGAATTATAAATTTAATTATCTGAGGGGAAAAAAAAAGGGGGGGGGGAGAAAAAGACAATAGCAGTAATCCATACTTAAAGTACAGTTGCCTGTCATGCAAGTGTGTCTGTGAAGAATCAAACACTGGCAGGAAAAGATGGGTTGTGACTTCCATTTAGCCTTTTTTTCCATACTGTTCTGGCTTGCCTCTTTCTTTTACTGTTTTTGCTTTGCTCTTCTGGAAATGAATCAGGAGTACGGGTGAAACCAGATTACTCACTATAGGACCCCACTCTCCTACAAGGTTGTATCAGAATGATTTATTTTTATTTGTTCCTCAAACAAAAGAGGACCAAGAGCTGGAGTCTATGTTTGGTCTCTGATTGGGATATTTTGTTAGCAAAGTACCTTCTAAAGAACTGCTAGGTGGTTTGTCTGTAAAAAAGTGACTTCAGACAGAAGAGCTTTAATGAATTCAAGACAGTTGAGCAATGGAAAAGAACTCCTGTCATTCTTATAAGTTTCTCTTCAAGAAGTGGTGATGAGACAGAACATTTCCTCTGAATGTCCTACCATATATCTGTAAATATGGAAAGGTCACTTATTTTTAAAATATACTGCCCTTAAGATAATTGTTTCTCTAATTGCAACATAGCAATTCTGGACTGTTTGTAATTTCTTGCTATTGTAAAGTATGAACACTTTAATAATCAGGTAATTCAGGGGGGTGTTTTTACTGTTTAGTGTCTGCTCTTGTTTAATGCCTGAGGAAGAAGGAAGGGAAGAGAAAATTTTATGTGGATTCTTTACTTTCTAGTATGTCTATTTGGGTTAAAAGTCCGTATAATTTTACAGAATTATCATTAAGCAGTTCATATGCTGCCCTGACCCCAGCAGAAAGTCAGCAGTTTATTACCTACTTCAGATATTTTTCTAGCTAGGCATGTTTTCTACACTGGTGTAATCCTAGTTATAGTCACCCAAAAAAATTCTGCTGGAAGCTCATGTCATGGATCTTCTATTAAACTACGCTTACACTGCTGATGTTTAGAAACAAAAACCAAAACTAACCAAAAAAAACCCAATCAAAAAAAAAAAACCCAAAAGTCAACATAAAAGTCAAACCCCACCCCACCTTTCCAACCCCCAAATAAAATGTGCTGACTGGTGTAGATTATCTTCTGGGTAAGAACATGTTAGTTATGTGGCACCAGGACTTGTGCTAAATAGGTCTGTGATGTTGGAGGTACATTCCCAAGGCACACGAGTGTAGCTGTAGGTGCTGCTGCACACGGGCTTTCCAAGCACGGTGTGGGAGGATTAGATATCTAAGATTTTGAGCAACCAAGTTAGATCTAAGTTAGCTCCAATAAGAAATGTTGAGGGAGGGAGCTGGAAAGGAATTAGGTCGTTGTGTACCCCTGGAAAGCACCCTACGACTTAGGCTGTTTGTTAAGGTCAGCTGTTTCTCATGAAAAGCTGTGAAGCTGCCGACTCTCCTCTTGAGACTGAAGAGCGCTCAGCTAGCATGGACCCTGTCTTCAGCTTCATTTTGGAGGCTCTGAAATCTAACTTCCTTGCTTCCCAAATGAGTTATCCTAATAGGCTAAAGTTACTTTGGAGAGCGTATCTTTCTTTTTCTTCCACTGATGTGCTGTATTAATTAATGCAGAACTCCCCTCCAATTTTGAGAAGCTCCCTAAGCATTACCTTTGTCTAGGGAGTAAGGAAATGCCAGCAAAGAGATCAGGCAACAGACTGAAAAGTTACAAGGGTTGTCCGCTTGGAGCTGAGAATTTCCAGGTTCCCATGGGACTCTAGGACTGCTGAAATTTACTACACTTAAGCCAATGTCTTAATTCTTGTATCAATAAATAAGAATGTCAACGAAAAGCAGGGAGTTCAAAGTGATACAGTGTTTCTTAGAGGAATCTAAACAATTAAGCTCTGTATCTTAACAGGGTATAGCACAACTGTTACGTATTTTTGTATTAAAACTATGATAATTTGTTGCATGCTGCAAAACTGAGGATGTGGTGATGGTGTCTTAGAAGCAGCATTCAGTGGGCAACCTCCTTATTTAATACTTGTAACACTCTTCTGTTTCAGCACTGAAGATTCTGGATTAAGATACAATGAGAAGCTTTCTATACATACTTTGTAAAGCAGTTTGAGAGAGAAGAAAGGAGTACAAACCATTACGCTCACTTTTTGAAAGAGCTGTAATCTCACCATTCTAAGGCAGAGTAGTTCCAAATGACATATGTGTCGTGGTTTAGTAACTTATCTGCCACCACGGCTTTAATTCTTTTAGCATAAATTCTCACTGGAGAAAACAATGCATAATACTTGGGTAAGGGCTTAGCTATTCAGAGGATCCTGTTTTAACTGCAATTGCTACAAACAGTGGCTTTCAGCCTCACGGCTTATCTATTTGTGTGTTTTTTACAAAAAAAAAAAAAAAAGATTATTTTGGAACACAGTTTTGACCTATGATTTTTCTGCTTTAATGAGGTCTTTTGCAACCTTTTGGTCTTTTTGGAGCTTTCAGGAGATTGAAACAAATTCTTTTCTTGTGAGACTGGTGGCTGTGCATTGATTCATTGTAGATGCTGGTCTGTAAAAAGCCTGCTAGCTCAAGCTGGCATTTCTGGCCATTGAGGGACAAATCAAAACATATCCAACCGTTCCCAGTAGTAAAGAACACTTAAGAGCTTGAGTCTTCTCTTGTCTTCTGCAGTTGAAAAGGGGGGAGTGTTACTGGCTATGGGGAAATTTGTTCCAGGATCCCTTCCTGACGGCGGGCAAGCAGCCCCATGGCTACTAGAAGACAATCTGTCCTGTGCTTTCCTTTAGGACTCGTGTCTCAGTGCAGTTCCTGAGCACACACCTCTGAAGGTTTGTGTGCATGTGAGGTGCCCTGGCTTCAGTGGTTCTTAGCAAGGGATTGGCACTTTGCACAGGAAAGAGCTCTTGCTCCCATGGTAAGGCAGGACCAGTCAAAAAGGGCTGGTTGCATTAGGAATGAGGAAAGAAAAAGGATAATTGGGACATGGTAAGAATTTATGTAGGATCTGCGATTTGGCAGTATCATCTGTGGCAATTTCCCTGCTGTTCTGTGGATTTGAATGCAGGGAAGCAATTGCAGAAGGAATGTTACCCTCCTTAAAGGCCTATAGGAGCCCTGTGGTGTCTTTTATTACCAATAAAATGCAGAAGGAGAAATTTTTGGGCTAAGAACATGACTGTTTAGAAGATGAAGTGAAAATAAAATGATCAAATGTCACTTCTAGTACCATATTGGCAACTTGAGCCACAAATCACTGGAGGCAGGGGGAGCACACCAGCAGTGTATTTTGCCACGTTCTTACACATGGCAAATCCTTAGGCTACAGGCGGTTGAGAGAGGATACAGACTTGGCCAAACTCTTAATTTGACCTCACATTTGTTCACTGCTTTTTTGTATTTTCAACCACATAATAGTGGACCTCAAAAACTTAATGTAGATTAGTTTCAGTATTACTAGGAGAAGAAAGTCTAGTGGTATTACTTAGTCATTGCCAAAGTGTGTCTTCCACGTTTCCAGCATTACCTGGGAATGAAATAAAGCTTAAAGCAGTAATGGAAGGGCATGCTGTGAAGATATTTGTATGGATAATAAAGTTTTGCATTTTTTGTACTGCTGCCATTCAAACATTTAGTAAAAGCACTTGGCAAATGCTAATGAATTTGTTCCCACAACAGAAGCACAGAAATGACAGCCAACATTTTTCACATTTAAGTATCTAAAATTAGACACCAAAGTCTTTTTAGAATCCATAATAAAAATGATTGAATTTTTACAACTGTGGAATACTCACAGCTCTCTGCAAGTGGCTTCATTACTCATACAAAATATAAGCACTTGTGGAAGACACAATGATTTCTCCCATCAGTATGGTTAACTGCTCTGGTAAGTAATTGTATAGCTGCTTATTTACAGCATGTCCTTTTTCAGCCCTAGGGCCCACAGGAAGAGGAACAACAGCAGCAACAACAAAGTTGACCGTGCCTTTGGTCAACAAAAGGATATAATGCAATAGAGAGGGACCACAGACTTGCTGAAATGAAATGACGCTACATAAACAAGGATGAAGTTAGAAAGTAGTTTAAATTCTCATAAGGATATGTACCCAAGATTAAGGAACAACTTTCAGAAAGAGATATCAGTAATGCTAACATTCTGCAAGGGAGGGAGGAAGGGAAGAAAGCAAGAGATATTCTCACACCAGCCCTCCTCACCTCCACAGATAAGGATCAGATTGCTTAAAGAAGAGCTTGCATTTTAAAATATGAGCTTGAAAAAACTACGTATTTCTTGCTGGTAACTTCTAGAGATAAACATGGCCTCAGATGCATTGGTATTTATTAGAACTACTAAATCTTACAAAAAATAGATTTATCTAGCATCAGAACATTTTAATTTGTGTTTATTGGATTTTGGGCCCATCCTGTTTGTCCTCTTTATAAATCTCAACTTTTTGGATAACTCTGCCAGATGCGAATTTCTTCCCAGTCTGGACTGACCTGGAGACACAACATGGAGAACAGCACTGCCGAAACTCTGCATATGGCTGGAGCAATTAATGAGACTTTTCCCACACAGCCGCTGAGCCCCGAGTTTTCAGTGGGGGTGTTGGTGCTGCTGGCCTTCCTCATGGC
>JAOTQQ010000012.1:105928644-105940361 GCA_026546715.1 Gallinago undulata
GGCGGGTACTGATTGTTTCCTCGGGGTCTTAGGAGAAGTGAGGGGGCTTCTTTTGCTGGGTGGTTTCTTCCAAGAGAACTATTTCCCAGCTCTGACTCTAGGGAAAGGGTAATGAACGGTGATAACTGCAGTAAGTGTCTTAGCAGCCTACTATTTTTCTGAAATATGTTATTATAAGAAGTAGATTTGCCACATTAACAGCTACTGTTTAATGTTACGGCCATAAAAATGTGAATCTGTATGGAATAACAAAGAAAGAATCTGAAGTCTAGATAGTCGAATTGAATGCAGCATGTATTATCTGGCAGATCTTGCATACATGATTGATTTCTTTTTTAATCTACTCTCATGCAATACAGATAATCATCTGCAGTTTGCAACAAAATAGTGATGAATAGCATTTTTAAATATTTTGCTGTACGTTCTCTATCTAGTCATATCTTAAGAATATGTGTTCATGTAGGTAAGTAAAAATAACAAATCAAATAGTTTCTAAGAAGTTTGATGTTATGCTTGTATTTTTATATGAAGATGCATTTTATTTTGAAACATGCTGAGAAAAATTACAATTAAAACATTAGTGTGATGTGCAATTGGAGATTGATGTATTGCAATATTCTGTAAAGTCTTGAGTGTCTATGGTAAAAATCTTGGTTAAATTAATGACTGCAGAAAGGTGGTTTTAAACGGGTGTGACTATTTCATGAAATCTATGTACTGTCTTGTCACATCACAACAAAATATTTTAAAACTGGTTTTATTCTACTTTTTTTTGCCTACACATTTAAAAAAGATATTGGAAGAACAGTAGAAAATCTTCTTAAAATTAATTACTGGTGTCGGAAGTTCTGTTGGGGCACAGCTTCTAATAATCCAGTCCTGGTGATGTCTAGATCCTTTGGTATAATGTTTTGATCCCTTCCCCCATACACTTCATGTCTTCTTCCAGCTTATAACTGCCTTGCTGTGCCGCAGAGCTCTTGCTGTCTGCTGTCAGGAGGAAACAGGAAAAAAACCCAGCAATGAACAGAAAACCAGAGTGGTGTTCTGTCATCTGGCTCACAAGCTAGCACCATGTTGAACATATTCCAGCATCTAACTGAGAAGTACGGAGTAAATAATGTCCCCTATCAAAGAAGGCAGTAGATCTTATTCGGCATTATCTAAATACCATAAACTTTTTGTTTCATTATATTATGTTACCCTGAATGTCTGGGTTTTCATTCTAAATTTGGTCAAAAGCTTTGCATACTTTAGAGCAAAACTGATCTGTATTTCTGTAGGTATATAATTTAGATTCAGGGCATACCTAAATTATCCTTAATTTCTGCTTGATCCTAATTGCTAAAAGCACACACTTTCATGCTTTCAGAGACCTCTGCTTATTCTTTTAATATATTTAATCTATCTGATTTTGACCTTCAACAACTTTTGCTTTATCTCTGTGCTTCTGGAGCTATAGCTGGATTTGAATAGAGGTGTCTTGATTCTTAGTGGAGGGAGAGTGAGAGGAATCGTAAGACTTTTAGAGAAATGGAAACTCTCAAGATGCTCTTCAGTACCTGTTACAGGACCACACACCATTTTTCCTCATGAATGTTAAAAGCTGTAATCTTTTGCTTGAAAGAGCAAGTGTTGGGGCACAGCTTCTAATAGTCCAGTCCTGGTGATGTCTAGATCCCCTCGTATAATGTTTTGATGTTGTTGCTCTGTAGATGCAGTGATTCCCTTTCATTGCAGCACTGATGCTGTTCACTGCATTTCTGCATCACAGCAAACTACACCATAAACTGTTCAGCCTCAGAAGGCTGCACTGTGACTGTGTGTGTAGTGTGGTCACCCAGAAATTCATTAGCGGCACTTTCACAATGTTTGGATTTAACAGACTAAATTTAGATAGCCTTGGGTGTAGATCACTCGTGTGGTTGGTGGTGTGTTCCCATAGATAACATCCTCTCAGTTGACCACTGAAAAGTGGTTATGATCAAAAATTACAATGAGAAGAAATTTTAGTCAGGGTGTATTGTCCTGATTTTGCCTGAGATAGAGTTAATTTTCTTAGTAGCTGGTGAAGTGCTGTGTTTTGGATTTAGAATGAGAATAATGCTGATAACACACTGATGTTTTAGTTCCACAAGAAGTTGGGAGGGGACACCTCTGGGACAGTCGACCCCAATTCACCGAAGAAATGTTCTATACCACAAGATGTCATCCTTACTATATAAACAAAGGGGGAAAGCTGTCCTGGGCACGCTGCTTGGGAACCAGCTGGGCATCCACCCACCCAGTTGGTGGGTAGTGAGCAATTGCATTGTGCATCACTTGTTTTGTACATTCTTTTATTATCATTATCATCATTATTGTTATCCCTTCCTTTTCTGTCCTATTAAACTCTCTTTATCTCAACCTATGACTTTTACTCCTTTTTTCTGATTCTCTACCCCCTCCTACTGGGGGTGGGGAATGAGCTAAGGGCTGTGTGGTGTTTAGCTGCCTGCTGGGTTAAACCACAACAATGTACTTAATTAACTGTGCAGGTATTATCAGACTTTTTATCATGCAGTTTTAAAGAGTAGTCTGACATTCATATCGTATTTCTATAAAAGTCAGTTCTGGAGCACTTTTGAACACCATATCATGCTTCTAAGAGGATAGAAGCATTAACAGAACACAGAAGTGTTTCTATGCCTGCAGTACTGACTGATGTGTGCATTTGGTTTATTTCCATAGGTGCATTCTGCATACCTCTCTACATCCCTTACTGCCTGACGGGGAAATGGCACTTGGGAAGAAGTATCTGCAAGCTCTGGTTAGCTCTGGACTATCTCCTGTGCACAGCTTCAGTATTTAACATTGTTCTTATCAGCTATGACCGTTTCCTGTCAGTTACAAAAGCTGTAAGAACAGCATTTCTAATTATTTCTTTATATACATATATATAAAGATTTTTATAAAACTCAGAGTGTTCATAACTAACACTAGAATCTAAATTAACACTGGAATCTAGTCCTTCATCATTGTACCATTTTTATCTGGAGAAATGTTAATGCTTCAGTGTTACATTGAGGCTTAGAGATAGGACAATGCCGTGCCTATGATTTCAAAGTTTCCCTCCTCCTGCCTGGACTAGAAACTACTTAATTTATACTACAGAGGAGGTGGTAAGGTCGAGGCAGGAAAAGGGCAGCAGGAGCATAGAGAACTTGGGCTTTGATCATTAGAAGAGTGGTAATGAAAACTACGTTGAGTCATGGGTGTACTTAGCTTGGGATAAATTTTAAAAGGAAAAGAGGGTATGTAGAGAGATATGGGAGGGACTGACTGAAGATCAGCTGAGGAATTGCGTTAGCACAGGGGGGGATTGACCTATACTGCCAACAAGCAGTTGGGTGGAAACTAATCCCCTGAAGCAAAAAAAAAGAATGAATTAAAATATGTAGAGAGGTAAGAGGTGTTTCTTGAGTATTATCATTCTTCTGCTTCAGAAGGTATCTGAGAAATACAGTGGTAAATATTATCATTCACCATTTCTAAGCTCTACCTGGTGTTTGGTCCAGATGGAAGATGGTCAACATACTTTGCTTTTGATGAGTGGGCTCGCTCAAGTGACATGGGCTTCATTAGACTGGGAATTTCTCATTTGGAAAGAGCTGTTACAATGCCCTAATCTCTTTCTCTTCTTCTCCAGTGTTGTGCTTTTAGGGTTGGTTGTTGCTGCTTTTTTTTTTTTTTTTAAGCTGAACCATAAAGTATGAAAATTCCTGTATTTAGGAAATTGTAATATTGAAAAATATCAATGAAGTTTCAGAGCTCATAATGTGCTAAACATAAGTTAAAAAGACCTGTAACCCAACTGAGCTCCGTGTTCTTATACACTGTTGGTGGTCTTTGTTTACGTGACCACATTCTGCTTTTCTTCTTTAGGTAATTAGGATGGAGTGAGTCCAGGAGTGTGACATAGGGCGGTTATCCAAAGAAAAGATCTCATGCTTCCTCATGGGCTTGGGACCCACTTCTGCCTCTGCTGCAAACCTAGCTTGTGGCCAGGGGCCAGTCATTTCAGACAACTTTTTGTGAAGCTGTACTAAGCTTCCTGTTTTCTGCCTACTAAATTGAGATACTTGTGGTCTTGTGAAGAGCTGCAAATTTATTATTGTAGAACTGGAGCTGTGCTCTGAGCTGGTGTGATACTTTAAGATGTAGAGGAGTCTGAATCTTCAGGCTGCGGATGTTTAAAAAAGAGAATCTAAAATAACGTGTGTACACTGCACAACTTCTCTGTCACTCACCAGTGAAATAGGGATAATGCCCCTCCTGTCGTATGCAGCTGTGGAGATACATTATTAATTAATACTTGTATAGCATGCAGGTGCTACATTAATGAACAGCACAGGAAGCTGATGAGGAAGGTAGTAGTTCTGGGTCTAAGTAAAGCCTGAGATGACATATGTTGAACAGTATGGTGGAAATAGAATTGTCTGGCTTCTCATTAACTGATCATCTTGTGCTCTGAAAGATGCAGGGGACCAACAGCTAGAAGTATGTATTCTGGCTGGGCTATCACAAGGGCGGTTTTAACTCTCCTACCTTTGGATGACATGATTTTAATTCTTAATATTTTTTTCAAAGGTAGATAACTTACGGTTAGAGAATAAAGTAAATTACTTTACTCTCGGCCTGGTAGACATAAAAAGGTCAAGATTTGCAGTAATGCAATAAGCTGGTAAAAAGAGTGTTAAAACAGAATGTTTCAATAAAGTAAGGGCTGTTAAAGCATATGTGTAGGTTTTTCTGCTATGGCAAGAGGGAAACTGTATTATGTTGTCTAGCGTTTGCAGTCACACATGGCAACTGTCTAATACAGAAGGTTTCTCCTTTTGCCTGTGCCAGAAGGAAGTCCCACAGCTGCTTTCACTTTCCTCTGAGCCTGGGCATTTCATGGATCATAAACCGATTTCTTATTGCTACCTTACTGTGGTGGTGATGAAAACAAGCCATGTCCTTTCACACATGGAAGCCAAACAGCAGTTTAGCCATCCTGATTTCTAAAATCAGTCACAGAGCTACAGTAGTTGATGAGCAAGACTAACAGAATTTTTCAGTATCTTGTATAAGTGAAGGTGTTCTAGGTGTCTGGGGAATTGCAGAAGAAATATTATATTTTACTTCCTTATGTTTTTTTGAGATAGACATTACAAAATGTTATATGAATACATGACGTTCTTTTCCTTCACAGGTGTCTTACAGAGCTCAGCAGGGAATAATGTCCAACCCTGTCATCAAGATGGTGGCCGTCTGGGTCTTTGCCTTCCTCCTCTACTGCCCAGCAATCCTCTTCTGGGAACATGTGGCCGGGTACAGCGTGGTGGAGGCGGATCAGTGCCACGCCGAGTTCTTCTACAACTGGTACTTCCTCCTGTGTGCCTCCACCCTGGAGTTCTTTGTGCCGCTGCTCTCGGTGACCTACTTCAACGTGCACATCTTCCACAGCATCCAGAGGCGCCAGCGACACGGGAGCATGCAGGACTGCCAGTCTACAAGGAGAGACAGCCTCTCATGGAGATTTTGTCTTTTGCCAAGGCCAGGAACATCATCTTCTCTGTCGGAAGCAGAGGACAGTGTTTCATCATTAACAAGGTCATGGAGACCAGCAGTGATGGCTAACTCTCCATCTCCAACACAAACCAGTCCCACGTCTCTCAAGAGGGACTTCTCTGTTTCTTTCCGTTCAAGTATAGGGTCAAAACTGCAGCAGGACAAGAAAATTGCAAGGTCACTTGCCATAATTGTGTGTGCGTTTGCCATTTGCTGGGCCCCATACACTTTGCTAATGATTATTCGTGGGGCCTGCAAAGGAACTTGTGTTCATAACACCCTGTATGAAATAACCTTTTGGCTTTTGTGGATCAATTCCTCTTTGAACCCGATTCTTTACCCTGTCTGTCATATGAGGTTTCGAATGGCTTTCATGAAAATATTATGTCCCAAAATGTTTGCAACACTGAGATCACGTAACACACCTCCTTCTTAGAGGGTTAAAACAAATTACTTACAGATAAGGTTCCTCTCTTATCTAGTACTATATTTCCATATGTGTCTTCAACAGAAATAGAGAAAAACGTTTTGTTTACTAATAACATTGTTAAGCGTGCAGCTGAGGTAGGTATTTCCCCTGATTCTGCTGGTCTTCAGGGTCTTGTTTTTGGTTTTGCTGGTATGATGCCAGGTAAAACAGCACCTAGTACCCAGAAAAGAATAACAAGTTTTGCTGGATGTGCTTCTTGGTTTGTGGGTTTGAGGTACTTCCCCCCCCACACACTTTTTTTTAAATTTATTTTTTATATAGAGCTGGTATTATGAAAGAACTCTTCTATAGATATCTCCATAGAGGTTCTTTGGAGGGAAATACCTGTTTGCATATTTGTTTAGTTAAAATTTATGTCCTGTTCGTGAACCTAAAGCTATCAGCAAAGAAGCAGTTCTGGTACATTTTTGAACAGTTGTATAAATACTTACAGGAGCAGTACAATTTCATTTAGAAAACTCTTATGAAGACAAGATAGTGCCCTGTAATCATTATAATTCCCATAATGAGTGATATGCAGGTGAATGGGCTGCCTCATCTGGCATATCTGTCCTTCTCTAATTTTAATGTAGTCCATATTATATGTTGCAGGACACAGTACACATAAGTTCATTCTCTGAAAATCAACCAGTATTACTGAAGTTTCCATGATAATGCAATTTTGAAAGTGGTTATCAAAATTGTCACAGGTATAAATGGTTGTTACCCTTTTCACCAGTACTGTCTTTTCTCCTGGCAGTGGCTGCCTCTTTGGTTGTACTTAAATGACATTTACTGTCAAATTTGTGCACTTCTTGATTAAAACAGGTTGAGCTTGGGCACATGATCACATTCCTGTTAAATTAGCAGAGCAAGCAAAACAAAGTTCATGCTGGGTTTTGCTTTTGGCTGGCTGTGCGAGAATAGACAATACCCTCTCGTGTACGAAGCTTTGCAAGTGCAAAAATATTCCATCAAAAAGCCTGGAACAAATTTCAACTGACAGAGTTGATTTTTATACTTTGTATCCTGTTACTGTGACATTATATGGATTTTCTCTTCCACTGAACCAGTATCAAACAGAGGTTTGCAAGCTGACACAGAGGTGCCTTAATAAATAAAGCAGCTGTTAATAAATGAAGCAGTTGAATACGCAGTGCTGAAAGGAGTAGGTAGATGTGTTGGAGAAAGCAATAGAGCTTGATTATTACCCATTCCACGTGCCAAACTTTCTTACCTTGTGTTGGCTATTGCATCTCACCCAGAAGGTTTTCATGGATGGGTAAGTGAGAGTCATTAGTTAATTCCCCCTCGCCCCCCTTTTTATGTTTCTTTCCTCTTTGTATATATATAGAAATGTATAGAATATGAAAAGAGAAATCTGATGCACAGAACAATGAAGAGTAATAGTCAAATAGCATTTTTTGTCTAATTTGATATTAGTTGTACAAGTGTTGCAAAAGCAGAGTAGTCCTTTGCAAGCACAGCTCCAATGCATGTAAGCAGCTTAATCGTAGCACAAAAGTTGATGGCTTTGAGGAGCTAAAATGCCATTCTGTTCAGAGGTCTGGAACTGAAGACTTCTCTTGTCAGTTCTCACATGGGTGGATGATTGTCTTTCACCATTCATTCTCCTTATGCTTCCTTGCCTGGCATGGGTAGTGTTAGGGATTGTGAGCCCGATTGCTAAGAGAGATGCTGCTTCAGGAGGAGGTAATCGATTCAGCGCAGCTGTTTTCACTGTTATGAGCTAAGGTGTTGCCATAGATTTTTGTGGGGCTTGTTTTTCTGTGAGGCTTAAAAAAACCTAAACACACACACATTTAAAACATTGATAGAATAGCTGGTGTACAAAATAAACATCTGTTAAATGGGAAGTGTAGGTAGGCTCAAAACGGGAAAGTATTTGAGTTGTCTGCTTTTCTGTTCCTATGTTTTTAGTATAAAAAAATCAGTTTTCACTTAGTGATTAAAGAATGTTTAATTTACTTTGGAAAAATAGCCCACAAAATTATTGACTAGGTAAACTGTATCCGCTTTTTGCAATCCTGGAAAACTAGAGTGTGTCAGGGAGCACAATGTGCAGCAAATCTGAAACCACACAGAACAGTGAAACTACTGGTCATCAATGTTTTTCTTGTTCTGTATTACACACACAGTGTTCAAACTGTTTTGACACACCACTCCTGTGTATTTGAAGGATTTTTTATATTTTTCTAATTGTTGAAAATTTTTCTTGGTGCTTCCAGGAGAGGTTGAGCCCTTAGCTGCTGTGCTCACAGCACTAAAGTTGTCTTGGTCAAGGTGGCCTCTTGGGAGGTCTTCTCCTCCCTTCTGGACATTTTGCAGGGTTATGGTAAGATGCTTATTCAGCATTTTTTCTTGGGCATGCCTTTCATGCACTGACACAAATAGACTTTGCTTGCCAAAGTGATTTCTAAGCCAGGTCTCTCTATGCACTCACTGATCCATTTCACCATTTCATGCCCTTGCATTTTCTTCTGTCTTTGCAGTTGTCCAATAGCTCTTGTAAATATGTGGTGACAGTAGGCCTATAACTGTGAGGTTCAACTCAAAACACAACAATGTTGTTCTAATTTTACCCTCTCAGGTCTTAAAAAAAACCCAAACCAAATAAAACATACATGTTGGAAGAAATCACTTTATTGTTTGTTTATTTGTTTCTGGTATGACTATTTAAGCCTAATGATTCTCCTAATCTCTATCTCCTTTATGTTAGGCTATGTTTTTTTTTCTCCGCAGGAAGGAAGGAAGGAATGACCACATAGATTTCTCTCTCAGCCCCGTGAAGGACTATGATTAAAACTTTAACATTTCATTTGTTCCCTAATTTTTAAAAGCAAATGACTACTCTCCCCTTGTCCACTAATCCAATTATTTTATCAAAGAAGACAACCAAGGTTCACACGTGATTTACCATTGGCAAACCCATGCTGACTGTTCCCAGTCACCTTTTCCTCCCTCACGTTCTCAGAAATTACTTCCATGAGGTCTTGCTCCGTTGTTTTCTCAGGGACCAAAGAGAGGCTGACCTTTTGTCCTTGTTGGCATCATTTGAGGATGAGTGTGACATTCGTCTTACTTCAGTCCCTGGGAACCTCCCCTCATCTCCATGACCTTTTAAAGAGAGTAGAAAGTGGCCTTGCAATGATAGTAGCTGGTTCCCTCAGCAGCCTTGGATGTAGCCCATCAGGTCCCTTGGTGTCTTATGAGTCAAGTCCTCTCAAGTAATCCCTGCCTTATTCTCACTTGCTCCTGACAGGTGTCCTCCTTGAACTGGTTCACTGAGTATGGAGAAGAGGGAGACCTGGCTAGTGAAGACTGAAGCAAAGAAAGCAGCCTCATCCACATCTGCTGTCATTAGACCACTGGCCCCATTCAGCAACAGGCCTATATTGTTCTTATTCAGCACTTTACTATTAATGAGGTGGCTGAAGTTCTTCAGATTGTCTTTGATGTTCTCTACAGGCATCAACTCTAGGTGAGCTTTGGTTTCCCCAACATCACGCTTCTGTGGCCAGGTAACGTTTCTAAATTCCTCCTTTGTAGCCTGTCCTTGCTTCAAACTCCTCTGTGCTGTCTTTCTGCAGTGTAACTTCCCTGCTCAGCCAGTCTCCTGATACCTCTATTTATTTTCTTGACAATTGGAATGGACTTTTCGTGTGCATGGAGGTTGCTGTCCTTAAAGATCTGCAAGATTCCTGAGTATATTTTCACCTCAGAGCTGCCTCCCATGGGGTCCCACCTACTGCTTACCTGAAGTCTGTACTCTGCCACCTCCTTCCTCACCACCTTTAGGATCTTGAACTCCACTATGTCATAGTCACTACCATTGATTAAACCTCCCTAACCAGCTTCTCTTTAGCAGTGAACAGTTGATCTAGCTGTGCGTCACCCCTGTTGGCCATTCAGTACTTGTATCAGAACATTGTCCCTGACACTCTCCAGGAGTCTTGTTGACAGCTTGTACCTGTTGCGTTGCCCTTCCAGCAGATGTTGTGAAGTCCTCCATAAGAAACAGGGGCTGAGAGCCAAAGGCTTCCTTGATTTGCTTAATGAAGACTTAATCAACTGCCTTACCCTGCTCAGAGTGATTTGCAACATGGTCCCGCCACTATGTCACCTGTGTCACTGGCCCCTCCTCCGACCCTGACCCACAAATTTGCAACCAGACTGCCTGTCCCATAGAAGAGGGGGACATACATTCAATCTGCTCCTGCACGTGGCAGGTAATACTCGCTCCTCATCTTCCCTGCCTGTCTTGCCTGACAAGCTTGTCTCTGCATCCCTCCACCTGCCCGAGCTACCCCACCACGTCTGTTACTCCGACAGCCTGGTGGCTTTGTGGCTGTACAGGGAGCTCTAGTTCCTCCTGTGCATTGGGGGAAACACAGGTCCCAGGCTGCATTTGTGCACAGGCACCCGAGGCAGGTGTCTGTTTGTCACGTTTCATCCTTCCTGAGGTCTCCTCTGTTCCCGTTGCCCTGCGCCTTTTGCTTTAGTTACTCCCTACAGTGTATTTCCCTTTGCTTCCCAAGAGAGGAATGCAGCACCCCACCTCTCCTCCCCACATCTTGTCCACCTTCTCTTTCCTTGTTTATTGCCCTGCATCTTCTCAAGCACCCACTGTAATTGCAGTGGGGGTGTGAAAAGCCGGTGGCAGGGAGCGCCGCGGTGCTACGGGGCGGATGAGCTGCAGGCATGAGTCACTGCCACGGCCAGCCAACCTCCACACACTCCTACCAAAATAACTGAAATTGTGATGAGGAAGGGACATGCCTTCTGACACTTGCAGAGGATAAAGGGTTTTGGCACTTGGTGGAGTGGGATTACCTGGAATTGGCAAGTGGAGGATTAGGTGGGCCGTACCTCCAAAGTCCACATATTTGGTTTCCTGAGTCGGAGGCTGGACTTGCTCCTGGTTAGGATGAGCTGAAAATGCATTGGTGACACTTCTGCTGTATATAACTGAATTTTAAATGCTCCGTAACCAGCAGCATTAAGAAATAGACATCTCTGTTCTTAACTGTACAATGTAGTAACTGGTAGAGCAGCAAGTGCCACAATGCCTGCATTTTAATGTAAGAGAAATAGAATTGTAATAATTTAAATCCTGCTAACCGCTGGGGAAGTGAAAATGAGATCAATGTGTAAAAATGCTTACACAACGCTAATATGCAAACTGCTTGACTGTGAAAAAGGTTGTTTTCAGACTAACTTTTCTGACCTCAGTAGATAAAGATCAACGTTCAGGAAAGAAAGAGATAATTGGTTTTAAAGTGCGGACTTATTGCTGCTTATGAAGTGTCTTTTTTATAGATTTTGTTTTCAGATCCACAGGTGCATTCAGATCAAGGAACATGAGACACTACAAGCCTTGAAGTCTTGTGATCTGTTATTCTGATATTGTGAATTTTTTTGAATGTGTCGGTATTCAGCCCATCCTGTTAACAGACTTGTCTCAACTTTTTGGATAACTCTGCCAGATGCGAATTTCTTCCCAGACTGAACTGACCTGGAGATGCAACATGGAGAACAGCACTGCTGAAACACAAAATGAGACTTTTCCCACACAGCCGCTGAGCCCCGAGTTTTCAGTGGGGGTGTTGGTGCTGCTGGCCTTCCTCATGGC
>JAOTQQ010000012.1:105940508-106057664 GCA_026546715.1 Gallinago undulata
GGCGGGTACTGATTGTTTCCTCGGGGTCTTAGGAGAAGTGAGGGGGCTTCTTTTGCTGGGTGGTTTCTTCCAAGAGAGCTATTTCCCAGCTCTGACTCTAGGGAAAGGGTAACGAACGGTGATAACTGCAGTGTCTTAGCAGACTGTTATATCTCAAAATATGTTATAATGAGAAATTAATCCATTTAAAAAATATAAATACTTTCAATGTTGCTTCAGGAAAAAGGAGCAACTACTGTATATGAATATCAACTGAAGGGGAGAAGTTGTTTGCTACTGTTTATGACTTACCTTTGATCCTTCCTTAAGATCATATACTTCAGAACATCCTCATATTTGACAATGCAACTGTTTTCTTATAAAGCTATCTGTGGCGCATCCAGGTAATAATTAGTACTAAAGGCTTATGGGTGTATTACACTACAGAAAAAAACTTTACCACTATGGCTTTTTACCTGCTTCCACTCAATGCAGGCTATAGATCAGATGGATTTCTTGATGCCAGTACCAGCCTGCTGGCATCTCCTGTCTGTTTTCCTTGCTAGTCCCCTCTCCCCAGAGTGTCATTGCAGAAGTCCAGGAGAGTTGGTACCCTGGAGGTGCCACCGATCCAGTGCTGGTGGGTGATGACAGGAGAGGAGGAGGGAGACGCAGCAGTCCTTCAGGGTTCAGGCCAGGGAAACAGTCCATGCAGCACAGAAAGCCTGATAGATAAGCCCATGTTCCAGCAAGCACCTTGGCTTGGGGCTATCAAGGAGGTATTCCTGCACACTCTTCAGGACACTCACGGAGACCAGTGAATGAAGAGAGGAATAGCACTCCACTTCTGGCAGTACTGTCCCTCCA
Organism: Gallinago undulata; assembly: GCA_026546715.1. NCBI lineage: Eukaryota > Metazoa > Chordata > Aves > Charadriiformes > Scolopacidae > Gallinago > Gallinago undulata. The sequence continues at coordinate 105,941,355 of JAOTQQ010000012.1, forward strand.
AACTGCTGTTCCTTTGCCACTGCTGTGCGGTGCAGTGTACAAGTTTAGCCTTAGAAGATTTTCCTTCTTTTGTGCCATTTATAACGATGGTTTCTAATTCTGGGGCTTGGCTTGTGGGGCAGAAACCAAACCATACGTGAACTGGAACCTTTGCTCTCTTGCTCCAGGCAGACAGTTTGCTGGAGCTGCCATTTCATTGCTCAGGTCTTCTGCAAAAGTCTGTTTCTCCTTGTTATCTTACCATCTTAATCAAGAGATTTAAATATCTACCTCCCACATCAGTTCTTGTTTGCAGCTGATGCCTCATGGAGTCTTAAATTAGCCAAGAGTAAATGATTGATATCAGCATTATGTTGGCCTACAGACCATGTAAATCTGACTTTGTCTCTGGGATCGATCAGAAAATGCTTTATTTTCTGAAACTGATGTGGTATTTTTTTAATTTCTTAGAAATCTGGAATCTTTCCAAGCATGTGACTCATGTCTTTTGCAACCCATAATTACTAAAAATGAGAATAGTTTCCAATGTAAATGCTTAAAAGCTGGTTCTCGCATCTGTATTTATATCTCTAGCTAAAAGCCGTCATTACTTTTTGAGATGGTGCCAAACATTGATCCCGTTGAAGCTGATGAGAGCAGTAGCTGTTACAAGCAACTCTGAAAAATGAGTATTTTGTACAACAGTGATGCTGCTTGTATTTAAGGTCTATGTTAAAGGAAGCTATCAGTATTCAAAGCGCTGTGTGCATTTGCCTGTTGATTACAGTCTCAGCTCCTTGCCCAGGGGTTTATTTTCAGTGTGCCACATCAGCTTGGATATGTTCAGTAACTTCTAAAATCTTGATAGAAATATTGAAAAAGAATAACCTGAAGAGTTTAAAGTGGATCTTGGAGGTGCACTTAGTTTTATAATTGTCTCTAGCAGCTTGGCGTTTTCAGGAATGTAGGATCACCTATTGCGCCATACTTTTGAAAGAATATTAGTGGTAAAATGAAGAAGTTGCTGGCTTAAAAATAAAATACAAACATGATTTTATTATAAACTGTGGAAGGTCTGCAGTGGAAGGCCTTTTGGAGAAAAAAAAAAAACGAACCAAAAAATAGTTTGGGAGTTAATCTTAGCTGGAGGACTATCATGAGATTAAAACACATCTTAAAAGTGGGAGAGGGTTTCATACCTCTGCTGTGACTACTGCATTTTGGGCAGAATAGGTTTCTAGATACCACACGGACTGTCCAATATATTGTGTCTAGCTTACAAAAGCTGGCTGATCTTAATAACCGACATTAGCAAAATCTGCAGATGTGTTTGTGGGAAAACTCTAATGCAGATAAAAGACTAGAGGATAAACAGTGATGAGGTTACATGTCAGAGTGCAACCACAGCGTATTTATGCTGGAGCACTGATTATATATCTTTAGAAACCATAAGTTGACTAAAGTGCAGTTTTCTTCTTCAGCCAGTCCTTCTTTGCTGATTTGCCTTGAGCTTATTCCCAACAGTCAGCACACACAAATACTCTAAGATCTAATACATACAAAGTCACCATCAGATTTCACGAGAATGTAAGAATATATATATATAAATTACATAGTCTTCTTTATAGATATTTTTTTATTGGCCAAACACCAGACTAGTGTCTCTGCTGCCAGGAATACTGTCTGCAATCTGTATGAACCGGGTAATGTCTCTGTGGTTGCTTTCCATAGGTGCGTTCTGCATACCTCTCTACATCCCTTACTGCCTGACGGGGAAATGGCACTTGGGAAGAAGCATCTGCAAGCTCTGGTTAGCCCTGGACTATCTCCTGTGCACAGCTTCAGTATTTAACATTGTTCTTATCAGCTACGACCGTTTTCTGTCAGTTACTAAAGCTGTAAGTACCCTGTTTATAACTTCTCTGATTTTGTCTCAAGCTCATTGGTGGATTATATTCACCAACTTTGCCATGTTGGTGAGTATAAGCCCAAATTTAATTGAGATAATACCCTCAAAAATATGCTGGCATGTGGAAATTATTAGATATCTGTGGCTAGATGTGATGAGCATTCTGCATTGAGCATGTTCCAGTCTGGAGCTGGTCAAACAGGACTTTTCTCACAATTTCGGCTGCAGGTTGCTGTTGTGCTGCTGCTTGAGGGAAAACAGGCTGAGGGGTGAAAAGGGTAAGGCACGAGGCTGGTATAAAGCAGGCAAGGAAAGAGGAAACTAGAAATAAACTGAATTTGGGTTTGGACCTAAAATCAGGGGGAAAGTTTGGACCTAAAATCCCCTAGAATGGCAGGAAAAGGCAGTGGGGCTAAGGTAGTGAGATGAAGGACACTGGATGTGTAGGCCTGAGATGTGGCCTCAAATGTTCCTGGAGAAGACTGGGAGCAAGACCAAAGTGGTCAGAGAGTGGGACAAAGGACAGATTGCAGAGACTGCCTGTGGACGTGAGGCAACAAACTCCTCTCAACACCTGGGGCGGAACCCCAAACGCTCTCTATGTCTCTGCTCCCTGCAGAGCATGCTACCCACCATACCTGTGCTTTATGTCTTCGTTCATGCTAAGGGTGGAGACCGGAATTTCTCACTAGTCACTCTGTTAGCTCTAACGGCAGGGAAATGTCAGGGAGAGCTAAAGGTTCCAGCTCTTTGGTGATGTATGAGAACGTCAACATAATGTCATATGATAGAAATTCATTTATTAATGATAATTAATTTTATTTATTATGCTTGCCTTTATATTATATTTTATTACTTTCTGTTATTTTATTCTATTCTATTTAAAGGAAAAAAATCTGGGAAATCAAACAGTAAAATATTTTGCACATAAGAACTGTTACAATGGAAAGTCAAAGACTCAGCATTTACAGTGTAAAATTCACACCACCTGCACATATGTAATTAAGATCTATGGACACTTGTGTGATAGTCTTTTCTGACATTAATTCATACTTTTTTTTTGATGACTAAGTTCCAAGAATTACACATTCACCCTGTCATCCTGTGAAAGGGATGGAGCAGGAAGTAAGCTACAAGATATCTGTCTGTTTTGCAACATATAGTGGAAAATATGTACTGGCCCTGGACTGGGGGAGAAGGTTTCATCAGCTAAAAGCTCTACTGCAGAGCTGGAATCTAGTCCTACCTGCTCATGAAGTGTGTAATAAACAATTTTCTCAAAGGTGGGTGTTAAATATATGTGCCATGTGTGTTCTGCTGGCCACCGTGACGCACACAGTCCTATTTACTTGTAAAATGCTGCAAAAAACAGTGCAGTTGTCAATGATTGGGAGTCATGCTCTGAACAACTATAAAATGTTAATTACTCTGGCATTTCAGACCACAGATGTCTCAAGCAAGGCAAAGCAATTATTAGGTACTGATGGATGATCGCGTTTCACCCGTGGACCAGGTCCCTAGCACAGTTACATTAGCCTGTAGAGAGACACCCCTACATCCTGTGAGCATCAATGAATTAAACATACTTGTGTGAGCTCCAGCTGATCAGAATAGCCACAGCTCTAAATTACCAAGCACTCTGCTAAGTTCATCTCCTGCTACTTCTTTAGGTTCCAAAATCTGTCTCTGCAAGAGCAACTTTTTTCTTTTTTTACCTCGCAGGTATCCTACAGAGCCCAGCCGGGAACAACGTCCAACCCTGTCATCAAGATGGTGGCCGTCTGGGTCTTTGCCTTCCTCCTCTACTGCCCGGCAATCCTCTTCTGGGAACATGTGGCTGGGTACAGCGTGGTGGAGGCGGATCAGTGCCACGCCGAGTTCTTCTACAACTGGTACTTCCTCCTGTGTGCCTCCACCCTGGAGTTCTTTGTGCCGCTGCTCTCGGTGACCTACTTCAACGTGCACATCTTCCACAGCATCCAGAGGCGCCAGCGACACGGGAGCATGCAGGACTACCAGTCTACAAGGAGAGACAGCCTCTCATGGAGATTTTGCCTCTCACTGAGGTTGGGAGCGTTTTCTCCTTCATCGGAAGCAGAGGACAGTGTTTCCTCCTCCACAAGACCAAAGAAAGAGTCTTTGGTAGCTGAGAGCTCATCTCCATCCAGAGGCGGCTCTATAACCCCTGCAACTGACTTCTGTATTTCTTTCTGTACAAGGACCAGGTCAAAACTGCAGCAGGACAAAAAAATAGCAAAGTCACTTGCCATAATTGTGTGTGCGTTTGCCATTTGCTGGGCCCCATACACTTTGCTAATGATTATTCGTGGGGCCTGCAAAGGAACTTGTGTTCATAACACCCTGTATGAAATAACCTTTTGGCTTTTGTGGATCAATTCCTGTCTGAACCCATTTCTCTATCCTCTCTGTCACGTTAAATTTCGAATGGCTTTCATGAAAATATTATGCCCCAAAAAATTTGCACAACTGAGGTCAGGCTCTCTCTAGAAGAAAAAACAACCCCAAAAAAAGGCTCAAGAGCAGCTGGATAAGGAATGTAAGTAGCCTTAGTTTGAAACTAGTGTCTTCCAGATTAGCCTAGTTAGAAAGCCTAGATAAGCCTTCTGTGATTTACATCCTGCTTCAGACAAACACGTGTGCCCAAAGTTTTTGTACTTTCCCCAGCTACTTCAGTTGGCCAGTTAAAGGATATTGCCTCTGCCTGACTTCCCCCAGCAGTCCGTCCACGTCACCTTCACTCTGGCTGTTGAACACCCTGTCTTCCATTGCAGTGCAGCGTGTCTTTGTGTACACGGGTTGTATTAGTTAAAAATACAGTAAAGGTGGGTATTTGCCATAAGGTCAATAGTATTCTAAAGTTAATACACTCTCTATTCTTTTTCTTTTGAACAGTTTGTACTGCATTCAGAAGCATTTTTTTCCTTACTATAAAACATCCAGTTATCACTTTAGTTGTCAAGCACATAGCAGGATTACTTCCTTTCACTAAGGATGTTCAAACATAAGGGGAACCCAGGGACTACTTCTAAAAACTTCTAAAAAAGTGAAGGTGTTCTCTGCAGAAGGGCATTAATCTGCATACATGTTCAGAGGCAGCAGTAGAGAATTTAGGTGTCTAGAGCATTTATGTGCATATCCAGCTATTCTTTGAGAAACAAACCTTCTACAGCTATAGTTTTGAGAGACAGAAAAGAATACTATTTGTTCTTAGTCCTTGAGGGAGAAAATACGCTGCTGCAGTCCCAGGGGAGCATGTGTACAAGAGTCAGTCCAAGCAGCTCTAACTGCCCAGCTCCCTCTGGATCGTTTTGTGACTCCCAGCAAAGCTCTGACCCACACTGTGAAAAATGCTGGTCTTACAAGCCCTGGGAATAAATTTACCCAAGATTCAGGTGTAAAGTGCTGAGGAAGAACAGTCATTCTTACACCTGCAGGTGGAAACATGAACATGAGTTCAGTGTCAGGAGAATGATGGCCAGGGACACAGCCCTTATTTGACTGTCTAATCACTGATAAAAAGCTGCATTATGACAAATATAGCAAAAAGATGTACTTCTGTGGACATCATCTTCAGATGGATCAGGTGATTACCCAGCCCAGCCTGGTGGTGTTCTGCTGTCACACTCAGCTGTTGAAGTGAAAAGTTTTTTCCTTCTGTAGACTCTGGCCCATTACCATTTCCTTTGATATTTTTTTCTTTTTGTTGCATATCTTTTTGGACTAACAGAGACTAAAATGTAAATTTACTACATCATAGAAAACTATGGTGTAACTGAGATGTTTACAAAAGCATATTGGTTTTTCTGCCTTTTCTCCAGCATTGTCTGAATACAGTTCTTGTTTGTCCTTTAGACTAGATGTAATCTTTTTAGTGGATGCCCAAACAGCACTGGGCATTATAGGATCTTGGCCAATGAGTTTGGCTTGAAATTACTGCTACAATTCAACAGATATATCCAAAGCAGGTCAGAACACAAAGGACAAATGCCCACAACAGCCATCAGTTTTCTTTAAGCGCAGTGTATACCAGTATTTTTACCCTGCAAAGCTTTTGTTATCCTTTAAAATGCAACTTGTAAAGTCAGTAATGTTGAACATGTGCGAACAAATCCTTTTGTGTCAGCTGTAAGAGCAAATGGCTCCTTAATGCCTTATAAGACGTAATTTTGATAGTGTTAGCAATAGAGAGTTAAAGATCTCATTCTGGTTAGCTTATTAAAAGGCTATCTATGAAATGAAACCATTGCCATGTGTAGATAAGGGCACATACTCTTATATCTATGACTTTTTTTTTTTTTCTTCCTGGCTCCTGTCTTTTGCCTGCTTCTCCTACCAGCCTGGTCTCTGCCACAGCTGGTTGGCACAGGCCAGAACAATGGCTGAATGCTGGGACGTATTTTTAAGCAGCCTGAGGCCTTATGAAATCTGCATCAGTGCCCTGTGCAAGGCCTAGGAAGAGCAAGTCAAAATTAGTTGGTAGAAGATAACTGAGCACAAGCCTAGCTCCTGTGAGGGGCAGTGGAGTATCTAACACTGCCTCCATTTGGGCTTATTTGACATGGTAGAAGTTGCCAGAATAATTACTCTAACTGGACAGTGCTGCTTGATGCAAACTTGGGTTTGGGGGCGTGAGTAGACATTTCATTAATACCTCTGTCTTATTTCTGGCATCCTTTGCAACTCTATTGGCAAAGAAGTTGGGAGTCCAGTTGCTCTTGTCTCCCTCACTTTTTGTGAGCTGTTGTTTGTAGGATAGAGGAGTAAGAAAGAGGCTGATGGGCAAGAAAAACGGAGTGGTTTAGGTGAGGGGCTAGGTTAGTTTCTTGATTCTTTTGATGTAGAAGTTATTTCCAACAGAGAAAGTCACAGGATCTCTGTACATTGTAGTCCTCATCCTTCAGCCAGGTGGCAGAAATTTTGGGAACTGTCTGAGGCAGTGTTTAGTCCAAGAAGGTTCTTGCGGACCGAGGGTCCTCATGGAAGTTGCACAAGTAAGCTGCATTGCTGACCTAAGTGCTGATGACATGAAATTCTCCCTAAACGTGCTCTGAACTCATGGTCAATGCAGGACCTGCAAGCCATGGTATGCGGTCTGTGCTGATGGAAGGCATCAATAAGGGTGCTGGTTAGAGGGGAAAGTGATAGCCTTGTCAGATGCAAATTACGCTTCTCCCTTGGATTAACAGGACCATATGGGCCTTTTCACATATGCATTATTGGATAAGTGAGTGACCTGTTTTTCTTACACTTCAAAAAAACCAACCCACACTGTTTCAAAATACCAGAGTAAAACTTCACTTCGAAGAACAGAATTTACTTGGAAATGGCTACAAAAATGTGTGAGTAAAAAGCTTTTATAAACAAAATTCAGATGTGTATCTAAGTGCAAAAGCTAGAGTTGAATAAAACACAGTGTCATGCTTTTAAGGAGGAATCTGTCTGGCTTCTGAACACATGGCATTTCAGATTCATTACTGAACAGCAGTGTAATCCTTCATAACAAAATCTTCGGGCTCTAACCAAAAGAACTGATGAAGGGAAGGACCTCTTGATGAACAAATGTTAGTCAAGAACAGAACAATTGTGGGCCTTGTGGGCACCCAATAGGCCTCAGCTGCCATGACCAGTCTTACCTGGACCTCTTTCCTGACAACCTTAGGCTCTAGAGCACTGTTAGACTGAGGTGGTCCTGGCTGGAGCTACACAAGCACGTGTAGGCTGATCTCAGCTCTGCCTTTGGCATTTTTGGAGGTTTTGACTGGACTTCTGAGATTGTGCTTGGACTCAGCTTGGCATTTCATGTTTGTGTTGTGATCTCCCCTGATCATACCTAGGGAACTGAAGTCTTCCACAGTGGAAGAAAGAAATCACACAAGTGATTTTCAAGAAAATCCAGTCTGATCAGGGCGTCCCCAGGAGATTCCCAGCTCTGTGAGCCAAGGGTCTCCTGTCCTTCTTCCCACAGAACAATTCCAGGTCCCACTAATTTCTTTCATTTTTTTTATAAGTGTTATCCTAATGCTTTATCATTATGTCAGTCTTCCCTCCAGTTGCACCCTTCAGTCCTGGGCTGTTTTTTTTTCCCTTGCAGCCTCACCACATTTCTTGTATTCCTGTAGTTCCCAGTTTCCCATTTAGCATGAGGTAGTTTGTGTTCCTCCATATGTTGTAGTGCCTATAGTCTTGCTATGGCACATATTTCTGTGCACCTCACTCAACAGTTCCCCAGGCATATCAGTACAGCTTTTTCACTAAACATATCATAGATCTGATTGCTGTTCTCGCTTGTATTACCAGTTTCTTTCTCACTTCCTGTAATGTAAAAATGCCTTTCTTTTTAAGAGTTCTACACAGAATTTGAACGTTCCCTGAGTAAAACCTGTTGTTAACGTGATAGCAGTCTAACAGAATCCTAAATACCTCTGTTTTCATTATACAAACTTTACCATTCATAGCCTACCTGCTGTCAGGCTGCTATAATTTTGGGGTAGGACACAGTGTTCTTGCACATCATCACTTCAGAACAGGTCTCATGCCCAGTATTTCTACAATGACAGTGCTGCCTTCTCTCACAAATATCAAAAGGTAACAACCTGCATTCCTAACAAATATAAACAATTGTTGCTGACTCCCTTTCACTGTGTGGAGCTTCTGGCACAGTATTTTGTAAAGGTTTTGAGAACTCGGATTAAACAGAATGTAAAATGTAAAATTTTTATTTAAAACAAAGTGTTTAAAAAAAAAAATCAATCAAGATCAGAAATGAAGACATTTTAAGCAAAGAAATGCAAGAGATGTATCCAGACCCCAAAAATGCAATTCCTCTTTGTTCTTGTTTTCTACCTGAGTGCATTTAGTTTAAAAACAATATTTTAACAGCAGTGTTAATGAAGTGAGTTAGAATACCTTTCCTAGTTTAAATAGGGTAAATTGTTATAAAGGTGAGAGGCTGGATTTGTATATGGAGAAACTGGAACATCATCATATAATGAGAGAAGATGAAGGTGAAGTTCAACTTTTTACCATGCAGAAGGGACCTCTTTCTTGAACAGAGGGGAACAGAGGGGAAATGAAAAAACAGACTGTCTCTTTCCTTATATCACCAAATCTAGGTATTGCTGTCTCAAGACTTTGCCTCTAGGCCTTTTTTTTTGTGATGTGGCTACTATGCTTTAAGATGGATCAAACTTTCTTGCCCTTAAGTGTTCGTGCAGTGCTCTGATTTTCACTTGAGTGCATACTTGCTCACTCATTTTCTCTCCTTGCTAAACAACTCTGCCCAAAGTTTTTATCTTCAGTAGGCTTTTTTTTTTTCTTTGGTAAGAACTCTCTCTTATCACTCTATCTTTAAAGAAGAGCATTTGTTAGATCTATCAGTTGCAACAAAACTCAGTATAACCAATACTGACTCTTCACTGATGTGCTCTCTCTTGAGCTGTGGAAACATTTAAAATCAGATGCTCCCTTTCCCCCATTTTCTGTAGGTGTAATGATTTGTGTTTGTCTTCTTCACGCTGGTGTCTCTTGCTCACCCTACCTAGGTCTGACCGAGGAGGCAACACAGCCTCTCCCTGACGATCACGCTTTTCTCACTCCTGGGGAGGAGGAGAGTCACTCTGCCTTGTAAAATGGGCGGCCAGCTTTCCCCCACCACCTCTATGGCCAACAAAAGGAGAAGCTCCTCCAGAGCATGATTTACAGGAGGCATCTGACTTAACCCCTTGAGATAACAGGTGAGAGGGCCCGTTCATCCCTGTGTTGGCTTGGGAAGGCGGGTGCTGTGAATGCATCTGCTGGTTTTCCTTACGCTAGCTTCTCACAGAAGCCTCAGTTTTGGCTTTTCCTCTGGCTGCTCCAACCAATGTGCTCCTCCAGATGTCACTAGTGCTACATGGTATTTTTAAACCTTGCAAATCCGTGGGTTTTTCAAAAGATGCCATTTGTATGTACAGTCGTGCATGATATGACACCATCACATTTCCACTAGAAACGCCACCAGATCTGTTATATTGCCTCTAATATTTGCTCTGCTGCAGAAAAGATTAGGGGTAGGGCTTATTACTTTGGCAAAGAAAGGGAGGCTTTAGTCACACAGATAATCATAAGGCAGTGCAGGACTTCCTGAGTTGCCCTGCATGGAAATCATCCTGTGCTCTGCATTTAAAACAGAGCCTTATGTCTCCCGTGAAAAAGGAGAGCAGGTCCTCAGTATTGGCTCATTGTAAAAACATGTCACCTGCTCTGACATAAAAAATTTAGTTCTCATGATGGCTTTAAGTCTATTCTAATTGCAGACTGCTGCTAAATCAGCCCTCTGTCCATCTCTCCTGCCCTTCCTGCTGTTGCTGCTGCTCCTGGTCCTGTGGTCCAGTCCTGCTGCCATCCTGGGTGATGGCTTGGGCAGCTGCGTAGGAAATGCCATCTAGGGGCTGATCCAGGTGATAAGTAACCGTTTTTTGGTTTGGTTGGCTATTTTAGGGTGAATACATTATTTAGCTTACCACACACGCAGAGAAGCCCTTGCTGCTGGTGTAACAGAAGAGGCGAGACCTCTCCCTTTGTCAGCGTCTCGCTTTTGGGTCAGCTTAAAGAAGCGATGAAGCTGCAGCTTTGGGTATGAGCACCTGGATATGTTTCTCAGTCATTTTCTACAGATCCGAGCTTTAGCCTGGCCATCTTGGTAAAACTCCAGTGTGCCAAACCAGAATGGAGTAGGACCTTGCTCAATCTGTACAGTGAACAACTTGAAGGGGATCTGCCCTCCATCCCCAAGATGGAGGACTTCCCCAGAAGACTAGATCTCAGTTCTACTGCTTTGCCTGGTGTGCTAAGGATCTGTCTTGAGCCCTTTGTATGGGGGAGACTTTCTGTAATTGTTAAATTAGTGGAGTTCCCTGCTGAGACATTTACATTCAACTGGTTCTGCCGCTTTTGACAACTGACTGCAAGTGGAGTCAATCCTCAAGTATGTACAAAGACAGTCCATCAGTGCAAATGCCTGCGATATGAGCCAAATTAATTTCTGGAATAATGCCATGGAAGTTAATGGGTATAGCCTCTGAAGTTTAACTGTCTGCATTGTTTCTATTATATTTCAGAAACAATTTCTTGTGTTTGCAGAGCAATCGGTTTTCAACCTGTTCTACTATTGCTATTTCAGGTTAACCCATTGTCTGGCTTTTCTGGTATTAAACACAGTTTCTTTTTTGTTCTTTATTGGTGGGTTGTTCCTACTGGTTAATGTTCACAATGCCCTAGTTAATGCTTTCATTATTATACGTCAGGTTTCCTTTGCCATGTTATGCCTGGGCACTTGCCCCTTTACACCAGAACACTGAGCTAGGGGTACCATGACAGAGAGCAAACAGCATTGGCCTCTGATTCACCTCCTTCTACAATCTCATGCCTAGTGTTGTGTCATTCCTCTCTACCATGACGGAGGAACTGGAAATAAGGTACTTTGAGGAGCTGTGTGCAAACGTCAGGTTTTTATTCCTTGATGAAGAGTGGCAATGTTATCTTTTTAAATATTCCTCCCCTCTAGCATGCAGGTTTATGTCTTCCTTGCTACTTGAATCTGTGCGTACAAGAGACTGAAGAAAGGAGAATTTAAACCAAAACTGAAACGAAATTTTCATTTCCTTTTAGAGGAATTGATTTAATTTCCTTCAGAGATTCTTATCGTGTCCAGAGCTTATGCCTTGGTCTCTGTGCAGATTATTTCTTGTGGAGTCATTAGATTTGTTGTTCCTTGGTATTGTGGGAGGGCACATCTGCCAAGCAAGGAAAAGCAGGAAGTTAAGATTAAACTTATTCCAGATTTTGAGCCTTAAAAGAGAGTCCTGAACTCCATTGGGGAACCAATGTGGAGAGCAAACCACCAAGGTATTACACCTGCAAAAACATATGATGCTGAACCGAGGATCTACAGTGTCATTTAAAATACAGAATAAACCCACGACCAACTTGGAGAGGTCAATGAGTTTTCCAGTGGAGCTAAGGAGGTTTCTTCTGTTCCCTTGCTGATGAGGGCAGAGCTTATTAGGGAAAAACTCATATCTAATGTGATTTGGCTCACAGGCTGAAATCAGTGGTTTTACTGACACTCGTGCTGATGGAAGTTCAGGCTTCCAGTGATGATGGAAGGTGGGAGAAGAATGATACTAAAACTGTAGCTCAATTTGAAGAGCGATTGTGCATTTTATTCCTGTTGCACTGGGGTGCTGGAGCCAGTCCCATTGGTCAGATCCAAAGGAGTTTTGCTACTCTTAATTTGGCAAAAGTATTGTTTACTTTTTTTAAGTGTTTACATGGAATATCAAGCAATAAAATGTATTTTAAGTACTAGTTCTCCAATGGATAAAAATACATAATCTTCTTTCTAGATTAATAAGAGACACATAGACTAGCATGCACAGACCACTGGCATATCCGAATGAAATATGTTGAATTGCTGTATTTCTGTTTGGACCACACAGATCTTGGAAGGTAGAAAGGAAAAGCGTGAACCAAATAGGGAATGTGAGGGAGAGTAAATAGTTGCCTATTAAAACAGTAAACAGGCAAAAGCCTTCTGGTTTTGGTAAAGACATTGAGCTGTATCTGGATGTCTCTTCTCACATAGCTTCTTAAATGTTAGAAAGGACAGTCTGAAGATCAGCTGAATCAATTACCACAGTGAGATCTAGCAGACTTCTTTGAATGTATTTTTCAGGAGGAAGGGAACCAGCAGAGCAACAGGTGTGATTCAGTGCTATGCTATATCCAGTTTTGGACTGGAAAAGATCTGAAAGGTTAAATAGAGTCTTTTTTTTTTTTTTTTTCCCCAAACTGCTAGGTTTTTAGCTAAGTGCCTTTTAAAAAAAGGATGTTAGTAACATGGATGTAGTTTATTAGATTGCTGGGTTAGAAAATGGTTTCTCTGATTTTTGACATCAGCTGTGTAATGGAATATCTAGAGAGGGAAAAGTGTGAGTTGGACTTTTGCAGTGCTGATAATATCACAGCTTTATGGTCAGGTTGGGGAGAGAGGTCTAACTCTTGCACACTGGAGCGACTCAAAGTCTCTTTGCAGTGATTAGTATTCCTGGAGCGAGTCTGTTTATTTCTTACACTTGAAGCCACAAAATGTTCAGACAGGTCATCACCTTCTCTCCTTCCTCCCCCTGATCCTCCCAAAGCACAAATCATCAGTGTCAGAGTTCTCATGGGCGCATTTTGGTGGACCTTGTTGTTAAGATCTTTTCATCTTGGATTGTCTTTCTCGCTTCAGGCCATTAGCCTTTGCCTTCTCCCCTTTGACCACTCTGCATAATTTCTGCCTCTCCATGGTTCTTCCCAGTTTAGATTTATTAATTGAAAGGAAAGCTGCCACCATGGTACCTGAAGGGCTGCTGGTTGAGCCTGTGGTGGGGCAGCAGCCTGCAAAGAGAAGTGCTGGGCTTCAGACTGCCCTGGTGGCTTCTGCCATCAACTGTGCTTTGCTGACAGTCAGGGCACTTAGGGTCCAATTTAGCTTTTCTAATAGGCAAAGAGGGCTCCACAGCTATGGGGTGAATTTGAAAGCCATGCCCTGCCCCAGAGAGAGAAGGGCAGAGATGTGAGGTGAGCAATACGGCACCACGGCCAGAAGGCACCTTTCAGGAGCTGGGTACCCTGTGCACAGGGACCTGCATGGTCCAGCCTGCAGGAGCTCCAATTCTAAAATATTGTCATGTGGGACAAGAAGCATTGAGGGCAGGTTTGTCTAACTTATGATTTTCCTTGGGTTTGTGAGTTCGAAGCTGGGCAATGTCCTCTGATTCTTTTTGGGTTTGCAGTAAATTTCAGGCTTCACAAAAAGCCACCAAACTTCATTTTTTTTTGCCTGCAAACTTTGGTTTGATTTCTGCTCCAATTTATAGCCAAAATGTACTGACCCCTCATTAATATCTCAAATTAATGCTACAAATGCTTTCTCAGGAGGTTTCCAGGCTATAATCTGTTTTTATTCCATGGTGGCCAAGAGTGAGTGTGGTTGAGGTGTTTGCTTGAAGAGCAAAGCATGGAAGACCTTTCGCTGAACAGACACTGCTGGGTCCTTAGGGTGGGTCCTTAGGCTGTCCCATCACTGTTGAGGTGCATGAAGGCACTGCAGTCCCTTTTCTCTGCTGAGCCATGAATTCCCCCTCCATTGCAATGCTCGGGGTGGCTCCAGTAACAGGAGCTGCTGGTCCTTTAGAGCCTCTTTTCTTTCCTCTTTTTCCTTCTCTCATCCTTAACTGCTCTGGACATCTCTTGAGTACTGTGGAAAGCAAAATTCTCTCTCCATCTTTGTGGTCTTGTTAAGGGAACAGAAAGAAGAAGCAAAGCTACTACCCTTTATTTACAACAAAAGATGTGATAGGAAGCTACTAAACACTGAGTAGGGAAAGTGTCTCTGGCAAATGATGGAAGATTTCAAAAAGAAAGCAGAAGATTAGCTGCAAACCTATTTATATTTCACAATGTTGGTGACTATTGTGCAACGTGTAACTAAAACCCCACTGTAGAAAAACAAAATGATAGAGTGCAGTTATTCACACAAGCTTCAAGTACCATGGGATACATTCCTTAGTCATAAAAAAATGCTATGGTATCATTTTATTACTCCTTTTTATAGTGGTCCCCAACCTCATAAATGACAAAGAGGGGTCTACAAACTTAAGGGATGTCTGCAATACAGAGAGTAACTATGTCTGAAGTTTGAACCTTCACACAAATGTAGACTGCCTTTGTGAAGTCAGCTGAGAGCCACATTCAGTCATGACATTTCTAAAATCTCACAACTTTTTAATAATATAAAGTTTGTGCTTTTATTTACATACTTAAGTTTAATAAATATGATCAGATTAATGCTTGATACAGTGACAGGGAGTTTAAGGTCTTTTATTTTAAAGTCTTAGGTGATCTAAGAGTTTAAAGTGATTTAAGGATTTATATCAGTAGAAAATAATGAATTGTCTTTAAACCTTTAACACAGATTAGCTGCAGCTTTGCAGTCCGTCCCTCAGATATTTTAAACATTCTAAGTCTTCCTCATGCAGAGAGATTGCTTCAAATCCAGCATGTTTCAAAGCTGACTTGGTTATACATTATGTCCCCTCAAAGTCATCTACGCCACTGAAATGACTCTGACCCAAGGTTTAACTTTTTTCCCCAAACATTCATGAGTTTAGGGATGCAGTAAGCAGTTTTCTCGTGGCCTGATCTTGTGGTGTCACACCTGTAGGCAGCCTGTACCCATCCTGAATGCAACTTTCCTTCTCCCTGTTGTTTCCAACTTCTGTGAGAGTGATCAGCTGGGAGAAGAGGCTAAAGGGGCCAGTGGTACCACTTCATATAAATACAGAATAATTTTGATTGGAAGGAACCTGTGGAGGTCACCTAGTTCAAGAAAAAATACTTTAAATGTGTGAACCCAACAATGCCCACTCAAATTCTCAAATACCCACTCCTCAGCCTGAGATGTAATTAGCTTTCTGTTTCACAACTCTTCTTGGAAGCCTTTGCCTGAGCTGCAAAGCTTTTGCAGATCATTTTCCTTTCAGCTTAAATTTACTCTTGACCACTTTGTATGCATAGATTCTGTGCCAGTGTTGTCTTTAATTTTAGACAGGTCTCCTTTCCCCAGGCTGGTTCTTGCAGCCCCATCCCCAATCAGCCTCCCCTGGTTAGGCTGAAAAGCCAGACATCTTACATCCATTTTCCTGACCTTCCTGCTGACCTCTCTGTCCCTCTTCCACCTGGAAGGTATCTCCCTGAAATGTGGGTGTCCAAGACTGTGTTCAATTTTCCATATGGTATCACCTGGGCCTCATACAAAGACATGAATGCTTCCCCATTTTTACTGGAAATACCTCCCTTGCTGCCCTCGTAGTTATCCTTTAAAAAAATGAAATTGAGAGAGTCTGGCAAGGTCTACCTTTAGTAAACCCATGTTGCATTTTATCCCATATTGCTTTTACCTCTGCATCATTAATTAGACTCCCTACAGAATGCTATTTTAAAGCCTAGCAAGCTATCCAAGTGGCTCTAATGGACCTGTAAATATGGGTCAATTTTTTCACCTTCTTAATTGCAGGTCATACCCTTGCTGTTTCCCAGTCTTATGGCACTACCCACAACTGGATTCCTTCTTCAAAGAAATTTACTAAAGACTTGAAAAATCATCTGACAGAGCTTTCTTAACTTAAAGTAAGTTATTTCCTCATCCTTCCTATTTGAGAATGCTGGTCACATTTGTCTTAGGGAAGCTGTACATTTTCTTTGTGTTCAATATTCAGTGTGGCTGATTTATCTGCACTTTTGTTCTTTGAAATCAATGATCTTACTTAAAAAAACAATGAAAGCTGCTGTGTTTCCCATTTAATTTAAGTGTTAACAGTTTGTAATAACTTTGCAAAGAATATTTTCCATGATAAGCTGTCTTGTATAGTGCCTTTAATATGAATCAAACCAAGTCTACACTGTGATCATCTCATATTTGTTCAATGAAGGTTGCTGAGCATGAAGATACTTGTTGGCCATCCCAGCTAATGGTATTGTCAGACCATACTACCATTAGAAGCATTTCATTGTTAACCTATATCTAGGCTTTCATAGTCTACCATAAAAATATTTCTGACAGCATTTACATCTCAAACAACCTTAGTGAGATTGTTTGTTATACCCGAATGTGGTGGGGGAATTTAGTGGCTGATCACTGGAAACTGCCTTCGCCCACCCAACACTGATTTTATTTGTCCTCAAGCTCTTCTTGTATATTGGTGCCATCTTTCTTTCTTATTATGACTTCTTCCTTATATGACTGCCTTATAAAGTTCTGGTTATTTTTTAGATTTCATGGTCAAATTCAGTGGTCTCAAGAACAAAAAGAGAAAAGCCCAACTCCATTCATCTCAGGGATAATATTGCATGCTTTAAAATGGACCCTTGCTGTGGATTTTGGAAAAATCAGTGAGGCCAAGCATATTGTATAAACTATGTTAGAAGTGTTTTCAGTTGTCAAAGTGGGCTTCTTTAATTTATGGCTTTGATTAACTGTTATTCAGTTTGGGGACATAGGGAAATTTTGGGAAGAGTGGAAGCCCATAATGAATGGCCAGGAGAGCACATTTTTCTAAAACAAAAAAAACCCACCAAACAGACTATTCCATAAGCAAATGTGCCCAATGGAGATAGTCCAGACACCTGCACCTGGACACCACCTGGATATAATTAAAGTCCCAGAATGGAAGATGTGTTAAACTAGATGCCAGAAAATTTAACACTGTCTCTCCTTTATTCACCTGCTGTAAAGGAATGGCAATTGCTCTGAGCTAGGTAGTGCAGTAGCATGGACCCATAGGACTCTGAAAACCTCCAAGGAAAATCTCTTTTTTTTTGGCTCTACCACCGCCTCTCTCTACATATATGCACTGGATTTTCCCTGCTTCTCTACCCTACAAGGAGAAACCAGACACAGAGGGTATCGCTATGGCTTACACCGGCTGTGCAAGAAGGAATTGCTTTGAGTGTCTCCCATGCTCGTATCCATGGGAGAGGCACAGTCCCTGTGTGTCTCCTGTTCTCCTTGAAAGAGTTAATTCTTCTTAAAACTCATCATGTCATTTCTTTCTCTCACTCATTACTGTCTGTGTCATTTATTTCTCAATGTGTCACTCAGCACTAAACTGCAGGAACACTCACTTCATGCACTGCTTTACTATCCTAAAGCAGAGAAAACACAAGAAAGTTTGCAGATGATACTTAAATTTGGGTTATTCAGAGACTGACTTGGTTGAAATGAAATGTAATCCTTAGGCTGAAAAAAGTGAAGGGGAAAATTAAGTTCAGCAACGCAGAACATATCTATCAGTTGGCTAAAAGCTAACATAGTGCCTTCGTTAAATGTTAAAAATCTCTGTTGAAACAGTATTAGCACAGAAGGATTGTGAAAAGCCAGAGGTAAATAATGACTAAGAGCATATATGCATCAGCAGGAAAAAAAAAGGTATGTTTCACCTTATTGTGATCAGAAAATGTCCTCATATATGTTTAAAATTACCCTTAATCTCATTATCATTATATGTAGTATTGTTAGTTTCTATAGTGTAAATGGGAAAAAAAGCAGTACAAGTAAAGCTTTTCTATATATTATAATGTTTTATTAGTTTTGTAGAGGCACCTGGCGTGAGAGTCTGTTGCAACAGACAATGCAAAATGTGCCATCTTGGTCCCTGATTAACTTTCTGACCTGATGCTCCGAGGGAGCAACAAAGGGAGAGGCATACAATCAAATATAATCATGATTGGTGTAACTGGAGGCTGGATGAAGATTTGGTTGTGCTAGGTGCTTTATAATCACAGAATGATCTTGTTCTTGCCTGAAGAAGTGTTAACAGCCTTGATACTCATGCGATAAAATAAAATAAAATAAAATAAAATAAAATAAAATAAAGTAAAATAAAATAAAACCAGCACATGATGAGAATCTCAGACATCTGTGACTCCTTCTCAACCTTCAGAGATCCTGGAAGAGGTGGGTCTTGACAGGGATCTAGGATGTTGGGTCAGACTGATCTTCTCTATCTATCTGTTGTTTGGTTGAGTCTTGTTCCTCCTTAACAGAATATATGGTAATATATAAATATTTAGTGATACATATGTAAGAGCAATAGCAATGTTGAGGTCCTTGACAGCGGAAAAGGTCCTCTAGTCTCTCTCTTGTTTGGGGCTTGAATCTCTGTGATGTGGGGTTTTGGTGATCCATCTTTGTTGGAGAAGCTGGGAGCAGCTTGGAGACTTGTCAAGTGACCAACTTTTTGGTAGGGAGAGGGTGCTCCAGGAGAAGGAATTAGCAGGTGTGAAATGGATAGAGCAGTAGGTTCATTTTACTGCTTGTGGCTCAAAAACCTAAGCAAAACAAAGAGGGGCCCTTGGGAAGAGGAGGGCAGGCAGAGGGGGTCTGCCCTTCGGGAAGCTTGATCCTGGTGCAGCAATGGGCTGTAAAGCAGGAGGTGGACTCAAAATGGGGATCAGGAAAAGGGCAGACAGCTACAAAGGTGTTGTGAGATCTGTTTTAAATAGACACAAGAAGTAAGGTGTATCTTGGATTTTACCTCAGAGTAAAGCTGCCGTGATCAGTATAAATGATGATGAATTCAATCATATAGATGGAGATCTTTGTGTTTTAAAATAAATTTCAAGTGACTGTATCTTTGGATCTCTAGGGCAGGAAAGAGAGCAGTGGTGTTATGTTAGGATTTTCCCCATCATAGTGAGTAAATGCTGAATGTCCTCACACATAAGATGTTTGTGTAAAAAGGAAACCAGTCTTCTTTTTTTTTGTATGGTAGCACAGCTTTATCCCCAGCCAGACTTTTGTGATACAAGCAAAGATAGAACAAAAAAGTATCAAACCGACTAAAGGAAAAGAATGCACAAATAAGTCTTGAAATATATATATTTGGGCAGAGTATGAATGTTTAAAAGATATTAATATACCCTCTGAGAGAGGAGGAAAGCTTCTGCCATCTCCTATTATCTGGCTTAGTAGGCTGAATAAGTGAATAATTCAGAGAGCAAAGTTTCTCCAATGAATGAGTCACCTAAACTCCAAACTATTAGCATGCAGCCAAGGCACATTGAAAAAGGAGAGTTCATCCATGCTGGTTTTAGTAACTATTCCACTCAGCGGGGAAATAAATCAGTTTTTCCTCAGTTAACACAAGATCTGAATAACCATCAATTCCCTCCACAGTATCTGCAACACAAATGGTATCACAGATGCTTGATTGTGGGTATAAATTAGCATATTATGCCCATAGGGGGAGGCTAGATGATGATGGCTTAGTAGCTGAAGCCTTCTGGCCTCTGGGAAAGTGCAAATGTAATGTCAGATAACCCAGTCTGCCAGGTGAGCAAGAGGGGCTGTGCCTCTGCAAAACAAAAATGTGGAAAATGAAGACATGTTGTAGAGCTGTGTCTGAGGGCATAGAGGCAGTGGGTACCTCACAACACTTACTGACGTTTAGAGGGGAGGAAAAGGCCTCAGCACTTTTGAAACTTAAACTGATGAAAAGAAAGGATGGAGAAGTATCCACGTAAAAAGCCATGGCGTGCTCAGTCTTTCCTCGCACCTACTGGGCCCTCCTGGAGGAAGGGATATGACAACTACTTGGAAGTTTTATGAGTCAAAAAGAGCCGTGGGAGCTACCTGTGGAAATTCTGACTTCTGTCTAGAACACAGTGTCTATGAGAGAAGATCCTGACATTGTTTGAAAGCTCAAGATAAAACAGGGTAGAAGTCAGCAGATTTGCAGGCTTTTGCTGGCTGCAGGGGCTTAGGGAGAGGACAGAGATGCTGTAACATCATCTCGGTGGCAAGTTATTGCACACATAAGCAAAATATTTCAAGTTCCCCAGTCAAACCCCAATGGGATATCATGAGTTTGTGAAAGACTGCTGAGCTAAATATTCCAGGAGTCAGTAGAATCATGACAGCAAAGAGCAACAAGCGATGGACTTTTCCGGTGTTTCAGTGGAATTCTATCACTTCTGGTCTCCAGGGACAGTAAGCATCATGAGTGCAAGACCAAACTGGGAAGGGCAACCAAAACCAGCAAAGCATTACAGTTCACCACTCCACCCTGGCTGGGCCACCGTCCTCTTTCCTGTAATTTATTCCCTTATTGTACTTCCTCACAGCAGGTTTTCCTCCCTGTCTTCTTTTTTTCTTTTTCGTTTTCTCTTCCCATCCTTTTTGTTCTTGCCACCCACATTTTTATTCTTTTACAAAGAAAGAGTTTGGTTCCTATAAATCTTCCAACACTCAACATCTCTCTCCTGGTGGCCTGTTGTTCGTGAGGCAGCATCTGCACGGTGCCAGGTGGGATCCTTTGTCAGCGATTGACAGGAGATGCTGCTGCTGGTGGCTGTTGCGCGCATGAAAAGGAAGGCAATGCCAAAGCGAGGTTGTTAGGGAACCACGCGGATCTTTCCTCTCATGTTGGGAGGACAAGTCTATGGATTTCTCCTTCGTTGCTGCCTGCCAGCGTGGAGCTGTCAATTACCGCCTGTGCTTTGACACCCGAGCAGCAGCCTGGCCTCCCCCTCCTCGGCCATCCTGGGTTAATGAAGCGCCGGCGTAATTTTGGCACCCGTCTCTCGTGCTGACAGCCGTACCCTGTCTCCAGGGGTCCTGGCACGTTCCCTTCGCTGTCGGTGACCCGGGCCCCTCGCTGGAGCTGCTGTGCACCTAGCAGCAGCTGGTTTCCCGTGGGGTTTTCCCTGTTAAGCTTAGGGAGGGAAGGCAGCAGCAGTAGCCAACAGTGTTAAACAAGCCACTTGGGCAAGAAAGTTTTTCTTACAGGCTGGGAGAGTCCATCTTTTTTGCTGCAGCTGCTGAGTGAGGGTGGAAAAGCAGAGTTTATCCTCCTCCTCCTCTGCCTCCAGACATGGACTAGTCATGGGTGCCCTGCAATGGGAGTAGCCCCCTGACAAGGGCAGGGAGTATATCCCTCTGCCTGCCTGCCTGCCTGCCTGGCAGGGCAGCCAGCAATGGTAACTATGTAAGTTCCAGTGATAAAAGGCCATTTTACCATCAGGACATCAGTGGGGTGTATCCCGGGAAAGGGGATCTTTTCATGTCCTAGGGGTCCACCCACAGATGTGCCTGTAGAAATGGCACCTGTGCAGGCTCTCCTGTGCCAACAGTCACCTGCTGGTGCCGTCTCATCCAGGATAGCTCTAGCTCTGCTCAGGTGTCCCATGACATCCCTAGAATTTCCACTGCCAGTGCACCTCCAGGATTTCTAGGAAGAAAGCAATTCTTAGGAGGCTGAGCAGGGTTGGAGCAAGGCTGGGGCAAGGGGGACTTCCCAGGCACTGTTGTGAGTGGCACAAAGGGTGGGAGAAGCAGGCAGTGAAATTGGAACATCCTATTCTAGTAGGAAACCCCAAGATCTGTCCTCTCTCAGCTCTACCACAGGGTGGGAGGCAGTGGCCACACTAACACCCTGCCAATGTCTTCAACCCACCCCAGAGGTGGAGATCTTAGAAGAATAGGGTTCTCCTTCTGTGGCTTGAGGTTGCAGGGTATGACTCTTAATGTTTACTTCTCAATTAATTATTGATTGTCTTCCAATTCACTGACAGTCCTGGATACCCCTGGAGCTACTGGAAAAGCTAGAAATAAAGATACTAGTTACCTTAATTAATCATCTATTTTTCTTTTCTCTCTGGAACCAAGAAGCCACTTCTCAACATTCATGGATCACGGATTCCTTTCTCAGCGTCCATATAACTTATTTAAATGTTAGATCTATGATATCTACAGTGGAGCCAAAGATGATGACATCGGAAAGTAGCTTCTCATGTGGTTACTCCAGTCCTTGACCTTTGATGCACAAGCAATGACTCAGATGCCCTTCTCTATCCTTTATGATGGCATTTTTCCACCTGATGAGTATTTTTACTATTAGAGATCTTAAGAGTTGAAAGATTGGTGTAGGAGTTGTGGTAAATCGCCTTGAAGCACTTGTAATCAGTACTGCTGCCAGTGAGTTAATATTCTTGGAAATACTGGGCTGTTGCTGCATAAAGGATCTTGCAGGCAAGGGCTGCTTTGTAGCAGGAGAGCTGAGCTGCCACAGCCGCAGAGCCCCCCAGCACAGACACAGCTCATGGGCAATGGGCTGTGGTTCAGAGGGAGAAGGGTGAGGAGGAAAGGACACGGAGGCTGAGCTAGGGCTGCCCCAGGCACTGCTAGTGAGGGGAGACTGCTGCCTGTTAACTTGCCTCCCATCACTCCTTCACAGGAGCTTTTGCTAGTACAGCTAATCCTGCTCTAGGGATTCAGGAGGAATAAAAAACAATGTCACTGCTTAAACCAATGTGGCTCCACAGATAGAGGTTTCCAGTGCAGACTTAGCCTCAGGTCAGTTTTGTAAGGGTAGCTCTTGTCATCGTTTACACTGAAGCTGGACTGCTGGGGAAAAGAAGTCAGGGAGGTTGCAGCATCACTGACCCTTTGATTTTGCCTGTTTCCCAGTACTCGCTATTTTAGAGCCAAGGTTCCAGCAATGGGCAGATACCAGGAGAATCACAGCGTTTATGGTGTTTTTTTTTAAAGTCCCTTGATTGTAGCTGAAAGACCTACAGTCATAAAGTTTGAAAGAATGAGAAGGAAAAACAACCCCAAGCCAATGTCACTAATGTGGGGCTACACCCTGTCACTTTTTTGGTTTTAAGGGTTGGTGGCCAGAGGCGTGGAGGTGACCTTCTCCTTCCAGAAATACTCTCTCCCCAAGAGAGTAACGCACAGGTTTGCTGCTGGAAAGTTCCACAAGGCTGCTGTCTCACCTGCCTGCCAGTACTTTGCACGACATTTTTTTCACATAAGGAAGGCAAAGCCTCTCCACGCTCCCGAGTGATGCCTGCAGCAGGAATTACACGGCTCAGGCGGGTGGCCGCGGCCACTGGATGTCACTGTTGTTCCGCGGAAACCCCCCCGGCAGCCACCGAAGGAGGCGAGATGGTGGCAGAGCACAGATTTTCACTTCCTCTGCGGGAATCCGCCGCTTTCTGTGGCTCCGAGCAGTCCCGTCTCACGCAACGGGTCCACAGGGATGCTGTGATTGTGGGGTATGGATGCTATAGGTGCCACATTTTGCAAGCTCCAAGGCTGGTGCTGGTGCTCTATGTTGTCTGTGACAAATTCTGTTCCTTATCCATGCCGGAATGAAACCCTGAAGAAATTACCCGAGTTACAGGACAGAAGGAGCTTCCCTGGGGTGACAGGTTTGGGCTGAGGACGGGCTCGGAGGACTCTCAGCTGGCTGGCACACAGCCTGCGAAAATGCAATAGACACAGAAAGTGAAGAAATCAGGGAACACAAATCCCTGACCCAAATGAAGCCCCTTTTCAGCCAGTCCCTGCAAGATAGCTGGCAGGATCTCCCAGCAGCAGCTTTATGCTGCCTCTGACAGTTCCTGTGGCTGCTCATTTAATCCCTTCTCCCTGCACTCCGGTGTTTTAGGACCAGTGGGAGTCTGGCCAGGGGGCCCGGGCTGCATCTCATGGACCAGCGAGTGTGGGGGCTGAGCTGCAGAGTGCCAGGGAAGAGGCCAGGGTGCAACTGGGCTGCCTGGTTAAGGGGATGGGAAGTATCCTTGAGTGCTCCTGGTGCAAACAACAGTCAACAAACACTAGTGAACCTGGACCAGTGGCTCTGTCCAGAGAGAACGACTGCAGCCAGTACAATGTTAGGCAAAGCTGTGAATACTCCTGCTTTCTGTAGGAACAGGTTAGGGCCCAGCAAGCTGTAGGGCTGGAAAAGCAGAGACACAGTAGAGAAGTAGTTTTTCTTGTCTTTTACTCCTCCCCAATACTTGTCCTGATAACAAGCTCCTCATGGATGAGGACTGGTTTCTAGATCTCAGATTCCAACACAGAGCTGTCATGCCTTTGTACTTTAGAGGTTTTTTGCTCCCAGTTGCCAGTCTGGCTTTAGATTAACTCTGTAGAGATGTCCAGTTTTGTCTTCTCATGTAACATGTCCTACTTTTCTTAAGGTACAACGTTGGAGCCTGTTGTTTACCTACTAAATCCTTACTGTCCAATTGGTGTAAAAACTTCCAAAAGTGTTTCTAGCAAAATTAGATAGTTAAGTGGTAAGAAAATACACCCATACAAATCAATTACTTAAATAAAACTTCACGAAGGCATAGGATTTTCCAGTTCCTGCAGAAAATACCTTCCGGTGAACAGGGTAAAATGTTGCAAAGCAAGATTGCTCCTTGAGAGATATTTATTTTTCCTTTTAACAGATTCCCTTTCACAGGAGTCTTGACCCATTAAGATATCCACATATGTGGCTAACTTTAAGTCATTTGGATCTAATTCCCTTGGGTTTCTGTGAACAAGCGATGGGCCTATGAGTGACACCCTAAAGCAACTCTGATTGTACTTTAATAGCAGCACCTTTAAAAAGAGTGAGGAACATGCCATGGAAGACTGAGGAAACAAAACACAAGTTTGAAAAATTGAAGCTGGCTAAAAGAAGACGAATTGCTGAAATTCCATTGCTAGAAACAGATACTGAAGAAAGGTTGGGAAAATCCAGGTAAGTGGTAATCTGTGCACAGTGCAGGCATCTCCCAGTTAGTGTTAATCCCACAAAAAACTCCCCTGGCATAATGACGCAGTCAGGATATCCCAGTTCAGGTCTAGAAACACCTTAAGCGTTCCTCGGTGTGTCCCCTGAACGAATGCCTTTGGAGGAACCGTCACCTTCTGGGTCCCCATGTCTCTGTGCTTGGCCAGACTGGGACTCTGGCTGTGGCAGGCAGAAGAGGCAGTGAGGTGCCTGGAAGTGTGTGGCTCTCTGAGCCCATTGTGCTGGTGCCACATCATTGCTCACCAGGCTTGCTGTGAGTCTTGGAAATAATCGGTACTAACATTGATACCTGGCCTGAGGGTAGGGTCTGACTCTTCCCGAGATGTCTGGGAGAATGTAAAAGTGAGGGTACAAGGCCGTTTCCTGTCTGTGGATGTGCCCTACGGATGCTCTCCCTCACCTGGGGGCCTCTGTCCCTGGAGAAGCATGCTTTGCCCCTTATTTTTGTAACCCAGGAGACTTCATGAATCATGATGGGCCACTCTAATACAAGGAAATACCCAGACTAGTGACTTCTTAAGCTTTTTTCTCCTTTGATCTTTTCTTCCTGGAGGCATTTATTTGATCTTGGAAGGATCTTAGGGCTACAGTCTGCCCTAGCAAAGATATGACAGAGAGCGGAGGAAAGAGATTTTGAGTCTTTTCTTCTGACTATTCCCCTACATAACACAGGCAAAATATTGGCATATTTGTCCCAGGAGCATTGGGGTAGGACATAGCAGATCTGAATGGAGAGAAACTAAGTGAAATTTCTAGGATAAAAGCAATAGGAAAAGGTTAGGGCTACGAGGGGTAGGATACTCTTCTAGAAAGTACAACGTGGGTCTCAGGAGGCTTGGATCCAGGAGACCTGACAGCCTGTGTAAATCTATGTAAAGGCCACCTGATTGTTTTGTTCCTCAGCTCCCCACCCGTGAAATGTCCCCTGGCCTTTCCTCTATTTAGCTCTAGCAGGACTGTGACTTTTCCTGTTAATACAGCGATGGACCAAGGGGGTCTCACTTTCTGTTGGAGCCACTAGAGGGGACCAGAGTAAAATAATGAAAAAGATTTTGCCGTGTAGGCCAATAAAGACATGTTATCTTTATCCTTTAAATACTGGTCTCAAGAATCAACTCAAATGTCAGTCAGGCTTCCAGAGTTACCCGCCAAAAATTAAACATTTTCTCTGCTTCTTCTTTCTTCCTTTTTTGAAGTAAGCTTCATCTGCATACCTGGCATTTGCGTTGCCTTGTTAGAAGAACCAAATGGTGCCTATCTGCAGACACAAAATATGGAGGGGCCATTTGGGCTGCTCAAGTGTTTCCCTCCCCTCACCACACTCATTCCCAAAACTGCTGAGGGGAGCGTTAAATACCAGAGAGAGATCAGATTCAGAGGCAAATGGTGAAAAGCTGGGAAAAACAAAATAAAACATCGTCTTTATGTTTCCCTCCCCACCAGCTGTGGCTAGGGAAATAATGCAGAAACCAGAAGGACTCCCAAATCCAGTGACTGGAAGGAAGGCATGGGCAAGGCAGCGGCTCACACTCCTACCCCCATCACTTTGCCCATCCCAGCACTCCGTTCCCCACTGCCCACCTACTTGCCAGGGGCCGTGGTGGTGGGGCAGGCAGGGCAGGGACCCTTTCTCCCGGACTCTCTGTGGAGGGGAGAGCTAGGGGTGTAGCAGCACCTCCTGCACCACATCGCTGACAATCAGGCAGAAGCTGAAAAGTAAACAACTTATTTACATGCAGTTTAAATACAGCTCGGTGCCCAGCATCCCGATTATTTTGAAGAGTGGGTTAAAAAAGTCACTGTAAGGCAAGGACCTTACATACCAAGCTCCAGCCCTCGGTGCATTAATATGGCTGAGTGGAGATACTAACATAACCTTACCTGTAATGGCATGAACACACCACTGTAATAATTCATTTAGAATGATGACACCTGAGACCTAATTTAAAACTCCTAGATGAATACTGTTCTCACATTCAAACCCCAAGGCTGCTGCAAACATACCTAAGAAATCCTAAGAACTATAGTGAGCCTAATTGAATTGGACTTAAATGGACCATTGAGGTGGCCTCACAGAGCTCTGGGGAATTTATATTGTCTATACTGTATCAGAATCACAGCTTGAACTGAATAACAGGTTACATTCAATCATGTTACTGTAACTCATGCTTGAGGAAAGGGGGAAACCTTTTGCTATCGGTGAGGCTGTATGGAAAACAATTTCAAATCACTTTAAACCCGGCTGGCAACTACTTTGCCAATTACGAAGTCCTTTGGGAAAGGTGTGTGCTAGGGCTCGGGACTAAATGATTTATGTCAAGCGCCCCAGTCCCCGGAGGCACATACAGGAGGCTGGAGAGGAGGTGCTTGTGGCTAATTATTTCTCCTAAGAATACTTTAGCAAGGTAATTTGTGCTTGCAGATGAGTCACTCTGCACACTGAACATAACACAGGGAAAGCAGAGACTTCAGTGCTACAGCACGCAGACAGATAAAAGGGAAAGGAACGGGATCTTCAGTCCTTAATCTCATATGCAAAATCCCAGCCCCCTCTGGCACCCCTGCTGCCCCCCCTCTCTCCCAAGGGGTCCTCACCCGCCATGCTCAAGGGGGGGACAGAGAGGAATGCCCAAGCAGAAGAACCTCATCACCGCACCTCATTACACAGAGGGCGTTTGAAAGGCTGGTGGAAGTGTGCCCTCTCCCACGCTGGGTGCGGGTGGTGTGGATGCGCTGGTGGACGGGCAGGAGGGAGGGAAAAGCTTGGCAAACCCAAGCAGGCAGCGGCCAAATGCCTTTCCAGCATCTCTGCCTGGGCATCCCCTCGGCACACAGGCAGTTTCTTTCCTCCCGTTGTCTGAAACCTCCTCACAGGTGCACTGTTGACACTGTGTTATAATTTATGAAGCCGCAGATGCCTGGAACGTGTAATTCATTTTGCAGATGGCAAGTGTAAATTCTGCTGTTCCTCACATGGCACGGACTTACCTGTTAATAAAAAAGCCGACCTCGCAGACCCTGGCTACTCCAAGAGAAGATGTAGCAAACCCCTTTTGGGTGCTTTGCTGCCATCGGGCAAGGCGTAAATAGCATTGATCCTGCAGATGGTTCAAGACTGATTTCAAGATCCCCTCTGCCCAAAAAGCTCAGGGGTGTGAGGTTTGGGAATGATTCCAAGTGGGGCGAGTTACAGTCAGAAGTTTGGGGTTGGTTTGCAACTGAAGCCCATGTGAGGTGGTCGTGCACTTTCTGAACACTGCCTCCCAGTTTTTCAGCTTATTTTAACCCATATCATATATTTGAAGTTGATGCAGCCCCTCTTATTCGTGCTGGCTGAGGAGCTGGCTTTGGGATTTCAGGACCAGTGAGAACATGGATTTGTGACAAACGTAGGGCTGCTTTTCTTGATCAGGATTTAGTAGGGATGCAGACATGCTCCCCTTTTGAGAAACGCTTTTGTGGTTATCTGCTGCTTTGAAGCAGCTGAGAAGACAGAAGAGTGCTGAAAGTCCTGGTGGAAATCCTACTCAAGCTTTCTGAGTCTGGATGGATGCATAGACAGGCCCTGGGCCCCCTGCTGAGTCCAGGGCTCTGCACAGCAAATATAACTGGTTGCACTGGTGCCTGCTGGCATGCGGGTGGGTAGTGAGCCACTGGGGATGGCAACCTGCTGCCGCAGGGCTGTAGATGGATCAGTCCACAGAAATAACCTGGGAAAGATGTAAAGCACCTTTATTTTTTTCCTGCAGTAACATAGGCAATAACACAGCTGTCATAGATGGAGAGGGGCCAATGGATTTGCTAACCCATAGCGAACAGATGAGTTGTGAAATACTGAGTAGCTAAACTGGCTGGCTTCAAAACAGCAATCTGACCAAACGTGGCTCCTGGGTAAGTTTAGTTTGTCCATAGGATCTGTGGACTTCTAGTCTGCTCATGCGACAGCCGTTCATTGGGAGTGAGAAGCAAAATCCATTCTTGTTGACCTGATTAAGGCTCGGCTGCAAGGAACAGCCACTGCTGAGAGGCTCCTCTCTCAAGCATCAGCCGCAGGGGAAAGCCAGTCTAACACCGCCTGCCAGGGCAGTGAGCATTTGGTGTTAGCAGGCATCATAAACCCATGGCTGGCAATAAAAGGGTCTGGCATTTGTAGCATTCTGGGCTATATATGTTGAAGGGAACAACATCCAGAAGAGCCTTCAGCTGAGGATTCTTCGTTTTTTCTCTTTTCTTTGGACATACTTGAGCCCAATTTCGAAACACTCACATTGTGCTGAAGAGGACTGCGACTCATGGTATCTGTGAGAGAGGAGAGGAAGGGGAGGCAGGTGAGAGGCAAAACACACATCCCCATTTTCCCTGCTCACCCTGCTTTCCCTGCCTAAGGGATCTCTCCAGAGTCCAGGAATAAAAGCTTTGGTTAGGTTAGTCATATAAAGGAGGCAGGGCACGACTGCTCTTCCCTTGTGGATTTAAGCCACGGTGAAGCTTGTGTTGGAAGCTGTCACCCAACATGCTGGCAGGGCGTTGTGCTCTGCCTGGTTGCTCCAGCCCCTTGGTTTCTTGGGCACTAACCTGCCCCAAAAGCCTGCCTGCAAGAGAGCAGCTGGAGGACATTCAGTTGGGAGTGTGTGTGCAGTGGGGCACTGGTTCAGCAGAGAGTCTTTCACTTGCTCTTTTTCTTCTTTTTGATCCACTTCCCTTGAGTATTTTCAGGCGTGCTCACCATCAGCCACACAAATCCCTGCCACAACGGCTTAAGAGTGATTCTTCTGTACCAGTTGATGAAAAAAACCATTCTGCAATATGGTCAAGATCTTTCAGGTCTTTTATTACCCAGAGAAGGATCACAGAAAAAAACTCCTCACAACTTTTTCTCTTTCAGTACAGGGAGTTTACAGCTATGTTATGTAGATCTTTTATGCATTTCTTTGTATTTTATTTTTTTTATTCTTCCCAATCTCTTTTAAGCTTCTTCCCCTTTGCACATCTGAGCTTTGCTGATCACAGAGGTCAAACAGATTGAAAACATGTGTGCAAGTAAAGTGTCTTCACCTTTGACCTCAAGCTATTTCTCCTTGGGAACGTTTAATTTGCTCTAACCAAATGTATTTTTATTTTAATGGAATGCTCTTTGCCTGAGGCAAACTGTGTGGAAGTCCATCAGATGTGTTTTCATTTTACCACTTTGTAGAAAAGTGTATTAATCCATTTTGCTTTACATCTGGAATTTTTTTAACACAGCCCTGGGATTTTCCCCTCTATTAGCAGCACTACCCATGGCTCCTGTGCAAAAACCAAAGCAGAGCAATATGAAATAAAATGGACCAAAGAGGTGTGTTAAGAACAAAAGTTGATCCTGATTGCAAAGAGCATTTTTTTTTCAGCATCCTGGGTTGATATATTTCTACTTCTAGTAGGTTATATATTTTCCAAGGATGATGCTATGTGTTATGCCAGAGTGCAGAGGATGTGAAAATCTGGCTCATAACACTAATCCTGGATCCCTCTGGTGAGGTGAGGTAAGCTTTACATTAGGATCAAGCTGTGGCTACAGCTCCTCGCTTTCAGCTTGTGTCTCTGTGATTTAATTCAAGGCTCACAGCACTTTGTGGCAGAACACAATGCAGAAGGTGCAACCATTTCGGAGTCTGTTAGGGTTTTGATTGCTTTGAAAGCCTATACACATTAGTTTATTCTCAGCAGCTCCCCTAATCCATTTGGAGCAGTTTTCAAGCTGCTATCCAGTGCGTTCATGCATAGTCCCTGCATATCTGCCCAGCCTACCTGTTATTAATATAAAACCCAGGAGATATACCTAGCTTTAGTTTTATTTTTTTTGCTTTGTAAGAGATGATTTCCAGCTCATGTAATCTTCTTTGTTAGCTGTCTCACCATTCTGATCCTGCCACCTCTCATTTCTGGGTCGAGCACTGAATTTGACACAACATGACAACCCAACATGAGAAACCCGGAGTAAATGTCATCCCCTGACAGACCTGAATGACGGAGCGAGTCTGTGCCCAGGCATCTCCATTCATTTTGCATTAGTCCCCGCATCCTATTTGGGCAACTTGCTACTGGAAGGAACAGCCTTCCCCTCGCAACCCGAAAGGGTGAAGGAGCCCCTGCGTGGCTGCAACGTTGTCCTACTTTTCTGCTGTGCCTCCACCTAACAGTCTGCTGTCAGAGGAAATTACTTCAGTACTACTATTGCCTAAAAAACTACAAAAAGCCGTAACAGCAACAAAAAAGTAGATGGTGTGTAGATATATAAAGCTACTTATATTTATTTATGCTTTTGTGGATCCAAAGGGAGGATTCCCGTAGTTGCAGGAAAGTAGAGCCCACTGAGATTATTCACCGTGAGTAAATAAAGTAAGCTGGGGGATGTGTGTGTGGGGGTATTTTTCTTAACTTTTCTTCTGTGTGTGCATCAGTTATTCCTCAATGAGATCCAGTTTTTTTGTCAGTGGGAATATTATTCCTAAGTATTTGTTAAACAGCTTGGACAAAGCATTTTCAGTCCAGTGAGAGGTTCACTTTGGATATTCACTATTCATTATTCACGGTGTGTGAGTGTTCACATAAATCATATGGTATTGTCTCTGCTCCTTACCTGAATAACTCTAGTTAAACAGGAGACTAATGAATGTTGGAGCACACACATGGTGAATAGCTAATAATGAGGAACATGTTCTCTCACTTGCACCTGTAGTCAGCAATAACCAGGGCTGTCTTACAGCATGGGGTGGTGGGGCCAGTGATCTGGGCCTCACAGCTCCAAAGGCCTCTTTCTTCACTGATGTGGCACTGTGTTTGCTGTACGTGTGCCATACAGGTTGCTCTGGCTGTGCAGCATGTTGCTGTGTGCCATGAGACGCTACTGTTTTGTTCAGCTGGACCTGGGGCCTCGGGAACCCGTATGAGGGCTCTACCAGTAGATACTGGTATGTAAACCAGTTAAATTCTCAATATAGAGGGAAGAAATGGGAATCTGGCCATTTAAATGTTAGGAAAAAGGAAAGAAACACGGGACAAGACCATGGTCAACCCAACCCCTTATGGTTTACTCAAGCAGGAAATCCAGCTTTCTCATATTGTGGTTCTGATGCAGAGGAACCAAGTGGTGCCATGGATGTACCTCCACAGCAAACTGAAGGTGTGACTTTTGTCACACAAGAAGAGGAATCAGTGCCAGGTGCCAGTTAACCAGCACGACTACCCCTGAAGGTGCACTGCACAGGCTTCAACACCCATTGGCAAAAAGGGACTTGGGTATGTGCCCAGTGACTAGCTTGGAGGTTGGATAGCTGCAGTCAGACTGGAGAGGCTGTGTAGTCATATGGCTGTGACCACGACCTTTAATGTGGAATGCAAAAACATCCCTGATCATGCACCTTCCTCCTTCTTACCACTCTTATTCACCCTTTTTAGGTGTGTTCTCTTATGTCTTCCACGATCTTACTCTTGCCACTACTAGGTTAAAGCTGGAATGCTCATATCACCTCCCCCATTTGCCTTGTAGCCATGTCCACTGCTGCTGAAACCCAAAGGTACCTCTGAAAAGATGATTAAGTATGTTTCATATACACCATCACAGTCACTGGCGAAGGAGTGTGGAGGAAAACATTCTCCTTTCAAAAGCAGCTATCCTTATTTCTCTGTATTGACATCTTCAGTTCATGCACTAGCATATGCTCACCTTCCTCGTATGCTGTGCTAAGGCCTCTCTCCAAGGGAATTGAAGGCACATGTTAAAACTTCTAGGGCTCATAAAGTCTGTCATTTAGAGGAGAATTGTGTGTGGCAGAGTTGCTGTCTGCTAAGCAACTCTTTTTCCATGCCCTGCTGTCTGATGGTTGTCAGAACACTTCTGAGGAATGGACACGTTTATGAATTTAACCCTTTGGCCCAGAGAACTTTCAGAATTCTTGGAGAGTTCACTGAAGTAGCATTTGTGGCCATCCAAGTATATCAGGTGACTTATTGCTCACAAGAAAGAGCAAATTGAATATATCACTGTGGATATGCTGAAAATACTGTAAGTTGAGTTTGTACTCACCAGCTAGCAAATCTCTCTGAAATCTTCAGAGGTAGGTTTGAGGGAAAGGCTTAACATTTTCAGCTGTTTGGTTTTTTTTTGAGAAGCAGAGGTGGACCTGCCATTGTGGGTATCACTAGGGAAAAGGTCTGGCTGTGGCCTCAGGTAGTGGTTAAACCTCTGGTTTATTGAATCTCTTCTGGCAGTTCATTCCATTACCAGATACCTTCAGCCAACAGTGGTGGTTTTGTCATGACAACTGCCTTTATATTTTTAGGGGTTGTGTAGCCATAAAAGAGGGTTTTATACGTCCTTCTTGTTACTTCGGAAGCTGATGGGGCAGGACTATGTTGCTGTGTTGCTTTTGTGTCTTCATAGTCGTGTGCTCTCCTGTCTGCTGACTGCTTCTGCCTTTTTCATTTTTCATCAGGGAGACTACAAGGTCTCTTGGTGTTGGAAACATTTTTCCTTATGTGCTTGCAGTGTCTAGCACAACAGAGCCCTGGTCTCTGCAGGTGGATACTAGGCACTCAGGAAATACAAACAATAAATAATACTTATTTCTGCTGCATTGGTCTACCTGTACTATAGATCAGAGGGGAGAAGGTGGCTTTTAATCTTCTCACTGTCAGGACTGTACAGGTATATTTCTGATAGAGAACTTTTAAACTACCATACAGTGAAAAGTTGGAAGGTCTCTTGTAAATCATACTATAGTCACATATAAACATAACTTAAATCAAGCTGATGAGCAATACCCTCAACAGGATAAATGTCTGATACTGGATTTATTTCAGATCTGTTTACTCAAAGGATTGATGACAATCGATATCTGCCCTCGGGATGAGCCGGGGAACAAAAATGCTAGTGCTCAGCTAAGCTAGACCACTTGATGTCACTATTGCTTGACAATGTGCACATGCAACTGTGAGAGTATAAATGGGGTTCGTTCGAAAGAAGAGCGGGACAGGCCACCTATTTAAAAAGAATGAGAAAGATATACTATTTAGGAATGCACATAAATTCTGATTCTATACATTTAGCAGCTTAAGTGAAGAACTCCCTTCCCTTCTGTGCGCACGGCTGAGAGTGCTCTGACTGGGTTTTGAGGAGAAGGATTCGTAAGCTTTTTGCTTGTTTGTTGTAAGAACAAGACACTTTCCTCGTCTCTCTGACACCTTTGTGTGGTACTGGGTAGAGGGTCCCTCTGATTCAGTAGTCCAGGTTTATATTAATAGTCCTCTGAATTTGCCATATCCAGGTAAGACAGGGTCTGTAACGATAATTACGAAGCAGAATACTTTTGTATTATATTATATACCTGGCTCACTTTTACAAAATGCAGCCTGGATTTCTTTTGATGAGTTTGGGACCTCACCTGTGCAGCCGACAGAGGAAACATTTCTATTTGCTTACTGCAGAGATTTCACCATTCAGCGATCTTGTTAGATGCAGTTGAACTGGTAAATTATTTATCAAAGTCCATGGTGAATAAATATCTAATACTCCTACCCACACAACTTCATCTAAGTCCCATGGAACCGGGCAATGAGTTTCTTCTCCTTTTGAAAGGCCTGAGGTTACTAAATAATTCAGAAGCTTCTCTCCTGGCTGTGATAGGATGTGCAGCTTTAAACTACCTCAAAGTGCTTTTTGTTAGGAATTAAGCTATACTGGTCACACCTTTCTCTTTGTCTTCTGGTAATC
The DNA here is from genome assembly GCA_026546715.1 of Gallinago undulata. Classification (NCBI taxonomy): domain Eukaryota; kingdom Metazoa; phylum Chordata; class Aves; order Charadriiformes; family Scolopacidae; genus Gallinago; species Gallinago undulata. The sequence continues at coordinate 105,976,195 of JAOTQQ010000012.1, forward strand.
TAGGTGTTTACTCACCCGAAATGTGGGTGAATGCTTTTGTGCTTGAAACTCTGACACCAATTAAAAAACAAATTCCTCGTCTTGGAAGGACTAAAACCACAGGCAGTTTAGGTATCTCTTTCTTGGATCCTTCTCTTTTACAGAGAGCTCTTGGAATTGTCTTGTTTGGGAGGAGCTGCAAGTGTGCTGTGCTTGCTCTGAATATTTGCATTTTATCTGCTGGGAACTTTTAATATTTTTTTTTTTTGACTATCAATAATCAATTGACTTTTTCCCTGCTGTTGGCCCTCCCCAACAAACTAATGTTTGTTAGGGATGTAGACAGGCAATGTCTAAATTATTTGCATATCCCATGGATGCCCATAGGTGGGATTTAATCCATGTCTCCTAAACCATGAGACAATTGCCTTTACCATGGGACAAGTTTTCCTTACTGTTAAGAAATTAAGGCTTGAATCTCACCAGGTCTCCAGCAGGTTCCATTTCTTTCTAAAAGTTCAGCATCACAAACAATGTCTATAGGAACCTGGCTTTATTCTATTTTCCCAATAGAAATCCTATGTGGATGACTGCAGTAACAGGTGCTGTCTCTCTCCTTTCCAGGGAAAAAGGAGATGAGCCCTTGCAACGAGGGTGATTGTCTATCACTTCAGCAACTTGAAGATTCCCATTCCTGAAACCTGAGGAACTGGCTCATTTGTCTCTCTGCCCTTCTTTAGAAAAGACAACAGTGAGTAAGTTTCAAAGTTGAGGTAAAATGTAGCGATTCCACTGACGTATCATTGGGTGGTCAGTACAATTCAAAAGTACAAAGCAGACAATTCAAAATAATGGTGCACTGAATCAAAAATCTGCTGGTTTATTTCCAAATCTTTCAGTCCAGGCATCACACTTTGTATGAGCTGGAGAACAGAGGTGAGATCTCAGCTGGTACCTCAAACAGAAATGTTGAGAACAAGCCTGGGCACCCTTGTGGCATGGTGCACTCTTCTTTGCTGTTAGTCCAGCTGGCTCCAGTGGAACTGCTCATGCTAGTGCAATCATGATTTAATCATATTAATAGTGCTGAGCAATTGAGAGAAGCATGGCAGAAAAGAAAAAAAATGCATGAAAAATACCCTTTCTGCTGAGCACTGTATTTTTTGTCCAAAATATTACAGTGTCTTGAGAATTTAAAACCATCCTAAAGAATTTCATGCTGGGCAACTGTTCTTTACCAAGTTCTGTAGCTTGTTTAAAAATACCAGTAGAAAGGTTTTTTTTCTCTATTAAACTACATATATTTTAGGAGTAATTTTCATGGACTCCTTATTAATTTCTATAGCTCCTTGTTTAATCTCTTTTTTTTTTCATAAAGAAAATTGTGAAACTCTAACTAATGTGATTGGTGACCAAGTTTCAGGGATGTGTCATGGCATCTTTAAATGAGTTGGCCTTCATTACATTCAGTCCATTCTCTGGCAATCTCCAACTAACTGTATAAGAACAGAAGAAAGATCTGAGCATTTAAGCTGGATTGCGAGTGGAAAGGAATTGGAATAGTCTTTAATGAGCTGTAGCAGTTTGATTTTACTTCTCCGACAGTCATGCATTCTTTAAGTAAAAGACCAAATTGAGCGTTTTAAGACGTCTCAGAGTCACCCTATCATTTTAGCATTACCTGGACATTCTGGTGTGCTCTCCCATTACAAGACCATTCTGGAATTGAATGGTCAGTGATGATAAACAATGATAATAGATTACCGAGTAGTGGGAAGGTAGGAGATATTAATAAAGTAAAATTTTTAATTAATTTTTCAAGTTAATTAAAATGTCCAAAAGCACAATAAAACTGCAGAAAATCTGGCAAGGGAATGGCAGCCTGATTAATGCAAGTCAACTGTCTTCTGAGGGTAATAGTAATAATGATGAGATTATGGATATGGAAGAACCTGCTAAAGAGATATGAGATGCATGTGGAATACAAACTGTGTCCTAGTTACTATTTTATGGTGCACAATGGATCTTATTAAGGAGGAAGAGCAGTAAGAATTACCACTGAATTGCTCAATAAAAGTATTGTGTAATTAACAGTGCTGCACCATCGGCTTGAGTGCTACCTCCCATTGATAGTCCATACCCTCCATTTACTTTTAGTTTTTAACTAAAGTATGGGAGTTTCAGCTGCAGTTGCAGACAGCTTGAAAAACATGTTGCCTTGTGCATGACAGTGCTTGGAGACTGGGAAGCAAGTGCTGAAGTGCTGGAGTGGAATGTGATATTCAGAAGAGACTGGGAAGAACTTCAACAAGTGAGAATTTGATACCCCATTCTCTCAGTGAAAATAACACTGAAAAAAGATAATAACAATATTCGTGATAGAAGAAGTAAGAATACTTCCTTTCTGGCATCCTTAGTCTCATGAGGTTCCACTTTAACAAGCATGTGCCCCCAATCCAAGCAAAAGAAACCCCACTGAGGTTGCTGCAGAAGTGATGAATGGGATTTGCTGATGGCTATTTTTTAGCAGCATTAAGATTCTTATTACATATATATACCAAGAGCCTGCTACAGTGGTGCTCTGGCCTTGCCTGTGTGTTCTAAGCAATCTCCAATAGAAGTATTGGAATATGTTAATTAGAGACATCAGTATCATGCAGGAGCAGATATTTGTATAGTTCCATTCTGATGGAAAAGAAGCAGTCAATATCATCTGAAAAAACGTGGGATTTCTAACCCATTTTTGCAGATCTGGCAGTAGTTCACTAAACTCTGAAAGAAATATCCTTGCCATTGAAGGACAGATGTAAACCAAAGCTCATACTCTTTGAGCTTTGCCCGTCATTGCTTTTTATAGAAAAGCACAAACTGCTGGCTGCAAAGCCAAACTCTTCAAAATTAATATCAAAAGACCAGTTTGACCACGGATGTGGCCAGACCAGAAATGAAATCTCAGCTGCCCATGTGTTTCAGGACGTTTGGAGCATGAGTTATGATGGTGTGAGCCTGTGCCCATAAAGAATTGCTAGTTTTTTTTTTTGCTAGCTGATTTTTTTGGGTTTCTGGCTAGGTTATGCTATGTCCCATGTTCATTTTATTCGAGCTTCTTTCTGTCAAGAGCGAAATTCTTAATTCCATCTTCAGTGTTTACCCAGGCTGCTCTTAAAAATGAAAATAGTATCTGGAGGATTTTAGCCTTGGTGAAATAATAAAGTAAAGTAAAAGCCTCCTGTCTTGAATTCTGAGTAGGCTGCATCAGCACATGCAAGAGAAATTGTTGCTATAGATTGCCTCGTTATTAAAAGGGGAGAGTGGGGAATGGCAAGGAAGGTTTGAAGCCTGTTGATGTAAAACAGAACCAGTTTATAGGGAGCTGGCTGAGGACTGAAGTTTTATAAGGTGCACTTTAAACAACCATGCAGTGTACTAAAAATATCATAAAAACTATAGCTTCTAGCCACAAGTTTCAGAAAATGCTTAGTGGCAAAAAGAGAAAAAGCTGCAAGATATAGGGCATAAAGAAAATCTGATATGCAGAATGGAGGAACATTTAGGTCTGGGCTTTTGCTTCAGACCCTAGTTTAGTGCAAGCACAAGAAACCATATAATGTTCAGTAGGACAGTATTCACATCCTTAGTGGCAAAAGTACATAAATGCCACCAAAGAGGAGGCACAAAACATTCAGTATCCAAGACCAATTTAGATCTTTCTCTCCACCCTCCACAGATCCCATTGAAAAGCAAAGAGGTGCTGCCACCCATTCTGCTCTTTTTCTCCCAAGACCTTGTGGGATTCATCAAAGCAGCCAAGGTGCTTGACGCTTGTTAAAGCCCACTGCTCCTTGGCTCCCATGTAACCAGAAAAACACCACCTGCAGAGGCTGGGGTGAGTGGTTCCCTTCATATCAGCCATGCTCCCCAAATGAGCTGCCCTGCTGCTGGAATAGCAACGGCCAAAGAGACTGGCTTGGAAGCCAGTCCTGAAAAGCACTATCACAAACCAGCCACTGGTGGTGTTTGCACCAGGGTTTTGGTAAGACTTTTCTTTTGTGCTTGTCCCCAACATCTACCTGCAGGAGAGGGAAATGCCAGGCAGGTTTGTTTGCATCTCATGTTTAGGTGTGAAATGGCCTCTGGATTTGACCACTCTTGGAAACAGGAGGAAAAAGAGATTGGAAAGGGCAGGAAGGTTGAAACGAAACAGAAAAACTTGCAGGGATGTCATGCCCATTTGCTGGACTTACCGGGGCACTTAAATGCTTTGTTAGAAGTGCGTGGCATGGCCCTGTCAGTCACAAGATTTAAAGGGTCTCTGAGGCTGAGTACCTGCCTTGTCCCCCTCCTGGCTACACACTGTCTCAGAGAGGTGTTGACTCACCACTGATGTAGACAGGAGCAAACTAAGCCACCCCAGTGGCAGCTCAGCTGTTCTGCCTGGCACAGACGGGATCAAACGACGTCTCCTTCCCTTCCACCCTGCTTTTGGAGTCAGCTGCTCCATCTGCTTTAAGGAGAGGGGATGATACATCCGTCCGCAGCTTCAGTAGCAAATCCTGTGCAGTGGTTGCAAGGAAAGAGGGAGAAAATAGTCATTCTGAAAACCGTCGTGAGTTATTTTTTTTAAAGGATGTTAAAAGCCGGCTTTTAAACACTCCTCTCACAGTCCTCACTTGCAATAACAGGAGCTGGGGTCAGGCGTCCTCTCTTGAGGTGATTAATACTTTACTCCAGGAGCACTGCCATTAAAGGGAATGAGACAGCCCGCCAAGCAAGGTTTCCTCTGCGGGAGGAAGAGTGGCTCTGTGCCTGCACACCCTGGCAGGCACTGAACTGCCCGGATTTCTCCACCGCTCAGGCAGCCAGGTCTCCAACTACCATCTCTCGCATCCTCGGTTTATGGCAAGGATAAAACAGGAGGCCACTTAAAAAAAATAAGATAAATCAGACCCTAAATTTAAATTGTGCTGATATGAATCATTCATGCAACAGATTGCATTTATTTATTGCCTTTGTTTGCAGTGCAAGAAATCTGTTAGATGCACCTCATAGAATTCATAGATTAAAAAATAAATGCCTTTATGAGATACAGGCTTTGTGCCCAAAATGCAGCACTTTCCTATTAAAACCTTTATTCATCATCAGAGGGAATATTCTGGCACCATTTCCCCCATCATCTTCCTCTCCTTCTCACCTCTGAAGCTCCACCCCAGTCACAGGGATGCGTTCCGTGCTCCAGCTCCAGCAGCCCATGGCCCTTCCAATCTCAGCTCCAGCCCAACTCCTGCCCGACAAGCTGACAGCTCTTCTCTAGCCCAGAGGAGACCTGGCAACAGCCTCACAAGCAGCAAAGCACTAGGGAGGAGGAAGTGACCTCGTATCTGCTCTTGGGACCAGAAAGAGAGGACAAAAGTTCATTTTGAAAAAACCTAAATGGGGCAGTCTTTCAAAGACCAAGAGTGACCTCTCAATAGTGGGACATCTGGTGACATTAGCTGAAGTTTCATAAAAGCTCCCTATGGCCTTTTTGGAAATAGAACAGGTTTCAAAAAGAATGAAAGAAAGAAAATACAGAGCCCTATGTATTGGTGTTGATATATCTCCATCTTCTGTCATAAGGTATTGCTAAATCCAGCAAAGGATCTTAACTTGATTTTCTTCTCTGAAACAGGAGAGGTGGCTAGTCATGAATGTGTGTTATTTACAAAGACGTGATTTTGTCCTGCTTTCTTTCTTTATTTCATTATTTATTGAGTAAGATAATAGCTTATGGTACTTACACAGAGCCAGCTGTTTGCAGGATGCCAAGAGCAGGTGGTCTGGGAGGCCTCTGATGAATTGCAAAAGACACTTACCAGCTGCTATCGCTGTGTGAAATGAGCAAACCTGCAAAATCTTTATTTTCAATTGGATTGTACTTTTAAGTTAGCAAGGGAGACAGCCAGTATAGCTACAGACCATGACCAACAACCCACATAAAGCGTGTGCAAACACAAGTGATTAATGTACCAGGATTTCAAAACATCTGAAACGAACGACTCAGATTTAATAGGGTGCATGAGAGGGAAAGGGATCAGGAAGGGGTGGGTGGTGGGGCTGCAGGGAAGAAGGCAAGAAGGAACTATTTGATGAGTCTTAATAGCTTATATTGGGTTCTTAGCAACTCCCATATTTTATTTCTGTCTTGTAAACAATGATGTTGGACTTGAAAGTTTTTATGGTCTTTTTCCTTCTTTCTCTCATCACCCCCACCTCTCTTTTTTTTTCTTTTTTCTTTTTTTTTTCCAATTATGTAGGGCACTCTTGTGAGCTGCCTCACCAGGGCACAATCCTTTGGTGGTAACCACATCCTCAAATGGTCACTGAAGAGATGCAGGGATAATGGGTTACAAAGACAGACATTAATAAGGTAAGATAAGAGAGGGGAGGTTTATTAATTTTTCAAGTAAAGTTAGGATGCCCAAGGGCACAGTAAAACTGTAAAGAATCTAGTGAGGGATGAGAGGCCTAGCTGATTAATGCAAGTCAGCTGTCCTCAGAGGGTGATTGCAATAATGATGAGATTATGGAAGAACCTGCTGAAGACAAATGAGATGCATGTGGAATAAAAACTAAGTGTCCTAGTTACTCTTTTGGAGTGCACGATGGATTTTATTAAGGAGGAACAGCAATATAAATTACTGCTGGCTGAGATGCCAAAGCAAGGAGCTGGGCTTGCTTTGCTGGAGTTTCTTTGCCTGAGATGTAGCACGCAACCCAGGGTGCCTCGCTTGAAAACAGTCCAAAGAAAACATGGAAAAGTTAAATGAGGGCTTCTTCCTCTACTACAAAAGGAGATAGTATTTCTGCTGGATCTCTTTGATGTGCCTTTCCCTCCACTCTCCCCCCTCCTCCTTCAGTTCCATTACCTCATTGCTTCCCTGTGCTGGGGTGGATAATTCAGGGCTTCCCAGTTTGTCCCAGGAGCTCTTACCCTGTCCAGAAGTGGCTCTTCTCCAGGCAGCTCCACCATGTAGCACATGAATAAGACAACATTTATGAGGGAGGTAGCTTTTCCAGGCTGCTTTCCTTCCTCCTCTGACCTACCTTTCACGTCTTCTCTTTCCTTGCCTTTTCCCCACACTCTTTTGCCACCCTTCCACCTTGCCCCTGATGTCCCAAACTTCTCCTACCACCTGCTCTGGTTTTTACTCCCTCTTCCCTGGGCCTGGCGCTGCCTGCCAATCCTTTCCACCAGCCCTGTGACCGCCACTGTGGCCTCTCGGTGCCTCACTTCAATAGGATAACACGAGGACCAGAGGCACGATGACTTCCATGGAAGTTTGGGAGTTGATCAGCACACAGAAGACTTGGCGGGGTGGTGAGTCTTCTGCAACAACTAAAAGGTGTAGGATTAACTGCCCGAAGCAGGAGGGCAGGGAATGGTTTCCAGATGCAGGGGGCTGGCGAGCCTGCGCCGAGTCACGCAGTGGGAACTGAAGTGTAATTAACAGTGTGGTGACAAATGGCACGACGCGGTCTCTCTCTATAAATTTTCCATGTCCTCTGTTTCTTTTTAGTGTATTAACTGTCCATGGTAACAGGAAATAAGAAATTATAATATTGACTGCTTGTGTTACAGTGCAAAGTCAGCATTTCCATTAGAAAATCTGTTTCTAATGGGTTTGAGTAATATAGTAATGAATTTTCACTTCAGGATTAATCCTGGTATTTAGAGGTCCTAGCCAGACTGCGTTTTTTTCCCCCTACAAAATTCAGTAGATCAGTCTGGACATTACCACCTCCCCATAGCCTAGAGTTCAGTTTCTCCTGCACACTCTCATCTTCCCTTTATTGTCCATGTAAAGTCATGGTATGGTCTTCTCATCTCTTTTGCTTTGATGATTTTTTTTTTTTTTAATGGATGTAAGTAACTACTGGATGTCAAAACAGCCTTTTCACCCAGTCTAAATATGTAATTACCTGATAGATGGGCATTTCTGTATTATTAAGATGGTCTAAATACATATTTATGCAGCAGACAGTAATGACTTCATTTTAGTAGCTCCCTACATATATATTTACATGACAGACCATAATGTTCTGCAGCGTCAACCCCCATAAACTTCATTTGCAACACCCTGAATCTGCTGTGTTTGGCTCCTGGCTGCAGACACGTAGCACAACTCTGTGTGGGGATCCCCGCTCACTGTGGGAGCGGTCACTGCCGGACAAATGGAAAATGATGTTACATAAATAAAAAATATATTTTCCAAAGGAAAGGAAAAAACCAAAATTACAAACATACAAAAATAACAGCCCTAAAAGATCATGTAAGTGCCGTGCCTCTGATTCCCAGTAGCAGATGTTTCGGGTGTTGAAACTCCCACTAGAACAGCTGCAGGGATGTAGAATCACATCTGGGCTTGCGACGGGGCTGCATCATTACCCACCGACAGCAAAACAGCCAGATGCCTCCAATTCATTTTAGTGGACAGAGCTTAAAGTTTGAGCCCATGAACACCCCTGCTTTTCAACCGCCACTTACCATGGGCTGCAGCCGTGCCGGCATGTGCCACCAAGGTGGTGGCACAAGCCGGTATGCGGCTGAGCTGCCAAGTGGCACTGCGGCAGGGTGGCCTCACCAGCAGCCCCCTGGCATGGGGGAGAGAGCTGGGGCAGGGGTTCTGAGCTCACGGGCTGGGCTCTGGGAGCTGAGGGTGATCTCTTCTGCCCCAGAGAAGGGTGGTGGAGGTGCTGCTGCTCCCACTCATCGCCATAGTCCTTCGTGGGCCCTGCTCCCTCATTGCAATGGCTGCAACGCCTTTCCTCTCCTGCCACTTTTTACCCCCGGTGACTGTGTTCAGTACACGCTGCCTGTTTTGGGATGGTGCTTCATGTGCTACTGCAGGATGTTTAATGGGAAAGTCCCTCAAATCTAGGTGCCGGAGGCAAATGAGGGCAGCTGGCTCAACCCCTGAGCCCCGGACCACATGTCTCCTGCCACCCCTCCTTCCCTGCTGGATGGAGTGACCTGCAGACTGAAGGCATTCCCCTCCAGCAGCACTCACATTCACGTGTTAAAGATGCTTTGTAGGAAGAAGTTTTGCTTTCTCTCTGGCTCTTTGCAGGAGTCCAGACCAGGGCCGCTGCTCCCGTTGCACGAGTAGGTCAGCTGAAGTCCTTCTCTCCAGGCGACGGTTACTGGGTCTGCCGCGTGCCTAAAGTATGACTGACTTGGTTGCTCTCTAGCAGTGTTTTTCCATCTCTCTGGTGGGACTTCAAGCTTGGTGGTGACAGCTGGATTGTGCTAGGTCATCGTTTTACGGCGGGTTGCTCTTACTTATCCGCCATACCACATTCCAGCCGCGGCTGACGCCTGTCAGTGGTTATCCCTGCTACTGGGGTGAAAGAACAGCCTTGTCTCCCTGGCTTCTAACCTGTCTCAGGGGGAGTGCAGGCACGGGCACACATAACCTCTTTCCCCAGCCTGATATTCAAGAGACAAACAGTCTTAAAGCATAAATACACTGGCTCTGCTATCAGTTTTGTACAAATTCTAGAGCCTGAACCAGATCAGAGGCAGGTACTGACTCTTGGGCCACTGAGACAACTCAGAGAGACAGTATTGCCCTCATCACACCACAGTTATTAATATGATAATTTATTATTTTGCATGTAAACATATGTAAGTAACAGAAGATGATTAATTACATGGTTTGCAATAAAATGACCAATTTAATGAAAGGCTGTTACTGCACAATCAAAAGTTGTACAATATGTTTTTTTTTTTTAAGAAATAACCCATAGAAAAATGAAAATGATAGTGCATATATATGCCGCAATGTGCTTGTCCACCTTGTTGTCACCTGCCCAGTAGCCACAAGACTACAGGGAAGGCAGCAGAAGGTCTTAATATAGTGTCTAAAATGGCTACAAGAATTGCACACAGTCTCCAATTGACTAATGGTGCTGAGGTTGTTTAGCTAAATTTACCAGTATCAAATGGTTTAAAGGACAGACATATGAGCAGATGGATATGTCCTGCCAGGGCAGAGGATTAATTGTCAATGAGTCGAATGGCATCCAGGCTCTTGCACAAGGAGGAGACACTTCTCTACTTGCATGTTGTCAGGCAAGACCATTTTTAGAAGAATTGATGAAAATCCTTGGCTTTTAAAAAAATATTTCTAATCTACAAATCAGAACACCCCTTTCCCCAGGGAGGGGATGTTGTGTGGTTTCATATTGTTTTGATTATTGCTGATGAATGTATGTTATGACAGTAGCAATGGGGTTCGATAAGGTTCGATAAACTTCAGGTACTGCTGAGAAAGTGAATTGCTCTCTCAAATTGATCCTTTAACTAATTTCATCTCCCCCCGCCCCCCTCCCGACCTCTGTGTGAGGATCAGGAGGAGGAACAGAACAGTGCTTGAGTCAGATGGGAGGAGGATATGCCAAAACCCTCCCTGTTACAGGGAGACCCATTTTCATTGTCTGTAGTGCCTAGGACTGTGGGTTGCCTTGCTGGAGAGCTGCTCTTGGAAGAAGGTCCATGGAGAAGAGTCCATAGCCCATACCGTCTGCACGCCTCTGTCAGCCTGGGTTTCCATAGCTCTCATTTAAATCTCTTTCATACTGGGTTTTCATAACCACTTTCTTAGCTATACTGAAGTGGTCGGAGAGAGGTTCCTCCCTTTGAATGCTGTGAAGCTCCAGTGGTGGGGTGAATGCAGGGTCCTCCTGGGATGAGGAGGAAGAGGGCAGGTGCTGCTTTTCAGCTTCTGAAGGAGAATTGGATAAATAGCAGGAAACACAAAAGTCCTAAAGGGTTCACAAGTGCCTCTGAAACAAATTACAGAGTGCAAACTCCCCATGGCCCAAGGCTGTTGTTGAGGTGGCAATGACAGCCAAAGCAGACCGTGCTTAAAAATACCTGCAAGGTTTCTTATGAGTTCACGTACGAGTGCAAATCCTTTCGCTGTTTGCAAGGTTCATTAATGTCATCATTGCATTGTGTGGAAGCAAAACGGCAATATAGAGCAACTAATGTAAACAAAGGTTAAGTACAATTTCCTTGCTTCCCAAGGGAACATTTTTTTTTCAGGAAACAAATTCCTGTCTGCACATGAGAAATTACGCGGCTTTCTTATTTTCCTTTCCATAACATTCTATACAAAACTTGATCATAAAAAGGAAGAACATATTAAACTAGTGTCTATTCAGAACAGAACATTGTATTATAGACTAGAGTACATGAGAGAAATCAATAGCTTTGTATAAGCACGAAGTCCATAATCTCTCTACAGATGCACCTTCGAGAATATATGCATTTTAACTGTCTTTGTATAAAACCTTCCAGGGAACTGAACATAATAATAATTAATCATGTAATTAATACTTAATTTATAAAGGGCACAGTATGTCCCACTCTCCTACAGAGGCACTTGGGGTGATAAGCAGCTGAAAAACAGAATTCAAATCAAAATAATTCATTAAAATGAGGACAAGAAAGAAAGAAATAAAGTGTATATGAAAGATGTAGAAAGGGAGGAAAGATGTGCCCATGCAGATGTGTAGGCAAAACGGAAAAACCTTAAATGCTCCCAGCCTTGTCCTGCTCCCAACAAGGCTCCCATTCACTTTGGTGGAGTGGAGACTGAGAGCCTTGGGGAATCATCATGTGCTGCCTTGTAAAACCAGAAAAGACATTAATCTCCCGTCAATTGAAAGCCTAGTACATTTGTGAGCTGGAGGTTTCATCATGCTTGGTAACCATCAATAAACCCTAGTAAGTGAACTGATTGCCACTTATCTGTGCACTTGATAACTTTTTCAAAATAGATTCTATGTCCCACTGGAGCTGACCTTGGAATACTCAGCATCACTTCTCTTCCAGAAGCAGGTCATGGTCCTAGGAGATGTTCGTACCTACCAGCCCATCTGAAATCCCAGAACTTGCAGGATATATTGGGCAACAGTTTGATACTTTACATCATCCTTTGGAAAGCCCCAGAGTAGTGCATACAAGTGATGAAATCAAATAGATTTTTTTTTTAATGTGTTGTTTTCCGTTGTATTTCTGTACTTTCTCCATAAGCAAATAATGCCCTAGTGGGGCATGAGAATGAAGTCACAATTTGCAGCTGTGGCAGAGAAACTATTAAAAGTCCATAAATAAATATTTTTATTGCAACTGTGCTGCAAGAGCTAGTACTTTCTGAGAACCATATTCACATCAAGATGGGCTGGGGGAATGTGTTCAGTTACTGATGATGGTTACTTGGAAGTGTTTGACTGGGAGATGTATGCAGCCTTCTCAATATTCTTATTCAGTTGTACAATTCCAAGCCCTGCAGTGTTGTTGTCCCTTAAGAAAACTGCCTTCTATTTCAAGAGCACCAACTCTGAATGTTAAATTGAAAGGAGCTAAAAGAATCACAGTGCTAAAATCTGTACAATTCTACCCTCTTCATTATACAACAAGCTGATTCAGTATTTGCTTCCTTACTTTTTTATGCAGATATAAAAGGCTACTTTGGGAAATCTGTAACACTATTATTAAATGTCACTGAGCAGAGTTGAGTATAGTGATGACTCATCCTCAAAAGATTTGATTTAGTTTCCACTGGCTTCCCAAGTGTTGAGTTCTCATTTTGAACTATATCAACCACAGTGCCCAGGTCTAACGTGGGAACCATTCACATCAGCAGGAGTCCTTCCTCTAGCTTCAGTGATCTTTGGATCAAGATCTTAGTGAGAGGGATGCTCCAGAAATGTTTGTATTGTTAATCATGAGTAATAATTATCCTTAATTCGTAAGGGTCAACTGAAAAATCAGGCCTTGTTGTGCTATACTGCATGTACAATGGAATGTAATCTGTGCCATAAATCTATAAAAGCAACCCAGATACAGTATTGGGAAGGGATATGATCCATCATGATTTTATATGTCATGTTAGTTCAACTTGTTTTTAATAGCTTAAGAAAGATAAGAAAAAGGGAAAGGAGAAAGAATTTTGAGGGAAAATATGATGAAAGAAAGGGCTAGGAGAAAGAAGACTGATAGGTTAGACGTGAGATGAAGGTAGAGAGGTTAGAGCATGGGAAGGGTGTGCATGTTGAAACCATTGGCATATAGTAGGGACTGGTATACAACTAATTAGAATATTCATACCACAAAATTAGCTAAGAGTCCTTAATTTGAACAATAATAATCCAGAATGGCCTGAAAAGCCTCAAGTATCTTACTTGTCAAGATGACGCTGTCCATACATCTGATGCAATGGCTTCCCAGTCAAATAATTCTATGTGTTAGATAGCACCTAAGTAGGCATCAAACTCAGGGAGTTACATGAGAAATAGTCCATTTCTCACCACTAATGGGGCCTTCTTACAACTTTGGGGCAATTTATGTTTGGATCCAGACTTTAAGGCATCCTGTGGTCCTGGGAAGGGAAGCTTGATTTGTTGTGATATCCCAGTATTATTTAAATTAGAGACTCACACTGGAGGAGTTTAGATATGGAATTCCAACTCAAGGTTAGTGAAATGAGAAATTTATATAACAGTCTAATCCTCTTGCCCGGTTCAGATAAGCATAAAAGGTCTGCTTGGATAGATAGAATATTGCTCAGTAAGGAAAGGAATTTTCCATCTTACTCTTTTGGAACTGAACATCAACATTTGCTCCCACTTCCACAAGCTGCTTGAACAATTACTTCTATTAAGAAAATGGACTTGAGACTCTGCTACTTCAGGGAATCTTTGTAGTAACTTGCTTAGGTTAAGGATCTTTGGTGACAGTGGATCTTCACAGTAGGATGTAGCTGTTGCACTCAGGGACTCCCTGCTTTTTGTAAATATGTAGCATTATGACTTCTATCTCCCTTGTAAAGTCCAAGAGACAGCTGGGAAAGAAACAGGGAGAAGAAATGGGACAAGGTTGGTGAGCTGCTCCCTCGGAGGCAGTGGGAAGCACAGAATAAATTAGAACAGCTCTGAGTTTCTGTAATTTTCACAGCAGGTTGGACACAGAGTTGCTGAGAATTAACACCTGTGTTTCTGCAGAAGCAAATCCTCAGGAGAAGTGTCACAGACTTTGATAGAGATGGAAGCAGCAGGGTTCTAAAAAAACCAAAACATGTCCCCTGGAAATGTTTTCAATGCCTTGAGGATTTAAGGAGAATGCTATTCTCCCTGTAGCAAACATATTAATTTTAGGTATCATGGAGGCATGGACATGTTATGGCACTAGAATATAAATACCTAGGTGTTTATGACCATAACATCCTCGAGGAAAGTTTATAAACCTTAAAATGTATTTAATGTTGCAGTCATTTTCTGAGAAGCAATATGGGTAAAATAGAATGGAATTGCAGGTGACAGAAAGACACCACTCATTGACCAACTCCCTGTGGATCAGTCAAGGTCTGTGGGGAAACTCTTCAAGTTCAAAGTGTGTCACAGAAAACATTATTTCAATGTCTAACAAGAAGATGGATATAAACAAAACTGGCTGGTGGCCTGAAAATCCCCAGGGGTTTTGAGATGTGTCATAGTGTGGAGAAAAGCTTTTTGCTTTTCCCACCCCAGCATGGTGCTTGACTGACAAGGGCCTCACACACTATGTAAACCACAGTCTAACTGGACAACATGTACTTGAACCTTCTGTCTGCTCCCTTGAAGAGGGGCTGTTACCTTCTTGCAGATTTTCTTCAGTTGTCTTTTGAGCAGTGAAGACATGTAATAACTTTTGTCCCGCGGTTCACTTTTGTGATGCCCAGAGCCTTGCTTCTGTATGAGAATCTGGCAAGGTACTGGTGGTGAAGAGTCCAAGGGCAGGACAACCTGCAAGAGAAAGTCTACTTGGGATAGACAAGAGGTGGGAGTTTGTAAGGAGTGTTTTGAAAGAAGTGGGAAAAAGTGGGAAGGAGACAAAAAGCGTGTATGGGTTGAGTTACAAATACAGTCTATGATGGCAGTAGAGGCTATATGAGTAGAGGTGGAACTTCGAAGACAAAATAAAGGGACAGAACCAGATGTGGGAAAAGACAAGAAAACAGAGAAAGCATGCTACATATCAGGCCTTACAATGTTGTTTTTCTCCTCTCATCCTTGAATCCTTTTCAGTGCATTTTATAATAATATGATTGAATTATAATTCACTAATTGCACTCATTTGTACAACCTTGCAGAAAGTTTATTTAATTCCCCTAGTTTTGAGCAATTCAGTTACATGATACCTAGTGTGGGCAGAAAGGAAAAAACTCCTCCTGTGCTGCTTTAGTGATATATAAAGCAAAGGAGAATCAATTTAATACATCACCACTGCAATGTGAATTTCTAGAACCATTGAGCTGAAAAGTACAATCCCACCAGTCTGATACCATGAAAATGAAAGTTGATGTCTGCCTGGATCAATTTTATCATGAAAATAATGGCATCACTCTGGGCACAAGATTTAAAGCCTTCAAGGCTTTGGGGAAGACACACTCAGTAACCTACATACAAAAGTAGATTGATTGAGAGTGGCTGGAACACACATAAAGCTGACATTTTTACCCATCTGGGCATTTATCAAGACTGATAGGCTGAAACATTGTCTTTCTGAATGTTCCCGCTGCTTTCATATGTAAGCTCCTGGGTTTGCGTTACTCCTGAGGCCTTCACAAGGTATGTGCACAGTACATCTGATATACCACCAGATATGTCTTGATCGTGCAAAGAAAATGAGCTGAATTCATCCTCCATCTAGATGCCTCAGAAGGGAGAGATTATTTTCTCTCTTTAATCTTCTTTTTATAAACAAAGTAGTCTAGACACCAACAGGTAAATGTTCCAACAACCAACCTTTTGTGCAGATATAATCTTTGGGCATCCATTGCCCAGCCTTGATTATTGAGGACCTTTTGTCTGCTGCCAGGTGCTTGACCGGGTTTACAATCTGCAAATCTCTGGCCCCTCCAGCTTTGCAGGGAGATGGTGCCGTTCAACCAGACATTTCCCCTAGCTTAAAATAAAGCAACTTGTTGGCAATTACAAGTGTGAAGAAAATCTAAGAAAGTGTGGCAGCAAACTAAAATGAACTTGGTTTCATCTTAGGAAGTAAACAAAGGCTAATGAAAATGCTCATAAAGAAGAAAAAAACTTAATATGCGGTTATGAAAACATATAGTAATTATGAACATTAACAGCATCAGAGGCTGGTGCAAAGAGATTTGCTTGGTATTTCCCTGAAGATAAAAAGCCATCTGTGTGCATCAGGAATCATCATTTTTTGGTTCTCTGGGGTAGAGCATGATATGCAATTGCTAAGCCTCCATTTACTATATACAAATGTTACCCTGTGCGACAGTGGCTGTCAAAAAGCGTTCCACACCTAATGGCAAAAAGCACATGCCTAATAAGATAGATTCACAAGTTACCACTTAGGTGAACAAAGCCAAGGAAAGCAGAAGATTTCAAGTAAATTAAGTGAATTCTGTGGAATAAGCTACTTTTCCTACTTCACTCCAAAATGTCAACAAGTTTCTACAGTATTTGATGAAGGAAGGAGGAGATGCAGCTTGCATCACTGTGATTTTTTACTCCCACTGATGAAGCCCTGCTTTGGTAGTCAGGAACAGCTCTGGTTGGATGGCTTTAGGGCTGGAGATGGGACCTCTGAAGATCATGTTTCTGACCTAGTTTTTGCTGTTGCCTTCCAAATTACTGTCTCTTTCTTGGAGTTACAATATACAAATGCCAACTTTTTGGCCCAATGTGTCCAAAATTATTTATCCACAAAACCCCATAATCTAAAATAACAAAATGTTTGGTAGAAAATTATAAAAATGACCAGTCTGCATGTTTTTCGGAAAAAGAACTTGTTAGAGCTGACTGAAAAGGGGAAACTTTGGCTCATGCTAGATCTTAGCATTAAATACTTGGGTTTGTGTCCCAACAAAGGAGAAAAAAATAATTATCATGAAGTGAAGAGCTCAGAAAGCTATAATTTCAGGAATGCCAGCATTTTCTATCAAGATTGCAAATGTTCCCAAATGGACATATTTGGCTTTATGCAAAGATTTGGTCTAGTGTTTTTTCATTGTGTGGGTCATACCTTTATTCTGCCTCTCTCCTGTTCATATATTGCTATTTGCCCTGTTTTTCCAGGTTATTTATGTTGCTTTAGCTTTTGAAAGCTAACAAAATTTGCAATATACACTGCAATGAAAGAGTGTTTTAGCTCAGAGCAGGAGTGCAGTTGTCAAGCAAGGCTCCTGACCACCTCTGCTTACCGCAGTCTGGTTTGCAATGGTCTCAAAGAGAGCAAACTGGACTGCTTTTGAGTAAAGCTGAACCAGAAACACAGGTGCTCTGGCTGTTAATGGGATTTTGGTGCTTTGAATCAGACTAAAATGAAATGCTTAGAATAAAATGTTTTACATAACCAAAAGATTAATAGTGTGGCTCTCAGGTCTGTAGTTCTGATAATTTTGCTCTATGGTTACGTACCTGTTGTACCAAATTGCTTGCTACTGTATTTTGATATACCCAAATCACCTCAAAAAACAAGGAGACAAGGCAAGAAGAAAATACACCTACACAAAAACATAGGGCTAAGAGAATCATTATTCATATTGCAGGAAAGTAAGCAAGGTAGGAATAGTTTGTCTTCTGGTTCCCTGCTTAGAGACCACCCACTAGATGACTGGTGTTTCTTTTATCATTTGTAAGTTATTACCACATTTGAGATGGTGTTGGTGTGGGACTACTGAAGTAGGGAAGGTCTTAATTCGTCATGAAGGCTAATTAACATTATCTTGAAAAATAAGGAAATAATAGGTTTTCATGTTCAGCACACCTGTCGAACAAAGACACTGTCCAATACATGTATTGACAGATAACCCAACGTGATAATTTTAGAAGACTAGCATGAAGACTAATTTGTTCACACATTAAATTAAAAAGAGATCAAGGGAACATAACCACCAGCTTAGAACTGTCACCAAATAGATTAATTCTCAAAAAATGAATCCACATATCCCTTTTTCAGTGAGTAGTTAGCCCAACCAACGTGTAAAGTCAAAGGCTCAGAAGTGAGGGCATTATAATTTTTTATTCACCAATGGTCTTGCCATATATTCTTGGGTGTGGCTTCAGTGCTTGAGGGCCTTTGGGGCCTGGGACCATATCTTATTTCCTAATCAAAAAAGAAGTTGGGTAAACTTTTATTTACAAGTGCTTTTAAATAGTGAAATGGTTTTAAACTGGAATGTCACATTCAGTTTGGGTCATCCCATTTCAAGAAGGATGAACTGAGCATGAAAAACATGCTGTGAAGGGATGCTATGATGGCATGAGGAGTCAGAGAGCTCTTCATGTTAGAAAAGACTAGAAGATTTTGGCTTGCTTCTGCTCAGAAAATGAAAGCTGAGAAGGAGTTAACAACAACAACAACAACAAAAAGACTTTAGCAAAACTAGATTCAGGATCAGCCCTTTAACAGTGATGTCAAAAGACCTACCAGACTGGAAGATAGAACTTGATGAGCCTCTCAAAGGGCATTTCAGACAGTAATGTCTAAGAGAGCCTGGGCTAGAGCTGATGAACCCATTCCAACTTTCTAAAGCTGTTATTTAATTCCATGCTCAAGGCCTGTTTAAACTGTTTGCCCTGGGACAAGACTGAGGACCTGATTCTGGCTTCCAGTCACACACCTCCTGCTTCAGAGAGAAACCACTTTGTGAGAGACTCAGCCTGCTTCTCCACCTCAGCATCATTTCTTGGAGCAGTAGTGAAGTGAGAGCCATAGATCAAATAGTAAATTGTGATACTGCTATAATAGTAGTAACAGTGGAGCTTTTTTATACATTTATAGGCATCATTAAGCCAAAAGGCAAAGAAGACTGAGTCTCAAACTCAACTGGTACGCATTTCCAGGTAGGAACTACCTTCTACTCTTCATTCCACTGTGCCTAAACTGGGTCTCTTCTTGGCTGGGCCTGGCATACAAAACTCACAAAAGTCCATATTGACATCACCAAGACTTATTTTCAGACTGTCTTCTAAATTTCTATAAGCAATCTTGTGCCATTCCCCTTATCCCTTTTGAACAAATAAGAAAATACTTGTTGCTAAAATAACTTTTTAAAATTTCAAGCCTGGTCCAATTCATTGTTTCAGCCAACTTCCATGCACGATCAAATTTAGAGGCATTTTGAAATCTACATTTACCACATGTTTCTTACAGGCAATTTTTTGAAACCCCCCCAAAAGCTTTTATTCAGCTTTATACATTCCCTTTATACATTCCTGTATCAGTTGCTCCTGATGGAGTTGTTTGAGTTCCCTTCAAACTGTGTTTTTTGTCAGGGAAATCTTGCATTCTAGATCTGTATGTGATTTATCTGAGATACTGTCAAATCAATGAAGTTTTGCTTCAGCTGCCAGAAAGAATCTATGTGGGGTTATCCCCATAAGGTTTTACCTAGTCATTGTGTAGGTGGTGATAAGTGAAAAAGGGCGCAAAATGGATCTCACACAACATGGCTTTTAACCTCATCCTTTCTTCCAAGCTGGCCTGGACCATGGACCCTGGCCTCCTCATTTCAGCTTTGCTCTGTTAAAGGTTTCCTTTCTCTATCATGTCCAAGAGAAAAAGGTCCCCACAACATGGGTCCATGTATCAGGCTGGTCACCTTTGTAGTAATTACATTTTAATGCCGTTCTGATAAAAAAAGCCAATCTCTGCTGGGTGGTCTCACAGCAAGTGCTAGTACCAGAAGGGGAAAGGCAGCTTTTCCAACCAGTTCGGTATTTTTCTGCCATTTTATAATGTCTCACACTCTCTTACCAAATTATACCAAACTGAATGGGGAAGTGGACACTTCGGAAGGGAAAGCCATCATGCAGAAGTCCTGGAGAAGCTGCTAGAGTAGGCTAGCAAGAACCTTATGAAGTTCAACAGGAACAAGTATAAGGTCTTGCACCTGGGAAAACATAATCCAGGAATGCAGCACCAGCTGGGATCTACCCAGCTGGGGAGCAGTTCTGTGGAAAGGGACCTGGGGGTCCTGATGGACAACAAGCTCAGTATGAGTGAAGAGTGTGCTGCTGTGGCAAAGGAAGCCAACAGGATGCTGGGTTGCATCAACAAGGACATACTCAACGGAGATAAAGAAGTCATTATCTCACTCTATTCAGCGCTCATCAGGCCACACCTGGAATACTGTGTCCAGTTTTGGTCAGGACAGGCTGGATAGGGTCCAGAGAAGGGCCACAAAGATGATGAAAGGACTGGGAAGCCTGCCTCATGAGGAAAGGCTGAGAGGATTGTGTTTGTTCAGCTTTGAGAGAAGGCGGCTTAGGGGAGACCTTATCAGCATGTTCCAGCTTTTAAAGGGTGGCTACGAGAAAGATGGAGACTCCCATGTGGAGTCACATGGAAAAGATGAGGGTACAACTTACTCCTGGGGACATTCTGACTGGACAAGAGAGAAAAATTTTTCACAGTAAAAACCATCAGCCATTGGAAAAATCTCCTCAGAGAAGTAGTGGATTCCCCAACATTGGACACTTTTAAGATTCAGCTGGGCCATCCTGTCTACACTGTGCTGTTGCCAAGAAAGGTTGGACCAGATGATCCTTTAGGTCCCTTCCAACCTGGTGTTGTATGATTCTGTGATTCTTAATTCTTTCCTCAGTCATTGGGACTGTGAACTACAGAAATATGCAACTTTAATTCAGCTACTAATACTGAGTTTAGCTGCTTCTGAGATTATTTATTTATGTATTTGAAAATGAGTGTGTGTGAAAAGTTCCCAATTACATGCCCTGACTATAGATCCTTCATCCACAGAGTAATTACTGCATGCCTGGGATGAAGCCTGCATAATCCATTACTGGGTCACATTTAAAAACAAGAAGGAAAACTTGACAAATGAAAATGAACAATTTTTTTTTCCCCTAAAGAATGAGGAAAGCTTTACCAAAATGATTTTTTTTCTGTGAAATTTTGTATTTTTGTCATGTATAAAAATGTGAAAAAATGCCAGATACCTTTCCTCAGTAGTCCTAGATATTTGATGCAATTTAGTCTGTGGACTATTGGTGTACTAAATTGGTGAATTTTTGGTGAATTGGTGAATTAAATCTACGACAACTCAGGGGCTGCCTGAGCACTAAATGCCAAGTCTGAAACTCATTTTTCTCTTGTCAACAGTGAGTTGAGAAGGAAGAAAAGTGGTTCAGTTGTTCTAACTTGAGGCTTAGGATGAACCTGCAGCCCTACCCCAGACTTTCTGCATGGCCAGGTCATGGGAAGCTCCTTGGAACCCAGGTACACAGCTCTCAGTCCAGATATGAATTTTCAGAAGCTGTGACGGTAGCTCTTTGTAGCATCCAGATGTCCACCAGCGAAGGTCCAAAGAGGCCAAGCTCCTGCTGGGAGACCACAGAAGGGCTCACACTCCACAGCATGCTTTTCCTTAGCACTCCTGCTCCTGAGGCCTGAGCCACATCTGCAGCCCTGGGTTTGATGACTCACTCTTCCCCTGCAGCAAACACAGGGTCTTGGCACATCGGGGACAGAACAGAGTTCACAGTGGCAGATCTGGCCTCTGTTCAAGAGATGTCAGAGCAGTGTCCAACTCGCTCCAGGATGTAGGCATGTTATTTCATGCTACAAAGAATTTTTTTTCCCACTTAACAAGCCCAAATCCTCAGCTGTCTCCTGCAATGGAGCCTCTCTAAGACCAGGGAGGATCTGCTGCCTCTTGTGCAGCACAGACGCCATCCTGCTCGGGTCCCCGGAAGCAATCTCTGTACCATTTCTTTGGCTGCCTGAGGGGATTTGAACAGTGATTTTTACCAGCCAGTGAAGTGCCCTGTGCATGGGGCTGTGCACATCTGCTCCCTCTCCATCCTGCTGTGTTTCTGTTTGCATGGGATGCACCTTTGCCATAAACTCAATTAGTGAGGTGCTTGTTGGAAGAAAGACCTGCATTTGGAGCCATCCCTCCTTGAGAGACACTCCTTGAGATTAGGATTTCCTCTCTCTCTGAGACCTGTTTCACACACGATTCCCCCACACCAAGTGGGACAGCTTCCCCAGGAGGGAACGAGAACTCCTCTCCCCCTTACATCTGCCATCACCTGGTTTTCCCAAGGTTGCTTCCAAGTTTTCTCCAGCAGAGAAAGGGATTATCCCTCTGTCTCTCCCTGACAGCTCACACCTTGGAAAAACAGCACAGGAAATGGTGCCCTCACCACCCACGTGCTCTCTGAGTGGCCTTTATGTAGCATCCAGCTTGCTGGCTGGCACTCCGAGTGCTTTTTGTGTTGAGTCATGCAAAGAGGAGAGGTGTAAAGAAATGTCTGCTTCATGAGCAATGGCCAGGCTGACGCATGAAATTGGTGCCAACCTGCTCAGCTCTGTCAAGAGTAAAGTGCTCAAGGGCAGCCCTTCAAGGCTCTAAATGAAATTAAAACTGAAGATGTAGACACTTCTGCATAGAAAAACTCCTAAAGGGTTTGAGACAGGAACTGAGAAGTGGTGACTGGAGGATCTAAATGTGGGATTTTGGCACTCATAGCTGCAGCTCTAAAACCTTGCATGAATTTTTAAATGGGTTTAGTTTATAAACCTTGCTGTAATCAATAGTGCTGAGGTACTTGCACACACTTAAGGACCTTTACTTTAGGGCATCACCTCCTCACCTGTAACATGTCTTGCTGTGCAGTGGGAAGAGAAAGTGAGGAGAGCACATGAGATGGTCAAAAGTAGGGAGGAGACAAGCAGGGAATGTGAGGGCAAAAGAAACCACTTAAGGCAGAAAAAATGAGTGCTTAAAGCAAAGTTACCTTAGCAGCAGATTTTCAACCTGATTTGGCCCATGAGTAAATCTCACCCAGACTGCACCAAGACACAAGATGTCTCCTACAGACTGGCAGAGATCCTATATTTTCTAGCATCCTCCCAGGGTCCCGGGGAACAACTGCTGGTCACTATGAGGGTTACCAGCCCTAAAGTCAACATAGAGCAGCTGCCACCATGCTTCCTGCAGGGCACTCCTCAGCAAATTACCCAGTAGACTTCAACAGAAATTAATTAAACAGCCATGGCTTAGCCTGTAATGTAATCAATAGTCACATCACTGTGTTATGTGGATGTAACTGTCTGGTTGCGGAAAGATTATCCAGCACAATATGGTTTGGGTTTATATGTCATTATTTAATGATGATTAGCCCCCCAGGGATCAAAAGCTACCTTAAAATCCAGCTGCCAGTAATGCTGGAATGTTTGCCCTTCATACTAACAAACAACCACTGAAAGTTTCTACATCTAAGGACCAGGTTAGAAATCATTTACTTTCTAGTTTTCATGTTGAAGGAAAGTATTTTGTACATTTATTTTTTTTTATGAAACTCACCTGCTGGTGATGGAGCTAACAGCTGGCTGCATGTTAAGAGTTTAAGAGAGTGCTAATTAAAATCAATTACATGTTGATTGACCTGCCTTACCAATAAAACATCCTGGCCCACTTTGAATGCCTCATAGATCTCAGCTGGGGCTTGTCTGCAGTGGGAGTTTGCTCATGCCTCACTGTAGCTATCACTAATCCAAACCATTATTGATTGCACACCATCTTTTGCAATTTACTTTGGTAGGAGGATGTTCTTGTGCAGTCCTGCTGGCATGCCAACACTGGGGCGAAAGATCACCCGAGGAAGCGGGACTGGCCTTTTGTTTTAACAAGGTGGAAATTTTTGTTGATGTGAGTTCTTCTGGGGAGTTCCTAATGGTGTGATCAATGGCATGTAATGAGCACATGGGTGCAGCTGTCCCCACCGCACTGCTCGATGCTGCCTGCTCCTTACCAGGGTTTGCATAAGCACTGGGGTTTAGGCATTGCTGACCCTTCTACCCACTGTCAAGGGCAAAGGTCTCCTTTAAAAAGGCATTCTTTTTTCAGACTTCATTGGTAAGTGATGATGTGTTAAGTGGGGACTGTGGCCTTCGTGTATAGTGCAGAGAAGCAGATAAACATGAAATTTGCCTACGCTTGTTTCTGCAGCATATATTCTCTCTCTGACAAGTCTTAATAATTTTTAATAGACACATTCATGTTTATTCTAGATATAAAGTTCAGATTCAGATCAGGAGCTGGACTCTCTGAAGCATCCTCATTTGGATCATACCAGAGATTTACATTGATATTATCTTGATACAACAATACTAATTGCAGGGTATGTAGAAGGTATTTCCTTTTACCAGCCTTTCAGAATAATTCAGTGTACTCTACAATAACTATGAGCATGTCATTTTCCTTCTTTATAACGTACTACTCTAAGTACAGCAGTTTGCCTGTTTCTATTCATCTCTCTGTGCTAAACTGTCCCATTCTCTTTGGCTCCTTTCATACAGAAACCCCATCAGGCTCCTATTCATCTTGTTTCCTGCCACTGCCATATCCTTTCAAAAACTGGGTGTACAGAATGCCATAGCTGCAGCATGAGCGTGATTGATGCTTATTGTGGGACTGTGTAGTCTCCACTTTCTTTTCCTCTCTTTAAAAATCAGGATAGTGTTCAACTATTTTTCTTTTAAAGGCAATTAAATTCTGAGCAGAACTTTTCATTAAATGATCAACAGTGCTGCTTGGGGACTTCTCCTTAAACATCAGCATAGCTGCATTCTTCATGTGCCAGTACAAAATGCCTGAGATCACACTACACAGACTTCCATTTTCTTGTGTCAGATATTAGCACTTAAAATTTAACAACTGATGAGCATATTTTGCAATTGGCTGCATTTCTTCATTTTATTCTCTTCTGGGATTTTGATATCCCTGGCAGGGGATGTAGAAAATGAAGGAGACAGTCCTTCAGACTGTGAATTATCCAGGAGTAGCAATAAGGCCTGTAATGTCTGTGCATCAAAGACAGAGGAGAAAGAGAACAACTAGGGATCCCTTTTAGACTGGCAGGGTGAGAGACTCTATAATTATCCTAAATGCAGAAAGACGTGGAGTTTTATTTGATGGGATGAAAAGGTAAATGTATTGGGTTTATGGTTTTGGTAGCAGAGGGGCGGCAGGGTTGGTTTCTGTGAGAAGAGACCAGGAGCTGCCCCCATGTCGTACCGAGCCAGTTGCAGCTAGATCGACCCACTGCTGCCCAAAGCTGAGCCTGTCAGTGATGCTGGTGGCTCCGCTGTGATAACGTATTGAAGAAAGGGTCAAAACTGCTGGGCAGAAGCTGTGAGAGTGAGGAGTGGAAAAAACGTGAGAGAAACAGCCCTGCAGATACCAAAGTTTGTGAGAAAGGAGGAGGAGATGCTTCAGGTTCTGAAGCAGAGATTCCCCTGCAGCCCCTGGAGTAGACCATGATGAATCAGACTGTCCCCCTGCAGCCCATGGAGGACCCCATGCTGGAGCAGGCAGACGTGCCCTGAGGGAGGGTGCAGACCATGGAAGGCCCAAGCTGGGGCAAGCTCGCGGAGGAGCTGTAGCCCACATAGACAAGCCCATGCAGCCCATGACCTCTTTTTGCAGGGACTGCAGCTCATGGTTGACCTACACTGAAGTGCTCTTTCCTGAAGGACTGTACCCCTGGGAAAAAACTCCCACGGGAGCAGTTCTTGAAGAATTCCAACCTGTGGAAAGGATGCATGTTGGAGAAGTTCATGAAGGACTGAAGCCTGTGGGAGGGACCCCAAGCTAAAACACGGGAAGAGCATGAGGAGGAAGGAGTGGCAGAGATGAAGCATTATGAACTGACTGCAACCCCCATTCCCCTGCACTGCTTGTAGGAGAGGAGGAGGTAGAAGAGTCAGGACCTGAGCCTGGGAAGAAGGTGGGCTTAGGTTTGGTTTTTTTTATTTCTCACTACCCTAATCTGTTATTAGCTGACAAAAAAGTAAATTAATTTTCCTCAAGTAGAGTCTGTTTTGCTTGTGGCAGTAATTGTTGAGCAATCTTCTTGTCCTTATTCTTGACCCACAAACTTTTCATGTTATTTTCTTCCCCTTTCCTGATGAGGAGAGGGAGTGAGAGAGTGGCTGGGAGGGCACCTGGTGGCCAGCCAAGGTGAACCCACCAGAGTACGTAATGCACAAATACCTTATCACTAATGTGTATTATTTAACCACAGTTGCCTTCCTATAGATGAATACAGAAGGAGATGCCATGTGGTTCTGGTCAGCTTCCTTTCTACCTGTTCTTGACAGAATGGCCCAAGCACAAGTTTAGTTCAGAGGAGACCTTCCCTATTATATTTCTCTTCTTTTTATTCAGACCACATTATATGAACTCATGGTACATGAACCAAGCAAGAAAAGCACAGTAGTCAGAACTCTGAAGGGCTTTAGTATTGCATTAGTGAGCTTCACTCCCCTTGGTATAATATAAAAATGGCAAAGATGGTATGGAATGAGCGTTTTTAATAACTCTCCTAAGCGTTCTATTAACTGCCGTGTATCATACAAATGAGATGCAGAAACTAGGGAAGCATTTTCAGTTGCTGAGTAAAAACAATTTAGGGTGTAAATGTAATTCCAGATCTGCACATAGGAATCCTGCCAATTAGGCGTCTGTTAATTTTTATTATTTTTTTAAAAAGTTTTAGGAGAGAAATTCGTGACACAACAGCTCTAGAAATATGCTTCTATCTAATCAGTGTACTTTCAAGGCTAAGAATAGCCTGCAATCTGTGCCACACTGTAATGGTTGATGGTCACCTCCTTGCATCGGACAGAAGTCAGGGCTCATGCTGGCTCTCCAAGATGCCTTCTGTCCCAAGTTTTCACCTGAATTCCTTCAACCTCAGTATCTGAGACCTGTCAACTGTCTTGGAGAGCCTTGATCTTTCAGACACATCTGCAGTCCCTCACAGGGGCTGGTAGAACCAGCTTGGAGTGGAATTGCTGGGGAGATATTTTTAGATATATACATGTGAATAGAAAATGCTTATGCAGCTAATTAGAGGTAGCTGCAACATTTTGTGGCATGTTGATATAACGTCATTAATGTGAAAGGTCTGTCAAACACCTGCTGCTCTCTGCGACCTCCTACCTGGCAGCACTGCGAGGACAGAGATTAGAGGCATGCACAGCAGAAAAGCTGCTGTGTGGCATGCCTTTATTTCAACCAGTGTATGCCACACACAGCACAAAATACTGCAATCTTTATTGTTTTCAATTCTCCTTTAAAGTCCTTGGCAATTGTATTTTTCTTTGTTGGTACGTAGATACCATTGTGAAAAGGGATGATTCTTCTTAATAATATATTTTCTCTCCCTTTCTCTCTCTTTTCTTATTTGTATTGGGAAAAATGGATCAAACAAGTACATTTTTCTTAGGAGACACAAAAATTCATGACTATCTTGATCTTTTTCAGGAAGGCTCAGAGGAAGACTTATACCTTGACCCAGTATTGATTATCTCTTTCAAAAATGTTATGCATAAAAACGTGTTAAACTTTCTGTACAAAATCTGACCTTTAGTAAAAGGTTAATCATGCTCTAGAAAAGCTGTTTTAAATGAGAAATATCATAATTTTAAGTACCAATGTAGGCAGGAAAACCCCTGTGTTGACCAATGTGAATGACTGTTATGAATTTGAAGTAATGAAAAGAATTTAATGGCAGATGACAGCACTATGTAGGTTATATTTTTTGGATATTTCCTAAGGATCTCTAAAACCTTCACCAGATCTGGGCTGGGACAGTGGGCAAATGCATTTCTGACAAGGAGGGATTTTTATAAGTTGCATTTACCCACTCATGTCCTAGGATCAGCTGGGCAAGTATCTCCTTGACAGTAGAAATACAGACAATGAGATTTCTTGAGATGGATCACTGGTCATCATATAAAACGTCTTGATGTAATTGGTAAATGGGAAGGATGGAAATAGGCTACCATCTAGTGGATGCATTGTAAAATTATTACATTTGTATTTAACCTGTTCTGTGACTTGAATGGCTAAAGCAACGAAAAATCAATTAAATTCTTATGTGCTGAAGTGTCACCTGAAAGCACGCTGCCCATGCATGCCTTCAGACTGATTTTAAAAATCTTGCTCTGCTTTCTTCTGATACCTCAAAGCAGCTCTGCTACTCCCAAAGCTAAAAGAGGCAAGGCAGGTAATACCATATTTGACAGCTGTCCTTATTCCTCATTGACCTCTAGTATCAGGCTCCAAGCCTGATACAGCCACACATTAGTATCTGCAAGGCAATTTTAAGGTGTAAAACAGAGAGAGAGGTCTAAAAAAAAGAGGGAGTAAGAGGGAGTAAGATGTTTAACTTAAATATTACAGGGTGTGTCTAAAGGCACAACATAAAATACCAAGTATAGTGGTTAAGATTTCTCTGCAATTGCTAAGAACGGAGTATGAGTCCAGTTCTGTTTATATCTCTTCTATACCCAACTGCCTTCACTGCAGAGATTTCTAACCTGAACTGCCATGCTTGCCTCTGGAGGAATAAGGCCTCAGAAGCATCTTGATATACTGATGTACCTCTTTGTATGCCAAGCTCTCTGTGTGATGTGAGTAAGAATAACAAGTCATGCAAATTATGACTCCCGAGCCTAATCTAAATTGGTGAAATCACCATTGCAACTGGACAGGCCAAAAGAGAATGGGGTTGCTGAATGGGATATTGCTGGATGCAACAAGGTGTCTTTGTTGCTCTGAGAGTGGCGGCTCAGCTATAAAGGACGTGGTATTAAATGCAAAACTTAGGGATAAAAAGCAGGGGACCAGGTTCTTTAAATGAAAATTCTTGTCACGGAAAGAACTTGCATAAGAGAATGAGAGGTAAACACAAAAATAGAGCAGCCTGGTCTGTCAGGCTCGTCGATTACCCTGAAGATGCTCTGTTTTGACCAGATGATGTAACTCCCTGTGATAGTGGCTTCAGAATGGTTTATCATTGCTAATGACAATGAGACAGGACATAGATATACCTTATTAACTGAACCACGGGTATGGCTAAAAATCAGTTTCTTAAAAATGGAAATAGGAGCTGGCCAGTGTGCCCAACGTCTTCGTGCTGCCTGCTGTCCTACCTTGACCTTCCATATCTGCACAGAGAATAAAAGGGATGAGCACACGGTATGTGCCTCCCTGCAGGGATGGGCCATGAGCTGAAGGAGCATTGGGAAGGGTGCTGTGGTGGCTGGAGCCTCTCTTCCTCTTGGCACTGAGCTGGTATTGGGGCAGGAGGGGGACAGAAACTGCAATCTGTATGGATGTCTGGTAGATGGCTGCCTCTCTGGAGCAAAGAAGAGGTAGGCTAAGGATGTGACAAGCCAGATCATGAGATATATTCCAGCTAGCTTTAAGTTAGCTGTTTCCAGCGCTGTTACCAATACAGCTGTGGGAGCACACAGTTCAGTGTAGGTATTTATCAGCTATTTTCTCACCCAGCTTTTAGGGCAAGCTACGCCACTTCTCCTAGTTCAGTGTTACTGAAACTAGGCCAGCCAACCAGCTCTATGTTACAAATTCTTTACTAGAGTGATGGTAACCATAATAACATGAAAAACGCAAAGTTCTTATCTACCTCATTAAATGTGTCAACAGCCACTTTCTTTAGCTCATTACCTCTGTAGCTTTCGACCAGCCTGGCTCAAGGTTTCTCACTCTACTCTAGCTGTAGTTGTTTTGATAGCTCAATTTCTGTGCCTAAGAAGATATACAAAGCAACAGAAAGAGAGCCAGTTGAAAAGGAAGCTTTCTCACAGCCCAGTTCAGGTGGGCAGCTGTAATTCTGCCAGGCTTGAGCAGCGGTTCCTCCCTAGAGGTAGCAGCCTCCTCTCTGGTCCATCAGTTTCTGGCTGGAAGCTGGAATCAGAAGGGAAGTCTTCGAGCTGCATGATATCTCCTTTTATCTCTTGATGGCAGAAGGCACTTAGGCAAACAGGCAAAGTCCAAATCAAGTGTCCTTCAAGTTAAACAGTGAGATGTAGCAAATGCCAAGGCCTGAGGTTTCTTGTTGAAGCCCATGGGACTTGGTGACAGGGCATTGAGATTACAGAAAAAGACAAAAACAAAATAAGAGTTGTGGACACTGTCTACCTCTGATAAGGTAGAAACTATTTACTTTTACACATTTTTGTATTTCTGCTCCACAGAAACCAAAGAAATCCTCTTCTAGATTTTTCTAATAGCCTTTGTCCAACTGATCGTAACCCACCAAGCTCATACTAGTGAAGTTCAGT
Organism: Gallinago undulata; assembly: GCA_026546715.1. Lineage (NCBI taxonomy): Eukaryota > Metazoa > Chordata > Aves > Charadriiformes > Scolopacidae > Gallinago > Gallinago undulata. The sequence goes on from JAOTQQ010000012.1 coordinate 106,006,364, forward strand.
TCCCAAAACAGCGTGCCTAACTTTTATAAAGTCTGCCCAGGTAGGATATTTTTAGATAGATCTGCCTGAATTGATCTTCTGTAGAAGTCTTTTCCATGAATTACTTGCTGCCTGTTACTCATCACAGCACCAGCACTGTAGAATAGGCATTCCTGAACCAATACTGAGAAGACCACTCCTGTTTTATAGAGGAATAGGATATGGTTACCTCTGCTGTTTTAGCTACCTTGTTATGCAAAGGGTAAAAATTATGCCCAGTGCTAACAAAAAGGCTCCCAAATTGCAAGTCCGTCACCCAAGTTTTGCAAAAAGAGGTACAAGTTAAGAACCCAGTATTATTTGTACACGTGGGGTTTTTTTTGTGAGTTGCTTGTACTATCTGAATCTTTATAATGTTTTTCCAGAAGAAAAAATAAAAAATGTTTGTACCAAAAACCACAAACCCCTTGAATTCAATATAGTGAAGTGTAAACATGGAATGAGATCTCAGAGTTCAGCAAATCAAGGATAATATATAACCAGAGGACACATTTTGGTGAATTGGGATGTTTTGTGAACAAGATGTGAATGGTAAAATTTACTGGCGTGGAAGGGAGCTGGAGATTCCCCAAGACATCAGAGTTGCCACACAGCAGCTCATACATCTCAGGAAACAAAGAGGAAAGGACAAGGTGCTGAAGAGGCAAGAGGGAGAGGAAAGCAAAGGTCCTCATGCTGACATGTTGATAGTCAGCTTCCCAGGATGAGGAAGTTTTCTTTTGACCCTTTTACTTAATCTGGGTTCTTTCTGCACTTATAAAGATTTACTTCTCCTGAATGGACATTTCTATCTGCTGCTGCATTTAAACTTTCACCCCACACTTGCACCAGCTCACATTCATGTGCTTATCTCTGTTTTGGAGAATGGAAACGTTTTAAAAAGCCTTTCCCAATCCAGTCTGTGTGACCTTGCATTGAGCAGAGCTAGGCAAACATTCAGAACAAAATCCAAAAGTGAACCTGAAACCTGCCTTTGGGTTTTGTTATGAACTTGAAACTGAATTTTACCATAAGTTTTATGAGCCTAGACTGAGCTGGAGGGGACCTAGGCTGATTTAAGGTTTTACAGGGAACCATTTGATACTCAGAGGCTTAATGTGATTTTGGCTTAAAACAAAGCAATCCTTGGCTGGCTTTGGTCGTTTGAATCCCATATCCAAGGTGAAATCCAAGGGCTGTGTAAACTTAGGGCAAATTGAAGCTAGTGTGTGCACACACTCACACACACGAGTTGCATCTTAACACACACTGCCAAATCCTACATGGGCTTGTGGTGCGGTTGAGGAGCATCAGGACATGTCTCCTGAAGTACCGCAGCCGAGCTGAGCACGCTGGCAAGATAGGAGCTGGAGACAATTAAAGATCAGACCCTGCCCTTCTATAAACAAACACCTCGCTCTCCGTATGTTTGTGGAGTAATAGTGACATCCTGTGGCCAGTCCCGATTAGTCCCAAGCACGGACACGCTGTTTATTCCTACCGGTGCTAGACGTGAGGACCTGCCGAGAGATAGGATGAAGGCAGAGCCAGAGAGGGAAAGATTCCATCCTTCCCTAATCTAGATGTTAAATTTCAAAGGAGAGGAAAGAGTTACTGCACACTTGCTCTTTAGTCATAATCCAAACATTACGGCCCTTAGCTAATTTAAATGTAAAGTGATTTTAAACATGCTTTCTGAAGCCGAGCATAGAAATGCATACCCATGGGAGCCGCTGGGCATAGCAACTGGAAGGGGAAATAGGGAAAGTGAGCTCGGAGCCTAGCGCAAGGAGAGGCTACCGGTGAGGTGGGAGGCAGGGATGTTTGAGACCATCCTCCAGAGCCTTCTGAGATCATCCAAATAAGGCAAACATAAAGGTACAAGCAGGAGGTAGCACTGAAATGGAAGAGTGGTTTCATTTCCCAAGCACACTGTATTTTGATGTTAACAGGCAGAGCCATGGCACCGTGGCAGGTTTCGTGAGGGACGGTGCTTTTTTTTTTTTTTCCCTTGCAGTTGACACGTTCTTGCTCAAGTACAGAGGAAATATATGGCCAGGTGAGTCAAGTATAAGGCTTGCCCAGAAAAGATAAAATTTAAGAGGGAAAAAAAAATATAGGTGTAGGGCAGCCAATAAATTGTCAATGAAGAGAGAAAGCAGGCAAAGAGAGCAGCTGGCTAGAGCCCAGCAGAAGAAACTCCGTGCCTGGGAGACCAGCTTTCTCTGCTACATTATTTCAAAAGCCAAAAAGCCACTGGAGTTCAAGGAGAGAAGAAGCTGGACAGCCAAGGTGACTTTTCTTAGTGGTACTCTCATTTTTATCGCCTAAATTATGGTAAGGCCTGTGATGTGGCAGAGATACTGTTCCTGCCCTGAGGTGTTCACTGGTGGGGTTTTGTTTGATGCTTTGCACAGTGTCCTCCAAGGCCAGACAGACTCAAGGAATGATGTGGTGTTGGATTATGACCCATCTGAGTGGCAGAAGGGAAATATAAACAGGGATAGACTGTCAGAGAGAGAAAATGGTTTCCCACTGTACAGAGGAAAGAAGGAGGTGGGGAGAAGTAAGGTCTTAAAGTTTTCTAGTGACCATGGCTTCCTTTGTAGAATTAGGTTGCTCCAAGATATTTTCTGAACTGCACAGGCTTGTTATATGGGATGGAGCTCACATTGTAACTGGTCTTACAGAGAGACTTATTGCATCTTGCAAATATTTGATTTGCGTTTGGAGCCTACAAGGTAGTGGTGGATATAAAGTCATCTCTTGACACTGGCTTGAGATTCAAGTACATGTTTCCTACTGGGGCAAGATATATGTTTCACTGGACAGCTGGCAGAAAAAAATGATTTAGTGAACCTGCAGAGCTTTAGACTACTCACTAGATGGACTGAATTTCAATTGATGTGGCTACTCTCATACCTTCTTTTCAGATAGCTGCAGTGTGTCCACAAGTGTCCTTTTGTGGTATCAGGGATCTGATAGAGAAGGACCATTCCCCAAAACAAAAAATAAACAAAATTTGCACAAAGCCACATTAGCTGAAAAAAAAAAACCAATGTCCCTGGTGTCTGGCACTGCAAACTCTGGGCTGATACACCAGGCTGTAATTCAGTGTCTCTGAGAAACAGCAGAAAGACCAGAGGAATTGAGGGAAGAGTCAGTGAGGTAAAACAAGACAGATGCAAGACCACTACTAATGTGGCCCTGAAACAAAACAGCTACCTGGAGAGAGAGTTTGGGGACTGAATGCTGACTAAAAGAAGCCAGGAGCTGTAAAAAGTGAAACAGGCTCCTGTTGTCTGGTTCTCTGCCCGTGCTCTGGGAAGTAAGACTTCATGAATTTCTGTAAAATAAAAGGAACTATATCCAAAATAGCAGATCATTGGGATTTTCTCACCCTAGTGGGACCAACCCACACAGCCTTGGATTTGAGGTAGCTGCCCTGGCAAGAGTAGCTATAGTCTGATAGATCAGCAGAATCTCTGTCGTGAGTTTGTCATCACTGCTGATTCAGTGCCCTCCAAATTTCTGCCTCTCGTCACTGTGGTGCACAATTCCCGAATTAGGTTGTGGTGCCAGGTGTCGTACTCTCCCACTTGCTATGCTCTGATTGAGTTTGTAGGCCTCAGTAACACAGAGGTAATGCTATTAGTTTTCTAGAGTGGAATTCTTCAATCTGATCATTAACTTTCTCCATTGCTCCTTGCCCCCATTGCTGTAAGTCTTTCCTGCTGCATCCACAAACTGCTGCTTCTACTGGAATGGTAAGAGACAGGAGCCTCTTAACCAGCCACTGGAGCTCCCTCCACCTTCCCAAAGCCCAAAGTTTACAACAACAGCTTTCAGGATCTCTCACGCTAAAAGAAAGTAACGTGTTAAGATTTATCCCTTCTCTTGCTGAGATTTTGCTTTTTTTTTACTTTGCGAGGTAGTACCTCCCAGACAAAATTAAACATTTGCTTAAAAGAGACAAATGTATGCAACTGGACCATGTCTGGCAAAAATTATTGCTAAAGAGATCACATCACAATAAAATTCTATGGATCTTTTCATAATATATAAGCACAACTTATATATTTCATATAGGTTTAGATATGACTAGCATTGTTGAAGATGTTGGAAGATATGAGAGTTAAGTAGGAGTCCTAGAGAATTACCTCTTCCATCCCTTGAGTTCCTCACATAGGTGAAATTGATGAAAGATGTTTGTTTTTCACTTTTGATTTTTTTGCACTTCTCTCTCTCCTCTTTTCCTCCATTCCCAGATTTCGACATCCTTTATTCTGTTGTGAAAAAGAGTAGTGTTGTTACTGCCTCTGTAAGCATATAGGCAAAGGAGAAATTCTTGTATTTCATGAAGTCTGGTAAAGTTTGGAGATTTTTCTGCAAAGAGACTGGCATTTCACCTATTTGCCTTATTCTGCAGCTACTTTCCTCTACAGCCTTGAGCCCCCAGCACACAACTGCCTCCCTGCCAATAACTTCCCCTCCCAGAGCAGTACCCAGTAAGTGCACGTGTGACCTATTGGTCTGTGTGTGCCACAGCCCACCCTGTATGTCATCCATGCTAGACCTGAACCATTTACAACCTAGATGTGTGCCTCAGGCTACAAAGTTGTATCTCTGATGGGCCATACTGAAATCCTTGGAAGTCCATAACCGAGTCCTCTGCTGTGAAAGAACCCTTTTTCTCACAGTGCCTCTTTTGTTATACTCAATGCTCCCAAACTGTTCTGTTCCCCTTGAAGACAAAGGGATGATGATGTCTAGGGCCCTCACTGCTTTGGAGCAAAGGGGAGGTCCTTGGGAAGCCCTAGGGAGGCTGGGCATGGACAGTCAGGCTGGCAGTGCTTTCAGGGCACACATGTCACACAAACATATCACTGCCCATTAAATTTAATAAGAAATTCATTCAAGTAGTTGTAAGTTTAAGCCAGTACTTTCTTTAACTAACTAATTACCAGCACACCCCTAAATTGGCTTTACTAATATGAGGTGTTAGTATCTCCACCTAGTTTTCCTGTGGCTGGTGGAGCTATGCGAATAGGAGCTTTTTCCCAGGCACAGTACTTTTCTGGACTCCACAAAAGGCAGAGGAAGAGAGGCAAGAGCAGCCTGGTGCATGTCTTCATTAGGGAAGTTTCACAAAGAAGCACAGTCATGTTTCTAGTAACACAAATCCAGCATCGCTTTCTGCTTCAGATGATTCATTGCTTCCTGTACGATAACTGGAACACTGGAAAAGTATATATTAGGGCAAGATGTGAAATCTAGCAATTCTGTTAAGGTTAGAAAAATTCTGGCTGAGCTGCAGCAAGAAAACAGGTTGTTAAATGCCAGCTGAGGCAGAAGGTTTTGTCTCATTGGAACTCTACTTATTCCATGCTTGAACAGCTCTTGCAGCAGCAGGAACCTGAGAAAACCTATGTATACAAAAGGCAGGCTTAGTAGATATTAAACTGGCACTTATTTATTGGAATTAATTTTGGCTATTTTTCCTATTTCTCTCCAGGAAGCCTTGTTGGTGGCAGGTAGGAGTTACCTATGGTAACCTGCATCAGTTACCTATGGTCTAATCTGAAAAATAAAAAGGGGTACTTATTCACTAGCACTAAAAAAGATGGGGTTTTGGAAGAAATTTGGGCTCCTTTTTAATGTCATTATTTTTATACCCTGAAATAATGCTGTGTTTGTTGATTCCTATTTCACAAAGGAAAATGAAACCCTGGGATGAATATACTGTTCCCTGGAAGGCAATTCCTGTAAACAAATTAATACAACTCAGGCCTGCCTCCCCTACATTTTGTTCCTTTTCTTGTGCAGCCTATTGATTGATTTACCTCAGGGAAGAGATTCCTCTGACTCAGATACTAAGCAAGTTCTTAAGGAAAATATCAGCTTTAAAAAGGGAGCAGAAGAAAGAGCAGCAGTTGCAAAAATTGCTAATCTTTCATTTGCAGGAGCCACTGAACATCTGGATAGTATGAAGCTCCTTTAACCCCCCGAGTGCAGAAAGAATTAGCACCAAAGGGCAGCCCATGCTAATTCAGTGCCATTAAACTTGTATAAGCTAGAAGAATGTGATGTTATACTTCCATAGGGCCATATGGATACCACTTTGCACTTTGTATCCATCAGAGGGACTAGCAAAACTGGTTCAGTACTATGCAGTATGGCTTTTAGAAAGATAAAATAGCCCCTGTGCAATATTACACAATATTACACACGTCTGTCATATCACATCTTGGAACCAACCTACCCTCCAACTATAGGTGGAGAGCTTGTCTGCTGACATGTAACTTCTGAGCTTCTGTGTTCAGAAGAGCAGAAAACTTAAATATTGCAATAAAGAGGCTTGGTTTTTATTTTTTATGATTGGAAACTTATTTTTTTAAGGAACCCAGCATTTTATTCATCCTGCTGACTAAAGACTTTGTTTTCAGACGAGTCTTTCTCTTATGTCTCCAGCATTAAAATATGACTTCCTGCTAATCTTGCTGCTCCCTTCATTCACCTTTGTCTGTAACAGAGGGGAAAACGCAGCACTTCCCCTGGAGCCCCCTTCATAGCTTTCATGTTACCTTCTGTTAAGCCCTATTTTAGTACTCTCTCAGTATCATCTTTCTGAATGGCGAAAAGTGAATAGGCTTTGCTTTCAAAGTCAACATTATCTGCGCTCAACAGTAACAATATGCTTAACATTTTATAGCGACTTTCATATGTAGATGTGAAAGCACCCTAACAAAGACAGAGGAATTATTTTTAGTCCATTGGCACAAAGGGCAGATGTGCACAGAAGTTAAGGCTGAGGTTTTCAAACTTTGTCCCCCCACTCCCTGGGAGGGCTTGACAGCCAACAGGCACAACCCCCACTAACTCCTTTGCTATGAGTTAGTAACAATGTTTTCTGCTTACCCTTACATAGCTGTAACTTAGGTATGAATAATTCGTAGTATTTTACCTTTTAAATGATCTGTAAGATCAGTTAGCATACACCGTACATCCTCCAATGTACGTTTTCATACGATAAGAAAATTAAAAATGATTATAAACCAGAAAAGTTATTTAAGCACAATAAACCAGAAGGGGAACACTCTGCTTACAAAAAAGCCCCAACATTTTGCAATTGTGCAAAATTCCAGTAATCCTTATTTTCCCCTATTGCTATAGGAAGCCTCCTGACTGAAACTCTGACTACATGGGAAGAAGTCTCTGGATAACTCTTCAGAGACTCAAGGATTGCCAAACCCAAGCTTTTGGAGTTCCCTGGGGCTGGGGGTTTAGGTAAGGACTCCACACTTGGATCGAGCCTCAGGATGTGCTTGTTTTCTCTCCTACAGTGGTGAGTCAGATCAGATCCGATTCGCAGGCTCAGCCTCCCGCTGGGCAATAAAAACACCGCTCTCCTTTTGGGTATAGTTTCCAGCTCCAAAATAAACACCGAGAGCAGCCAAACTATGGTCAAAAAACATCTAGAATGAGCACACTGGGTTGCAAGGGGGATGTCAGGAGGCTGTCGCTTCAGACAGTGCACCCTGCCGAAACTTCTCACATGACCTTCAGCACACAGACAGGTCTCCGCTCCCGTCAAACCCAGGAGAAATGTTTGTACATTCCAGTTAATTGCGAAGCTTGGCAGCGGAGCAGCAGAAAATGACTGCAAAGCACAAAAACATCACAGAGCTGTAGAGTGGCCTGCAAACTGCACGAGCTTAGGGGGTCTGAATTCAACACATCCAGACCCTGTTCAGAAGAACACCCCCAAATTACACCGACCTCACCCCCTGAATTATACCCCAAAATATCTCAGAGTGGGATGCTAGTGCTATTTTTTTTTAGGGGAAATGAACTTACAGAATACAGCCTAATTTCTTCTCCTGGATTATTTGTGTACATTGTCAGGCTTGCCATACAGCCCTGCCCTCTAAAGCTGTTTAAAAATAACACACATTATTGTTGTAACATGAAAGGTAATTCACAAATCCCAGGGGAAAGACATGCGACTCCTTTGGCAGGGGGGCTCTCAAAAATCATCCGTTGCTTCAGAGCTTCCAAGCTATGCCTCCCAGCCTGGGAGGCTCCTAGAGCAGGCTATGCTGTGTTAATGACAATATCAAGGTGATTTCATGGCAAAGGCCGAATGTCTTGTTTTGAGCTATGTTTCTCTGAGGTCAGTATCCAGCTGAGACACTCAGTCTCACAAGAGTTCACTCCCAGCGCAGTTTACAGGCTTCCCTGGAAATGCAGTCTTAGCTCCTGGTATGCACAGCAGATGCCTTTATTGTGTCCACAGACCACAGAGAACTTAGTGATTTCTTTAACAGAGTGAAGGAGAGTTGACATGTAAACCACAATGGGCTGCTTTTTTTTGAGTGAATGCTCCATGGACTTAATCAGAGTCTGGGTTTGTCCATAACAAGTTCAATAGTTGCTATTTGCTCTTAGATCCTCAGCTTCATTAAATGTAAAAGTTTCAGCTTTTGCCAGCAGTTAGTTGCATCTAGATCTATAAAGGCTGCTCTGTCTCTCTAAGATGAGACATACAACTGAGGTCTTGGCCATCTGTGGTCATTAAGGATCCCATGGCGTGCTTCAAATGTGAAGGTGGTAGCTTTTGTCTTAGGACCAAATTCTAGTCCGAGTAACTAATTCTTTCCACCCTAAAATTCACCCTGAGATTTTAATATGAGATACAGTATTTTTCTTCAGTGTTCATAATACATTGGTAGACTGCTAGCTGGTTGCCACATTCTACCCTAGAAATTACAGCATTATAACAGTGGATTAAATGAAGTGTGCAAGTACACATGTTCGTCCTGTTGGTCACAATGTGACACAGACTGAGCCTGTCTCAGCACAAAGTGTACACATACACATGCACAAAAGCACGTAGCCCACTCAGAATGACAAGGTTTTAATTTTCACTTACTTATTGTATTGCAAATCTGGTATCTTCCAGATCCTGAGCCTTTGCAAGTCAGTAGAGAGGTAAATCCCACTGGAAAAGAAGTAACGTAGGCTGCAAAGGGAGAGGTATTCCTCCTGTGTCTGGAAGCTAAAAACAGTGTGTAAAAGCAGAATAAATTATCTACTATTACCTGAGTGAAGTGTTTTTAATTTACTGCCCTGCTGGATGCAGAACATATACATGACAAAAATAAGAAGGACCGTATTTGTCTTGAAAGTGCTTTGTGTCCCATAATGCAATATACTGCACGTTTAACATCCTGCCATAATGTTTTGGTTGTCTTTTTGGGGATTCTGCTAAAAAGGGAATACATTTAACCCCAAAATACCTACTATTCCAAATTAGTGAACCCATCTGTCTGGTTTGGTGTCACTGCGGAGGTACTGCTCTAAGCAAAGCAGAAAGATTGTTTTGCCTGTTTATTTCAGTACATGTTGTAAGTACTCAGATCCTCTCTACCAGTTCTTGATCTACAGAGAACTTCAGGGGTTTTAGCTCTACATAGCATTTGTCTGTGCATGGAACTGAAGGGAAGCCCTGGAAAAATGTCTGGCAAAACACACAATAGATTTCAAAGCACTTAGGGAGTCCACTTGATTAAATATGATACAATCATTTGCAGTTACATTTCTTTTTAACTCTGAAAGCTAGAATGGAAGGTGGACCACTTGTAGCAGGGCATGGAAGAAATCTGGATATTGCCTGGAGAACAGACCTCTCAATAAAAGCCTACTGAAGCTCAGAGGTCAGTGCCTGCTTTTCTGTCTGCTTTTGTGGAGGGTGGAACCATAAGTCTAATCATTGGAAACAATTTTTCTATAAACTTCAGTTATTCGTAATACAATAATTCTTCATATGGGCTATAAACCTTTGGTTCCTCTCTCTTCCAAGTTGCAAGATTGAAGTGAAACTTAGCAATATTCTGTTTGTTGAAATGAAAGGTCCTAGGTCAGATTCTGATCGCCCATTGGCCTTACACCTGTGAACCGACTTTGATGGAGTCATTTTTGACTTACTCCAGCATAACCAGTAACAGAATCAGACCTTGCATATGCTTTTTATCTAAAGCTGTGTTCCAGATGTGTTTATGTAAGCTGTTTTCAATAAAACGTGTGCATTTTAAAATGTAAATGGATTTTTCTTTAATTATAACCATATGGACTGTTATTAAATTTTCATTTTAAAAAGTGCAGATATAACTAGCTCAGCCATACTAAGCGTCACAATGGGTTCGCTTGACCAGTGCAGCATTCACTCAGCACCCAGCCAAATGCAAGACTCTTAAAGCTAGGAAAGACGGCGAAAAAAGCATCAGATGGCATCCTCAGGCTTCAAAGTGTGCGAGTCCATCCCTTGGAAAACTGGTTTTCCTCATATTAGAGTGCCTTATCCCACTTCACCCATTTTCAAGAGGAGGAAAAATAAAAGTGCAAAGTGCTGGTTCAGCATATTCCTGTAAGCTGGGTGATCGTGACTGCTGGGTGCCTTTTTGTCTGCCTTAGCTACAGGTTAGCAGCTGTGCTCAGGGCTCAGCTTCTTTACAGATTCAGCCCGTGACTTTAACTTTCAGCCTTGAACTGAATAAGCTCTCAAAATAGGAGAGTTGCATGGCTGAATCAGCCTGTTAGGAGAATTTGTGCGTATTTAAGGGGTAGGTCTGAAACAAACATATTCCTCCCTCCTGCCTCTATGCTGCGATACCACACGCTGAGGCTCCGGGAAGGAAAGGTCAGCCTGCTGCTGCCCCCAAACCAGCAAACCCGCCTTTGTGCACAATATCAGCGGTGGTGCCTGAAGGGACAAGACCTCCCTGACTCTCTTGCTCGGCTGTGCCCATTCCTGGGGCTCCCTGTACCCCACGCAGCCCTTTGTGCCTCTCCGCACCCAGGGGCTGGTTCCCAGCCCAGGCTGGAGGACTGATTTTTTTCAAATAGGGAAAAGCAGGGGCAAGTAAAAAGTGTTGATTGATGGACTTTTCCATTAAAAAAAGAAGGCAGATTTGTTAATGAATAAATGTTTAAGAGAGAGATGTCAGTTTTGATGGAGTTTTGCATGTGATCTTTCTGAAGTGAAGCATCTCAGGAAAGTAAAAGAAAATTCACTCGAATGATTTCTTTTAATTTCAAATCCAGAGCTCCATGAAAGATGTGCCTGATACAATCAACACTATGCTTATGCTTTTCCTTAGCACATTTTGACATTACAAAATGGAAGGATTTCCACTACTGTTCCACACTATTTTTTTATTTATTTTATTTATGCGTGTATTCTGTTTGTCTGTTTAGAACATCTATTTCTAAGAGCAGAGACATCCTCTGAAAGTGAATTTTACCAGCCAAACCTGATAACAATTTGAAGTTCAGTCATGCTTCTCTGCTGTAAGGATGCTTTCTTCCTTGGATGACTGGAAAACACAGACCATGCTTCTCACCTACTATCATTATTACTTCCTCACCCCTTCATTTCCATGTTCTGGGCATGTTGGATATTTATATTTTACCCTTGTCTTCTTCAAAATACAGCTGCTAAGCGATGAGAAAGTTCAGTCATCTCAGACTCAGGCAAGTTAAGAATGTTTTTGCTCCTGGACTCAACTATTGAGGGCTCCTGGATCATATTCAGCTGTGTCCCAGTAACTTATGTAGAAAGAAGGATGCTCACACAGAGAATCATGCTGGCCAGAGCACTCCTGTGCTCTCTTGAGAAAGGAAGAGTTTGATAAATGCAGAAAATGTCTATTCCTGGCAGTGGAGAACGACCTCCTTCACCGCAGGGCTCAGGCTTTCACCAGACCTTCCCAAGGCTGCAGTCATGCATGCTTGGTTTGGCTGTGCCGTGGTGTGTTATAAAGATGTGAAAAGTGAGCTAGATGGCTGAGCTGCCCCATCTGCATTTTTTTCATTTTAAAATTTAATAAAACCCCATGTGGTTACAATTGGAAAAAAAAAATCATTAATGTTCCCAAAATGATTCATATCTAAAACAAAATGTACATTAACCTCCCATCCCCCATCACTAGTGAACAATAAGATATATTTTTCCATTGAATCAGTGAAAATCATTACATAACTTAATACATCATCAACCCAAACCATGTACTTTTACTTATTTTTCTAACGACTAGCAAATGAAGTTTACATATCTACGTCTTTATATGCATCAGGGAAGAAAGGGTGGGGTATATGAATGAGGAATCTAAGGAAAGATTCTTTCATATTTTTATATATTTTCAATAGAGGTAGGTGTTTCTGTCTGGAGACCACATGTTCAGTTATTTTTTTAACAATCTGTATGTATGGAAAAAAAACACATAGAATTATAAATGGTATGGACTGCTACAGTGTGGGCTCCTCTGGAGTTCTGGTGAGGTGATCTAGACATGAAGAGATGTCCCGATGAAAAATCTTTCTCCTCCAGGCACATGTTCCAGTATTTTGATCTTGTCCAAACAGCAGCAGTTCCACAAAGTCTTGGATGTGCTTTTTGGGGAGCAGCGGCAGCGTGAGATTACCATCAAAGGGGCTTAGCGGCATCAGGCTGGCTGATGGTCCAGGGTGAAGGTCTTGTGGGCAATTTAATGGCACCGGTGCTCTGCATGTGGAGACTCCGAAGCCTCATAGCAGCAGACAGGATCAGTCCTTCAGCCCCAGAAACCCCATGGCTGAATGCGGGAGGGTTTCTCAGCATCTGCTGCACTACCAGGGTTTAACGCGTACAGCAGGGCAGTTTTAATTTCATCCAGTCTCCACAGTCATCAGTTTGCCACAGAAGCAATATCCCCAGAACAAAATGGCACTCCCAGCTGCACAAAAAAATGAGGCAGCCACCTTTGAAGCCATCCTCCAGCCTGCCCCGTAAACAGCCTGTCTGGAGGCACAGTAAGTCACCAGGTTCATCTTCCAGCCCTTGGGGAGTTGTGTGTCATCACCTCTGCAGTGTGCCTAGACCCCAGCCAGGGCTCCTGAGCCTGTCTGTGCCATGGTGCGATGTGCAGTGCTGCTGCCAAAACATGAGACCAGCTGGTTTATTCATTTTACACAGTGCAAAAATGTTATTAAACTGCACCATACAGATAAGTACTAGAAAAATTGCTTGGTTATTTTTTTTTCACATAAAATTAGCCAATTTGCTGGTGTATGTAATTGTAAAGAATGCAAAGCATCCCATTCAAGTGATTAACCTCTTAGTTAATAAAAGCAACAATTGCATGTGTATAAATAATATAATAAAAGGAACATTCATATCAAAGTAATATAGCTCATACTATCCTGTTTCTCTCCTTAATTAGTAAATAATTCATCAAATTCTGCAATGAATTGTGCTCCCACCCACATTTCTTCATCCAATTATCATGAAATAGGAAAGCAGGAGTCTTACTTCTTTGAAAAGGATGTGATAATGAAATTGTTCAATAGCTCTTCTCAGCCCTCTGCTAGTCTAAATTAGTACTTCCTTGGGCATACGGTTTCTTTTGTTCATTTCTTCCCTGATTCATTACCTTTTTTTTTTAATTGAAGGTATCTTCTATGTTAAATGTCATTTCACACTGGCACGCTTTAAAAGAAGTATGTTCATCACCATTTGTTTTCGGCAGACACAAATGAAATTAGTTCTACAGTACAGATGAATGGCAGTGCTAAATTGCCAAAGTGATCCTTCATGCTTCAGACAAACAAAATTAAAAGAATATTATAAAATACAAGATACAAAAGAAGATGCCTAAGCAAGCACTCATAAGATCTCAAATCCAGAATTTAGACTGTCCTGGAATCAATATCATGTTTAAATAAGATTCTTCATTAGCTGATTAAATTCTGTTTCTTAAACCGTGGGATCTTTGCTGGACTTGGTGCCTGAAACAATGAACAAATATCCAGGGTTGTCTTCTAGCTATTCGGTGTGTGGCCGAGTGTTTTACGTACCTCACCACAGTCAACTCCTGCTCAGAAGACAAAATTCCTCATCTCCTTGTGGATGTGTTTATGGGACTCCTTGCTGCAGTACGGGATGGCCTCACACAGTGAGGAACCAATTTTCACAATGCTGACATAAAACAAGGAAAGACCTTCATCTACTTTTTATGAATGGCAAACAAAGGCACACAGAAACAAAGATCTGAAGTATTCAAGAATTTCAGGTGATGAATTTGAAATATAAAGAATCTGAATATTCTGAATAATCAATATGTATTTTTGTATATGGATACATATGCCACTTCTGCATATGGTGTGTGCATATGTGAATATGTACGCATATATTCTACAAAGCACTGCTTTTCTTAGGGTCCTCAACAGCTCTGAGTGCTCTGATATTCCCAAAGGGACAGGAAAATGAGGGTCCATGAGAACAACTGCCTCAGAGCCAGGCTGCCAATGCCTTGCTAGGGGACCACCATGAACAAAGAGCTCCCGAGAGTTTGCACCGAGTCTTTACCCAGCCCCAACCCATCTGTGCCAGGGATTTGCAAACTTTTAGTAAATCCTGTCTGATCTTTGGCTGGACCAGATTTTGAGACGTGAAGCTGCTAAAATGTACCACTTCAGAAATGTTGCTTCACCACTTTCTGAAGGGTTTGCACGGTAAATCACCTCCAATTGTAAAGGTCACACCCTGCCAAATATCAGATCTCTGTTTTGAAGTATAGGGCCTTCAAAACTCTCAAAGATAAGACTACCAGAATTTTAAATTTGGGAAGAACAATACCCTCATTGGTCTTCTAATGCAGGTTATAAAATAACTGAAAAAAATTGACAGAGATTTTTAAAACCAGTCAGCTTGGATAGACACCTGGCACTGAGAACTTTAGCAAAAATGCCTGGGTATGGCAAGTTAATAAGCAGGCACATTTTTTCTTTAATAGAACTATATAACACATGAGGCCACCAGCTTTGCTTATTATAAGGTCATTATGGAAACTATATTTAGGGAGCTATATTACTATTTGCTTTATTTCTCCATGTGGGGAGGTAAATTTCACTGTAGAAATAAAACAATGAAAAAGTGTTAGCTCATGTGTGTTGTTGTTGTTGCTTTTTTACTTTTATGTGTAAGCACTCTAATACTTAATGCATTGTAAGTAATACTTAGTGCATTGTAAAACAGAATTTTACAGAATCTATTTCAATTTACCTAGTAGTGATATATTCACCAGTGAATATTGATACTCAAAACTGTCCTTGAAGATTCAGAGTCCACTGTGTTGCACAATTTGAAGTCAAAAGCCCCCCCAAGGATTAGAAGAGACATATTGTCCTCTTCACTCTCTCTGGAGTGTCAGTTTTATTTTTCCTTATTTTAAAAAGAAATCTCTTAGTGTTATGATAGCAAAGAAAATCTGAAAAATATGACCCCCAAGTGTCAGTGATGTCCACCTGAAAAAATAGCTGTATAATGTGAACTTCCACACTCAGACTGCTGAGTTCAAAGGCTGTTAAGTCAGATGCCAGTTGTGTGTTTTTTTAAATGAAGTTTTCATTGCTCCTTAAAGCAAAGGTCTCCTCTTACAAAGACCTATGCTATCTAATTTGATTGACTTGCTTTTGGATAATTTTTTACCATAGCAGAGGGGTGCTGAAATGAGGAATTAAAGAGTCAGATGCCCATGGCTGATGGCGTGACTCCAGAAGTGGGCACTCTGAAAAGGGGATGCAAGTGCACTTTGAGGAAATCAAAGCTATGGTCAATACTGAGGACTCCCCGTAAGGAAAACCAGGCATTGCTTTCCTCTGTAACTATGGCCATGTGGTACTCTGTTTGGAAAACATCACCTCTGAATGCAGTTTTTTGTTGTAAAGTCTGTGAATAGCTTTTCCAGCACAGAAAACTGAGCTGAGTCTCCAATCATTCTTCCACAATTCTGGTAGTAAAAGCTTGACACAAGTTGTGGTAGATGGTACAGGATTATACCCTGTTTTTCTTTCTTTTTATTATTTTTTTTAATATTTTTTTTCCTGTAAGCTTCATGCAAGGGTCCTTTGCATGACAAAGCAGTGCTCAGTCTTGTGGCACAAAGGCAATGCCAGTTTTCATGGTTCTATGTATTTCTTGTAAGTAGAGTCAAGCTTGGAGTGAAGGTGGAGTCCTCCGAACCATCAGCTCTTTGACAAAACTAGTTGTCTCCATTTCCCCACATAAAGTGAAATGGCTGAATTAAAATTAAAGCACAAATGAAATGGTAGCTTTTAAAATACCAAACGACATAGTGGAAGACTTGTTACATCGCCTTACTATGTGAGAACAGACTATTAAAGATTATTTTTTAATGAACATATGACTCCTCCCCCAAACCAGTTGGATCTAAAGCCTGAGCAATCAAAGTATTACTCACTAGACAACGAAAAGCTTTAGTCAAAGGAATTTAAAGATGTGTTAATTAGTCAAAAGAGGGAGTCCATACAGTCTTGTAAACATTATAGGAGAAACCTATTAAAACCAATGAACAGATATTAATTGAATGTGTTGTGTAAGAGCTACAGAGTTCACATAAAGTGCATCTCACTTGATATTAAAGCCTGTGTATATGCAAATTCATTAGCTAACAGATTAGCTTGTGCTATGTTTCGATGCCTAGCTGTGAATAACTGAAAAATATCCTCACACGTTGCCTGAATATCTCCTAGCTAGGCTGTTATGTGCTTCCTGGGTATGAAGCGTAAAATAACAGGTGAGGGTCTGCTGGGCCTCAGTGACAGCATAGAGAGGTTCCACTAAGCACCACGAGCATCTCTTCTGAGCCAGGTTTACTTTCCTCCCTTTTCTTCAGGCAAAAGGCTGTATCAAGACACTGAAGTCTTGTGACAGTATTTATATCTGCTCTCTAGAGTTAGGTTTATGGGCCCCTGGATTTCTTTCTGGAGGGAGCTGGAGCAGAAGGGATGCTGTGGGCTCAGCCAGTGCCAGCACCCAGCTGTGGGAGTTCAGGAACACTCCTGGGTACTCCTCAGATTAGACATAGGCGGTTACCAAGGAAAAGCATCTGCTTAATCATGTTCTTTTCACAAATGGCATCTCTAGGGAGCTGAAGGTAATCCCTCAGGCATCTTCTTTCCCCCATTCACAAAGCACCCGCCTGCCCTTGCTTTTGTTTTGAATGATAAATTCAGAACAGCCTCTACCAGTTAAGGAAGAGGAATAAACAAATAGTCAACCCCAATCACCGATCCTAAATCTGCCTCCGGTCCACCCTGTGGCCCTGTGCCATCCTTACCTCCCCTTGCCTCTGCTTTCTTGCCCTCAAACAGCAGGTACTACCCCTCACTTGTCCTTAAAGCGTCTCCTGGGGGCTTGTCAGACAGCAGGCAGCTCCGAGAGAGACAAGCACTAGCAGCACTTGGGGAGACATCGAGGTGCCTTTCTGAAGCATAAATTCACTGAGTTTATTTCCTAATCGTCCCTTGTTGCCCTGCAGTAACTTGTTAGCGTGTCTGAGCCCAAAGGCCCAGATTCACCCAAACTGCAATGCCCAAGTCACCAGCAGGGTCTCCATGAACCCAGGGCAGACAGAAAAGCCCCAGAAGGCCATTCACATCTCAGTGGGCTTGAAATGGCTCCTGGAGGAGCTACTGTCTCCCTCTTATTTCATAGGTGTAGGAAGCCCCAGATACCTGCACTCCTACATTTGTGGCCTTATATTGGCTAGCCTTAATTACAATTACAATTCCTCCTCTTCCCCTCTCAGCCCAGCACTCCAGTGGCAGCCATGCTCTCTGAGCTCAGGAACAACCAAACATTAGTTTCCATATCTTTTTATAGCAGCAATAGTGGTCCAAATCCATAGGAGTTTTTTTTAAACCTCCCACTCTTCCTACCAGGGCAGGGGCTCCTGCTTCCCAGCGTGCCTGCCTGTATGTGCCTCTGTTGGCTGCTGAAAACACTCACACAGCTCCAGTTGTGGCAATGGCCGTGCTGCCACCATCACATCTGCATGCGCGCGTGCATTTCTGGAAGCAGTTTGGGACCACTTTGCTTCTCAGACTAAACCAAGTGGGTGGAGAGGAAGAGAGACGTCACAGCTTTTCCACTCCAGTGACTTCAGTATTAAATTGTATTTCTTCTATTTTCCCCAGTGCTGAGATACACATACCAGGTCTCTAGGCAAATCAAATGGTTGAATGACAGCTAAAATCCTAGATTTACTGCTGGTACAGTGTCAAATTTCCCCATCTTTACTGGCTGGCCAGTGAGTACGGATGCGTCTCATGAGCCAGGAGAATCAGGGAGGCTGTTGTGTCTGTGCTCCTCATAGATCCTGGCCTGGCCTGGAGCCAGTATCATCTCTGTTGTAAATCCCAGGAATCCCAAACCAGACTGTGGTTGCTCAAGTGCCAAGGTTCCTGTGGAGTCACAACCAGCCAAAGTCTAAGACATCCACCCATGTACTATCTTACCTCCTAAGCCTCAGGAAAAGTCTGCCTAAGTTGTTATATAGGACTTATTCCATCCATGAATATATCCAGTAAGGGTGTAAGAAGGAATTCCTGGTGGATAATAGGATGACCATGAGGCAGCAATATGCCCTCGTGGCCAAGAAGGACAATGGCATCCTGGGGCATATCAGGAAGAGTGTTACCAGCAGGTCGAGAGAGGTCATCCTCCCTCTCAAATCTGCCCTGGTGCACTGTGTTCAGTTCTGGGCTCCCCAGTTCAAGAAGGACAGGCAACTGCTGGAGAGGGTACAGCAGAGGGCTACAAAGATGATTAGAGGCCTGGAGCATCTCCCTTACGAGGAGAGGCTGAGGGACTTGGGTCTTTTTAGTCTGGAGAAGAGAAGGCTGAGGGACCATCTGATCGATGCTTATAAATATTTAAAGGGAGGGTGTCAAGAGGGTGAAGCCGGTCTTTTTTCAGTGGTGCCCAGTGACAGGGTAAGAGGAAATGGACACAAACTTGAATATAAGAAGTTCCACCTAAACATGAGGAGGAACTTCTTTACTTTGAGGGTGGCAGAGAACTGGAATAGGCCGCCCAGGGAGGTGGTGGAGTCTCCTTCTCTGGAGACATTCAAAATCCACCTGGACAAGTTCCTGTGCAACCTGCTCAGGGTGGACCTGCTTTGGCAGGTGGGTTGGACTAGATTATCTTCAGAGGTCCCTTCCAACCCCATGTGATTCTGTGATTCTGTAACGCATTCCATTTTGACAATGCCATTTGGCAAGTATGTTCCTCCACAGCCTAGGAGGAAGACAACGATGTTTCTAATTAAGGATCAACCTGAGATACACTTTCCAGTTTGTGGTGCCTGTTGCACTATGCACGACTTCAGTGCAAGCTCTGGATGGTTTGGAGGAAGCTCCTGTCTGAGCTGGAGAGCAGGTTACAGAAGCAGTGCTCTGCAGCTCCAGGGTGCTTCCTTGGCACCTGTCTTAAAATGGGCCTTGCCCTTCACAGAGTGCTGATAACAGTATTTTATAAAGCCACAAACATTGTTATATTACATCTTTCTTCTCCTCCAAGGATTCTATTTTGGTAACAGCCTACTGAGAACATCAGCTCTTTGCTCCCCATGAGACATGCTGCTGCTACAAGTAATGACCAAGTATTTGATGCATTTCTTTCAAATTTCCAAAGTCCACAATAGGGACTACTCAAGAAGCTGAATCCAGGGCATGTTGAGAGCACAACTTAGCTGTCCTGGAACAGACTCAGACTTTTGGAGATGGACTGCACCATCTACATGGACTTACCTCAGATCCAGAGCTGGTTTGGTGATCACCATCCTTCTTACTCTATTCGTCCATCAGAAAATACAAGGTGTTACAGTTCATTACAGTCATAAACACATCAGTACCAATGGAAAATTGTGTTGGCAGTTTCTTTTATACCCAGCCAAATTTAGACAAATGGAAAGGTCAGCTATGCAGACGCTGGTTTTACATATGTGCATTAATTACAACACAGTTGCTTTTTGCTATTCATTTCATCTGCTAAATATGAATTTCAATGAGAAGAAAGACAAACAGAAAAGGGAAACCAGGGCAAACTATGCATGGGATGATTCCTCCCTTTCTGGACCACACACTGGAAAAGATTCAAAACTAGCCAATTGCAGGGAATGGGAGAAGAGAAATATATCCCATGTCAGCTACAGCTTTTTCTGTAAAGCTTTCAAAGGAGAGCAGGTCCTAGAATTGCTTAGTGGGCTCAGCTCCTTGGAGAACGTCTACACTGGGTTTTTTCCCAAGTAAGGTCTGTGAGCTTAGGCACTCTGGTATATTAGCTGCTTCTTAACTATACAGCCATGCTCTTGAGCCAAACTCAAATTTTAATTAGTCCAACAAATTTTTCATTAAGCACCATGACTTCCCTCCCTCCTCCTTACTGGTGATACTCAGCCTCAGTTAGCACTGAAAACTAGGAGAAAAAGGATTCTGAGCAATGTCATCAGGAAATTCAGAACATGAATTTGGATTCATGTTTGGACTGCTTTCAGGTATGACAGTGTCTGAAAATCAGACAACATAGAGTGAGTTGTGCTTAAGACAATGAATACAACGATCATTATTATAGCCTACATACTATTCTTCTCACAGTTATATTGTAACTGTCTACTTATCTGACAATGTAGTGCCCAGATACCCTTGGCAACAGGACTTCCACTGCAAAAGATGTACCACAAAAGTTGTCAAAACCTGTCAATTCCCTTTTCATGACAAGAAAGACTAATGTTGTGAAAGCAGCACAGGAAAAGACACAACTTCTCCGGGGAATACAAGGTAGTGAGCATGTACATTCCAACCAGACTCACCAAGACTGAGTTACTGAAGCCTCCCAGCTGTGCCAACCTACTTCTTCAGCTTCATGTAGTACCTCATGGACTTGGGTTGTGGGAGTACCCATTGCATCCATTTAGTTAAACTCCTTTGGTCACAAGTGCCTTGTCCAAGTAGGGAGAGCTTTCTGCTGTGCTATGCTATAGCTCCCCAAAACTCCTGAGTCAGGGACCTCAGGGACTGTAAAAAACCACAGTGATGTTTAAGAGAAAAAGGTTGTGATTTATAATTGTAACATAAAAAACTTACGTCCTCAGATGATTAATAAAAAGGGAGCTCTCCACAGTTTGTAAAATATATTTTGTTATATATGAAATATATATAATATATTTGTATATATTTATATAAAAATATATATACAAAAATACATATGAGATATATATTCATTATACGTATATGAAAACTACATTACATAGAATAAGCTGTGTAGCCAGGAGGGTACCAGAAGGTTTAGTGTAATTAACTTGACTGCCTTCTCTTAACTTCTAGTCCAGGTTATGTGTAGAGACAATAATACAGATATTCTCGCTTTCTCTGCACTTCCCCTTTCTGGTCCGTTAGTGTGGATTATCCAACCATATGGCTTTACTTACTGCTTAGGTAGTCCTTTCATAGGAAAGCTCAATCATTTGCTATTTAGGATACTGGTGTTGACATCCAGGGCACATGGCAGAAAAATGGCAATGAGCTAGAGGCTCTTTGGTAAGTAGATAGTTCAACAGACCTTCTCCCTGAAACTGCTCTTGTCTCTTTGAAGCTACTCTACAAGAATCATGGGTGAAACATGAAGTCTACAGCAAATACAAATTGGGCTGTGCATTTGTAGGAGTCTAGTCCAGGTCAACTTAGCATTGATTTCCTCTAATCCATCTGTCTACATTGCTATATGTAGGGATAGGCATTTACCCCAAGAAAGGTGGAGTATCATATTAGTGCCTTCTCTATGCTCTATGTGGGTGTAGCAACTGTAATTCCTTGCAGAGCCCCATAAAACCTGCACTGATAAAAGATGAACATGAGATGCTTAGTAACTGAGCTACAATTTAGGGCTTCCTGATGATATGATTCCTGCAGCCCCAAGAATAATACTCACTGTGTGTACATAAGCAATGACATGAAGCCTCTACACTGTTTTCTATAGGTTGCAATTATCTGTATGCTCTGCATCTTCCTAATCTTCTTTTAGCTAGTGTGTTTAGTGAGTTTTTAAGGGCTGAATCCTCATCAGATACTTCTCCGGTATTATCAGAAGCAGGGGGGCTTGCAGGAGAGGTAGTTTACAGTCTCTTGGAGTAGCTGCTTACTAGTTTGATGCAAAGCTAAGTAACCTCTGTGCTCTATATGGGTGCAGTAACTTTAATTCCTCGCAGAGCCCCATAAGAGCTAACACACACCTAACACACCGACGTGAGTCGGAAGCAGGTAGCAGCTCTGCGGTGCCACTGCATCTTTATACGCTGTTCACATTCCATTGCAACATGTCACATTTGATATGGCATAATGCAATGTGACTAATTTAATCAGATGTGAAGTGCGCTACAGCAACACATCAAGTTGGAAAATTTAAAAAAAAAAAAGTTAGGGGGAAAAAATAAAGCTTTCACCAGTCCATGGCTGGATTATTTTTCTCAGCTGGAGGGCTTCATTTTCTGAGCTTGGTCTTTTCTATTCTGACCTTCCAGCCAAGGGCATGTGTCAGGAGGTTTGCATTTCCCAAAGGCAGTGACACAGTCTATTAGGTCATATGAGCTGGATCATCAAGTGTTCGCCCACCTCAACTTCTGGGCCACCATTCCTTGCCCACCCCCGCCTCCCCCAGTGGTAACTCATGATACGTTGCCCTTGCCTTTGACAGATCGGGAGGGAAAGAAGCATTTTATTGCTGAACACGTACATAGCAGAGCCCAGAAACTGAGCAAGCTTACTGTAGTCTGGTGCTAGTCATTTAGTAAGTCTGCATTTAATTAGCTACTTGAAATATGACAAGATTTGCCAGTGCAGTTGCATTTCTAACCCAGTGTTTAGCATTGTTCTGTTTTGAGGTGATGATTATAAGCATAAATATCAAAACAGCCCATGTCTACAAGAAGTTTATCAAGCTTTCACTACTTTTAGGAAGCATACTCACACACATACACTTTGGACTGTCTCCTAGTCTGTGGGTTTGCAGACAGACAGGCAGTCATTCACAGACATTAGCAATTTTGCTCTTTCAAACACATAGTGACATTTGTTTTAAAAAAAAAAATAATCAGATGAGCCTTTCTTTCAGAGCTTCCTTTTCTCTTTGTACAGCACCTAGGATGTAGGAGGCAGCACAAAAAAATCGTAGGCCTAGGGTGGTTTTTTTGGTTGTGTGTCATGGTCCTCAAAGAGTTGTGAAAGAGTCTCAGAGGAATTCACAAAGTGCTAGAAGAAGCTTAAAAACCACTTAAGCTAGTGCAAATCTACGAGCTAGTTGGTCCTAAGGGGGACTATACAAGGGTCAGATAGTCCAGAAGGAAGACTGTATTTTCACAAAATCTGGGAAGTAATGCTATTAGGAAGAGAGGAAAAAGTAACTACTCTAGTTTCTGCAGCAGGCACTTGCACAGAAAAAAACTGAAAGAAAAGCTAAAAAAATAGTGTAATAAAATATGCTCATATATTACAAAGAAGTAAAAACTATTTATTCTGCCCTTCTCTTATCCCTATGCTGAGCACATCTCACCCTTCCTTCACCTTTGGTTCTTTGAGGACCAAAGATAAGTTCCTATGCTTTGAGACCCAAACCTCATGCACAGCTTTTGAGGGCTCTCTTCTCATTTCATTAGGCCTGGAAAGGCTTTGTTGATTACAAATGAGAAGATGCTGTGTTAGCTCCTCCTCCAGTGGTTTGTTTACCTCTTATAGTCCTAGTCCCTAAGCACAGTTACCTTTGTGTTCCTGCCTAGGAATAGGGAAAGCAGGCTTTCTCACAAAGAGGTAGGGCTAAACTGTAAGGTAAGTTCTTATCATGTCTGGGAATGGTTGTTGGTGTTGACTTAGCATTGTAGTTTCCCTTTTATTTTGTAAGGTATGAGGTAAATCTGGCTTTTATAGCTTTTTAGAACCTGTTTCCCATTGTCCTGTGAGATCCTAGAAGCTTCCTGATTGGTCCCCTCTTCATTAACCTTTATTCTTAGCTTTAGGTGGACTCTAATGAAATGGTTCATCAGAACAACTCAAAAGCTTTCAATTCCCCTGAGGAAGTGGATGTTGGAGTAGACGGCCAAAACCAGCAGCGTGCTAGACTATGGCTAGCTAGATCTCAGAGAAGAAGGTGTAGACAGACAACTTCAGAGTGGCAAGGAAGAGGCCAAGCCAGGACGCTGCAAGGTGATTGGCAAGAAAGGGGTTAGTAGTATTGGGTCAGGAGGAGGGTGAGTTTAACTTGTTTCAGTTGCAGATAGGTGCTATTGAAACTGAATTCCTTATGTGGCTTATGTGCACATATGCAACTCCCTTGAAATAAGGGCTCAAAGGTAAAAGAGGTCCAGGTGACACGCCTATGGCTGTCCTGTTACCTCATCTGTAGAGCTGCTATGCTCTGACCCGCATAAAGCGTTGTCTTGCGTCTTTGCATTGCTTGCTGTGGCTCTCTTCTCTAAGGCCTAAAACCTCCTACTTACTTATGAAGTAGACAGAAATATATGATTTTAGAGTACTTGTCCTGGAATTCATTTTTTTCTGTGAAATATGTCTGGCTTTGAAACGTAAGTCAAGGCACTCTTTATATAACACTAGCGCTTGGAGATAAAGCTGGTTCCCTATGCTTTGAGTGGAGTTTCTTCCCAGACTCAGGAATGTCATCCTCCCACTCTGCAGATTAGCCCTGCAGCTTGCCAAGAAAAAATGGCATGCAGGATCTATGGGGTTTGCACCTACCTGGTGTGGCTTGGAGCTATAGAAGAAGCAGCACAGTAGTTTTTCTCCTGATCTGATGTTTCTTATCCTGAGGAACCCAAGACTTCTCTATAGCAGCACTGCAAGGCAAGAATGCTGCAAGATGCCTTTATTATATCTGGTAGGCAGCAAGTTTCCAAAGCCTGCAACCAGCTTACATGTGCAGGAAGCCTCTTTCTGAAGTGCAGAGGTGTTATATATGCACGGAGCTCCTTTCACGAGGTGGTAATCATCCTGGTAAACTCATGGAGGGCTCCAACCATTCTTCTGTGCTTGTTGTCCAGGGCAGTGGGAGCTCCTGGAGCTGGCTCCCTTGTGTAACACAAACACTTCTCAAATTTATTTGATAGGGGGTATGTAAAGCTTGTTTAGGAATGTTTCAAGATAAGAACTAGGGAAAAGAAGTATTCCTGAGAAGAGAGAAAGACCATAAAGAAATAGAAACCAAGAATAATAATATTGTGGGGGTGGGGAGGTAGAGGGCATGAAAAGTCAAGAGTAAATCAAATGCTTTGAACTCTTGAATGGAAGGCAAAATAAAATATTGAGGCTCAGGAAGGATTTGCAGTTAGGTTTTACCTTCCTCGATTATTTTTTTTTTTTATGGCTCTAGTCTTCTGTTTTCAGGCCCCGTTAAAGCTATCAAGCTAGGTCAATTACAGGACTGTTGCAGTGGTTGGGGTGGAGTCAGGAAAACACTGAAATCCAAAGAGTCTTTTGACCACAGTCCCTGGCTTTAGTTCCAGGCCTAGCTTCCCAGAGCATGAGATTTCTCTGCCTCTACTAGAAAGACAGGAAGAGTTGTTTCTATAGAAGTAGAGGCCACCAAAATTGAGTGCAATGTAACATTTAGTTTCTTAAAGATTTGGCTTTCTGACTTTGGACAAATTACATGAGATTTGTCTTAACCAATTTACCTCTTCAATGGCTTATTATAAAGGAGAGGAAATGATGTGAGAGATCTAGAAAGTATTTGGTGATTAGGCATTGCAAAAGACAGTTTTTTCTTGGCTTTGGATTGTTTGTTTGTTTTGCTTGGTCTATTTTTGTTGCTGTTTTTCTGCAGTCTACAGGTTTAGGAGTCGTGCCCCACCTACCAGTGTGGACTGCAATGTTGAAGGCTCTTTGGGACTCTCAAGGATTCCTATACCAATGAAGAATGGAAAGATTGTGGAAATGCTGGCTTGGTCTGCCAGCTACTGCGTGCAGCAAGAACCTGCTCGATGTTGGGTCAGAGACTGTACTGGGCTGGCTTGCTCAGTAGCAGGTCATCCTTCTAGGAGACATCTGTTGCAACATCAACTCCTAGGTGAGGAAGACAGCTTGTCCTCTCTGATAAGCGAGAAATTATTCTCAGTGGATGAAGGCAATAATGGCAGCATCAGAAACACAGGGACAGCCAACTCCCAGGCAGATGTTATGAGTGATAATGTTCCCAGGAGTTTTGTGGAGGAGTATTCATTGGCTCCCTTAAGTACAAGAAAGAAATACTGTGCTCAGAGTTTTGACCAGCAAGTAGAAAACTATTTTAAACGGCTCTGAGCTTCAGTACATCTGTTTGGAATTTGGGAGCCAAATCTATTGGAGGTGCAAATGCCAGTCTTCATGTGCACAGTTTATAGCAGTACAGGCTGAAGCCTACAATAAATCCATGGAAGTTCAAATGGGGTAAAGCCCACTATATGGCTCTTAGATTGATAGACAGCTAGAAAGACAAAACTGGAATGCAAATAGCTCCTTCATATGAGTTGCTGCCTTCTTTGGGAGTTTAAAAACCTATAATAATCATAAGGCATTAAAAATGGAAAAATGACTTTGAGTCTAAGCTAATGTAATGACTGCTTCTTTTGCAACTGTAAGGGATATACCAAGAAATATGGTTGTATTTTGTCTCTTTCTCAGCAGTAGAGTCTCTTTTTAATAACTTCTTGAAGGATATTTGAAATTCAAAGCCCTCATATATGCCAGTATTTCCTTTCACTAAGTGCTTTAATTTACTCTGTAGAGGCCTAGAGGGTTTAGTGGTTTTCTGTGTGCTTTTTTTTCTTGATCTACATCTAAAAATTCTACCCCACTGCATATATTTGATTATTCATATATAAACAGCTATATACGATAATATGAGACAGCTAAAGCACATCCTTCTTTAAAAAAGGGGGGGAAACCCTCACCCTCTAGCTGTGGTGATCTTGACATATGAATTAAAATTTTTTTGCTCTGAGGACTTTATTGAATTTTTCTGTTCTTGTGATGTAGCATGTAGCTGAAAATCATGATCTGGATTTCTCAACTTGGAAATCAGCTGAGAATTTTTTCTTTGTTTAGCCAATGGCTAGACTTTAGAAATATAGCTTAGCAGTATATTAAGTAACAGTAAAACTATGGTGTGGGGTTATTGGAAAACCGGTATCCTTCAGGAACCTGTCTTTTCGTGTTATTTATAAATGCGTCCTATTGACAAGGTGTGGCTGTGTCTCAAAGGTGGCTCTGCGTACAATGAACAGGCTTGAAATATTGGAGATAATTAAAAAATAGGCTCTTGAAGCAAGATTTTGGTAGTGGATTTTCTTTCTATACCTTGGTAGTTAGAGAATCATGTAAGTTACCTCTCTTTATTATTGCTCATTTGGCTTGTGTAGCTTCTGCTATAACCCTTTTTAATGGTGTCACGTACTTGCACTGCATTGCTTTCTACATGGTTAAACTTCTGCAGGCAAAAAGTGAGTCTTCCTTTTTGGATAATAGGTGCATTTAAAAAACCCCAAACAAACAGCCAAGGGGTGTCTGTCTCTGTCCTGTCCATCACACAGGACTGGTCAGACTGCCTTATTCTTCTAGAAGCTGTGCTGTTGCAGGAAAAAGTGTTGTCATCAAGATACTGCAAATGCTTGCATTCTGATCCAACATACCAATAAACAATATGCTTAACCTCTGAAGAAGGCTTGCTGGCTTCACTTAACCCACCCATGAGCTTAATTTTAAGCATATACTTCATCTTATTTGTGGAGTCAGTGTTCTCCTTGCACAATGGAGGCCCTACATAGGCCCTATATATATGATAAACTTTTACATGCTGTGTAAAGTTACTGGAGTGGATCAGGCAATTTTTGCTTTAGTTTTAGCAAGTGTCCAAGTCAGGAATTGGCTGCTGCTTTAGTCGGATCTTAGAGTCTGCAAATTCAAGTGTGGGTTTTTTTTTTTGATTTGTGGATTTTTGATATTTTTTTTCCTCCAGAGATCTGTCAAAATACTCAAAGACAAATGTTAATTCTATGTATTTGTTCCCAAGAATAGTGAACATGAATTGCTCTTTTTTCCCTGAGCTCCAAATTAAGTTTCATTCTTTTGAGTGATAACTGATCAGCTTTCTAGAGCATTCACACAAAACTTTCAGTTGTATGGGTTTTTTTCTATGTGTGTGTGTTTGGTTTTTTTTTAAAGGCTATTGTAGAACTCAAGTGTGACTTTTGTCTGTCCTAGTTAGTAACGCATTTGGCAAATATTTCTGACTACCTGGTGTAGCAGTAATAGGGCATTTGGCAAAAAAAAAAAGGGACTATCTCATGTAGCTTTGGTTGCATACTCCTTCTTGATGTGTGGTGTTTGGTAATTAGGGGTTTCCAGCAATGCTCAGAGCTTCTGCATTCAAATCCCTTAAGGCTTACGAGTCTAGACCAAAAAATGGAAGCTTTTTCTTGGCTGAAACTAATACTGTCTTCTATTTGTTCTGTTAAATCAAAACAGTATTGTAAGCATATATAGCTCAATTCACCTGACAAGCTTGCTTTGTGGAGGTACCAAAGGGTGTGATGCAGAGTTAAAACCATTATTTGGTTGTTATAGCTGGAATACTGTAAGGCACCTACAGACACCACTAAAATTATGCCCTGGATTACATACATTTCAGAAAGTGATGTGTTCATTAAAGTCAGCCTGGCAATGCTTCATGTAGTCTTCCAAGAGCTTTTGTTTTCAGAGAAAGGCTTGTGAAACATTGGCCTAGTTGTTTTGAGTTTTCTTATAAAACAAAAACCCCCAGAAATGTCTCCAGTAGGTAGTAAGATACCAAGCATTGTAGAGGTGTCAGCTTTTTGACAGCGTGATTCAGTATTGTGCATTTTCAACTTGACAACTATACAGTTTTTTCTTGTGAATCTGAGATCCTGTAAGCATTTTTGTGCTTGTCTCTTTCTCACAAATGATCCTACAACTGGGATTTTTATCACATGTTGAGTTAAACACAGGTATAAAGGTTTGAAAGATCAAGACCTCTGAGGAAAAAAAATCCTCTCAGAGTAACTTCCTAGGAAAGAAAAAAAGCCTTAAAGGCATTAATTTGAAATATCTTTGAAGAAAAATAGATCAAGCAAAGCTGAGGAACAATTTGGAAAAAAAAATAGCTATCTCTTGAAGAAAGTGGATCAGAGGTAATTATTTTTTTTTTTCCAGTTTTACTTACATCTATGTGCCCATTTGTATATATGAGTGAAGTCAAGGACTCCAGGGCT
Organism: Gallinago undulata; assembly: GCA_026546715.1. Taxonomy (NCBI): domain Eukaryota; kingdom Metazoa; phylum Chordata; class Aves; order Charadriiformes; family Scolopacidae; genus Gallinago; species Gallinago undulata. The sequence continues at coordinate 106,035,553 of JAOTQQ010000012.1, forward strand.
AAAGTCCAATACTGAAATAGCAGCTCCCATGAGTCTGGGGTTTCTCACGTTGTTGAGCTTTAAACCACTGGTTTCTTTAGTGTGGGGGTTATATCTCCTGAACTCATCACATGAGCACAGCAATAAAATGTCAAGTTTTCTGTATCTATTAATTGAGCTAGGATGAATAATAAGAAAAGTAGCACAAAGTAGGTTAGCCCTTAATATATGAATGCATTGGGGTCCTGTGTATATGTTCTGTCTACTGGCATATGCAAACTTTGATATCACTGCTGCTGGCACCCTTCCATGGTCCAGCCAAGAGGTTTTGAGTATCTGTGAGAGCAGGTGTCCCCATGGTGCTCTTTTACTCCTTGTCTACATCTGCAGAAGTATCTGTGTATTTTCTTCAAGTAAGAGCCAACAGGAATAAGAAGGTTTAAGAAAGGAGAACAAAGTCAGTGAGCTTAGAGACCAGACTGAGACCACCTGAGTGTGGGAGCTATTCTATTCTGCCTTTTCACCATAATTAATGCAGTGGGGCCCTGATTCATGACTAGGGCTCTAATATAATACAAATGATCATTAATTATTTCATTACAGTAGCCACCTTTTCCCTTCCCCAAGTCCAGCTGCCATGTAGAAAGACCCTTCACAGCATTCAAAACCAGTGCTGTTTTTCTGGGCCCAGCTCTGAAGTCAATAGGCTGTTTTCACTGCTCTGAGAAAAGATTCAAGGCAAACTTTGGTAAAGGATCAAGAGTTGTGGGGTTTTTTTGTGTTTTTTTTTTTTTCTTTTATTTAAACTACTCTGTCTGTGCCTACTTAAAAAGATCCAAAGAACCTGTGTCAAAGTGTTAGCTGAAGTGCTACAAATAGCATTTTATTCCTTTCTCCCCACCTCCTCCCCCAAGTAACTCTATTGTTCTTATAAATCCGCAGCATTCCAGCTGTGACTTGACAAGAGCCCTGACAGTTGCAAAAGCCGAATCGCAGGAGCAGTGTTCTTGTTCCCTGAATTATTTCTCACAGCTAAATTTAATACTTTCTCCCCCCCCCCCCCTTCAACTTCCCCACCTTTCACTCTGGCAGATAGTTAAGCTGCAAATTAGAGATGTACTGAATTAGCCTTCAAACCTCGCAAATGCTGTCAAAGAGCTGACTCTGTAACGATGTGACTTTGATATCAAACAGATTATCGCTTATGTACAGCGGCACTTGCAAACATGTGCATACTTGTAGCTCCTGGCCTCTGTGCCGCCAGGCAGCCAGCAGGTCATTAATGTACAGTACGAGCAGGACAGAGCCCTGTGGACCTCGCAACCGGGGCGCCAGAAAGGAAGAGTCAGAGTTTCCAACAACCACTTTCAGTTGGCAGAATTGTGATTGGAACCATGTGACAGTTTGAGGCAACGTACCACAGGCAGCCAATTTATTACATATGGCAATATGATTAATGGTATCAAATGTTTTTATAAAAAAAAAATAAAAATAGTCCAAGAATCTTACAGCAGCCAGTTGCTTGGAGTCCAAGGCAGTACGAATCTGTTCCATGAATTTAAAGTCAGGCAGATGAGGTTAAATGAGAGGGACGGAGCCAAGATAATGATTACAAAGTAAGTTGTTTCAAAAAAAGCAAAGTGCTTAGAATATGTTCTTGAGTAACAGCCCCTTTTCTCTCCTGTCTTATGGCCTTAATGGATACAGTCTGGAACACCTCTCCAAACTGCATTCTGCTCTTAGCCTCTCTTCCTGTTATCCATAGACTCATTAACGGTATCAAACAAAACTTACAAGGCAAACAGCAGCAGGTTAAGAAGCAGAATGGACTATGGTTTTGGTGAAGATTGTTGGTTTGCTTATGATGGCCACACATAGCTGGTTGTAGTGTCTGCCAAAAAAAAACCCCAAAAAAGGTAGTGCTGAAGGCACTATTATTGAGGAAAAAATTTCAGGAAATGCAAGTATCAAGGAGATGTCTGTGCCAAAAAACTGGTCAGCATTGCAGAACCTTCCCAGGCCTCCTGTCATCCCTCCTGCTGAGTCAGGAAGGTCTGGCACAGGTTTAGCTAGTGTCAGGTTCCTGAACAGTAGCTGATCACAGTTTTCGAGCCATCACAGTGCAGAGGTAGTTCCTCAGAGTCAGCTTGCAGAGGGTCCTGCTGCTCTGGAGGGTGAAAAGAGACACAGGTTGGCTTGTGCTGCTGTGCCTCTGTGTCACAGAGCAGGTCTCAGCATGTTTCTGTCAATAGTGGCATAATTGAGGATTGACACAATAACAGTACATTATACAAATACAGTGAATTATTCTAAATGCCTTGCAGTTTGTTTGTGCAAAGCACGAATACCAGTCACAGAATGATACAGGGTTGGAAGGGACCTCTGGAAATCATCTAGTCTAACCCCCTGCTGAAGCAGGTCTACCTAGAGCAGGTTGCACAGGAACGTGTCTGGTGGGTTTTGAATGTCTCCAGAGAAGGAGACTCTACCACCTCCCTGGGCTCTGCCAACTGCAACGTAAAGAAATTCTTTCTCATGTTTAGATGGAACTTCTTATGTTCAAGTTTGTGTCCATTTCCTCTTGTCCTGTCACTGGCACCACTGAAAAAAGACTGGCCTCATCTTCCTGATAACAACCTTTCAAGTATTTATAGGTGTTGATCAGATCCCCCCCCAGTCTTCTCTTCTCCAGACTAAGAAGACCCAAGTCCATCAGCTTTTCCTTGTAAAAGAGATGTTCTAGGCCCCTAATCACCTTTGTACCCCTCCACTGTACTCTCTCCAGCAGTTGCCTGTCCTTCTTGAACTCAGAGGCCCGGAACTGGACGCAGTACTCCAGATGGGGCCTCACCAGGGCATAGTAGAGGGGGAGGATAACAATACCAATAATGCTCTTAAATGAAATAAAAAAAAGAAGCACAGGTTATGCCCATCTAGAAAATCTCCTGCATGCCACCTTAGTGAAGCTTCTCTAGCTAGCTCCTTATGTACCTGGGGTTTCATGTTTGTAGGGCTATGTCCCCTCCCAATCTCCTTTTATGTGATGAATGCAGATGGGCATCCCGTGCATGATTGGTACCTTACTGGGACTGTGGAGCCTGTAACTGAGGCTGTGCTGGTCCCATACTAATTCTACGTGCCTGCAGAATGCCTGGCCACCCCTCTGCAGCGCGTAGCCAGTGCCCCCTTCGCTTCCACGCAACTGCACAATTTCTGCGTGTGTTGAGACTCGTGTGTCGGGATGCTGGACAGTTGATGGGATTGTTAATCCCATTGTAAGTGCATTCAGACTTACATCTCAATGTCCCGTGGAACAGAAACCCTGCGCCCCAATGCGTTTTGCCTAATAACTTCAGCAATTGCAAATTGCTGCCTTCCCCAGGGCGGCTTTGAAGGTACAGAGGTGCTAGTCCTGAATGAGCACAACTACAAATTTCTTGGCATCCAAGTACGATTTTTTTTTGTCTACTATTTTTCCTCTTTTCTCACTCTGCTGCATGAAGAGTAAGGTATTTATACCTCTCCTGCCTCAATATAGAGCATACAGCAGGAGGTCTGCTATGGTCTACTGCTTCATTTCATACGGCTTGTGACCACATGGTCTCTCTCTTATGTGTGTGTGTGTGTGTTTATTATTGTTGGATAATACTAAACTTTGTAGTAACGTGGCCTGCCAAGGGGGTTTTGACAGGCTTATTTGGTCTTCAGTCAAGGAAAAGATTTCCTGTGCTTTCTCTTTGCGAGAGGAATAGTTGCCTTGCCTGACTTAACCTGATGCAGATGCTGTGCATCACCCTTCAGGGATGCCCATCTCCCTCTGCTGACCGCAGGGGCTCTGAGCTACACCCCCCCTAAGTGCCAGAAGTGGGTGATGCGAACCCCTCCTTCTCCGCGGACACACCCGCCCGCACCTCGTCCCCCTCCGAGCCCCTGCTTACGAACGCCAGCCTGGATTTTAACAAGACACGGAAACCTTTGAACAAATTGCCAGCAAACTTTTTAGCAGGGTGAGCGGGCGCGAGCGCTGCCTGCACCAAGTGACCCTCTTACCGCTGGAGAGGGAGAGACAAAGTGTGGCACAAAGAACGAGCAAATGAAAGAGCTGGCTTGCAACTCTGATCCTTGCGGACTTTTCTTGAGCTCTAGCAACAAAAAGTGTAACTCTTGTGATGAATACAGTCCTACTGGTGTATTCCTAACGTTCCAACAATAATTTCAATTGAACCCTACAGCATGTGGAGTCCCTTTGCTTTTTAGGTCATAAAAGCAATATGTGGAGTAGAGACTTAAAAAATGGACTTTTAAAAGACTCCAATGCCTCAATCTCTCCAAGAACTCGACTGATAAATCTCCTGTGTAAAATGATCACATTTTATAGAGAAGAATCTTTGTTAGACATTCATTAGCAATAACATGTGAGCCAATTTAGGGAATGAAACCTTTTTTCTATATAAAACCCACTGTGGTCACTAAAACTAATGACTTTTTCGGCCTACCACCCTTTAATTCAGTAGCGAAGCACGTGAATTTCCTGTATTGCTTAGTTCTCCAACAATTTGTTTATCTTTGAAGAGCAGGTCCCTGACTGTGTGAACTCAGGCACATCCAAAAGGTTAAGTAATAAAAAAAAAAAGTAGATCAGGGCCACAAATGTGGTATTTAAAATCATGACAAAGTTCTGACTGTATTGAGGAGGTCTGGAAGAAGAACGGTTAATGGGCTTACTTCTATTTCTGCTCTTCTCTACATGAGAAGCAGCCTGGGCAGGAGAGAATTGAAAATACAACATGAATTTAAGTGCTCTGACGCTGATCTGAACCCATCAAAGTTGGTGCAAAAAAATTCCACTGACTTCAGTAGCCTTTGGAGCAGTTCATGCATGTTCTGCTAATTACCAGAAAGAAAAGAAAAAAAAAATGAGTTTGTTAGCCGCTATGCATTAAATGGAGATAGGAAGAAGGAACACCTCAGGCTTCGATTTTTTGTATGTGTTTTTCTTTAGATATTTTTTTTTTTAAATGAGATATTCAGATGGTAGAATTAACAAGAAACAGAATAGGCTGAAAAGCATGGAAAGGTATTTCTTGTATTTTTAGAACATGGCTGACAATGGGAAGATTTACTATTAGGTTCAAATAAGATAAGTTGTAAAGAGGAGAAAGATGCGATTGGCATCATAACTCTAAAACCAATTCTGTCCTGCATTTGCCAATGCTGTATCCATGCTTCTGAGGGGATGTTAGCTGTAATGGAGGGCTGACTGGAGTATTTTGGGGATCCCTTTTGGCCCAAGTCCCAGGCTTTCCTTACCATTAAAAGGGAGAAAGGGAAACTGCCTGTGCGTGTCTTGTCCAGATGTGGATCCAAAGCATGCACTGGTCCAGTCTTGGAAAAAGACACTGGGTTTCTTAGATCAAGTCTAAAATGACACCCAGACTTATTTTTCCTAGAGAAATGTAGAATTTGAAGCCTGTTTTGTTTTTACATAGGCTCCATTAGAATGTAAGCATCTTTATAAGGCACAATTCCTTAGTGCCTAATTTGCTTCTATTATATTTGAGGCAAATTAAGAACAAAACCATGGGGGAATGCATGGAAAAGTGTCAAAGTGACTGAGAGTCAATTTCCTGGGACTTTAGCTGAAGTTTTAGTTCCCAAGTTGCTTTTAAAACATGAATTAGGTTCCTGAGTCACCCAGGAACTAATGAAAATGTTCCTTTGAAATGTGACGAGGAGCTCAGACAGAGCCGAGTGACACATAGTCCTTGGGGCAGGATTGCCCAGAGAGAGTGGTGGTAAAGTGCATTTCATGTTAGCTGAAACAGTTTTAATGCAACTTATTAAAAAATAAAATTAACAGCATTGTGCAGAGAAGCGATAGACCTCACTAGATGAAGAGGTTTTAAGGGTGCTAAAGAGGGCATGCAGAGCACATTAGCGCTTGGAAACGGCGAAATCTTGGAAGTGCCGGAGCATGCTTTGGTTCCTAAGAGAGGTCTGTTCCAGCCTCTTCAGAGTGGTGGCAAGTTGTGAGGAAGGCAAGGGATGTGACTGTGGACACCCATAGGATGCTCTCCAAGTTGCCCCAGTATGAACAGCCTCTTTTGCTGATTTCCCCAGGCTTGGAAAACTTGTGTTGAGTTTCATGATCCCTCAACGCCAACGTACCTACCTGTGGGCTCCCAGCAGAAGTCTTCTTGGTTGCGTGTTCTCGTGGCCTCCCTTGTGCTGACAGGAGAAGGAGAGGGTGAAGGAACCAGCTGGCTGCAAACTAGTCCACCAAAAGGAGGCCAGTGGTGAAAACTGATTTTCAACCAGATCGGTTTTTCCATCTTGTTCATGCCATGGTTACGTGGGGCTAATCCTGGCGTGAAGGAAGGGGCCAACCTTTTCTTGGAGAACGTGCACATCTACCAGTTTAAATCTATTGCAAAGCTGCAGTGTAACTAAAACCCAGCAAATGATTTTTGGAATATTTTTTTCTCTGTTACAGCAGAAAGACTTTTAATTTACCCTCATATTATGACTTCATCATTAATAAGGAGGAAAGTAAGTAATGAGACAATGTGTACAAAATGAACAATTTCGTACCATAGCAAGTTGTCTGGCGAATTCTTTCATGAATGCTCTCTGTGTGATATTTCTATAGTATAATAGATTCTGGCTGTTCACTCTAATAATTCTGAGCTTCAGGGTAAGATTTTATTTCTCTTTTGAAAGTAATATAATCAGTGGTGCTAGCACAAAATTCCCTGTGTGTTTTTGTGCATCCTTAACACTTCTTGGGATGAAAGTGAAACTTATATTATTTAGAGCAGTTCAAAGAACTAAGTTCCTTCTGTAATGGTGGTTCCTGCTAGAATTCCTTATGAAAAAACATTAACCAAGCTAACGGTACTACAAAGCATAGTAGGTATTCTATGTTTGCAGAAGGAATGGGTCCAAAAAGCTTTAGAAAATGTTAGTTTCTTTGCACAAAAGGCGTATTTTAAAAGTCACCTGAGGACAATGTGGGTATTTGTCTATCCAGGAATTTTATTTATATGCTATCTGTGTGAACAAAGCTCCTGGAGATGAGGCTAAAGGGTTTTTGGCAGAGCATGAGGTAGCTTAGGACAATAATGATGCAGGCACCAGCACATGTTTTGATTGAATTTTGTCTTTGCTTGTTAGTTTAGATTCACTGCTCTGTCAAGAGGTTCACAGAGCGTTCCTGCCCTCCCTTCGTTTCCTCTGCTTGCCGGGGAGAGAGGACCACTCCTGCTGCATCCATTCAATTCCCAAGCTCCTGGCCCTTTTCTCAATTTTCTGTGAAGCTCCCTATTTTTTTCATGGGAACATTTATCATGTCCTCTCCCTGCAGAGCTAGAGCTGTGTCTGTGGCAAGCCAGACTGCACAGTTGGAGAACTTGCTAAGGCAGTTCTCCTTCTCAAGGCACTGGGAGGAACGAGTTTCTCATCTGCTGGCACAAGTGTGTAGCTACTAAGTGGTTCTCAATATTATAGGGTCTGAGTTTTCCCCTCAAATTGCAAAAGGTCTCTCATGCAAAAAAGAATAACTTCAAAACCAGAATGTGGTCATCTGTGCCAGACACATCCTTCCACTGTCTTCCCACAGTCGTTTCAATCTCTCTAGTGGCAACTGTCCTATTTGCTTCAAGACTGAGAAGAACTTTCCTGCTGCCTCCTGGGCAGCAACAACCTTTCTTTATGCTTGAACAGGCAGATCTCCTTCCCCTCCTCTCCTCGCTACTGTGCTTGGCTATTTGTGCACGTGTCCTGAAGGCCATCACAGGACTTTGTTGGGGAAAAATGAGGTCAGCCCGGAATTACTGGTCTATTTTGGCATGTGGTTACTGTCCTGTGAACTGGATGTCTTCATAAGAATATTCACAAACTGGAGTAACTTCTGTGCTTATTTGTTTTCTTCTAACCAACTTTATCAAGGTCCTAAGTCATTATTAGCTGGTTCACAGGACTGTGAGTTCATTAATATGTAGTAACTTATCACCTTATGATTTTTAGCCATTAATACAAACTTGGTTCCAGCTGTTTGCAGCAATTAAATTAGACCTTGGTATGTATGAAAGAAGTTTAGCATCAAGCCCTGCTATTATGAGGACTCATTAATAAACAAAACAATCTTTGCATATATCATGTCAGGGGTTTTAAAGAAAAGATGATTATGTGCTTCAACAGCAATAAAACTACCAGGAGAAATTCTCCCATCACCTACACAGACACACATGATCCCCTAAAACAAACATATGTAAGTATTTAACAGATGGACAAGTGAACCTAGGGATGAATGTATTAGAAAAACAGAGCAATCACTGTGTTTTTCAGCAGAAATGATATTAACATCTAAGGGCCAGGTTAGAAATATTTTGTTTAGCTGGAAGCATAAGCTCAGTTTGCAGCAAAATTAGTTTAGGACTACATCCCTGTTACACAGAAAATACATGATTTATGTAACTTGCTGTGAGATTTTTAGATGGCATGGATCTGTTGTTGGATGAATATTTTTTTTGCTTTGTCTTAAACTGTAGCAGCCTTGCTATCTTTATTTCACCCTCTGTGCACACTGAGGTCCTACAGCTGAGAGTGCCCTTATGCCCTTGAGGAGTACTTTTTGCTACTCAGCTGTGCAAAATGCCATGTGTTGCTTCTCATCACTGCTCTGCAGAGAAGACTGCATTGCAGTGGACTCCTGTCAGTTCACTGTGAAGCCTGTTGTAAGTGTCTTTTTGATGGCCTGAAAGAGTCCATAGGACATTGTTAAAAGCTGAAGAGACCTACAATGAAAGCTAAATTAATGGCTAAAACAGACCTTTAATCTAACTAAGTATTTCAGATGAGGGACTTTGTTTTTGGAGGCTGCCTTAGCAAATTTTTTATTGTACTACACGATGAATTGCATTACAGAAAAATGAGATATGACTGATAGCCACTATTTCACCTCTCCAGTTTAGCCTGTTCTTGGATCTCTGCTTTTGAATCCTACTCGTGTGAAGAAATGCACTGAGATCCTCTTCATCAGTGCATTGTGCAGCACTATAAATGACCTCCCTTGACCTGCTGGCCAAACTCTTCTCGATGCACCCCAGGATGCCATTGTCCTTGGCCACAAGGGCACATTGCTGGCTCATGGTCATCCTGTTGTCCTCCAGGACTCCCAGGTCTTTCTCCTCAGAGCTGCTCTCCAGCAGGTCAGCCCCCAACCTGTTCTGGTGCTTGGGGTTATTTTCCTCAGGTGCAGCACTGCCCATCTCTCCAGTCTGTCCAGGTCTTGCTGGATGGCGGCACAGCCTTCTGGGCTGTCAGCCACCCCTCCTAGTTTTGTGTCATCAGCAAATTTTCTGAGGGTACATTCCATCCCTTCGTCCAGGTCATTGATGAATATATTGAAGAGGACTGGATGAGTCAGGGTCTTTGCACTACCAAGACCTCGTTGAACTTCCATCAGGATGGAAAGAGCTCTGCTCATCCTGCCACTGCCCTCTCAGTGGACTGGGGTAACTTTCCAGGTTGGTGTTTTTACCATTGCAATAAAGGGATAACAGCAGGCACCATGGTTTGTGAGAGGCTGCAGTGGTGGGATTTTTCAATCTCAGTGTATTTCCGCATTTCACTTGGACTAAGAAACTTCTGAAGCTGGTAACTTTTAATTCTACCCATCAGAGCAAGCAGACTCATATTCCCAAAAGTCAGTCTGTGACAGTAAGGTTTCCTGCCTAATTTTCAAGGAAAAAGATGGTCAGATAAGGTTTATCTTCTTCTCCACATTTTAGGTTTTTCCCTTCAAATAACTAAGGCAAACAAACATTTTGAGGTTTGAAAGGTTTCTAGGCTAAATCCACCCATAAGTTAGGCAGTTATTTGGGGTTTGTTTGACATTAGGCTTCTCTTTAACTAACTGATAAATAACCTGAACTGGATATCAGTTACTATCTGAAAACTATGTTTATGTTTATGGGAACCTTTTAATTTTCTGTGGTTTAGATTTTACCTTTGAGGTAATTTTATGATCTGGAAATACAGGTTATTATTATGAGTATCCTTTAGTCTAGATTGGGTTTGGTTAAGCTGGCCCTGTTTTACATCAGTTTACTATTCCGTGACTGAAATAATAATTTTCTAACATTAATAAAGTTCTGTAAATTTGATTCAGAGGCCATTAAGGTCAAGGGTAAGATCACATATGCCAACTTCAGAGTCCTCTGGGAAGTCTCCCGTGCCTTAATTGACTGCAGCAATATCAGAGTCACAAGGTGAGGCTATGAATGGTGCTCCACAGTGCTGGGAAGCTCTCTGCTGCTTTTCGAGAAGATCAGATTTCCTCACATTGATGCCCTGGCATGGACCTTTGGAGGTCACCTTGCTATAATATTATGATTACATTTCCAGATCATTCCCTTTCCAAAAGGCTTTTTATCCCTGGAAGGTGCCACCTGAATAAAATAATATTAAAAGACAAGAAAAGCCACCAGCAATGAAAATGATTCTCTGCAGATTTAGTAACTGCTACAGCATCTTCTTTCCTCTCTATTCTATTTCATTGACATTGGCAATAAAAAATAATCACTTAGAGACAATGTCCTTGCGGGCTGGCAGTAAGTCTAAATGGTAACGGCTAAAAAGACCCAGAGAAGAACATTTAAGATATATCTATTATTGCTTTGGCTTTTGAAAAAAATATCAAAAAGAAAGTCTCTTTTGCTCAGCATTTGTGCTTGCTTGGTGGGGATGGGAGGAGATGGAAGGTACTAGGGTATTCTTTCTCCTATTTTCATTAGTGGCTAGATGGGATGGTGACTGTATATAGAAGACAGCAGACATGGAGTTTGTGCTTAGAACAACAACAACAAATAATTATCTAAAGCCAGGCAAAGTTTTATTTTGGCACAACCACAGCATTTCTGCTAAAGACCTTGCTGTGCCCTTCACAAAGATAATGTTCTACCTCCATCATGAAAACTGAAGAGGGGTACTGAGGGGTCAGGAAACCAGCTCCCTCCACATTTTCTCCTCTCTGTCCAAAAATTGGTTTCATATTTTTCTTTCCTTCATGTTTCCTAGCACTTTTCTTTATGAACAGAAACATTGCACAATAAATAGTCTATCTGTTGAGACGACACATTGTGGTAGATCCCTTAGGAAAGCTGCAGCTGGGTTGACATTTCTGTCTTATCACAGCTCTGAAGAATGATTTTGTTTGTGGATTCTGGGAATGACTCATATAATGACCAAATACAAGTGCATTTCATAAACACAATAACTTGACAGTAACTGCATGGTTGGCCCATGTTCCTCTGCCTGCCTGTGTTTGTGTAGGCTTAATGATAGATATTCTTCTGTATGGAAGGATAAAAGACTCCAGCAAAACCTGGGCATTAGGATGGTTCAAACAGTCAGACTTACCAGCTGAATGTCTTTTTGTTTATAGTGAATATATATATATAACGGTTTCTGATTCTGGCACAACCACAGTGAGGACAGCAGGTTTCTAGGACAGTTGGAGGAAGGACAAGCCCCAGATGGGCTGACTGGGTCCTCCGTGGACTTCTGCTCTTGCCTGTCTGCCCAGGTGGGCACAGGAGTTTCCCTGAGCAGCTCTGGCTGCAGGGCTGGAGCCGAGACAGCTGGGGAGGGGAGTCAGCCTGCTGAAAGCCAGACATATTTCCTCCCACACACATACATCTGGGTGTTTTGTATAGCTACAAACCAATTTCTGATTACCTGCCTTTAAATAATAAGGGATGAACATGTCTTATGTCCCTCCTTCCACCTACAAAATTATCTTCTTCCATCCTGTGTGTTAGAACTAGAGAATACCGAATTCAGTGTAGCTCTCCGTGCATCTGACTTGCAATGCTGCTCAGAAAACCCTAAGGCCAGGACTGAAATAAGAGCTGAAATCCAAACAATGTGTGACTGAACACAAAACAAATCATGGCTTTGTAGAAATATGTTGTGACAGCTCTGCCTTCTCCCATAACTGCTAGTCGATTTTCCCCCTTACATTTAAGTAACATAGTATACATATTGAACCAATAATCGGGTACAATGGAAAATGCATAGTGAAGCTAAAAAATGCTGAGATACCAAATCTTCTAAAGTCCTTCTGCAGGGGCTGGGTGATGTTATCTCTTTCTCTCTCTCCCTTCTCGCCACTTGCTTTCTTTTTCTCCCTTTAAAAGCAAGGGTGGGATAGGGTTTGCTTCTAAAAAGGTAGCAAATAACACAGCCCAATACAAATCACAATGAAGAAAAAAAGGGTGGAATTTGCAGTAAACAGGAATGCCCATCATAACCAGGCAGTGTCTTCATATATATAGACTGTATGAAGACTCTGACCCATTAAGGAGCCTTGGCAATAAAGTTAAATGTTATCCCTCCTCACCCAGTGAACAGCATGGTTCTCCCCTCTCCTCTTCTGCTGCACTCGCCCATCCCTCCTAGTGGGGACCGCCCCGGGGGGGCAAAGACCAGAGTCCAGCCAGGTTGTTCGCCTCTTCCTAAAGGAGATGTTGCTCAGAGGACTCAGCTGCGTTCGCTGCAGGTGGTGAGGCACCCACCTGAGCGTCCTGTTCTGCTAAACCAAGGTCCTCAGGGAACAATCACTGGCCTTAGGAGAGTGGGTTGAGCCCTTTCTCTGCCCTGGCTTGCGTTGCACTTCCATGCCCCATCAGGGAAGAGGGAGCCTTACCTTGAGGTGGCCCACGAGCATGTGGATGAAGCTCTCAGCTCCTGATGAGGGCAATGTTGGTTAAGCAGCTCCCATGTTCAACTGGATTTTGAAAGGCTTCAACTGCCTCACTCAGTGGAAGTGGAAATGAGGCCTTTCCCATTTCAATCATTTCTCCTTGCTCACAGCAATCTGCTGGCAGAGATCCTCCTCCCCTGGGGGCTCCTGCTGGCCTTTTTTTGGGTCAGGTGTCAGTGGTGGCCACCCTGAGCCACCAGACATATACTGCTCCATAGGAGCACCGACGTTATTACGTTCCTGTATAGGTAGCTAAAGAAGAGGCAGATGAGGAAAGGTAGCAGGCAGCTCCAACTTGCCTTATTTTTCCCCTTTGAAAGCATTCTTTCTTTTCCAATTTTGAGTGGTTTTTAAGGTACTCATTAATCTGAAAAACAAGAACAACTTCCAGACCATTAGTGCCACGGTGAATTGAAGCTCTAGCCAGGCTGGGCTAATAGTGCCAGGGTCATACAAAATACCAGTCGGCTCGGGCTATTAAGTGCCAGGGTGATTTGAGAGAACAGCTTGTCCAAGATATGAATGCCAAAGTAATTGGAAATACCTCCTCACAAGTCAATGTATAAATCAGCAAACTGTTTTAATTTAACAAAGTGTGTGTGATTATCTTTGGCCAGGCGAAGGAGCGGTGCAGGCACCGAGCAGGGAACTGCTGATAGTTTTAGTGTCTCTGAGAGCTGTATTTCCTTATTCTTATGGAATTATGGGTAAAATTTCATTACAAGAGATCACAAAAGCAAAGTTGCCAATCCCTGAAAGCTGCATACTGTGTGCTCTGATATCCTTTGAAGAGTAGGGAATTCCTGCAGATTCCAGAGATCTGTCAGTATGGGAAGCGGAAACATAATTTAGTGCTTATGTCCCACAGATGATTTTGGCTAGAAGAGTATTATTCAGTGCTCTCCCCTGGAGCTCTATAAAGCCCATGCTAGCTTCCCTAAGTATCTTATTGTCCAGCCACTGTTCTGGCCTGTCACCTAGCTCTGGCATGTCACCCTGTCTGAAAAATCAATGTATGTAACTCTACCCTAATGGTCGATGGGGTTCAGGATAGACTTTCAGCTCAGAAAACATGACATGCCCTCCCTGACACACTCAGAAAGTGTCTACTTTGCTAAGGGAAGCTATGTTAGGTTCCATGGCTTTTGGGCTGCAAGGTCCAGGCGCCCCAGGTGGATCAATGATCAAGTGCAGTGGGAGTATTGTAAGAAAGGTGACTGAATATATGGAGAAATATAGTCACTGTATGGGACCATGATGTTTGTTAGGCAACATAAGAATGAATCTGAACCCTTCTTTGACATGTCAATCTTCAAATGTCAATCTCAAAAGAGTTGAGAATATTAGGTTATTTTTCCTAATGTTTCTAAAACCCCTGTGAGTTTCTTAGTTCTAGAACAAACAGGCATGAAGATTACAAAGCTCAAAAAGAGATTATTTTTTTTTGAGATTTTTCTCAAAGAAAACAACACAACTGTGCTAAGATTTATCTTCTTGGGATTTCAAGCTTGATTTTGCAGATTGAAAGAATATAGGGAAGATTTGGCTACGAGCAATCTAAACTTCTGACACACCTGAGGTTAGATCATCCTGATCTTTGAAAAACCTTGCAAAAGGAAGCTTGAATTCATCCCAGAGGGTCACGAGAGGTCTTAATGCTGTATGAAAGAGTCCAGAACACTTAAAATGGGAAATATGGCAGCACAGACACATCAGAAATGTGATGGAAATGGGATCAGTAATCGATGGGGATGTGACTGGGATGGATGGATCATGAAATACGCTTTCAGCAGTAGCGGTGATGATAAATTCTCTCTTGCAGAGCAGATTGATATCTGTTAGAAGAAATGTTTGTAACATGGTCACGTAACTGACTCTGATACCTAAGCTTTATAAATCCCATCACACGGACATAACAGGCAGCTTCCTCACATTAAAAGAAGCCACACCAATCAACAGTTTGGTAATCCGTGTGTCCCATGCAACAGAAACTTAACCTCTCCTCAGTTATCAGAGGTACAGCGTTAGACAGAGTTGCTGGGCAGCTTTGGGTGGTTACGGATTCATTGTTTGCAGAAGAGATCCCACAGTATCTCAGGAAGTATTATCAAACGATTTATCTTGAACTACAATTATCTTACTGAAACGTGCATGTTATATATTGCAATGCATTATTCTTGATAGTGTGTCTGTGTCCCAATTTGCCAAGGTTATTTATGTTTGATGGCCCTTCCATTTATTAGCAAGGAGCTTTGCATGCCAAAACCTTCTTTCCACCACCTCAATATGATAAGCAGAGATTTCCTGAAATGTAAACTCCCCACTGGAAAAATAACAGTAGAGGAAAATACCTCTAGCAGTGCCTTTCAGGAATCCCAAATGTCTGCTCAGAAAACAAAAAAAGTGCACCCTCAAGAAGAAGAAATGACATCCCACACTAGCACAAACATCCACACATGATCACATATGTGCAAAACCAGTGCCTACTTCCTCTCAGAAATGCACTTTTTGTCTCATGGTTGCGAACCTTCATGGCGGGGTGAACACACAAAGTCCACAACCCATCGAACTGAGACATAACTCAAGATGAGGAGGAGGTAAGCACTAATACTTAAAGCCAGCAAAGTATGATCAAATTGAGATCCTTTTCCAGGATCTTGTGCAGTACACAAAGCAAGACTTTTCCAAGTATCATCTCACACAAAGCTCAGAAAAACCATTACATTTCTTTTAGTATTCATGGGGGTTTTCTAGGACTACAGGGTCAGTAACTAGGAGGTGATCGAATGAAGATGCAAGAAGGAAATCATTAAAAACCCAAACTCTCAGTATTTCTGTATCACGCAGCTAATTTTCCTGAATTTTTTTTTTTAAATAAAATTAGTTGCATTTACCATTATTTAGGATAAAGCAGACAGATCTTGCCCAGGTTGAAGCTTTATAGAGGCTTACAAGTGTTAACAAACCTAGATTGTATTTTTACATCTCCTGAGACACTTTTCATCCTATAGTTAGATACCTACCAATTGTTGACACAAGTGGAAACAGCACAAAGTATTCTGTCTGCTGCAAAAAAAATCAATAGACAGTATTTTAGTCTACACTACTGAAAATAAAAAATATATTTCAAGGAATAAATTCCACACATGTATGTAAGGGCAGAATCTGGCCCTTAGATTGAAGAGAACTTCAGACCTAGAGACAAATCCCTGCAGCAAAGAACAGAATAGCAAGCAGGGTCTGTAGAAAAAGGGTGGTGATACTTATCCTTACCTTTCTATGCATAGAATATGCATCTTACAACTTCTTTGGAATTATAACTCCTACCACAAAGAACCAAAATTTCTGCAGTCCCCAACTATGTCTTTGTTCAGGACTCATTACACCTACCAAAGCCTCCTGAAAGTGCATGTTAAATCATGTCTGAAGCATTTGGCTCTCTATAAGCAAACTCGTCTTGTTAAGAACGTGATGGAGTCAGAAAAAACATTCATTTCGGGAGTGAATGTGTCTTATTGTCTGTTTTTTGACTGAGAAAAACAGATTTTGCTTTTGCAAAAACCTTTAATTTCATATGAGAAGCCACCTTTAAGACTCATCATTTGGCAACATGCTCTACCATTCCCCTGGCTCTTTTTCCACATCCATTGCTAGTGGCTTGGTGTGTTCTTTATCCCTTGGGCCAGCTCATTAGCTGGATGCATGGCTGCTCACGTCTATCATCAGAGCCTGCTAACAAATCCTGTAGGACTACTCCAGGCCCAATAAGAGATATATTTGTTTTGTGGTTTGCGTTTTGCAGAAAACACTATGTACTTCTCAAAGCCTAAAGTATAGATATTTTTTTTTTAAAAAAAGAAGCAACGATTTTCATACAGTGCTAAATAAAATAAATTACAGGCCCCAAATGATCTAATAATTCCTAAGGCAGAGTTCAGATGTGGTAATTAATTATCCCAACATGGAATTCATAATGATCAACTATTAATATGTGCATGGGGGACTGGATGTCTCAGGATTTGGTAATGGGATATGGAGACTTTCACCTCTAGGTTGCTGATTTGAATCTGACCCAGATCTCTAGTGACTTCTGAAAGCTGTACGCATGTGCTATTTGTTCTGTAGGGTATATAAAATGAAATGATCTAAGCAGCTTCCTAGTAGTTCTGTGTCCATACCACTGGTGCTGGAGTACAAATAACCTTCCATTTGATTGCTTTACTTGGGAGGTCAGAGGCTCCATGGGTAACAATAATACCGTAGTCAGTCCTCAGGGGTGACTTACAGAAAATATTGCCATTAGGGCATGCCTTTGTGGGAAGCATCCCCAACATACACTATGGAGAAGACAAAGTGTGGAAGCCTGTGCCACAACTGCCACGCGTGCCCTTGGCTGGCAATGGGTGCTGTGGAGATCATGGCAAAGCCCCATGTGTTCCCCAGCTGCAGGAACAGCTTCTCTCCCTGCCCACATGCCTCAGATAGGAAGGGGCATGAGTCTCCATGGCTGCTAGTCCAGGGCTTATCTCAAGTTGTACATCCAAAGAGGAAGAGAGCAAGTATGTCTCCCAGAAAAAGGGAAGCAGAAGAGGGGCTGAGATTTGGGGTTGTAGAGTTTGGCAGAACCACATCTCTTTGATTCAAAACTTTACCAAACTTTGGCCAAATCTGGTTGAATCAAGTTGCCCAGATCTGAACATTATCAGGTTTGCTCAACCCCCAGCAACTGCAAAATCTGAAAGTCTGCGTAGCTGTAGCACAAGAGGCAGAGCAAATCTCCTCAGGCACAGGCAATACTAGGGCACAACATGGGAGTGTGTATGCTTGGGAAAGGGGCCAACAATCTAAGGACAGGGTAAGGTCTTTTCCATTTCCACCTTATTTGATTTTGTGACTTATATTCTGTGGTACCTATTTCTGTTTTGGCAAGATGTACAATCCTGGTACCTGCCAAAGAATTTATTATTTTCTTCCATTTCCTTGAATGCTTGTAAATAGGTTGAAGTACTGAGTGACTGAAAGTAGGAACTCTGTAGGAAAACACTGCTGCAATCTGCAGAACATGTAAAAATCTGCACCCTCCTGAAACCAACTTATCAAAGAACATCTGCCTTAAAAACAAACAGTTGAAAAGTATTTAAAACAATTTAAGCAGAAAGTTTAATCCAAGTTCCGTGCTTGGAAGAAACCACCTAATTTCTGAGAAATAGGAGCTCTGGGCCAGTTCAATAATGGATATTGGTCTTTTCCAGATTTTAGCAGAGTTTGTAACTGCCATTAAGTCCATCTGAGCACTGCACTGAGAATTTAGCTCCTCTATGTGAGTCTTGCTGAATGTTTCTGAAACAAAAATGTACACCATCTCTTTCTGTGCAATGATTTTAGCCATAGTTTAGCACTTTGTATGTTAGTGGGGAATTCTTTGTTAATGATATTTCCATGTTTGATGCAAGCATGCTTAAGAAGAAGACAAAAGTGATTGGTAGGTTGGAGCTTATAGAAATAAAATACAGCAAATAGTAAAAATGGGCAAACCTGCAAGTATTTCCAGTTATTTCTCAAGACATTCTGGATCACAAAATCCCTATGTTAAAAATCATGCAAAAAATATAGTTGCAAGTATGCTGAGAACAAAAAATATTTTAAATTTAATTTTCCTTTAAATTGTAAATAATATTAGCTGGAAAGTAACTACTGCTAACTAGATCTTTCTGTCGAGTCATGAGAGAGCAAAACCTTTTTTGAAATCCACATGATTTTTCCATTTCTACCAATACAAATGAATATCAGGGGATATGTTGCTCTGTGCACTTATGCGGGCTTCTGGATTCCTCCTGAAGGAAATTTGGATTCAACTTCATGGTATCCAGTGCATCAATACGAACGTTACTTGTAAGTTTTTAGAGTTCCTTTGCCTTTTTCCAGCTATATTTTAAGTGGATGGTAGTAAAAGCCATCCCTTGTATAGCCCTTTTCATTGCTAAGGAGGTCAGATGCAGTACACTTTTCTAGATGTAGCCACATCATTGGTGGAACAGGGCAGATTTTTAGCTGAATTTTGCACTGTCTGGTGACTGAAAGTGAAAGGGAGGATATGAAAGTGGAAAAGTAGTTTTGGAAAGAATTCAAATAATTAGAATGTAATTTATTCAGTTGGAACGAGAAGTGGGGCTGATACCCTGTCCTTGTGAAAAAGATAATGGGATCCTTAACAGCTATGTGGTTTCAGGAGGGTCTTGCACTCAATTGGAAAACTTTTTCTTTAGGACCTTTTAAAATAGCAATCATGCTGATGTAGCATGTGCCAGATATGTCTAAGGAATCACTGATAGCAGAGCTAGACAAGGCAACAGAATAGCTATTACCCTCTTCTAATTTCTATGACTTGGGGATGTTGGCTTTTTATTTCTCTGAAAGATCTCACCCACCACAGTGTGGTATCTCTGGTGGGTTTATATTGATCATGAAGATTTCCACTTCTGGAAGCAGTTGCTTGGCTTGGCGGGCTGCGGCAGGGATCAGACAAGACTTGGCTTACTTTTTAAGCCCTAATAAGGTCGTACACCTACAGACAATAAGAATTGAGTTCGGTGCCACTATGTCAGATTACATCTCAAGATTCCTTGGGCTTTGCTTGGTGCTCTCACCGTCTATTTCTTTTCCCTTTTGTGTAAAGAAAGCACATTACTTCCTCCACAGCTTTCTCTTGTGTTGCTATAATGAATTCCTTGCTATTCCCTCGGGGGGCTGACTCACACTCTTGCATTTGAAGTGAAGTAAACTGGAATTTGTATCTTTGTGAAGGTCAGTCGCAGTGCATATGAACAGGAAAGAGGGGTCAGAATGGTAATGCAGATCAGAGGTACAATGGCAGTACAAATGCAAATGCTGACCATCAGAATATTTCAAGGCTGTCAGCATGCCACAGCGTTTGTTGGGCCGGGCAATGTGGTGCTAGCTGATGCCCATTTAAAAGGTTCCAATCAGCCAGCAGGAAGCTTGCCCGGACAGCAGAAAACTCCTCACATCTGTCAGAGCAGAAAGGGAAAAGCTATTAAAAAAACCAACCAACACAACCTCCCCAAAAAAACAAACAAACAAATAAACCAACCCCAAATCAACTTCACTTCCTATCTCCTTCTTATCTCTCAAGATTCATCATCCACAGGGTGAAACGACTGGTGTTTGCTGTGGCCCTAGAGCTGGAGAAGCAAGGGAAGAGCACAGCCTTGCAGTCAGTTTTATTTTGCATGGGGCCAGTGCAGGATTGCTTTCAGCAACTGCTTTCCCCAGCCTGGCTTGGGTGGGTTCACACGCAGAAAGTTTCTGCGCTTTCTTCTTTTCCTGCTCATCAAGGGCTGATCAGTCCGGTGGTCCTGGCCCTATTGCAGAGCTTGGTTCTGGATCCTGAGCAAAAGGTGTGGAGTGCTGAGGAGTCAGTGACAGGTTCCAATTCCAATAATTAATTTGCGAGCAGTGGAAAATGGCATAGTGCCTAATTGAATAGTTTGGCCTTGAGTTTTGAATAGCTGTGAAAGATCAAATCTTTAAAACAATCATCTAATACCATCTCTCTTTCCTCTCTGCTTGAGCTCTCAATGTCGTTAGGTAAGTGGTCTTTGAAACAGGAGTTGTAGAAAACAATGCTTTTTACACTGCAAAACAATATCCTCTGTTGTGGCA
The DNA here is from genome assembly GCA_026546715.1 of Gallinago undulata. Classification (NCBI taxonomy): domain Eukaryota; kingdom Metazoa; phylum Chordata; class Aves; order Charadriiformes; family Scolopacidae; genus Gallinago; species Gallinago undulata. Next base: position 106,055,981 of record JAOTQQ010000012.1, read on the forward strand.
TTTCAGCAGCTAAAAGAAAAATTTGGAAGCAAAAAAGAGAGTGTCTGATAATGATCAAAGTGAACATGTAGCAGCTCTTCAGAATTAGTTGGCCAATACAAAGTATTTGAAGCTCAAGATAAAACAGTGAAAAGAAATGAAAGGAAAACCAACAAAATGTAGCCAACAAACAAACAAAAACATCAGCAGCAAAAGAGAGGAGGAGAAGGAAAAAAACCAAACCCTGACCTTCACTAAGTTCAGGTTGATTTTGCTTCCATTTGTTTTCCTTTGCTCCAGTGCCCCAGCTGATGCACCCATTGCACCAGGCAGTTACTTCCCCATTGACATCAATTTTAGGTAAACTTGGGTACATGTCACTTGCTCTGGTTACTCATGAACACTTCCTTTATTTTTTTCCCCTGTATTGGTAAAGAGATGTTTTAATACACCATGTACATCAACTTGGTTATTTTTCTTTAACACTTCTTTTATCTCACTCACAGGTGAAAAAAGTGATATGCTGGCACTTGTGGACCAGTAAAGCCAGAACCTCGCATATGCAAAGCTTTTTCTTGAGTCACCAAGCTCACTAAAGAAAACTGTCTTCAGATCTTGGTGACAAACAGGCATGAAGATGGATCCTGCAGCTCTAACTACTTGCACGAGTGAGGGCTGCAAACAGGTGAGTTGGTGCAGTGAAGCCAAAAAGCATTATTTTCTTGGTGTTTTTAATGCTGCCCAAATAATGACTTTTTCTTCAAAACACTATTCTAACCGGAGAGAAAACCACAAGCTCCGTGGGCCCTAACTTCTTTCAGAGCATAAAAAATTCAATGTATCCAGAAGTTGCCCATCCTCTGCTTCTCTCCTTGGTGATCGGGCTTCTTCACTTGCTCAGACTTCTAAAACTGAAGCAGAATTATTCCACTCATGAAAAAAGCAGGTGAAGTATAAACAGACTACTACATGATATATACAACTATAGGAAGAAAAGAACATCTTAGGTAAATACCAAGCTACTTATTTTATGATTTTTAAATGTCATTCTTTTGTCCAATATTGACTTTTCTTTTTTTTTTTTTTTTTTTATATGGAAGTTGAATTATAGCTCTTACAGCACTTGGGAGCCTATGGCGTCCTTGTTTTGACACAGCTGGTCAAGTTGAGAATTGAAGTCTCAGTAATTAGTTAGGCGTTTCTCTGCGCTGGGGAGCCGGGCCAGGATTAGAAAACTTGGTGAGGTTACTCCTCCCTCCAGGTAAAGCCAAAGCTGCTGGGAGAGGGCCGGACCGTCCCCTGAAGGAGTGCACTATGGCATCCACATCTCGTTGCTGCAAATAGATATTTCTTCAGGCAGCGAATCTGTAGACAGAAATGCCTAACCTGCAGCCTTTTCGCCGCTCTGACTTTTCGCTCCTACAACTTGTTTTGGAGCGTTTGTGTGCCTAACGGAAATCAGAGTGTGATATAAGAACTGAAAGTAGAGCCTACATCTAAACTTCAGAAATTGCTTGTTGAGGCAGAACCCCCGGGCTTAATGCTGAGGAACCACAATGGGGAAAACTGGAGACAAAAAGCAGGTGACAAAGGAGAACTCACTGCAGAAGTTTGGACAGAGGAAATGAAAAGGGAAAGAAGGAAGGAAGGAAGGAAGGAAGGAAGGAAGGAAGGAAGGAAGGAAGGAAGGAAGGAAGGAAGGAAG
>JAOTQQ010000012.1:106057764-106107408 GCA_026546715.1 Gallinago undulata
AAGGAAGGAAGGAAGGAAGGAAGGAAGGAAGGAAGGAAGGAAGGAAGGAAGGAAGGAAGGAAGGAAGGAAAGGAGGGAAGGAAGGCAGGCTGGCTGTTTAGGAAACCAATTTCATGCAGGACGTGTAGATCTGTAGCAGTATAACAACTTGATTGCTCTGAGAACCTGGAATTTTCCTATCTGTACCCAGGGTGGCAATTCCTGGGACACACACGTCTCTGGTCTTCTTCTTTAAATGCCTTTAATTGCAGTTTTAATATCATCCTGTACGTGGAAGCAGGAAATCAACATTTCACGAATAATTAAAACAGACAGAGTAGTCTCTCTGAACACTGGACAAAAACTCAGAAGATCCGTGATTTCAGAGCCCTTGGTGTCATAGACAAATCCTTCTCTTTTTCTGTGTCACCAGGGGGTCATTAGGAGCTCTCACAACACAAATAAATCATGGAAAAACAATACATTATGCTACCCACAGAAGGGTCTGAAATCCAGATCTTCTGTTTCTTGGTCTGGTATTCTTAACTCAGGATTATGCCAGCTGTTTTATTTTAATTAACCTTTAACAATGAAAGAAGGTTCATGTCTGACAGGTTTGAAGAGGCACCCAGACTTTAGCTGTTTTTTCAGATATAATCTGCAATATTAATGTGTTGTGGGCATACAACACCATGCAGGAATTCTTGTGATGATTTCATTGTTTCTACTGTTTTTAGCCAACAAATAATGTTTGATCCACACTGAATTTTGGTCAGGTTTTAAAATATTTCTTAAATTGTAGGAAATAACTTATCCTTTTTTCATATCTTTTAAAAAAATTAAAAGAATTAAAAGGCAAAAAGCAAGGTAATTATTTCATAAGCTTCTCTTTTGTTTTCACATGCAATTGAAATACTGTCTCATTCATAACATCCACATAAAGGTTCAGAATACTGATCAAAAAGAAAAGATTGGTTATATTTCTAAAATGTTGCTAATATTAATGATATTTTTATGAAAATGCAAAATATGAAATTATTGACATCTTTTGAGAAGGTTCAGATAACTGTTTATATTAATTTATTTTTATGAGTTTGTTTTCAAAATGAAATTTTTTTCGTATTTGACTTTTTTTTAGTTCTTGGGGTTTTTTCAGTCTTTATTTTAATTTTCATTTTCCTATTCTTTCCTTTTATCCTCTTTTTTGTTTGTTTTCTGTCTTTCTATGGAGGAGATAGGGAAGAGGAAAACAAAAACGTAAGAAACTGTTAGATGTTAATTTTCTTATTTCTGAAAAGAACAAAGATATATATCACAGGAAATTTCAGCAAACTCGTGAACCATTTCAAGGAAACTGGCAATTTTGTGACTGGTCACTTTTCAGAATGACTGTTACTCTGTTTTATGGGATTCAAAAATGTATCATGATGAATGGAAAATATTTTAAGCATGATTTTTGACTAGACTATCCTTTTAATTAACTAGAGCTAGGAGTTTAATTGGAAGTTAGATATTCTTTGCAGAGTTAAGATTTCCAAAGGCACTGACCTAATAATTCCAACTGGTGTCAATGGAAGAAGTGAATGTTCTGCAAATCTGTGCTGTATGGTTTTCATAAAAAAGGAATTAGCCATACACTGCTTATGAATTTTGAGTGTATTTTATTTTCATTTCTAAACTTCAATGTTTTTATTCGGTAATAAATTAATACTTTAGGAGCAGTATTATTTTTTTTATTATTTTTCAAGATTCTTACTTAGCCATGCGTGTAGAGAATAAGTTCTTGTGCAGACCTTCCTGTACCTAGAGTAAGACAGCTGTGGCATGTAAAATGTTACCCTTGAAAAATGCAATGTCTCATAATGACAGAGGCCCAGCAGGTGACAGAAGGAAAAGCCACTGGCCCATGAACTAGGAGCCCACAGCATCATCAAGCTTCGCTGCTACCCCGGAGGAAATCAAAAGAAAAAGGGTGAAGAGTGAACATGCAGGACCCAGAATGCCACTTTGCTGGACGACAGATTTATTTTGTCCCTTCTCTTTGCTGCTCTGCCAGTCGCCGGTTGAAGGGCACCTGCTGCAGGCTGGAAACGAACGCCTTTTAAGAGCTCAGGAAGAGGCATGATTTGTTTCTCTGCTTTTTATTTCTATGAAGGACTGTTCTGTTGTGGGTTTTTTGGTTTAGTTTGTGTTTGGTTTTGGTTTTGGTTTTTTTTTTTTTCCCAAACCTTTTAACTTTGCTTAGGTTAGCTTTGGGAGAACGATGGCACGATAAAAAGAGCAAAGCCTGCAGTCACTCTGATGTGTGTTTTCACACGTAAACCAGCCTGCCGAGGTGTGCACGCTTCAGTTGCTGTGTCAGCATGAGGACTGGCACCAACACCAGAGACATTAAATGTCTCTCTGCCTGCACGGAACAGATCCTGTGTGGGGTCCAGGTTACTTGCTCAGATGACATACTGTATTCAAATGAGGCATGATTTTTGGAAAACTAGTGTGATCCCATGGTGTATTTGAGAATGGGGATACCTTGCAGTTTAGATTGTGAAAGGACTTAATTGCTTTTTATGTGTTTGCCCTCTGAACTGGATGATGCAGAGAGCCATCAGAAACATCTACCTTCCAGCATCCTGCAACACCCTTAAGATTTTACCAAAATCATGTCTTACCTCCCAGAAATCTCCTCCTAAACAGCTTGTCATTCCCACCTTGTCACTATTTGGAGCATGGTGGGTTTTCTCCTTTGTGCAGCTATACAACCCACTGGTCTTGTAGCAATGTGGATTGCGATGTCTAAACAGATCTGACAACACTGAAAACAACAAAAGCAGCTGATCCAACATAACATCTGCCTGCCATATTACACTCGTGCTCCACAGTGGATCTGCATATGTACCACATGGTTGATGTGTCCCACGTGCAACTGATTTATACTCTATAATAAGGTCAGCTCCCAGCATACACTGTTATGTGTCACGGCCAATTGTCCAGGGAGTGATGAAGTCCAGCTGAAGTCTCACCATGGCTCTTGCCAAGGATTATTTGGGTGATTTCACTGGAGTTATTCGTGCCACTGGTGTCAATATAAACCCATCAAGGAAGCCGCACTAGAAATGGGAACCCTGAAGACAGAGCTTCTGCTCTGTATTTGCCATCGGAGTGTGAATGTAAATAATATTGCTGTTCTTTTCTTTCCTAGCTGCCAGTAACCACATTGTTCTCCTGCATTTGGCATTGCATTTTGGTTATGCTACAGGCCTCGTGTCCCCCCTATTATACTCTTGTTATAACTCTGGCTCAGGAGTATAATAAAGGCCAACGTCTGCCATGTTTTTTTACTGAATGCAAAACTTTGCTACAAGCTAAAATTTTTCACTCATTCATTAATGGACTTATTCCCAGAAACTGAGGGTGTGGTGCTCTGGGTTGGAGACAAGTGCTCAAACGAGCTAGGAAGGTTTCTAATCATATCCCTGTTATTTCTTCATTTGTGGAGTCAACACAGGACATGAGATTCTTTTTCCTTTCTATTATTAGATATATTTATCAAAGCTGCCAATGTAAGACCTATTCTGCTGAATAAGTCCACAAGAACATTTATCATTTAAATTTTTTACTAATTACGAAGTAGGTACCAAATGTTCTGGGAAATCCCCTTTACTGACAGTCATAATCGTTGTCTTAATTGGAAGGAATGCAGAACACATCCCAGATTTAGTGCAGGGTTATTTTTGATCAAACCTTCATTCAGAAAGGAGCCTGTCTATGCAACAGTCTATGCAGGGTGATTTGAAAGTCAACAGACTCTTTTGCTGATAAAATGAGCAAGTTCAGTCCTTATAATACCTTTTCATCAGGGTTCCAACTTGCCTATTCTTGATCTCAACCTTTGAGATAACATCTTCATGGCAGGCACTGTATGCAGTTGTCAACAACATGGAGACAGTGGTTTTTGGCCCATCATCCAAAGAACCTCAAGGTCTACATCTAATGGGTTCTTCAAATGGAAGCAAGGAAAGCAACCTGTTATCAGGAGTCCATACCTCTACCGGAACATTTTTAGGAATACTGCAGTCAAATGAGATCAGGCATCAGTAGATAAAAATAAACTACTTGAACTCAAAAGCATGTAGAATGCCAGTACAACAGAGAAAAGATGTTGCATGTTTGACATGGCTACTTTTGCTAAATGAAAAAAAAGCCCATAATTTACATTAGCTAAAGTCTCTGGGAAGCTTCCAAGCACAGTGCATCACTGAGACACTCTCAACTGAAGAGACAAGCACTTATCTCGAAAGCCAGTAGAGATACAGTTATGTCTTGATGGGTTTGTGTGGGGTACATGGCCTTATTTTGGAAAATCTGTAGGTTACCCATTACTGTGGTGCAAGCTGTTATTGGTTTGACTAGGTGTGGCATACCTCCAGAACCACTCAGATGCAAAAGGATTTATTTTCACTTGTGAGGATTACTAAGTGACATATTTGTCCAGGCTGGCCTGATAATATCTCCATAACTCATTAGGTCTGGATGATAAACCTTGTTTGTTGAAACAAAGTAATGACACAAGCTGCAGTATTTTAAAAGTATGCCTCACTTTTGGCTCATGCAGAATTGGCTACCCAATGATGGATGTTACTGTGGCTTATCTAGCTACCCCACATCAGCTGTGCCCTGCCAATTGCCAATGTTAGTTACCTGCTAAAGTGAAATACTTTAGGAATAATATTGAAAATGTGAAGGGGTCTCAGAAAAAAATATCTTTGGGAATGATGAAAAACCCAGAATATTCACTGTTTATAGTGAAAGATTGAAGATGCTCAAGCCTTTTGGCTTATCAAAGAAGAGAAAAGCAGAAAGTTTATCACAGACTGTTAATACATTCTTAAGGAACAAAACCACAATAATAGATGGCTCTACAGTCTGGCAGATAAAGAAATAACAAGAATGTAAGTCTAGAAAATAGACAAAATCAAGTTGGAAAAAAAGTGAACATTTTAAACTGCACCAGTAATTGGTCATTAAAACAGTTTGCTGTTATTTCAGTGGAATTTCCGTTGCTGGATGTTTTAAAATCTAGACTGCATTTTAAAAAAGCAATGTAATTCAAATCAGGAGCATCTGTTAATCTCAAAGTAGAAATTAACACTTCTGAGTCTTTTGGCCAAAGTAATGCAGAATATCAGATGATCAAAGCAGTCTTTTTCCAGCCTTAAAATTTGTATGTCTAGCACAATACAGAAAATGTTCCCATTAAGAGAATAAACTTAAAACAAACCCCTTGAAACCCTAACACTGTTCGAAAAGTGAATTTGCACCCTGCTTCTGGTTATTTGGGTCAGCATTATCTTCTGAAGACAGAGAGGTGACAATCCCATCCAGCCTCCTTTTCTCTGTTAGTCTCTATTCTTACCAGGTTTAGCAATGGTTTTCTGCTCTTGTTATGCCTCTGTCTAGTGGACTGAAAATTTATTATCAGGTCTGTGTTCCTCTATGAAATAAAAACAGTGTTTGATCAAGTTACCTCTCAACCTTCTCTTTGATAAGCTAAGTTGCTGAAGCCTCCTAGGTCTACTGAGCTGGAGGCGTATGGGGAGAGACCAGAGGGGAGTGAATTTGCTTAGGTAATGTAGGCCTAAATCTGGTTTTCTTAGGAGTGTTCTATGCAATGGTCTTAATTGGTGTTACTAATAATTAGAACTGGACGAAAATGTTCTAATCAATTTTTATCTGTGCTTCAGAAGCTGCTTCCTTTCACTCTTTGATAATGGTTAAGGAACAATGACTTCCAGCAAATGTCTGGGTTTTCATGTATGAATGCAAGTCTCTTCTTTGCCCTACTCTTTCAATAGCGAGATCTTTTCGCCTCTGCATTTAGATGTGCAAAGAAGGTGCTCTGCGTGCAGTAAAAGCGGAACAATCAAAATCCACCCAGAGAAATCCCAAAGCAGTGATTTGGAAGGGAAACGGAGAGCTCCTTTTCAGCTGGTCCAGCCCCACCCCCTTGTCATCAGGATTAAGACAGTAAGGGTGCGGGTTGCATATTTGCAAGTGAATCAGCTGCTTTCCAAAAGACTCTTATTTTTCAGTAAAAGAAATAGAATGCCATTGTTAACTTACTATTTAAGGGAAAATAGTGTTTTGAGGAGGTGTCTTTCTGAGAAGCAATAAACAGGATTTTTTCATGTATTGAAATATCACAATCTTTGTTTTGGCTGAGTTATAGGGATTGTGCTTTAATTGCTTATCAATATGTAAAAAGTGTAGACAAGTCACCAAATTACAGGAAAAATAATAATTCCCCACTGTTTTTATAGCCTCCTTCTTCCTTTTATAGCTCTCCCAGCATATATGAGTCTAAATGGACAGGTGCTTTTGGGTGCAGCCATTTTACTCTTCACATCTTCAGAATATGAGGATTCAGTGTTATAAAAAACACCAGGTCCCTGAAAGATTTGTAAAGGTGGATGAATGTGGAGTAAGATATCCCAAATCACAGTTCTTTTGTGTATGTGTCTTCTGGTAAGTGTAATAGCCTCCTTTCCCAATGACTATTCTTCCTCTGGGTGCAAAATTACACTTTACAGCAATTGAGTATTATGTAACTTTATTTTAGAAAAAAAAGAAGATTAATCTGCCAAAATTTGAAAATCTGAATGCAGTTGCTTCCATAATTCTCTGCAAAATTTCCTGGACAGAAACAAGTACCTACGGGCTATATGGTGAATCTAGGACTCATCAGACCTACTTACTGCTTATGTGCTCTACAATTGATCAGTGCTTACACAGCAAGTTCACTGAGTTACTAGATTTACTGGGTGCATGCACTGGGGTGCAGGGGTGCAGCAGCGTGGGCTGTGGTGTCCCACATGTGTGGGATTTGGTGTGCAGGTTTTATATAGCCAGCCTGTGCACACGCACTGGCCGTTTGTGCAGGATTTCTGCAAGTCCAGCAGTCCACGCGGAACTCCAGCAACCTGAAACACTGTCTGCCGCAAAAAAAAAACAAGGTAAAAAAAAAAAAAGAAAGAAAAAAGAAGAAAAAAGAAATAAACCTGACTCTTGGACAAATATAAAAACTTCTTCCCTAAGAGATCTTGCCCAGATGACCACAGAGTTCAGCAGGGCAGTAGGTGGTGGATAAATGTGATGGAAGTGGCAGGTATCTTTGAAGGATTTATTGAGTTTAACGTGTCATTTTTCCCCATCACCACAGCAATTTTCGGTGGCAGTAACAATACCGGCACTGATGTATGGACCAGCAGATGTCAGTGTAGTTCTGTTCATTCATCTTCCCTTTTGATGGAATTCCAGTTATTTTACTTGGTCCCTGCCGTTCAGCTTTCTTATTTAACCATTGTCTTTTCACAGCTTAATGCATCATAATATTTGTAATTCATGTCTTCTGTCAATGTGGTTGGAAATGGACATACATCTTAACAAACAAAGTCCAACCCGAGGACTAAGGCTGAAATACTAGCACTACCAGGCAGACCACAAGACAGCAGAAGAAAGGGCAGGGAGACAAAGCACTGAGGTGTTGATGGTGATGTACTTTAGAAAAAGGGGACATTGCTGCCAGAGACACCAGGGTCCTCTACAGAGGCCAGGTGTGGTCTAGTGCAGAACCACCCCCAGTTCTTACAATCATTTCTCCTGCATTTTTAAGGTGAACATACAGCATGGACAAGAGAAGGATGCGTGCGCATGTCTCACTCTCTGAAATTGTTTCTTCCTCTCTTGATAGTGCCAGTCAGGGTGCTCTTTCCAGCCTGGCTGAACCTCCAGTGAAAGCTCACTGATTCACAGAGTAGTTACAGAGCAACACGGTTTCTAAACCAGGGTGACAACCTTTGAGACCTAAGCAGAAGAAGGGGGTATTGGTTTAACCACCTGGTTCCAAGACTTTCTGCAGGAGCTAAAGGCATGAGATAAAGAGAAGAAATTCCTGAAAAGTTCATTTAGAATAGTTTTCAGTTGTAGTCATAAGGGTGAAGGGAAAAAACTGTGTTCTAATGCCAAAGATGATAACCACAATAAAAGAGCTGTATTTTCATGTGTGGTGATATTATATTTTTTGGATGCCCTAACATCTTGACTACATGAGAAGTCTGTCTCCTTCATCTTGGACTGACAGCTCTTGGATGCAAAAGCAGCTGTTCTGTCAGTAAAACTAAATAAGAATATTTGGCAGAATGAGTGGTGGTGTTTGTTGCAGTGGGATAGCCTATTCAAGCCTCCAACCACAAGCAGTCCAGCTTAAAACCTTCTCCCATCCTCTAAAGGACTATAACCAGTAGTGTTCAAACATGCAGCGCTTGCATTACAGCTCCTTTTTGGCAGACCTGTGGGTGGGAGCGTCAGTCAGACTCACCACAAGGGCTAGGGCTGCTTTTGCACTGCTGGCCATTGGAGGTGAGGACCTCAAACGAGGACACCAGCCCAAGAGAGCACCTCACATCCCTTACCTGCAGCGAGCAGACAGCAGTTTGGTGCTAGCAGCTTCACACTGACGAGCTCTCTTGGAAACAAAGACCGGGCCCCATTTCAACAAGTTTTGGATCTGGGTGGATATGATCCCAAAATAGATAGGCTTCTGATCCAGGATCTTGGCACAGCCTGTTACAGAGTAATCAGCTTTGCAAAGCGTTGGACTGGGAGCCAAATCTCAGAGGTTGGGATTGTTTTGGGGTTTGTTTCGGGTCCGTTTTAAGTGTAAGAGAAATGACATGATATGCTATGCTAAACCTGTGACATGGCACCATTATCAAGTTATAACATGATGCTATTAATTCATCACACTCCCTGCAAGTTGCTGTGACCACAACCCTAATTGTTTCTTGAAGCTCACAGTAATGTGGCCTCTGGCTCATAATAAAATTACATGCAGAATCTCATGAGATGGAAAAGGAAAAGAAAAAGGAATGAAAATCTCCCTGTGGACCTTTCTGAGTTGTGCAAGTCAGGGCTTTTGACAGGGAGAAATATTCCAATAACAGAGATTGGCAAATATTAGAAAGTTTGGCTATAGATATTTGCAAGTTTTTCAGAAGCTTTTCCAAACCTCATCATAAGATTATCCAAGACACTGCGCAGATCTGCTGGGTTACAATTTCTCGTCTTTGCTGACTCCAACAAGCACAAACTTATGTGAAAATTGAAATATAAAATAAACAACTGCCTACCCCAGGAAAGCAAGTCTCTCCCCTTTCTTATATCTTGATTGACTAAATCTTTTGAGCTTCAGAAAAGTGTATGCATATGTTCACTTGGATAGAAGATTTGGGTCCCATCCTAATATTTAGCTGAACCAATTTGAACAGCCATTCTGATCCAATAATTTGCTTTTAATGAATACGATGTGAAGAGCCAGAGTCTCTGTTTCATTTTGCCTTCCCTGAGTAATCCAGTCCCTCTTTTTCCTCCTGTATATCCCTCCAGCTGATTCCACAACACCAGCATACCACTCTGATCTATGCCAGGTGACAATGGCTCTTAGGCCGTCAGTGCAGGACCATGTTGTGCCCTGGCTTCATGTTTCCACATCACTACCCTGGTAGGAGATGACCCGTGTGGTGTCTATCTGCAGATCTACCCACCAGGGGAACCTGCCAGCTTGGGTCTCCATGCAGTCACTACTACCTTATCATGTCTCTCCCAGTGTTTTCACCCTGATGTTATCCAGTAAGAACAACATAAGCCGTCAGGGTGCCTTCAGGATTGGAGCCTCCCCTTGAGCACGTTTCTTATGGCTGGAGCAAAAGTACCCCATGCCCTGTGCTAAGCCCCTTGCAGAAGATGGTGCTCACTTTTGGGGAAGAAAGCACTGGGAAATGGATTCGATGTGCGGATCACAGGCACTAAAACCTGGCTTGGGTAGTCTCATAAGCATCTCCAGGTGTTTGATAAAGTAAAATAGCTGTAAAATAAAATGGAGGGAGAGGCTGTCAGTCATCTTAAACAACATTGTGGGCACTTCTGACAGTCAATGCTATCTCATACAGAGAGGCCTTCTTTTACTTTGTGCTCCCAAGAAAGGTTTTGTTGGGTTTATTAGTCTTTGGGTAACTCAGAGAATGGATGTGACAGGAATTTAATATGCCCCTTCTTAAATCCTCACTGTTCTGATAATCACAAAGAGTTAAAGTAACGCAGCAGAAGGTTTCTCTGGGCCTCTAGGAGGTTCAGCAGATTACTAATACACTACAGGCAGTTTTAATGACAGAGCTTCCAGCTCAAATCTGGCCTTTTTATTATGATGAAGGGCCTGGCCCCAAGTGGTACGGAACACCTGCAGCTCTCATTGAATACAATGGGATCTGATGCTGATGAAAGGGACCATTTTCAAACTTCCTTAGAAGTAGGCGCTCCCCAGATGTTATGCAAAAAGCCCTGCAGAACAGGCATCAAGTGCTGTGATACTAGGCAGGCCAGCCACTATTTTCCTCAGCAGGATAAACCCAGGAGTCTGTGTGAGTGGTTTATGTGATGGGATCTCCTATCCAGGAGCAAGGAAATTAAGGTCAGTGCTGACTGAATTAATGGAAGCATTTGCCATTCCTTGAGAAGAACTGGACATTGGAACAAAGAGGATTTTCTTTCGCTGGGAAGGTACCTGATGACATCTGAGTTTTGTCTCTGACAATAGGCATAGCAGGACCTTGAATATAATCCAGAATAAAACTTGTGAGGATCTGGGAAGTGTGTGTACAAGGAAAGACAAAGGGACACACACAACTTCTTATGCCTAATTTCAAGTTGTGTGTCGCAGCTTGGAGAGATTTATTTTATCTGAACTAGTTCATGTCTCTAAATTTCACTATTTACCCACAGGCAAGAAAAAACAATGTTTTCCACTCTGTGCTATCATGCTTTAGCAATTCCCTGTTAACCCCTTGGTTAATGCAGGTGGGGATCTTCAGCCCTGGGTGGCACTGATGCCTCTGAGACAGATCACTGCTGTAGGCAGGGGTGGGATTGGTTCTGGCAATTATGGGTGAAATACTGTAAAATGGCCGGTGAAGTACAAGGTTGCACCATCCTGTTGGGTTCTTTATTGGATTGTATTTTTGTCTCTTTCTCTATGCCTTTTAGCCAGTGATCCCTCCCTTCCACATTTTATATATCTACTTATTATATAGAAAGCTGGTTCTAATTAAAGACAATAAAAAATAAAACAATACACAAAAATCAGAATATAGTGTATACGTGATTAGCCATGACTGGGCAATAATATACAAGGAAAAATCTACATTCCTACTCCTCTCAGCTGGGGATAAGATCCAGAATCATATTACCAATATAAACAGCATAAAGCAGTCTGCTTTATTAATACCTAATATATCAGGTATCACACATTCATTGCAAAAGGCAAAAGAATAAAAGCATGCCTGCATTCTGACATTGACACAGATATTAAATAACACATGTCCTGTTCTCGATTTTCCTTTCTTTGTTACAGGGTGGCAGGGGAAGAAAGGAATAAATACAGTAATAGTAAAAAAAAAAGAAAAAAAAGTTCTGTGACAGTTATGTGGTGATGGCAACATTGGCCCATTGTATGCAGTGAGCCAACATAAAAATGCAACAAACCCCCCAAATAATATCCACGTACCGGGCCAAATCCCAGCCACCACCAGCTGTCCAAGCGCCGTGGACTTGCCGCGGCGGTGCTGCATAGCTGGGAGGAGGGAGGCAATATGTGAGGACTTGGGCAAGTGATTTGTACAGCTCAGGAATGTCACAGAAGTGCTGGGTGTGGTCGGTTTATTTTTCTGCTCTTGGGTCCTCGCAGGGGCCGGTTTATCCTTTTCACAGGACTGTTGTAGCTCACATCCCCAGTGCTGAGGGACTACTGTCAGGCAGAGAAAAGCTGAAGACTTAGTATTCCCCAGTGATGTTTCCTTTCTGGTCTTCTCCCTTTTATTCCCTAATCCCTTCCTCCACCATCATCCTGGGGCTGGAGGAGGAGGGGAGATCCTGAAAAGGAAATGCGGAGGCAGTGCTAGATAAATGCTGCCAGATAAACCCCTCTCTGTCAAAGTTATTTCCCTGGACAGTTTCTTTGTGTCTGTGTTGCTGGCATAAAGTGGCCAAAGCATACGACTGCCTCTCATCACAGTGATTGTGTGTACAGTGCCTGTATGTGAGCATAGAAATGAATAAGGTTGGACTCTGTATCTCTTACTGGCATTTAGGTTTCCTCCGAATATGAAATCCAGTAGGTGTCTTCAACTGGATGGAAATAAAACCATAAACTTTAAAAAGCAGTGAAGTAAAACTTCCACAGTGGATTTGATATGGCTGATTCTTTTTAAGCCACTTGGACTTGGCATTGCTTCCTGACAGCCAGCCAGCCCAGGATGCTGTTGTTTTTATCCGTGCTGGAGAATCAGACAGCTTGCTGATGGCTTGCAGTGTGTGGTGATTGTATGGGTTACCTGGCATCATCCTGAACTCAAGGAAATTGCAGTTCTCGTCCTTTCATATGTGTGTGAGCAGCGGCAGCACAAGGCTGAGCCATGCACAGGCATATGAAAGCCTCTATTCCCTTTCTACTGAACGTGATAGTCCCTTGAACTGGCTCTACTCTATTACCTCCTTCATCCTCTTCCTACCACCGCTCTCCAAATCCAGTGACCTAGGGCCGTGCTGCACCTATTCCTCTCGCCCCACAGCTGGTTCCACCTCATGGCTTAGCCATCTACCTCTGCCCCTCATGCTCCTGCCCTGACGCTTCAGCCACTCGCCCCCGACACACAGCGAGACTCTGGGAGCCGACGAAGTTACTACCAGTCAACTGATTACCTGCTAATCTGCTGCTTGGCAGCAGCTGGTTGTGTGAAAGCTCTTATCCTGCAGCTCAACTTTTTCACAGAGGGAGGTACGGCTGAACACGAACTCCTGTACAGAGGCAATTACACAAGCTACAGGGTTACTGCCTTGACATAGGCAGCTGAAGCCTGCCGCCTCCAAGTATCATTTGAAGTATTTCACACACCAGCAGTGGTGCACATATCTCAGCCTGGTTTGGTGGACTGGGCATTCATGAACCTGTCAGGTTGGCTGAGGTCTGTTCTCCACTGATGTGTGTGTGTGTGCGTGCACACATCGTCAAATTGTTTTGCTTCCTGTTAGAAGCTTGTTGAGGAAAAGATTGCCTTCTGCAGCATTTATAGTTGTCTTGCATAATGGGATACTTGTCTTGGTGGAGCTTTGAAGTGCTACCAATACTGGCAGTCCACTGCGTGCATTCAAAGAAAATCAAGACATTTCCTTGATTGCATTTTCTTGACTGATGCTTTGGAGTGTGGCACATGGCATTGGATTTGTTGATTAAGTATTATGGTGAGCCAGAAAGTGATTCGTCGTGACATAATAAGATGTGACTGATGTGTCCTGATGTGATACAAACTGAAGCGTTGCAGAAAGATGCACAGTCAGACCCACATGGGGGTAAAACCTAAAGCACTTTTTCTAACACCCAGTTGTCAGATATTTGACTTGGACAATTACAGATTTGCCACCAACGCTCTGCTGTCCTCAGTCTCCACACTAAATCTTCTTAATTGGCAAATACATTAGTGAAAACTGACATCACCATGTTAGTCACTGCGCAAACATGGAGGTTGGCGGAGAGGTACAATCGTTCAGAGTTGTCCATAATTAATCACAGAGAGGTAGTTCAGAAGGGCTATAGCAACAGTCTCCACATTTACTTACTAACACTTTATGATCCAAAACAGAATCCAGAAGTTATTCCAAGACAGGTGGTCATAAAATCTTGAAAACTGGTACTGAGAGTTGCTTTTGTTGTGCCCCACATAAATCTGTCTGATTTTGGCTAAATTATATACTGTTTAAAGTCAGTACTTAAAGTAAAAACAACCTGTGTTGTCTTTAGAAGAACCTTGGCTGCTGAAACCTCCGAGTATTTGCAGTATGCTCTGTGCTGCAGAGGATTAAGCCTTGAAGGAGCTGAGCTTCCCCTACGAGGGACTCCAGATGGGGCATTGCAGAAGGCCTTATAGCTATATGCAGCCATCGGGGGTCCAGCAACAAACAACTCAAGAGCCTTATCAGCAAACGTATATTCATCTGTGTAACCTACCCTGTGTCTCATGAAGTGCCTGTTTTGCAGCTGTGGACTGTGTGGTGCAGGCAGATCCAGACTGGACACTCAATGCCATACGGCACCAGGAGTCGAAAGCAGCAAAAAAATTAACTTCCATGTGAAACCAACCAACCAAACAAAAGAGCAGTGGCAAGTCCTGTTAAGAGTTAAAAGGCTTTGGGAATACGGAGTACAATTGGAGGAGGTTTGAAGAGTGCTTCTTTCTGTGTCTGCAAGTGGTGGGGGCAATCATAAGGCAGCCTTATTTCTAACAGTAACTGGTGTGTCTGCCAGACTGCTGTTAAGTTAGAGAGCAAGGGCTGATTGTGAAGCTGTATTTTAGACATTTGAGGAGTTTCTGTACTTCATGTAAGAATGAAACACAGGAGAGGAATGTTATTAAACAAAATGAAAAGGAAGGGAGAAAAAAATCACAGGGGTGTTTGTGGCTGAGCCCAGGCTGAAGACTAGGTCTTACAGTTCTGGAGGCTACCTGAGACCTGATAAGACTGTGACTGTGATCAAAACAACCTGGAGGTGATTACTGGCAGATTTCAAATTAATCCTTTAAGAAAAACATTAGAATTCATCACAGCACAGCTTAGAGAGGATGGACTCTCCTATTGCAAAATAGACAGGATACAAAGAAACTCAAAATTACTATAAAACTGAAACTGGAGGTCAGAAAAGTCCAGCAAAGCAGCACAGGGTGTTGCTCATGCTGGGCTAACAGCACATGCCCAACGAAGAGCCAGCAGGTGGGAGAAGGTGCAAGAAATCCCTTGAAATTATGCCAGTGTGCCAGCTTTGCAGGCAGCAGGGCAATATTTGCAGTACTGAGGAGGAAGCAGATAGTGAGATAGTGACTTACTTAGTCAAATGATCACTTCCTAGGAGCAGGAGATAGTGTTATGTTACACCACTGGACTAAGCATATGTGGCCTTAACTTTACATGACCTGAAGAGCATTGAGTCCGTTACCACAAAGGGATTTCTTCACCCTGCAGGAAAAGCTAAGGCATTGGAGGAAAGACAACTAAGAAGCCAAAATCTTCATGGTGAGCTTACCCTGGCTGTTTGTGGGAAAGATCCTACTCTCATTGCTGCCAGAAAAAAATGCGACACTGAGAGGCTGCTCTTTTGAAAGAACCACTCCTTGGTAGAGAGGAACCTGACCTGCCTTGACTCCCACACTCCTTTGGCATGAGCCTCTGTACCTGTCCCCCAATTTGGGCACATGTTCTTTCTACACTTTCCCTGAGACTTTACTAATCAGAGATATTTCTTTAAGTCCATGAGATGGACATACTTATCTCAAGAAACTCTTCCTTATTATCACTTTCCAATTAATATTGAAAGTGTCCATCTTGGGGCAGAGCTTGTAGGTATCTATTCCCTTTTCTCCTTCTCCCAGCTCATTCAGCATTGAGTCATTTGTTCCAGTGCTTCAGTTGCTATTTTCCATAACATCCCTCTTCTCAACATTGTTCCACAGTGGGGCAGCAAGGCAGTGTTACCTCCCCATTCTCCCATTTACACCCCACAGCCATCTTTTCGCCCAGCTCCAGTTCTTGCGCTGCTCCCGTGGTTTCTTTGTTTGGAAATTCAGGCCTCCCAGGGTCTTGATTTCCCACCACAGACCATGGTAGCTCTTTCCTGGAGCTACTTTTTGTTCTTCACTCTCCCTGCCTTGGGGCAGGGTTTACTTGACCAAACACTGCAGCGGGTGTCCAGAAGTAACCTCCCAGGCAATAACAGCCAACAGATCCTGTGCCTACACACTTCCACTTCTAGTTGAGTATTTACAGAGGAAAGAAACTAATGAAGAGAGTGGTTTCTGAAGAAAGGCAGGGCAAGGGAGGAAACATGAACTGCTGAAGAAAGCAAAGGCTTTTTATGGGCACTGTGGGTAACAAGAACCACATGTGGATGGAGTTGGATGGAAGGAATCTAAGTTGGTGCTTTTTCCCAGTTTTAAAGGAGAAAACAATGCCTGGCTACTTGAAGGTGGGAGGCAATAGATATGGCAGGAGAATTGTCTTGTGGCCGTCGCTGTGGCTGGGGGCAGAAATGGTAAGACTACAACATTCTTGGAACTGTTAAAAAAGATCAAATCTGGAATAAGAGAGCTTCCTTTTCTGTCCCCTCAGATTCCCCATTCTACTTCATAGTACAAATTCTCACGAGTACCGGATGAAGACAAACTTAATTCTTTCATTTCCTGACTCTTCAGTGCTTGCTTTGCAACCTTAATGTTCTTTTAATGGATGTTTTTAGATGTGGTATAAATATATATAACATAAGCTACAGTTAGATGCCATCAGTGGCATTTATCAACCCCTTCACTCTTTCATCCACATGTTGTCCACTAATTTGTATCACCCTGGGCCACATGTAACAGCTTCAAACAACTCTTCTGAAAAATCAAAGCAAAATGCCTACATCTTGCTCTTTCTGCACACGTGTTTGTATGTATAAAATGCAGTAGCAACTGCCTCTGAGAACAAAGTAAGGGTAAGATACTGAGTGGGGGGCAGGGGAAGAGTTCCCAAAAGTCAGGACGTGGTATTTCCTCAACTGTTATATAGTATTTATATTACAGTAGTGCCAAGAGGCTCCAGTCAAGATCAGAGCTATCTGATTATGCGAACTTCACAGAAACATACCAAGACACAACCCCTGCCCCAAGGAGAAGATAGACTGAAAGGAAAAAAAAAAAGCAACCCAGAACACGCTAATATGTGGAGGGGTGCTTGTGTGAGTGGGGCTGATGAGAGGGAGGGACAGCCATCTTAGAGCTGAGGCTGCATTTCTCTCACAATTATAAAGGGCTGGCTATCCATAAAGAATCTAAGGCAAGGTCCCTTCTGTAAACAGAATGATTAGCCCCACAGGGAAATCCCATGGTAAGTGGTTATTCATGAAGAAAGGTGCTTGAAGAGAGGGGATGAATGTTTATCGGTTTCAAGAAAAAGACAAATAAATTTGAAGACTGACCCTGGAATTTGATGATAGAGAAGGGCATTTTTAGCCATTTGTTTTCTCCTGGATCATGTATTGGAGCTAAAAACTGAGGAACCACTACAGATACTGGTAGAGTTAACAGAGGGAAATGAGGGAATTCCGTATTTAGTCAAAAAGGTACTGTTTCATGAAACTGGCTGATTTCCCTGCTGCTTTACCACACTGGTTTAGTCAAGTCTTCACACCAGCTCTTATTCTCTGAATTTAGCATCAGTCCTTGCTGCTCCTGTCCTTTCTGGCTGGACTGACTGTCTGTCATCTGAGCTTCAATGAGACCATGCCAGAAAACTGCCAGGCACCTCATACAGGGCTCTCTGAGCAGAAGGTGCCTGTGTTGCCTTTACAGCAACCCCGAGTGAGGGGAAAATCTGCCCGTTCCCAAGTGCCAGGATTATTGCTTGAGCCCTCTGGCTCAGGGTCCTTTCCATGGAGGTTGAGGCTTTTTTGGAGAGGAAGGACAGTGCTAAATCATTGACACACACCCCCCCCCCCTACTCCACCAGTGGGATCTAAGGAAAAATTGGAGGCATGGCTGGAAAAAGTCTTCATAAAAGTGAGAATAACTGTATATAGGACATTATGTCTGTTTGCATTGAAGAGCTCGGTGGCAACGAGAGAGACTGCTCTTCCTGGGAAAAGCCTCTCTGGCAAGAAGCAGGGCTGACCCCATGCCCCAGCCCTTCTACTGATGCTGACAGCAGCAGCAGCCAGCCTCATTTGCTGATTTGTTTGCTCAGGCAAAGTACGCAGATGATAATATCTGTAGTCTTGCCCTCTATTGTCCCCTATCTTGCCAGAAAGTCTGGTGACCTAGACACCTCCCTCTCTGTCCCACTCCTAAAATGAACAGTGTTGTTCAGCTTTTTAGTGCATTGATGTGTATTTTGATAGTCCCTAAAGGCAACACTGATGTCACAGGGCCATACTAGTCCAGACACTGGTTAAATTTGTAATAAAAGTATGCATTTTATGCTGAGGAGTTATAAGTAAAGCAAGTTTCAAGTCTCAACTGGCCTTCAAGAAGAGCTGCATAAAAAGCTGCAGGTATCCATGGAGCAGAGGGATATGAGCTTAGTTTTTCAGTGGCAAATGCGGCCACTATGCTCTTGGTGAGTGCTGTGCAGTGCTGCAAGTTCTCCCTGCCAGGGCTTGCAGAGGGATGAGACACAGCTCACAGCGCCCATGGGAGGGCTTTAGCCCTCTGAGCCCTCCAAAAAACCTGCCCGTGAAAATCTCCCACTGAAAGAAACCTGGTGAAAAAAAAGCACAAAGGGTATGGCATGGGGGCATTAGGCTGGACTGAAAGTGCTTACCAGGTTAATTTACTCATAAGACCTGTTGATAAAGTAAGTATGTACACAGGCAGGTGTTTTCCTAACTATGGACATGAAAGACTGGCAAGATGATTTTGGTAGTAGCTGGAGAGTTTGTAGCTGCCCCTTCCTTATTTTGAAAAGATCCCCCAACTACCATGTACTCTAGGGTGGGACCTAGTGAAGAAATGGGCCTGAGGAGGCTTGTTTTGGTTGAAGGCTGCATACTTCTCCATTTGGTGGCATTTAGGGGCCATGGCCACAATTGCAGCCTGTGTTGACAGGGATGATACACTGCAGGGACTAAAAAGAAACCTTTTGAACCCCGGTTGGTGGCTATTTGTCACACACTTCATCTGTAATTGTCTCTAATCCTGGCCACTTTCCCTGGCTGTTGGTGATACACATTCACATTCATCCTAAAAATGTATAAATGTGAAAGCAGATCTGGTGTTGCAAGCACTAGATGCACAAGTAAAGAATAGAAATTACAATCAAGTAATAATAAGGTACCTGAAATTGTATGTGTGTCAATTATTTTTAAAATAAAGAATGACAAAATAAATTAATTCAAGGGAGAAGTCATTGCAATTAATAAGCTGTCAATTCATGTAATGAATGCAGAAGAACAAAAAGGTTACCTCTGTAATCAGTGCTGTGACCCTGATGTCCGTAGGGCACAATGGATCCGAAAGGTTTTTTTTCCCCAAACATTATAACCGTGCAGAAATAAAGGTATGGCCAAAACGTACAATTTTACAGTACTGCAAGACCATATGACTGATTATTAATACTAAGGTAGGATAACAATTTGTTCCTAAAGCTATTTTATAATTGTGCGGTATATCTCTTACTTTATGGCATAACCACAGTGTATAATAGCGAGCTCTGATTCAGTACTTTAATCACTTGATCATATGAAGCATTTCATTTCATGAAGTAATCACAGGTGGAATTTCCTTGCACCTCTCACTCTATTGTCTGAATAACCTAATGCAAGGCATGATACGGCCAAAGCTGCTCTCTGACTTCAGACAGTTTGAGCTTCTCCCTGCCCATGGCAGGGGGGTTGGAACTCGATGATCTTTAAGGTCCTTTCCAACTCTAACCGTTCTATGATTCTATGATACTGATGTAAAATAAGTTCACAGGGCTGAAGACTGAAATGTAACCCAACAGAAATCTCTCTGGAAGAAACAAGGGGACTTTGGGGGCAAAGGGCACGTGTTCTATGAGGCTGGACTCCAGACTGCATTTACGCTGTGTGATGTGAGATGTGCTCATCTGTAGGTAGCAACGTGCTCTACAGCTCACAGCGAATCAGAGGCACCAACCAGTAGAAATTTCTGTGACATTTCCTGAAGGAGAGGGACAAGCTTTCTTAGCATAATAGTGCATCAAAATCAGCACAACTGTTGCAATCCTGACCCTTCATCTTTATCCTCCATAAGTTGGAACATAGGAGGTTCCACTCAAATATGAGGAAAAACTACTTCACGGTGTCCCCTTTTTTGGAGATTTTCGAGACCTGGCTGTACGCAGTCCTGAGTAACATGCTCTAACATGCTCTAGGCAATCCTGCTTCAGCAGGGGAGTTGGACTAGACGATCTCTATGGTCCCTTCCAACTTTAATAATTCAGTGAAATTCAGTGAAAATTCAGTGAAAGATCCAGCATATTTACATATAATGTGATATTAATAAAAGGGAAAGGAAAAAGATGAAAGACTATGCTTTTATTCTCTCTATTTACAAGTATTGTTGAACATCACAATTGTATCAGCTCCATAAAAACTATGTCATTAAAAATGTGACATACGTTGCAAATATCACATATACTACACCATCAATTACTCTTAAGTGCATAAGTATGTATCTGACCAAAATAAATAAATAATCACAATGAGGATTTACTGCAGAGATGCCTAAAACTCAGGAGAAAAAATCACCATACCAAGTTAAATCCCAAGAAAAGTTTAAAGGTCAAGTTTTTCTTCCACTAAGTAGCTCATGTCTATAACGGCATGTAAGGGAGAATACTGAGAAAACCTAGGATCTGTATATTCTGTCCAGCATCTCTGCACTGGGTGAACTTTTGATTTGGTTACAGATGAATGACCTATTCCTAAAGAACCACCTTGGACATGTTTCCACTGCCTGCTGTCCCTCCTCTGTACTAATGTCAAGGGGAACTAGATGTGTGCAACATTCACCAAACCACAATGCAGTATATTTCTTAGTCATTCTGCCACTCTTGCCAATGAAAATGCAAAACTAAATGCTAAAAATGAACTGACAGAGCAAAATGAAAAGTGAAATTACAGTGGACATGTGCCCAGCAGCTCCAACCAGGTAGTCACTGCTTGCCCAGTCCTGCAGACCTTGTATTATGTTTTTGTCCTGGTGATAATTAATTTTGTCTATCCATTGCCTCATACACTGGAAATAGAAGAATACAGGGGTTTTGGTTCAGGTCCTAGAAAACTCTCATATTTTTTTTTTCTGCTGTTTTGTCAAGGGCAGAACCAATGTATTGGTGGGTTTGATTTTACATGAAAGAAGCATTTGTTGAGTTGCTTTGGCTCTTTTCTTTAAGTAAGTGTTGTCTGATTTCTAAGATGGAAAGTTTGTGAAAAGCATTATGAATTGATATGCCTGATAGGACTGAGCAACTACACATTCTCTGGCATTAACAAAGATGGAAACTTGCACCAAGTGTCCTCCTGCTGTCAAAGCCTGCCAGTGAAAGAAACCAATAGAGGAAAACATCCATTCATGCTACAAATGAAATGCTGCTTCAATCAAAATACAAGTGAAAGAAAGAATTCTGCAAAGAGCTTGTCTCTGATTTATCTGTGTCACAGCCTGTGCCTGCTTATGTCTCACCTTGTGTCGGCACTTTTCCTCACCGAGCAGCCCTGCTTACCCCTGTGCCAGTCTGTCGCTTATACCTGCTCTCCAGGGGCACGGATGGATTTCTGCTCAATGTTGTCAGTCACCTGAATTTCTCTATTCCCAAGTGTGCCAGCTTGTGACTCCTGACATCACTAGAAAAAACAGCATGGGAAGAAGACACAGCTGATGCTCTTCAGTTGCATTAAGGTCCTGGATCTCTCCAGAGGCTAAGTATCATTAGGAATAATGCCAATGGTGCTAAACTCAGGTGAGAGAAGAGAATCAAGCCGTCCAGATATAATACCCTCTTCTGTCTCCCCAAAAATTAATTGGGTGAAAGAAAGCCTGTCTCAGAATAGTCTCATGAAGGCAAAACTGGTTGGGGGGAGTTAGTGGCTACCAAGGGTTGGGGGAGAGTAAGCGAGACAGGCAGGCCGGCGATGAAGAATATTGTGATTCCTCTTTTTCACGTACCTGATTGATGGAACTACAACAATAGAAACAAAAGATGGCTTGGATGGGCAGCGAGGTAGCAGAGACAGGCGGACACACCTTGATACCAGACTTGCACAGCTGCACACATGCCACTGCTGATCCATCAGCCCAGCATGCTGCCCATGACAACTGATCAATCTACACTTGCTATTGCTTGATATTAGCAGCAGCAGATAGTAAGGGAGAGAAATACTCACAATATACTGGGGGGTATGCTTTTGTTTCCCTTTTAGTGAGGTTTTTTTCCACTCACAGAAGAGCCTTATGGTTTATAACAGTACAAATATACCTCCGCTGGCTCCAGGGACCATGTATTTTACTTAAGTAAAATTCTCATGGGCCTGAAACCTGGGACATTTGTGTCCTCTCCACTCTACTGAAGGCTATGCTCTTTAGTGAGATGCTGGGGAAATGAAGGAAAGGCAAAGTGAGAACTGAATGTTACGATCAGGAGTTGCTTCAAATGAAAAGGAAGAATACCCACAAGTTGATACAGAGGAGCTGCTGCAAAAGGATGGTGCAGCATGATCTGCTTACTTTCCAAGAAGATGTATGAGCAAATGATTTGTATTGAAAAAATATTCTTCAAAATAATTTGTAGAGTCTAGACAATAACTGTCACATGAGAGAGACTGAATTTTTCAGATCAATGGATGAGTTTGCAGCAACCCTTCTTATTTATATTAATTACTGCTGGAATGCACAGACTCAGCACTCATTCAGTAAAGACCTTCCTCAAATCATTATTAGAATCTTGGCCCACTCCTCTTCTACACTAGACATGCTACCAGTATCAAGCAAAGCAACTTTCTGTAAGACCAAGCAATCAAAGTAGAAAATGCTTAAAAGCTCTGCATTGTGGTTAGTGCTTGATGATTATTTCTATGTAGCTTTGTACTGAGAACTCAGTAGTATTCTTAATCTTCAAATTTCTTAGAAGAAGAGCCAAAAATTTGACACAAAGGAAAAATGAGGAAAAACCCGACAATCTAAAATGCCCATTCATGTCAATGGGAATTTCATGTCGACTGCAAGGATAACCTATGCCCGTTATAAATCTGCAAGTTTTATTTCATTTTGCACATGTATTTAATCCATCTGTAAATTGTTCATTGGATAGCACAGGACGATGCTCTCTCGGGAACTGTAAGGTATGTGTGTTCAACAGCGGAGGATAAACACAAGATTTTATTACAAAATGCCACTGCTGCTCCTGGCATGAGTAATTTGTGCACCTGCATTTTTAAAATGTTTCAAAGTTTTTCCCCTTTGTGAATTCAGCGGCAACACACATTATCTTCCAGGCTGCCACAACACAGTATTTGCAGACTGGGTCACGTCAGCCCTTGTTATCCAGAAGTCACTGTTTTCTGAGCAAATAGCAACTGAAAATGACAATGGTTCGCCCCAGACAGCGGAGAATAAGACAGTGTTTCCTTATGGCCTAGTAATGCATGTCTGCAAGATGAGCAGGAGTCATATGTGGGGCTCAAATCCGAATTTGGAGTGGGGTTTCAGAGAGGACAGAGGCCCAAGGAATTGTGGAAGGGATTGAATGGAGCAGGATGGCACTTCATCCAACAGTCTGTCCCACATTCGAGCGTATTCCTCCTTGCAAGATGCCTGGATCTGTAAGCTTGGGGAATGAGAGACTGGGTCTGGAGACTGAAATACACTCTCTGGCGTAGCACTGCACAGCCAAAGTGCTGGGCCAGCCATAGATATCATTAAATGTAGAGTCCTGAATAACTACTACTGTGCTTTAAATACACTGTCACCTTCCGGAAGGCTGGGTACCCATGGGACCTTGACTGGCTGATCAAGGTTTGGAGCAGGTAGGGGAATTAGGACATTTTAGTTAGTTTAGGCTTAGTAATTTAATTTTTAATAGTTATTCTGCAGGTGTCTAAAGTCGGCTCTGTATATACAATTTTTAAGTAAAAATTTCCCTTGTGTTCCCTGTAATCTCTCTGAAATGTTCCTTGATTCTCTCAGAACTCTCTCATTCAAATATGTAAAGTGTATAATTCCAAGCAATCTTACGTATTTGTACATCTTAAAGTCATATTATCATCTTAAAGTCCTATATCGCACAATTCCCCCATTTGCAATGGATCTTAGGCAAAAAGGAATTGAGATCTCACATTGCACCAGTTTGATCATCAGAGACTATCTCCAAGGGCAGTCTCAAGCAGGTGAGTTTGGAGGGTGTTATTTAACTGATATTGCAACTGCTGATGGAGGGATGGTGCTGATGAAATTGCCTTGGATGAAATTTTGTTTTCTTAATTTGTCAAGGGTTGGAGAGGGAAAACAGCACAACCAGCTTGAAGTTTCCAACATCTCTATGGTATTAGGTATTTAGAGGATGAGATTTGAATAGTTGTATGCAGGAGCCTCCAGCTCCATGGAGATGCATTTGACGTTTCAAATGGTGCAAATGTGCGGGGCTGTGAGCACCCAATTCTGCCTGTGAGAGGGCAAGCATGGCAGAAAATCACAGACTTTTGCAATCAGGGCCAAGTGTCTGCCTCCCACCCTTCATCTGTATCTGACCATGAGTTGCACAAAACATGTTCAGGTCTGTATTTATCTCCAGTTCCCACAAAAACTTGGTGCTCCCCTTCTCCTTTAAGCCTTATTGAAGATTAGGATATAAACCCCTCCAAAACCAGGACAAACGCAGCTGACATACATTCCTGTCAGGTACCAGCCTAAAGCTGATCAACAACTCCCCAGGAGGAACCTTTCACAGGCAATTTTATCCCCTAATTAGCATCTTTTAGGGGGGAGTGTGTGTGCATGTATGTATCACAAGGAGCAGAAGAGAGTAAGCAAGGGGGTGGTGACCTACAGGGATGTCGTGGGTAAGTAGAGGTAGGAGTGCAACCAAACCCATGCCAAGGATGGCATGAGCACTCAGTCATGCAGCGATTCTGCAACTCCATACTCAGAAGTTTTCCACTTAGACATCAGTTCCTGCTCTGCTAGTTACTAAACACATTAATAAAAAAAAGAAAGCTAGATATATAGAGAGAGAATAGAAGACTTCTGGAGAAAGCAAACAGGCAGGACTGCAGGAAAAAGAGGTGGGCCAGGCTCTGGTGGAAATCCCGAGAGTGAGCAGTGGTGTCTCTTCTGTTTGCTGGCAGAGGGAAATAGAAAGTGGAGAGAGGTTAGAAAAGGAAATGGGGTGAGAAGGGAGGCTGCATCTCTTGCAGCGTTCGTACAGCAGTCCCAGCTGGTGGAGCAGCATTTCCAAACACGCTCTGTGGTCACGCAGGACATGCCAAGCTGGTTTGGGCCATGAAAGTTTACCCCAATGCTTTGCTCCCAACAACCCTGATCCTTTGGTTATAACCAGAAACACCAGGCTATAAGAAGATTAGGACATGATGGAAAGAAAAGGCAAAAGCAGGGAAAAGGTTGAGAATGGAAATAGCCAGCTGAATAAACCAGCTTGAGGAAGATGTTTACAAACCAAGTCATGCAAATAAAGATTTCCCACATCCTTCCACAGCACTGACAGCTGAGAAAATCTCACTTTGGCCAATAAGGGTGAAGTAGCCAGCCCTACTATGCGTTTTCTTGGACAATGCAAAGAATCCAACTCAGACAACATAATAAAGCTGTGACAAGGAATAACCAGTAATAAAACAGAGGCACATTGAACAAAAGTAGTGTCTCTAAAGTAAAGAAAAATGGAAAACAGAGAAAGAGAGAGAGAAGCAAAGAAAAGAAATGAAAGAAGAGTCCCTCCAGATGAGACTGAAGCCTAACTCCAGTCTCTAAACATCTGACTGGAAAGTTTGACTTGTCTGCACTTTGAAGACCAGAAACACAAATATAACTTAATTTTGTGTGAAATTTCTGAAAATGCAGCCAACCAGCAAGGCGCACTTTGCCTGCCCAAGCACAGTTTGCACAGGACCATATTTGCTGTCCTACCCAAATAGTACCTGGCATCACTGACACCTCCCTCCATGGTGGGCTGCTCTCGGAGCACTCCTGTGGGAAGAAAAGCCTGCCAAGGATGCTGCTTAGTACCAATACTCCCAGAGAATCAGTCGTGACAAATTCACAGTCTAAGGAAGTGTGTTAAGTAATTTCAAATAAATATGTTTGAAGATAGTGCAATCTGCCCTCAGATATTCCGCAGGCAGAAAAGTAGGCTAAATTCATCAGATTAATTATTCATTGCAAATTCTCTCAGCTCTATCATTGAGGTCAAGAGCAAAAGTGCCACAGAGTACAATGGGATGAGGAACCAAAAGTACCTTACTCTCTGTTACTCCGCAAATATGAGCAGCTTTGTTAGTTTCTGCTAACTAACAGGGACAGACAGAAGCAACCAAACAAGCAGAGGTGCATGCAAATAAGCAGTTCTGTTTCACAAAGATTGACTTCTCTTACAATCCATGTGGGACTGTATGTCCCATATTCTGCTCTGAGCTTTATGTTCAAATGAACCCAAATTCTCAACTCTCATCTGAGCTAAAATATATACATAGATATGCATATATATAAACACACAAATATATACATATGTATTTACACACATTTATCATGTGGTTCTGCATCAGAAATCTCCAAAATAATGATTTTGATGCAAAAACATAACCTAACTTTCACACTTTCAAAGGCTTATGACCTAATTGGTAAGCAAGGTCTGAACTTCTTGAATTTATAGTGAAACCCCAAAGTTAGTCAGTTTGGAAAGGGGAGGAGGACTGGTTGCATCCTAAAAGCTTTACACAGCTGTTCAAATGAAAACACAGAACACTTGAGGCCTCAATCTCAAGAATCACCACGCTCTTTGTACTCCACAGAGGTCTTTCAGTCGGTACTGTACACCTGTATTTTTTAGACCCATCAATTATGTGCCTGAGAAATGTAATTATAACCTAAGCCATACCCTCTGATTAAATACATCAGCCTAAATTCTTGTTTATTTTAACTGCCTCTAGTTATCCAGCCCAATCCAGACTCTAGAACACATGAAAAGACTTTTCTAAAGAGTTCCTTCATTTTCCACTCCCCCCATGTAAAATCAGAGTGAATATTTTTACTGGGGGAGGGTTTAGAAGAAAAATAAACATGGGAGGAAATGTAATTGGAGGTGGCATGAAGAACATGGCCTCTCTGCTTCTCTCTACTGTTAAAGCCCTCAGGGGATTTAAAGGCCAGAAATGATGTAGGTCTTCTTCTTGAACCACTGTGAACTTTATATGCTTGGGTTTAGTATCACTAAATGTGTATTAATGTCAAAGATTGTTTGCGTGGATTATTTATAAGGCATTCACTTCAAATTAGTGCTGCTTAAAGTGTGTGAGTTCATAACTTGCCAACAGCAGATGCAGTCTGCAGCAACCGAAACGGCAAGTGGCTTCGTAGATGTGCATGCAACAGCTGGATGCAGATCAATAATAGAAACATTAACCATGGTATTGTTTTAGAAGCAATTCTTTACTTTGGAGATATATTTTATTCCACATTAATGGTACCTTAAGTAAAATGATAGAAGACATGTAAGGATGCATCTCAAAGTGGTGCTCTGGGACTTGCACGCTCTCGCACGCCTGTTACTAATGCAGCTTCTCCTTGTGCTGTAATTCTACACATCTCCCCTCCATCACCTGCCCCACCACAGGGGGGACCTCACTGTGAGTGTGCGTGGGCTGTTAGGCCACCTCCTCTAGCAGCAGCTAGCCACCTTGCCATGTGGCATCTACAGGTTTTAGCACAGGGCCCGTGGCGGTTTGTCCTATGTGTGAGGGAACCTGCACATTTCTGTACCAGAAGAAACAGGAGCGAGCTGAACACCGCATATCAATGGGAGTAATGCTGTCTCACTACAGCAACCATGTGCAAGGCGGGGCCCCTGAAGTGACTCTCACTAATGACCTGATAGACATCAAGCTTTTGACTGTCCGGATGGAGAAGAGAGTTTTCAATCACCACATGCTACCATCCTCTTGAATGGGCCAGAAAGGTGTCCATTTAACCACTTGTAAGTCAATCAAGTAAAAGTCAGTTTCTTAGAGAAGTGATTACAGACACTAAAGGTCATAGTTCAGGCTTTTCAATGAAACTTAAATATGCCTTGACACTATCAACAGTCCAAACATGCACAGATGGGGAATATATATAAAAATATCCAAGCATAAATATGCATTCTAATCTTCAGTCTAAGCCTCCTTTGATCAAAGCATCAACTCAAGTCGATGGGAGTTTGAGACTATTTTACCCATGGCTTTGGGGAATGTATCAAGACCAAGATGAACAACTATGCCCTGCTGGTCTCCAAAACTGCTGAATGACTTAAAGTTTCTTTTTCAGACAGATTTTGGGGTCCAAATATAAACTTGGCTTTCTATTGAGCATGTGGGATGGGTCTTGGCATTGAGGCTGATGATACTAGAAGATCAGCATTGTCTCCGACATCTGCTTAGGGAATATCTTTCCAGTCATCAGCAAATAATCTAGCAGAAATAGTTATATTTAGTTATATAGCGATAATTTTTCTTATAGTCAGACTGCTTTTGCATAGCCAGACGTGTTCAGCAGCGTAAGCTCCTCCAGCCTGACCACTAAGTGACACAGCCGTGAGAAAACTTCAGGGACCAGCTCCCCCTTTCAAACACTAATTCATCAGTGATAAGCAGTCCAATTGTATTTGGAAGTGCTTGGTACTTCCCGGCAATGCTACTTTAGAAAGAATCTATTAAAGACCAGAGCTGGTGCCCCTTATATTTGCTTGGGAAGGCATTTCAGTCATATCTTTCAGTTTGCTTCCAAAGACAGAACATTTTCAACATCTCCTTCCTACTTTCTCTCCCCGATCTGTTCTGTGTTGTCTCCCAGTCTGGTTCTCTCCTACTATTTCTTACTCTTCCTCTTACCCTTCCTGCAGTTCCTCTGACACCTCACAGCATGCTGAGTCTTTCTTAGGACCCTCACTGCAGTATCTGGGGATTCTTTTCCTCTCCATTTTAGTTCCCTTTGCGTTCCTCCACCTGTTTTCACATGCTTCGTTTTTCTCTCCAAACTGTATCCTCTTTCTTTTTCATCAGCCTCCTTATTTTGCTCTTGAGAATAATGTAGGTTTTCACTGAGAGTGCAAACAAAGCCTGACCACTTTCCAGAAGTATTTTGAGGTGCTGAGCGGCTGTTTGTTTGTTCCAGGGCTCACTTTCTTTGTTGGGACCTTGAGGATTATCTGGCATGAGCAGCTCCTCCTTTCGCTCCTTAGCTGCTAGCAGCTATCTGCAGATCTTCTTCACAGCACACGCATCTTCAGTTGTTGTAAGCTTTATTTATTTAGGGCTGTGGGCTGTACTAATGATCTGAACTGGCAAAATTTAGAGTTCTCCCTCAAGGATCCTGAGTGCCTGTCCCTGCACGTGTTTTCCTGGGGAGATGTGGGCTCTTTGCACCTCCGAGAAGCTAATCAGGATCTTGCAGGATGGCACTTCCTGCAATAGGCATTGCTACATTAAGCAATTAATAAAGATGATTACAGCTCTGAGCTAAATATGGTATATTACGGTGTTGTACTTCACTTATATTACCCTCATGGCAAATGAGTCAGAGAGACACTGCCATGTATTTTTGAGGAGTGACTCTTTATGCTAATTAATGATATCAATATGCACATGGTGATGCTGGTATAATTAGCACAGTGGATAGCATCAATATAAAACAACAGAAAGAACCTGTCTTAGAGAAACCAGCACAGTGGATACGTCCTTAAAACCACATTAAAATCCTGTAGCAAAAGCCAAGGAGGTTCAGTTACAACCCCTCAACCTGAAACAAGATCACCCAAGGCTTACAGACGTTTTGGTGAATGCGGGGTTCATTTGCTGTGATTTGGACAGATGTATGGACTGAATGAAACTTGGGATTGCAAATTGAACTGATACAGAGGAAGCTGGGTTTGGGTTTGCATTGGTTTGAGGCTAGATCTCAGAGCAGGCCTCAGAAGTTGCCAAACACAAGACAAACAAAACTGAAGAAATAAACCGTCTGTGGATGCCCTGCTAAGTCAGTCCAAGGTGTTTCCTACAGCTGTACTAAGTCTGGAAAGAAAAGTCAACATACAGGCTATCAGATCTCTGTCAGCTGATGTGCTCTCCAGGAGACAATAGACAGGTTATATGGGCTAGATCCATATTTGACAAAAATTGATGTAACTCCACTGAAGTCCCTAGGGATCAGCCAGTTTATGTCAGCTATATCTCAAGCCATCTCAAGCCCACCATCATTTACACTTTCATAGTTCCATATCCAGAAGGAGCAAAGCTGAAGAGGAGGGTTTGTGTAGTCATTGGGTGTCTTCCTTGGGTGAATCAATGTGGGTGACTTTAAGATCTTTTCTTTGGTCCAACCTCCCACTCTCCTTTTTGCCCACAAACTTGCAGTTTGCTGCACCCAGATGGGCCTCCGTACATGACTACATTTCACTTAACAAGGATCCTGTCTTACAAAACACATTGCAAAGACCATTGGTCTGTCATACTCTTTACCATACTCTATTTCAAGCCAGGCTGTAAACTGTCAGAAGGAGCATCCCCTAGTATATTTTTATCCAGCCTGGGCACAATGGTACATAATTCTCACTGGTGTTCTAGGTATTCCTATAAAAAAAACACAACCCAGGGACACTGGAAACTCCTATCTCATCTCAGAGTGCCTAAGTTGTTCGATTTATTTTTGCAAGGGATCAGGCCCTTTACATCTATAAAATCTGGGCACAGCTCACCCAGTGCCATATAAAGTGCTAACCTGGAGTTCTCCCTACAACCCTGAATTTTGTTGGATCTTCAGTTATAGGTTAAACACTTCAGGTTAATCACTTAAACATTTGTGCAATGAAACTACAATGATTTTGTGCAGAGATCATCTGCAGTATGTAACAATATCCAGAGCCGTGAGACAATTTAACAGAGGTCTCTACCTGCTGCAACACCTTAGCACTAGGGTGTGATTTAAAGGTAATGTGGCAGGTTTAATGCAGAATTTCCTTGCTTTCCTACATTTAAGTCTCAACCTTAATGGTATAACTTGCATTGACACTGTTTCAGTTTGTTTTGACATCATAATTGAGTCTAATCTCTACAGACTTGCACTGCAGTCTTATTTCCTATTG
The DNA here is from genome assembly GCA_026546715.1 of Gallinago undulata. Lineage (NCBI taxonomy): Eukaryota > Metazoa > Chordata > Aves > Charadriiformes > Scolopacidae > Gallinago > Gallinago undulata. Next base: position 106,088,734 of record JAOTQQ010000012.1, read on the forward strand.
TAGTCTCGCAATATAATTTTGCCATAAGAGCACTGCAGTGAGGTCTTCTCCAACTCATGCTTTGAAATCACTTTGTGTGTGTAATACTCCCTTGTAATGGCTTTGTAAGACGGTCTCCAAAGATCTTCCCTGCAACAATTTGGCCATCTTAATCTCAAATTGTAATGACCTCACAATGCCATAAAGCAATTAGCATTACAAATTTAAATGGTCTTATGTAGGAACTTCTGTGCTGCCTCATTAGGTGACACATTTTGCTGTGTCCAACCTCTTATTTAAATATAGCACAACAACAGGATATCCACTGTTCTTTTAAATTCCAAAATTGGGCTACAGCATGCATTTTATTAGAGTTCATTTTTTTTTTTTTCACTGCAAATGGGCTGATGAGAATCTACTCTAGGTTCACATTTCGTTAGAGCTGGGCTGGGTTAGTGGCATCCAGATCTGGATGCCACCACTGTTGGAATTTTATTCACTCGCTGACCATAAGCCAAATCACAGCTAGGAATTTGCTTTGAAACCAAAATAACAGGAATCTGCTATGCTCTATTGTCACCTGATACAGCTTTACTTCCGCACTGCTTTGTTCCTGAAAGGGCTTGCAGCTGGGCATTGATTTCTATTTTAGCGATTCTTTGGGGAAGCGATGGCCAGCACAGTTCCTGTCCCTTTGTCAGACACCTAAGACAGTAGGAGCTGGCGATTTGTGTTGGGAGGTAAAATAGGCTGCTCTGGTTTTTATAGTCAGAAATCCCAGAACACTTTATTCCTCAGGAAAAGCTTGGGCTTATCTAGGACACCTGCAAGACCAGCTATGGAGGACCTTGGGGTGCTTTTCCAGTCTGACTGGGAACTTAGATCAACTCCATTAGACTGGGAAGGCTGGCCTGACTTCTGTGTAAGTATGAAACTGTTCCATTCTTACTCCTCTAACTCATGATTTGTTTAATTTCTGACCCTCTACAGATGTATTTAGGACAGTGATTTTACAGCCCATGGAATGCCAGAACACGTGTGGTACTCAGTGAGGATGAAGGCTTGCTGCCACCAGTTACAGCCAACTTCAAGAAGCAGCTGAGACTTATAACTTCTTCAGTTCAGAGACATACTCCTGAGAACATGTTCATTATTTTAATTGAAGTCTTCATTGTTGGCTGACTGCCAAGTGGCCTACCAGATGTCTCTCTCTTTACTATGGTTGAAGCAGATTATGATGTTCCAGTTCAGTTTTCCTTCACTGACAGCCTGGTTCCAAAAATGTGCCAGACTTTAAGGGCAATATTTTCAAAAGCCAGGTCAACTCACAACAGTACACCAATGACAGTGCATGCAGATACTACAAAACCATATGATAGGCAATTAACTCAATGTTATTTGTGCTAGTCAAGTAACTTTGATTTTGTAAAGTCTTTAACACTGAGAGGGAGGATTCTTAAAGCGCCAGTTCCTGGAGTCTGGAATATGGCAGAACTGGAAATTTCACTTGGAAAAGATAAAGTTTTGGCACATGTGGTTAAAAGGGAGCACCTGAATCTATCAGCTTGCAAAAAGAGAGAGGGGGGAAAAAAAGAACTCCAAATGGATTTTTTTTAAGTTGCATTTCTTTCAAAGCCAGTAATTGCATCACAGGCATTGATGTGCTCCTCATATATGTATTTTTACACACAGGTACCAAAGTCCTGCTCATGAAGGTTCTCTTTTATATCTATTGTCTCCCTCTCATCTTCTTCCACTCCATAGTGAAAACGAATTTCACAGAACAAAGGCTATTCTCTATCAGATCAAAAGTTTTCAAGTTATTTGCAGTAAATGGTTTCAGGGGAAGTCCCAATGTCTTAGCACTTAGCCAAAATTTTGAAGGTCTCTAATGCCCTGTAATAAATGTTTTTATAGAATTCTATTTCTCACTGTAGGAAACCTGCAGCCGTGTGCCAAGTCTTCTCTTTCCAGCCTTCAAATACTCAGCATTTTTTCCCCTTTTTCACCTGCTCAGGTAGTGCTCAGCTGAGTCTTTCCAGCTAAATCCTCACCCTTCCAGCATTCTGTGGATGTCTGATCATGAATGAACATACATGTCATACTGTGGATATGCATCCTGGAGAACATTATGCATGACAAAACAGGTACTTAGAACACAGCAGGAAGGCTTTATCCATGGGGTCTTTCTATTGCTCTTGGTGTCTGCTGTAATCTTCACCATAGTCCCCTGTATGGAATATCAAGATATTTTTCAATGTGTATGTGAGGTGTATGTCCTCTCTCTCTGTCTCTGTCTCTCTTTTGCTTTCAGATGGAATGACTTCATGCAGTTTTCTTCTTATGAAATGGAATTCTATAGAAATTAGAAATAAAAATTACATTAGATGGTAATTTTGACTTGAAACTTTTAATAAACCACATGGCTTTTGAGACTCTTTGTCTGCATGTGTTCATACAGTTTAATTTCCTAGTTGTGATCTATGTACTAGGCAAAATATTACTATTATGTTATCTTTATGCTAGTCTTGCATTGCCATGTGTCATGGCACTGATACAATACTAGTTATCAAAACTTTAAACATCCAGCACCCCCCTGACATGAAGCAGCAAGTTTGTTGTGTTAAGCAAGGGGCTTGACTGGAGGAAGGGAGTGCTTTGTTAATAAACTGCATTGGCTGAACAGTTTTACCAGTGTGAAGACCCTTGTACTGATGATTTATTTGGAAGTTCTGGGTATATTAACTTTTGCTAAGAGCTGAGTCTAAAAACTTTATGGGGAATGCTACATACACTCCAAAGACCGACAAGAGAATTTAAGTTAGATGTGATTAGTATGAAGAAAGTTACATTTATTATACTCTTATGTATAATTGATCATATGAAAGGCCTTTTGTAACTATAAAAGAGACAGCACATTAAATTGTTTTACCCTGAGGATTATACAAATTTGTAGAAATCGGATTGGAATACCAGCCTATTGGTTTCATTGCTATGGTAAATCATTAAGATGTTCTATGTTAATCATAAATCTTTGTATCTATTTATTATTAATCAAATAGCTCCTCCCAGCTGCTGCTTTGCTTCATCCATCTGAGCCAATCAAACCAAAAGCTGGTAGCATTAGCTCTGATGAAGGGTGGCTGCATACACATAATATGCATTGCACATCGCATGGATTATACAGTGCTAGACATGGGGTATGGGAGCTGATGGGGTGTTAGCTCTCCACAGCAGGGGGGCCTGGTTTCTAGATTTGCGAGAAGGCATGCCTCATTAGTAAGATGATTCATGGTGAAAAGGAGTTTAGCTGGGAATAATTTAAAGGCTGCTGTGGTGGAGTAGAAATATAGTTTGGGATAGGGAGGTTATGAACCTGTATTTATTTGATAAACTCTTAAATGATGACTGTTACCAACCTGCACTACTCTTACCCATTTCTGTTTGGAAAACAGTGTTACACAAACCTCTCAACTCACAAGTAAGTAAATGAAAAAGACGATCCAAATACTACTTAAGTTAAGGGTCTTGTATTATTTGTGGATTATCCAAGCTTCTAGGCAAAGCTAGTTGACTTTCAGAGCATTTCTGAGCTGGTATGTCTACACAGACTAATGGTTTGTTGCCAAGTAGAAGTCAATTCCAACTCAATGATACAGCATATTGATTACTGCCTATTTCCTTCCACTATATCCTGTGAGTGTAATGGTATCTGACATATAATTTTCCCTAAACTGCTGAAGTTGACATACTATTTAGTTTTGGCCCACATTTCTTCAATTAGCAGGAGTATTATAAATGATGTACTGCTCCAAGCTTTAGACACTCTTGTTCATGCCATACAAAATTAGGTAAGTATGGAAACTCATTTTAAGAGGAGATAAAAATATTATTGAAAGAACTAGATACTTGCAATAAGAAGATGGGAACAAAAAAAAAAGAGTGAATAAAGATACAGTCCATTCAAAACAGCAATGAACTACATTACTGTGACAGATTTTCCTTAAGTAACTAAATGTTTAAAAGCAAAACATCCCTACAATGACCAGTCCACATTCATCTTTACAGTTTACCGTGACAACATCTGTATGTTAGAAAAACATGCACAGAACATACACTGCACGCTGTGATTTGCAAAATGGAATAGGAAAATTCTTGCAATGATTTCACTGTAGGCTGCTGGGATTAGTGATGGGGTTTCTTACAGGCGGGAAGTATGGCAGTAGTCTGTAGCTGGACACGAGTTCTTTCATGTGACTTTGTTTCTCCTCCCATGTGTTCAGTAAGCTCCTGTGTAGCATCAATAGCTGGCCTTGGCTGACGCTTTATTAGTCTTGCACACTTTGGTTCATAGGTTCATGCCTACCAGGAAAAAGGGAAAGTCACAGGTTAGCTGAAAGTAGTAGAAATTTCCTATGCCATAAAAGTCTGCTTCTATTTCATCAGTTCTTCTTCCAGTTCTCCATTTTGCATATATTTCCTGAGATGACGTTTTCTGTAACTAAAATATCGAGGAAAAAGCTCTGCAAACCAATGGGTTTTGAAATACATACACTGGTCTGTGTAGTTCTATGAAGTATAGGAGCATGGGCTTGAACTCCATAGGTTGTGAAATCATGTCTTCTTTCTTTTCCTTTGTCTTTTAATTCTTTTTTTTTTTCTTTTATCTTCCTTTAAACACTAAGTATGCTCAATGTGCAAAATTTAAAAGGATACCATTTTGAGTATCTGGTATCATATTTTAAGACACAGAAAGAAGAGAGAGCTTTGTAGCCTGCCAAACACAGTGATATATACAGGGCTGAAGGAAGAATGAACAGATTAATTTTCTGCTCCCTGTCCTGACCCATCTGTATTATTTATTTACTCTGAAATAATTCACTGCACAGCAAAAACACCACTTCTTAGTTCCCACACAGAGCCTGAGCTTCCAGACCCGACTTCCTATGCCAGCTGATACTGTTGTGGCAAGCAGGAAAATGTGAAAGGCATATGTATTCCTGGACTAATGGATGCTGTGCCCATCAGAAGTATTTTGCTCCTGTCTTTGCAGATTCAAGGGGAATATCTCCCAGCAGAATGGGTGTGCTCCTGCAAGGGAAGAAGGTGTCAAATGCTGAGAAAGCTGCTCTGTGCTGTTAAAGATGTCTAATGATACAGATGCTCTTCCCTCTCAGGGAACTGGTGATAAGTAAGTTGCCTTCTTGGTTCCCTACCTTTATCCTGTACTGAAGATTTTTAGCAACAGACTGTGTATGCACTGCTGCTGAGTCAAAGTACTTAATCAGTGGTCACGCACCTTATGGCATAAACCTTTGCTCTGGAGCCCCTCCCTGCCTCAGTTATTAGGTGGTTTGAAGTTGGCTTGGGCAATTAAACTAACCCATGCCACTTCCTCCTTTTGCATTAGCTGCGCCATCACTTTACCTTCTCCCAGACAGTGGCTGCGTGTTACTGTCATTCTGGTGGTTTGAGAGACAAGACTGAAGGATGCTCCTTCTGAGTCTTTGTCTTTTTGTGGTAACGTCTTCTGAAATGAGCACTTTATCCTGCACCTTTAGCTTTTGCAGCAACTGTGGTGTTGCTTTCACTTTGTACCTGCTACCATGTTTTCAAGAGAAAACACATTTCTGGAGCTATTTTTAAAGCTAGTGCCAGTGGAATAACAAATGAGATATAGGGTTATGTCCCAAATTGCAGGCTGCCCTGGGTGTTGGCTTGGTTGTTGAAATATACAATCAGTGGAGCCCAGAGCTCTGTGGAAGACATCCTCTAAACAAAATCCTGTCACAAGTATACACTCATAGATAATTAGTTGTGAATAATGGATTAAAAAAGTCTTAAAAGATGTCAGATGCTTGTATGCCATGTGTGTCAATCTAACAGAGGCAATAGCAGTAGGAAAAGATAACCAGATTCTGATCTCATTTATACCAGGTGAAAGCTCAGAATGACTCAGGCTTACCTCCAGAGGACCTGAGATCAGAGCTGGATGCTCAATGACTGAACATTTTAGCACTGCTCAGGTACAATATGCAATTATTTTGACTCCTTAAAGCCCAAAGACTGAGTTGTTCTCACCCACTAGGAGAAGATCCAGGTCAAGAATTGCACAAGTACCATTCTGTCTCTACTGGAGCTTGAAGGTGCATGCAGTTATCAATGATGCTGTCAGCAAGCATGTTTGAAACCTGCCTGGCTGACAGCAACTCTGCCTGGATGCTGTGTTCTGCATTTTCTTTCAGAGACAGGAAGCACGTGGATAGGCTGCACCTTAGCCAACTCTGGGATTTGGGCATACTCCTGATGGATAAAGAGGATGGCATGATGCCTCTGGAGGCCTGGAATGCAGGGCACCAAGTCTGCTCCAAAACAAAAGTCATGTACAATATGTATATAATGTTAGTTGGGTTTAGCCGTGTTGTCAGGGTGCTGCCTGGCAAAGACACTGAAACATTTTAGAACCCTGAAGCTAAATGGTAGTATTTGAAAGTCCCCGGGCAGCACCTCTCCAATGCCATGTAAGGTAACCAGAAGTAACCCTATGAGCTAGAACTGCGTAACCTCGACTGCATGAAGAACAGAACGTATAGGCAGTGTTTGCATCTGTGACAGCAACATGCTGAGACCAAGAAATTCACCACTGGGACCAGTCCCAGATTTCAAGCACCCAAGGGGGTTAGGAAGTTCATGGGGCTTTGGTTGAGCTCATCATAAACAGGCTTTCTGCTGGATTCAAAAACAGTTCAAGGTCCAGACCCTAGAAAATGCTGAACTCTCAGGAAACTCAGGTTTACGAATTTTTACTCATTCCTAGTAAAAGATAATGAGTTTGAACCCACTACCCTTATTCCAGACAGGTTGTTCCAGTCAAACACCTTTATATAGTATATGTCATAGGCCAAAACGCTTTACGAACTGTCATTAAAACTGGGTGCCATGGTTTCAGCTGGGATGGAGTTACCATTCTTGCTAGCAGATGGTGCAGCAGCTATGTTTTGCATTTGAGATAAGAAACAGAGATGATAGCACACTAATGTTTTTTGTTGTTGCTAGGCACTAAAGGCCTTTTCTGCTCCTCACACTGCCCTGCCAATGATCAGGCTGGGGAGGGGGGGCACAAGAAGTTAGGAAGGGATACACCTGGGACAGCTGACCCCGACTGACCAAAGGGATGTTCCATACCATGTGACGTCATGCTCAGTATATAAAGCTGGAGGAAGAAGCAGGAAGGGATCGAATTTGTCTTCCCAAGTAGCAGTTATGCATGATGGAGCCCTGCTGTCCTGGGGATGGCTGAACACCCGTCTGCCAATGGGAAGTGGTGAATGAATTCCTTGATTTACTTTACTTGTGTGTGCGTGCAGCTTTTTCTTTATGTGTTAAACTGTCTTTATCTCAGACCATGAGTTCTTTCAGTTTTATTCTTCTGATTCTCTCCCGCGTCCCAACCGGAGGGAGTGAGGGAGTGGCTGCGTGGTTCTGGTTTCTGGCTAGGGTTAAATCATGACACTAGGAAATGCTGAAATGCATCATTCTTTTTTTTTTTTCAGGAACATAGGAACTGATCACATACCACTGGTGAGAGCAGGAGTGCAAAGAACATTCCAACCTCATCAGTCCTAGGCGGGGAGCCGAAAACTGTGGTGAAGTAGGCCTTGAGCTGCTTCTATCCTCACTTGCAGCAATGGCTACAAACATCTACCGCTGGGCAGAGAGAGAGAGGCCAACCTGGACAAGGACAGACAGTGTTTCACAGTGCAGGCTAGAAGGATTTTTCCTCTTTCCTTTTATTGAATAGCTGGACTGTTTATAGTTAATAATTTTCAGATGGAAATATGCTTTACAGCCATATCAGGGTAGGAAGCTACAAAGAAGCTCAAGAGATGTGATCACTTGCCAAACTCTGAGGTATAGAAGTTGTTAAATTAGACCATGTGATGGGTCCAAAATGGGCTAATTTATGCTACTTTGAACATCATTCTAGCCCTTTTAACATGTTTCCCCCAATTAAGCTGTTCAGGCCACTGATCTAAATAGCTGTCTGCACAGGCTGCCAATTGATTAATTCCCTAATGATGGATTGAAGCTACAGCTTTTGTTTCTTAATCTCTCTTTTCTCCATTAATAGCAAATCATTCATATAACAAATCTTATAAATATAAGTAAACACACAGGAGTACAGGCGACAGATTGCATATAGATTTATTGCAGAATTAATTTTTGATTACCCTTAACGATTTACTATTATTTTTATCTTCTCTTTTCTCACAGAGCTGCAGGAGTCTGGTAGGCAATTTCCTGAACTTGAGCTTATGGTTTTCAGCCTGTAGCCTACAAAGAGCTCAGATGGCTACCCATGCAGAAGACACACCGAGGATGCTCTTCAGGAGGCACTTTGTAGGATCAAGGCTTCTGTAGACAAAATGTGGAAGATCAGACTGTAAGGAGATAACTGCCTAGTTCCTCTGTCAAGCTTTGTACTTGTATTGCACTTGCCACAGCAGAATCTGTGTGTCAATGCAGGAAGATGGACGAGGTCCATGCATGCAATGGGAATGCCAGAGAAAATAAGTCTGTCTTTTCCCTTAAGTAGTCTCCTCTTTGGAAAGAGTCCATCACCCCATGTAATCACACATGCCTAGGGGTTGTAGGAAGGCTTTTAATCCTCTTTGGATGAGCATGCTTGCAGGAAAGACTTCCAATTCAATAGGCCACACAGGTGAAATCTGGGGAGTGGTCATTAAGGAAGAGGTGGAAGAGGTCTGAATAAGCAGAGCATGAGGAAGGCTGAAGAAGCCTCAGCAAGGAGTGTCTCTGAGTCCTAGTGCTGTGGAAACAAGGCTGACTATTGAAAGCTCTTTCACACAGAGCAAGAAGAATCACTTCTCTGAAGTGCATCACTCAGCCTGTCACCTCTGTGTCTCAAACTGCATAGGAAAAGAGAAACAAAATAATAGGTGTGAGAGTTTAATTAATTCAGGAATTAGAAGAGTTGAGAAATGGGGCCCTTCAAAAGTGTGACCCAGTTAAGATTCACTGTATGCTATAAATCATCCATTATTGTTTAGAGTTTTCTTTCTTGACCTTCATCATCATTCTCTCGCCTGAGTCTGGGTGTCATCACAGAAGTACTGGGTGTGTGGATGGAAGCAGAGGAAACATGTTCCATAGCATTTCCCTGACTGTTTGCATTTTTATGCAACAGAAAGGAAACAATAAAAACCGAACTGAGTTTGTTGTCTAATATTTCTTTGAGCACCATGTGAGGTAGACAGCTCTTCAAAGAGAAGAAAGTTTCGCTTGTGACATTCCCAATTAAGCCCTTCATCTTGGAGATAATTAACCAGTGTTAGAGTCTTCTGAGTCCTGGACAGCAAAGGATACGTACTCCCACAGTAGACACCCCTTTAAAAATGCAACACTTTTCCCTACTTGTACTTATCCTGGAACTGTTTGCATGGGCTAACGTGGTGAATTATTTGCAGGCAGGCAGTCCCTTCTTTACATCACAGATTTGGTTAGAGGCCACACCTGGAAAAAATTGTGAAGGCTCTTCTGGCATGGGTTTTGGTAGCTAAGGTATAGAACATGGATGGTCTTTTCTTCTGGGTGAAGCAGGAATAAAGGGCCAGGCTTTGCTCCCTGTTACAGTACTCTGAATCCAGACTAGCTCTATTTAGTTTGCTCTCAGACGCCCTTGTGTATCAGTCAGTTTGCCACAGAGTGGGGAGACAGTGGGCTGTGCCATACTGTATGTACACCCTGGATCCTGGGGCTGGCTGGAGGCAGGTTTACCCCCTGGTGCAATTCAGAACAGCCTCAGGGTTGCTCTGGGTTGTGCTGTTTTTTGGCAGTCCCTCTGGGGCTGCCCTTTCTTGGCATGTCTCCGAAATGCCACCTTGGAGGAGACGCAGGAGGAAAGGGTGAGGGGGAAGTGTTGCAAAGACCTACCTGCTTACCTACACATGCTATAATCCAGCTGAAAGTTGCTCCAGTTAAGACAACTGCTTGAAAAGCCATCTACTGACAGAGTGGTGTAAGAAAGCAGTAAGGAGAAGAGCCTATGGTTGATCCCATGGTGGTTTTTTTAAGTAGCATTTTATGAGATTTAAACTAATTCATTTATTTCTTGGTTTTACTGTTTTATATACGCTCTGGGAGAGAGCTTGTCCTACAAACTGTCATGCAGCCATGTCAGAGTGAGTACACGACCATCACCATCTTGTGTTGGTGCAAGCAGGGCCTGTGGCCACTTCACAAATTGTTTGTCCAAGATAAAAAATTCCTAAGTCACCTGCCACTGCTTCACTACCCAGCTGCATCATCCACAAGCCAGGATGCAGCAGATGATACTTTAAAATTACAAGTCAACAGTATTGGTATTATAAATATGATTAGCAACAGCCTTAGTAGTACACTTTGATGATAGTTACTTTCATCCAAGTCCCTCAGAATACTTACAGAGCACAATGGAAGATTTTATATACATGCATTAATTACTTATTCCTATATCAGCCTTCTCTCCTGTTGATTTATTACCCTATTGACATCAACAAAGATAGAGTAGACTGTCCCCTCATTTGTTCTATTCATCAATTTTAATCCGTATTTGAATATTTGAAGTGCATATATTCCTGTCTTGTTGTCCCTAAAACTGGCTGCAGTGTAGCTAGATATGTCTCCTAGTTCTTGCTCCTCGGGTATCGGTCCCACAGTGTTAAATCTTGACTCCAGCTCTGAACTTCAGCAGCTCTAATTGGCCTTCATGTCCACAGAAAAAAAAAGTGGAAGTTCTTTGGAGTGGGGATTAGACATGCTTTTGTGTTTGCAGAGCACTGAGTGTAATGGGACCCTCACAGGATCTCTGGCTGCTACTATAATACGAATGTTAAATACTATTCTTCACCAGTGCTAGCTAGTGGGAAAGGTTTCGGGTAATTAGAAACACAGGGAATGCAGGCTATCCGGATGAGCATAGAATGAAGCATTTTAAGCAAACTCCTGAATTCTTGCTTGTCTTTTCATCATATATTATGTTGTTAGTCTCTATAACAGGTGATTTGCAGGTTAAATCCCATTTTCCTTCTCCATAGACTAAATTCATCTTTGATATAAGCGGGCGCAAGTCCATTAACTTCAATGGAGTTACGTTCACTCACTCCAACATTGAATCTGTCCCAGTGGGTTTATGCTGTAAATCTATCCCAGAAGCAGTGGTTATAGAGGCATTGGTTCTGCTCTGAAATTCATTCAGTCTCTTTGAATAAGCCTTTTAGAGGAGCCTGGGAATGTTTTTAGCCTCTGCACCAACACATAAGCCTTACTCCAGAATCACTTTTTAGCTTCAGCCTCTTCTTTTCTCCCCTGCCTTGACTCTCCTTTTGGGCTCTTTGCTTCTCTCGCGTGTTACCGTTTGCAGCCTATCTATCTCCTCCGATCTGGGTAAGGGTGGAAAGAAACACTCCCCACACTGATGCCTGTAGCCACGGTATCTTGATCTGAGATGGCCTTGTCAAATCCTATAAGCTAAGTGAGGTTGGGTCTAGTTCATATTTGGACAGAATCCCTCGAAGGAAAGCTCTGGGTGCTGCACACGTGGGTGCTGGGCTATCAGTAGGTGCTGTTCTTCCTTCCTAAGCCAGTGCCCTAAGTAATCTTAACTGATGCTCTAAAATAGCATCCCATGGCACTGCGCTGCTCTGCTGAGGGGGTCATCACTGACTGACGGGTAAATTTGAGGTGAGTCCTACCCAAACTGCAGAAAATCTTTTTTCTTTTCAGCTCTAATTTGCCTGTCATCCCAGCTAATCACGCCACAGAGTATAGAACATGTGGGGGTTTTAACACTGCTTTGCCTCTGTTGCATTTAATATTACTACTTCTGCAATACATTCATTCACAGAACAATATGGAAGCCCTCTGGTGTCCAATTTAACACCTATAAATTTGCCTGTGTAATCTCTAACCAACTGGACAGATAAAATGCTTGCCTTCTATTCTAGTATTCTTGTGTTCTCTTTTGAAATACAGCTCTTTGATTAATTTCTTTTTTCCCAGTAGCAAGTCCCAGTGTTTGGACTCTCAGTCCTGTGGGTGTTTGGAAAGGAGCAGACCTTCTCCAGCCCAGCTGAGCCCTGGGACATTCCAGCCGTTACCAGATCTGCCCTGGGGTCCAGAGACCCTCTTTCCCCATCATGGATAGTTCTTGTTTCTTCTGGAAGAGCCGGTGCATCTTTTCAACTAGTGAACCTGTGCCAGGTAAGAGTCTTCATCTCTTTTATGGACCATGCCAGTGCCCCAGCCTTTCTCACACACAGGGCTTGCACCCATGGCCAGCTTCGCCCAGGCAGGGAACTAGATCAGACCTTCCTGTGGCTCAAAGAGAAATGAGGGGAAGGAGGAGGATTTTATTCCTTTCTTGTGAAAAAGTATTTTAGCACATTGTTTCCTTGATGTTTCACTACTTCTCTCCTTCCAGTACAGATAGGAATTTACCTATTGTTGTCAAGGAATCTCCAACCATCTATTCCTCTCTGTTACCTCTAAGTCCATGCTTATTCCCAGGGGAAAGCTCAGGAGCGATTAAATAACTAGGCAGCATTATACAGATCCGTGCACTGCAAAGGTGGAAGAATCTGTCCAGGGGTTGAACTGCTGCTCCAAGGTTCTCGGGAACAGCCTAGGCTTGTCAGGCTGGTACCTTTGCTCCTTAGAGGGAACAAGGCTGGAGGGGGTTGCCCTGTGGTGGGTCTGGGCAGGATGGAGTTCATTAGACCCAAACGTCTCTTTTTGCATATGATATCTTTATGCAGTTCACTGAACAGAGATGTTACTGTTAAAAGGAAAGTTCCCTGCAATTCTGTCCATCTGGGCTAATAAAGGGCAGATGAAAGGGAAGGATTTGCTCAGAAATCATGGCATGGTCTTTACAAAACAATGAGGAGACTGAAGACCATTTCAAGGCAGAGCATAGCAAACATTCAGTTAATAAGGGCCCCAGAGGATCCAAAGGATTTTAGTTCTGAGACGAAGATCTTGTAGGCAGTAGTAGCCCTTTAAGGGATCTGGGAAAATTGAGGGTGTGGAGGGGGAATGCATTTAATCCCTTCATTGAGTACATGGGAGAATTTTACAGCATACAGGCATTGCTGATGCTCAGCATCACGTCCTAGGATTGAATATAACTTTGTTCCCAGTCTAGAATTTACCCACCAAACAGAGAGGTTGAAAGGCGACATTAATTACACATCTGTCCAGCACGTAGCGATACTCGGATGTTGGGTGTCATATAAATGCAAAATGTTGCTATTCTACAGGGTGGTTTCTATACATGTGCAGATTAAACAATGACTTTGCGCAGGACTAAAATCTGCAGTGCTGCTGATGAAAGGAATTAATTGTATGGATGCAATATTATGGACAGTGTGGTTTTTCTGAGCTAAAAGAGGAGGACAGTGATTCATGGCTGCACCCAAGCTCTCCGTCATGAAATATAAATTAAAAATAATTGTATTATGGTAGGCTACCTGTATTGTTACATTCATAATGGATATCACACATCCGTCCTTGCTCGGCGTTGCAGGCAAGGCATGTTAGAGAAACTATGGCAGTATTTTTCTTTTAGGTGTAACAATCTGTCAGTATCAAATTCTCTTAGTCAGTAGGGAGCATATAGTGTTGATTTACTGAAAATCTGGGATTATGTCTGCTCTGTGGTGAGCGTAGATTTAAGAGGGGAGAGGTAAGGGGTCTCCAAAAGGTGAAGAAAAACACAAATGAAACCTGGCAAGGAAAAAATAGCTTGACAGTTAAGATGCAGTACAGTCACCGTCAAGTCTTGTTGAAGGCAAACCCTCGTATACAGTCGTGCTCTGAGCCCTGCATACTGTACCTTAAACAGCCCACTCCATTACCCATTTCATGTTGCCGAACTGTAAATGTATAAATGAAGCTATGGCTCTTCAGCCTTAAAAGAAAAAGACTTACTATTACTGTGGTCCAGTGTACACATGGGTTTTGGTGATGCACTGGGATTTTGGGTGCTCGCATCGGGGGGCAAAACACGACAGGACAACCATTTCCCTTCTCTTTCATTCTTTTTACAACAAATCCGGTTAAACAAAGAACGTGTGACAGGCGGGTTCAGCAAGACGGGCTCTGTGGATGCTGGGGAAGAGGCAACTCGACCTCCCGTGTCGCTCTGCATGCTGCTGGTTTGCATGGACCCTCCTCAGCACGGCACGGCATGGAAGGTATGAGCAGCTCACCTGAGGCTTAGCACCGTACTGGACGAGGCCAAAAAGACTGTGGGTTCTAATTCCAGCCACTTCGTTAAGGGCTAAAAGTTGTAGCCAGCTGAAGAGTAAAGGTGCCACGGTTACAGTCCTGCCCTAGAGGAACGGTGCCTCCTCCATCACAAAATACAGTCTGGCACTAATTGGTATCTTTAATAGCAGTCTCAGCAGAGAGCCTGGGAAGGCTTACCTTCATCCTTGTTCTGGGCCTTCCATGCTGGCTGGGGACGCTTTCATTGCTGCTGCCCGCGTTGTAATTGTTCTGGGGATAGGTAAAGGATTTCCAGCTCCGGGCTGCCAATCTGTCACCCTTCAATAGCCACAAAGTCACAGCAAAATTAATTAAAAACCCCCCAAATATCACATTAGTAGCCACAGCACAAGCAAAATATAAGCAATTAAAAAACCACCCAGCAAACACTTAATGTACTGAGCATCCAGCGTGCACATTTTACTTCATTCCAACAGACAAAGAGGGGTGATTCATTTGTGGAGAAGAGAAGAAAAGTAACCCCAAACCCTGTAACTCTGCTCTGCTATCAAACACTACAAAACTTCATGGGATTTATTATATTTCAAAAAAAAAAAAAAAAAGAAAAGAAAAGGCTGCTTTCCCTTTAAAAAGAGAGGAGCTACTTGGTCTGATGCTGCTGCCTTTATCAGCCATGAAGTTCCCAGCAAGGTGCTGTTAGTGCCTGATTAAACCTCATACCAATCTCTGTCCCCCATGGTAACCCAGAAGACATCCACTGAGAGTGGCAGCTCTTATTCATTTTAATTGCCAAGGATCTCTCTGTGATGGCCAGTTTTCTTGTCTCTCAAGGACTCAAATGGAAATCCATCTGATTACACGAACAATCCGGGTGCTCTGACAGATCTGAAATATGAATATGGAGATGACATTGTGCTCTGCACTGACTCCTGAAACCCCAATAGTAAATTATTATCTGCCACTAAAACAATTTCAGGGCACAGTACAATTCACATAAAAGCCCATTTTTTGTAATGGAACACAAATTATTAATAAATCAGTCCAGAGGGGGGAAAAAGAGATTTCATCACTTGGTGTTTTCACAGAACATCACAAACACAAATACACACACACCTATATATATGCATGCACCCCTTTCTGCTGTGCATCTTTTTGTACAGCTTCAAGTGGAGATGATATGCAGAATATAAACAAATCCCCTGGGGTACCACAGTGTTCCTGAAATTAGCCTTGTGTCCTCTTGCTGTAAACTTCACCTCCAAAGCAATACAGTATGAGAAATGCAAAGTCCAAGGGTGAAAATATGCAGGAAAACTGTCAACACAAGGGAGATGTCCCATCCATCCAGTGAATTGACCTCCAGCTTATGCGGATCAGTGTGGAGGGACTTTTCTATTGTCTAAGCAAAACTTGCAGCCCTCATGCTCCCAAAGAGAACAGCGCATCTTCCTCCATCATCCCCCTGCCACGTGCTTTCTGGTGGCAGGGGACCCCTCTCAAGAAGACTACCCTTGCTGGATGTGGCCAGAGCACCCACTATGAATCCAAGCTAACCGAGAAAGGGACCAACTGCCTATATAAGATTCTGTGAGAGAGGATATAGCCCAAAACAGTGAGTTTTAGAGAACCTAGACCAGAACAACAAGCTTTGTGCCAAATCCAGAAGAGCAGTGTTTGTCCGTAGGCTAGGAGAGGGGTGGAGGGTAGGAAGGAAGTCTGTTCAAATAAGCCGTAACAGCCCAGGGCATCTCCTGAGCACCCCGGCACCCCACACCAGCCTGTACAAACACTGAGCCGTTGGGGATGGATTGCAATCGGGGCAGACAGCTCAGCAACAGCATCCCAGCCCAGCCCGCGCTCACTGCTCTGCAATGTGCTGACACGGGAGAGGAGGAGGAGAAGGAGGAGGAGGAGGAGGAGGAGGAGGCCACACAGGCACCTGGACGCAGCAAACATCCGCTGGCAGAAAGGGAGGCCAGCAAGGGTACTGGGACTGGGGCTCGCCAGCAGCTCCGGGCAGCTGACAAAGCAGTGTGGTGACATATTAACATGCGCAGGGCAGGCGGCCGCATTATTATTATTACTACATATTTCTGCTAAAGCAACACCCGAGGCTTCAGAGGGCCGGCTAGCCAGCCAGCTGAACATACACTGCGGAAACCACGTCCACCGGGCTTTAGGTCCTCTTGAAAGCCATGGAAAGAGCAGAGGAAATATAATGCGCATAGAGGAGGACGAGGGGTTTTAGTCGGGTTTAGCGCTGCCTCAGAGGTCAGGAAATGTGGGTTGTAACCCTGGCTTTCTCCCCAGCCTGGTGGATGACCTTTGGTCCCCCGGGTGTTTCCCGTCTGCAAAATGTGAAACTTCCATATGTTTGGCTTTCCCTGGCTGTGGCATCAGTTTCCAACTGGAAAGTTTGCCTGGGCAGAGAAAAAAAAACCAACAAAAAACCTCCAAAACAAAACCAAACCAAACCAAAGACACTGGACTTTTGTCAAAAACTTCCGGACATCTGGAGGTCAGGCCTTCACAGCGAGGACATGGCCAGTGGACATGCACGGAAAACTCAGAGGTACAAATATTCTCCCAAAAGCATCCATCTCCCTATACTTTCCCTAAATGGCACACAAGCACCTTATTTTGTTTCAAAAGTCCCTGAGCCCTAGTAAAATGAGGCCATTTTTGTGAAGCATTTGGAGATCTGCTGATGCTAAGTGGGAGACAACAGGCTGGCGTTATTCATCAGGTATGCATTTCAAGCACCATAATTAAAGCAATAATAATAATAATAATAACCCTCCTTCTTCAGCCTTAAATTTCTGTCCTCTTACCTCTCTCCTTCCTCTCCTGGAGACATTAGTCTAGACAGGGTTCCAAAGTGGGATCTGAAGATGGCTTTTGACTGCAGTAAAGCAGGGCGAGGATGATGTTCCCTGGTTACAGTTCAGAGGCAACATTACAGAAGCCCAAAGGGTTCAAACATTGGGCTACCATGTTTGCAAACAGTACAGCTATCTAACACTTCCTATTTAGTCTGGCTTTTTGCATTTATTAGCAGCACGCAGTACAACTGGTAATTAGTTTGGTGATCCTTGGAGCCAGTGCCTGTTATCAGAGTTTTCTTTTACACGAAGAGATAAATGTGCAGTAGTTCTTGAGACACACTGATGTACATACACCCAGCTGTGTTTCCTCTGCACAGAAAGGATCCCCCCCAAAGGAAGAATTTTTGGGCATGGTATTTCAGAGCAGCCAGAAGATACAGAATCTAGGGCTGAGGCAGAGACATACAAATGCCTTCTGCACCCAACAGCTTTGGCATCCCATTTTCCTGCAGAATTTGCTAAGGAACCAGCAGGTTTGGGCACAGGACCTGCAGAAACCTATTTTCACTATTAGATAATGTTGGTAATATCTGAGAAGGAAGAAGTCTGAACAGCTATCACATTTGTTTCCCTAAAGGGAAGAAATAATCTGATCAGTTACTTGTAAATTATTCTTCAAATGCAAAGGAACCAGAAAGGGAGGAAATATAGCTTTAGTAACTGAAGAAAAGACTAAAGTAAGTAGAGTTCACAACCTACAGAATGTATTTAAGTGGCTTAAATGCCTCAGATTTCCATTAACTAGTGAATAATTGTTTTTTTCTTGGAGTATAAGACTGACATTTTTGTAGGCCGGCAAACCAGTCAATTGAAAACTAAAACATATATGTTAGGAATCATACTCCAAAGGACTCTTTCAGAGACATTAGGGCAGGACTCGGTGGATTTCAGTTTTTCCATTATTTCACCCATAGATGAGATGGCTACTCTCAGTGCTTGCAGCTGATTGCAATGTAGCTGTTCAGCACAGGCTGCAGGGTGATTGTGGGGATTAAACCCCTCCCATCTTCACAGCGCTGTTTAGTGATCTGCATAAAGCTGGTTGGTAGTTTGGGCCATTTTGAATTTGACAGGTGTCCAAAGCACAAAAACTGTATTCACCTAAGCTTAGTCTTGAAGTTAAGCCTCTTTGCTTTACTGAATAGGAACCAAAATTATCAAATATTTGTCATTTGTGTTTAGCTCAGCCCTACCAACTGAGGTTAAAGACTGCATGAGACACCAAAGAATAACTTTGTTAGATGCAATCTCTCTAAAACACAGTTACAGGGTTTTAGTAGGAAGGGACAAAGCTTTTATTATCGCTACAAATGGTGTGCTTGTTCGTACGTATATAGTTATGTGGTAATGTATTAAACAAGCATCTTTGAAGATTCAAATTTGTTGTTTTTTTTTGTTTGGTTTTTTTTTTAATGAAGTGAGAAGTCTAGAAACATTTATCTGCTTCCAGGATGATAAAATGGGTGCCTTCCTTCCTTCCTTCCTTCCTTCCTTCCTTCCTTCCTTCCTTCCTTCCTTCCTT
>JAOTQQ010000012.1:106107508-106136403 GCA_026546715.1 Gallinago undulata
CCTTCCTTCCTTCCTTCCTTCCTTCCTTCCTTCCTTCCTTCCTTCCTTCCTTCCTTCCTTCCTTCCTTCCTTTTCCTTCCTTCCTCCCTTTCTTCCTTTCCTTCCTCCCTTCCTTCCTCCCTTCTTTCCCCCACAAAAGTACGAAGTGAATTTGTCCAGGGAAAGGAGCAGTGAGGGATTTTAGTACGAACTCATCTCCAGTAACATGAATCCCTGGAGCAATGAGATGAATTTGAGAAAGGGACTATTTAGGCTGAATATCAGGAAAATGTTCCTAATGGCTTGGACTGCTTGAGCAGTGGAATTGTCTTCCAGGCAAGTGATGGAAACACCAACATTTGACTCACTTGAAATTGGACTGGACATCTTGCTGGCAAGTGTACTGGAGGGAGAGATCTTGCTCTGGAAGGGGAATGTTCTCTTGGACACTGGAGCTCTGTGACTCTGTTAAACCTTCCAACATGAAGAATGCAAGGAAAGAAAATATTAGGAATCGTCCAGGGACACAGCTAATCCTGCAGACATAACACTTGCACTGACTTCAGTAGAAGTTACACACGCGTAAGGGATCTAGGTTGGGCCCCAAGAGGGAAGAGGACATTGGCAGGCCAGACCTGGCCATGGCAGATGCCTGCTGCTCACCACCCTGTGCCTGGGGACCCGGGTACAGGGACAGAGGGAGAAGGCAGAAATGCTCCCCACCTCTCATTGGCAGGGAACATGAGAGCGCTTGTTGGAGAAAACAGCTGGGAAGAAAAGAAACACAAGCCCCCAGCAGCGCCTGCTACCTCTCTTCATACGTGCCAAGGTAGCCCTTCTGTCCTGGCAAAACATCACTGAACGCATCTCCTGTGTCTGTCTCTGCTGCCCCTTCCCGATCCCCTCACAGGGCAGAGGTGTCACGGAAGGACATGGTATTTTGAAGCCTTGAACTGCCCTGCACCGAACAAAACCATGGGTGTCTACCAGGGAGAGGGCTGCCCCACGGTTACCCCCCCCCTTCAGCTTCTTCAGTCAGGTGTTTTCAGTGGGGCAACCCTATTGTAGCTGAAAGCAGAATGAGATCTCAGTTGTTGTTTTAACTGAGCCCCGGCTCCTTTTTTCCTCCCTCCACATATGGATGTAATATATATTCACAAGCTTTTTTTTTTTTTTTTTCCCCTACTTTTTTTTTTCTTTATTTTCTTCATTTCCAGTCACGGAGCTTTTCTGGACAAAACAATTATGATCCGAACGTCCTGAGAACCAGTCTCCAATGAGGCACTTTTCCTGAACATGTACAGACAAAGGAAATGATTTCCTTACTGAAAGAAATGACTTCAAAGCACCCAGACCAGACCCCGCTCCAGCTCAGGTTTCCTTTCTGTGCAGCAGCTTGGACAACAGCTCTCACAGAGAGCCCTGCTCCTTGTGCCTGGTTTGAATTTAAGCAGATGCCGGGTGCAGGGTAGCGGGGACTCACAAACCAGCCCAGCCATCTCTTTTCCCTTTCCCTCTGCCTTCTCCACACACCTTGTCCTTCCTCCCACATGGTGTTTACCACTGCTCAGACATCAGTGAAGTTCTTGGTTACGCCTCTCTGATGCTCAGCGCCCTGGGCAGTGCTGTTTATAAGCCATTTCGGCATGGCTATGTTGATCTGACACGTCTCCTTTACTAAAACTCAGCCCGAGTCAAAAACTCTCCCTGGTTAGTCATGATCTTCCTATTGCCATCTCTTGTGAAGGTGAGGTGGAGGGCAACAGTACTCGTGAGGATGAAATGGATTGAGAATGATTTTGCGTGACAACTGCTGGGGATCCAATATCTTTCTGTTGGTGTTGCTTACAGAAACAATAATGCCTGGAAACCATCCAATACCTGTGTGTTGGCCCATCTTCAACACATGCCAAATTCTTTTCTTGTGGGACAGCCTGGGAACAGCCCACATATACTTATGTGTGATCTCCTAGTCAAACTGCGATCTATTTTTGCCAGTCTCCCGAGCATAGTCCCTCTTTCCACATCCTGAATGTCATCTTGAACTAGTAAGAGGCTGACCGCTCCGAGAAGGGTCAGATGGCACTGCCTCTGCATGCCTTTCTTTCTCTCTGTGCAGAATGCAGGGCATGGACATCACACCAGGACCTCACTGGCCTGGACCATGGGTCAAGAGGAGCATGAGGCTCATTGCTATAGCAGAAGTAGGGCTTGGTACTACAGCATGGACCACTTGCTCATGGGAGAGGAGACCTTATGTCCAAACAGATACATTGTACCTACAGCACCTTTGTCCTTCACCAAGATAACTCTCTGTGCTGTTTTTTCCTTCCATGGATTTGGCTTTGTGGAACAACTCCCATTTACTTTCCCTGTAGAGAAGTTCTGTACAGCACTGCTATGATTCCTGAACTGTACAGAGGACTCCTCCCACCGACACATAACCTGCTACCATCAATGTCCAGGGTACAGTGAAAAAGGAGAATAAAATCTCCCCCTTTCCTCAAATGGCCTCTACTTATTGGCAAAGTTGGCTTAACAGTATTTGGGACACTGATGAGCTCCATCATTAGCCTCATTTCGCTTTTACTACTAAAACTTCTCCAACTTGGTCCCATGGCTACCTCCTCTGACCTAGTTAAACATCACTCAACCAGGGTGTGTGCATCGTTTTACAACTCAGAGTTTAGGACAGATCCCATAGTCCCCCCTGCCCAAGGCTATACTGGCAGTAGTTTGGTTTGAACCTTCAGACCACACATGGAGCTTGAACAACAGATAAGCGTCGACACGGTGTTCTACCTGTCCATGCTGAGGAGCTGTGTGCCACCTCATGGAACCCAGCATGGTGTCCCTGGTACACCATTCCCCAGAGGTCTGCACTCACACGCAGGTCAGCAGGTCACCGTGTCCCTGCATGACCAAGCCCAGACTCAGACGCCTACCAGCTCCATACCTCCAGCCCTGCCCCTGTTCCCAGAGCTCTGCTTTGTGCTCCTGGGTAAGACAATACAGAGAACAGCAAGTTACTGCTTTGGTGCAAAAACCCCATTTAAAGGAAGCCCTCCAACTCTTCCTGAAGATCCCTAATAGGGTGGCCCACACTCTACCACTTACTCCTCTTTCTGGTTCGACTGTGCCTCCACCAAATCCTGGAAACACCCCTGGAAAAACACCCGGAGGAGCTGCCCCAGCCTCACACTATGCCGCTGCTCGGCTCTCCGTGCAGGATCCCAGTTGACAGGTAGGTGAAATTCAAGGTTGTGGTCACTACAGACAAAGGCCAGGAAATTTAAGAACAGCCTCGCTACCTCCAATCTGCTGTATGAACTATTCTTAGCTGGAAGTTGGAGCCAAATGCTCACTGGGCACTCCAGGTTCACACCTCTGGAATACGCCCCTGACAGAAATATGCTTCAGCACGAACTTGGCCGCATTTAGAAGGAGCTGCAAGATGCACCTCTTTGCCCAAACCTTTCCATCTGTTTAAACTGCGAAATCCTGGGTTCCTCGCTGTCTGGTCAGATTAAAAACTGCTGGCAATGGGGAAGCATGACAGTTCGTTTCTCTTACTTGGAATGATAATTACTCAACGTAATCCCCATAAAACGAACTCATAATCTACAATGATGAGTGTGTGCTAAGTGCTCATAATAACTGAAATAAATAAGAAGAGGTCATTAATAATAAAGCATGGTCTGGATTACAGCATTCGACAATGCACAAAACAACAGAACTAGAGTTGATAAAGGAAAGCAGATTGTAGCCTTCCTACCCCGGAGGCATGATGCTGTAGGGTTGGAGATACTCTCCTCATTTCGAACAGAAATCACCAGTACGCAGCAGTGATTTAATCATAACTTGTGCACTGCCTGTGAAGAAAGAGGTGAAATAAAGATAGGTTATGGTAGATGCAGAACTCTCTGAGTGTCTATGCACTTGCCAGCTATACCTTGGTGGCTGCTTTACAGCCCACTTGCTTGTCAAGGAGGGACTTCACATAACCAAGGGACCTACCATGTACTTCTAGGAGAGGTCTTTCCTTACCTGTGCTGCACCATTTCAGTCTTGGCCATTTTAGCAGTTGCCAAGCAGGCCTGGCTGTTCTGCACTAAAACTTCTCTGCCTCCTCTGATTCACTTGGGCCAGCATCTGGGCTCTTGGGAAAAGATCCTTGTCCTCCAGACTAGTGGTTCTTCCCAGACACTGAACTAAGTTTTGTGCATGGACAAGATAGATATGGCAAGTGTACAAAACCACTAATGAAGCTTGTGGGTCCTTCCCCAACTGAATTCCCAGTGGCAACTTTCTCAGACCATGCCAAGAGTAGTTGAGCGCTTATACCAAGAAGACACAGGACTGGACACTCCTGAGGGATCCAGAAGAAGCTAACACAGCCAGTTTTGCTAGAACAGCTCACTGGGAACTGGATCGATGCTCCTGGTGTACCGTATAGAACTGAAATTTGGAGTTCTTATTAAAATTAAGAGGAAATGTCTACTTTCATACAGTTTTTATGTGAGGGATTGGAATACGTGGCAAAGTTCAACTATCACTTTCCTGTTTATATTCATGGTATGCTGTTTTTCTAGGCTCAGCCCTGGTTTTGCTGATGAGCTAAAATATAACCTCCTTAAACCCCAGTGGAGCAGCATTTAGTAAGTTCTGCCTTTAAATAATATTTTAGCCAAGGGATTAACTCCTATTTGCACATAGAGCTTACGTGGAAGGAAGGTTGGGTGAGCAAAAATACCTGAAGGGAGAAGACGTATCCGCATCCTGCTGAGGTGGGGGGAAACTTCTGCTGGCTGCAGTGGGAGGTGGATCAGGCCCAGTCCCCAAACTCATGTAAAAGAATTTATGTGAGGGCATTTTTCAATTAATTCCCACTCACAGGAGGAGGAAAGGCCAAAACCACTGGGTCTGTGAGGCCACTGCCTACATGGAGGGCTGTGTGCAGCTTTGCAGCTCCCCAGGGAGTGCTCCAAGCATGGCTGTGCCTCAGGCACACCCTCCCTGCCTTCAAAAGCATGGAAAGCATGTCTGCTTGGACGCCCCCTGAAAGGATGTCCCCTGCGTGCCCACTCACATGCTGGCAGGCTCTTGCAGACCTGCAGTGGGGTGCTACCCTTCCCTCAACAGTACTCTGGATTGCACACCCCAGAGAAGACATTGCTCCTACAGAGAAGCTGTAAGATCTGGACTTGTGACTTCTCTGTGTGCAGGGGTCTCAGGAGTCCTTAATGGAACCGGGGTGCAAGGGGTCTTGCCCTCACTCTTGAGAAACCTCACGGGACTGGGCTCTGTCTAGCCCAAACATAGGACTTAAGTTCTTCCCCTGAAAAGAGCAGTATCATGAGCATATGGTTAATGACTCATCCCAAGTGGAAAAACAGCGTTTGTTATATTTTATGAAAATTTTATACATCTAAGGTACTGTACATCTGTTGCTATTTAGGCTGACATGTATGTAGAGATTGGCAGAACAAGTTCTCTGTAGGGATGACTGAACTCCAAACCAAACCACAGAACTTTCAAACACTCAGGCTGCTTCTTGAAGGGGAATGAAGGAAAAAAGAAAAAAAAAAAAGAAAGAGGATGTTTTTCTGCTCTGTTGAAATGCTGCCTGACTGAGCAATATGCAAGGAAGACACTCTTCAGTTCTGTCTAATCTGCAGTAGAAGAGGGTCTTATTTATGGAGAGGAGCCTTCGCTCATCATGCTGCAAATCACAAGCAAAAGCTTGTCACTGTGCCAAACTTTTCTCCCATGTTGCCTCCATCCAAGGCTCAGGGAAGGGTCAGAAAGTTCTGCACCTAGTCCAACTCTTGCATCTCCTCTCTGAATCCTGAAATCTTCCCTCAGATCTGTTCCTGTCTCCCTCCTCTCTGGCAGCAAACCTTTCTCATGGTGAGGCTAAGGGTTCTTCTTGGGTTGTTCGTTCATCTTTCTGGCAACAACATCTGGGTGGCAAGAAAGTGGGAAGCCCTAGTGGTTAGTCTGGAAGTCTTCTGGGGTCTCCTGGGAGGTGCTGAATAAGTGGACTTCCATGGAAAGTCATGTTTTCCACTCTGCATCTGTGAGTGTTTCTAAGGACTCTGGTGCAAAATTCCCTACGGTGGAGGACTAAGTGGTGAGAACAACTAAGGACATGCCTGTACAGTCCAACTCATTCCTCTGCATAGAGGAGGATGAAACAAGCTGTAAAGAACTGCTTGCTCAAACATCTCTTATTTATTAGCCGTGTCAACCCAACCCTGCCAGGATAATTACTTTGGGCACAAATGCTATCCTGTGCCCAGCTCCCAAGCTGGCACAGTCTGTGTCTGCTCAGGGATCCTTCAGCTGTGACCTGTTTCTATTCTAAGCCCCAGAGCACAGGGACTGGAAAATAAAGTCGACTACCAGCCATATTGTGAGGCTCTCTGCTGTCTGGCTACATATTTCTGGGACAGATTAGCATAAGAAAGACCACACTGGGTCAGACCAAACCCAGTGTCCTGTTTCTGCCAGTAGCCAAAAGCAGAAGCCCACAAAACTGTATAAAATGATACGTCCACCAAATGCTCTCCCATCCTCCAGCCATTAGTGGCACAGGACTTCCTGGACCAGGTGTGCTTTCTACAGATTTATTCATTTTCAGTGCATTTGTCTGATGTGAAATTGCACAGTCTCCCCAGGAAACCATACAAACTTCTCACATCTGCCACATCTTGCAGCAAGAAGCTCTAAAACTCTCTGAATTCTTGGCGAATGAGAAAAACAATGCTAGGAGCTTTATGGAGATCAATGGCAGGTACCAGATCAGTCTGTGTTTAAAAGTTTTGGATCTTACCTCAATGTGGTGCCTCGTGCACGGGAGTGGGGTCTGCATATCCCCAAGACAGTGGAGCCCTGTCCAAGCAGACCAGGATGGGGTCGGAGACCAGTGCAGGTGACACACAGCAGTGCTGGTGTAGGAGCTCACACATCCTGCCTTCTTTGGGCTATTCCAGCCAGTGCTATGAAAACCATTGGTTTCTTCTTGAATAGAGGAGTTTTTATAATTAACACCTAGAATTAGTGAACAGGAAGGTAATGGGGGACAGAGTGGGAAATAAGGGGGGCTTTCATCCCCCTACCAATAAGTGGTGCATAGCCCTGCATTGTGGGACACCTTTGTGCTGCAGTCAGATGAGTTGCACCCACCCCTGTGTGGTGTGGACTCAAAGATTTGGGGGTCACTCAGAATAAATTTCTGCCTTCTCTCCCCTTGCTCCATGGCTTTAAACTGTGTGAGGTGGGATGGGATGTCACTGTCGTGAGTTTTCTTTATGGACCTGACTAGAACCTACGCACATAAAGGCCAAGCAGATATTTGGCTGCCCTTGAGGGTCATTCTGGTCGGCAGCTTGCCTCAGCAGCAGTGCCAGAGGCTCTTGGAGATGGCAGGTGGGAATGGGTTTTGACTGACATTGTGATTTTCTTTCAGAAATGCTCAGAGAAAAAGCATCAAAATGCTGATAGCTGCCCTCAGCTGCCCACACTATCTAGTGAAGGAGCAAGTATTGCAGCAACTCAGAAATACTCTTATTTCTGGCCTGTCCCAGTTCTGCTGGTGCTTGCACTGGCTCCAAGCTTGAGACAACCGAGTGTTGCACAGTTTCTTGACTTCAACCCAAAAGAATGGCACCTTACTTTTTCTGAAAGTGCTTCCTTCATTTTTTATCAAAAAGCTTTTTTAGCTTTTTTATTTTTTTTGTTTTTCTGAAACGAGTTCTTTAGTGCTCTTTTTAGTAACGTATATCCGTGGTGTTGACCTATCGCTACAATAATAACATCGTTTCTATACGGAAATAGCTTTGCCTGAAGCTTTCTGGCTAACAAAACAAGCAGAATAACTTTGTCGTCTCCACCCAGCCCACAGTAGACATACAACAGTGTTATGCAATTTGACATGGCTGGCAGCTCCACCAGTGAAGGCAAAAGCTAGTGAGATCCTTCTGTTACTGTTGCTGGAGATTATAACACGGTAGGACATAATGGTACCAGCAATATAGTGTAAAGCCAAATTTCTGCTTAAACACATTGTGGACATACTTCTCAGTTACAGGCTATCTGATATCTCTCATAAAAGCCCCTCATTTATACTTCAACTCAGACAGACTCTCTCCCAAATGTCAGTTTGGCATGATATCTGAAACGAAGAACACCCATCCCTGAAGACCAGTGGTTTTATAGGCTTGAATACATTTTAAAATATAACAAATTATCTTTCTTCCTAGGCTTAACAGCAGGTATGGTCTACTAAATCCTAAGTAACCAATTGTGCTTCAGAATCTGAGAAGCATTTGGGAAGAAAGTGTTTTCTTATTAACCCTTTGGATAAAATCAGGTTTGCATGTTGCGTCTCAAAGTGGTTTGTAGGAAACCAAACAACATTATGAAAAAAATAAACACAGAACACACAAATCAGTATCAGCAGTATTGCTGTTGTTACCTTTGGTGATGGCTCCACTGTATAGCATTATTAGATGACTCAAATTACTACTAAAGTATTTTAATACTACGCCTTTGCATCTGAAACTGATAAAAATCTTGAGTGGAGTGGTTCAAGAATGCATTCACATGAACAAAATAATGGAAAATATATTTAGCATTCACATGAATAATGTAATTCCCTTCTTGGAAGGATTATGAAAGTGTAATTTCTGCATTTCTTTGACTAAAATTTGGCTTTAGTGAAGCTAATGGCTAATCTCTGTCTTGGCCTTCTTCAGCAATATAAAAAGAGATAACAATACCTATTTTTCTATATTAGAATAAACATTGAAGTCTATTTGGAGTGGACAAAAGGCTGGCAATATATTGTCTAATTTAGCAAGTGATTAAAAATTAAAAAGTGCAGCTATAGATCATCAGAATAGTGAGGCATGTCATTAAAGGCAAGTATGTGAGTAAACTGATCTGCGCTACCAGGGCCTAAAAGAAATTTCAGTCATCTAGGACATGGAGCATTTAATTATCCTACAAAGGGAAATTATCCTTCCTGTAATGTTGGGGTAGAATATTAGTGTAATCCATTGTAGCACATAAATGTCCCTGTTTACACTAGGTCTGCGGTAGGTGCTTAAGACTTTTTAGCCTTGTCTTTTTCTAGCAAATGTTCTCCATAAGTGTGATTCTGGTATCAGAAGCAGTGTCCATACTGCCTCACCTAATAGGCCAATGGAAATTTTCCTAAAATATTTTTTTTTCCCTCAGCTCTGCTTTGCTTTTTGTTTTACTCTAAGGGTAAATGGGATTATTGAATTATGTGAATTTGCTGGAACAGTGTATAAAACAAAGTAGTGGTATGTTCCGTGATTAAATCTGTGGAGTCTATGAAGTCATTTTACCAACTGTAACCATTGCAAGTGTCCATTTCCATTACCTTCTCACCTTTGGTACTTCTCAAGGAGAGGAAGCAATCTAACAAGCAAGCTTTCCTGAAATGTACCCAATTAATAGTGGGGTGGGTGACTCCAGGCTGGGATTTTAAGGGCATTTATAATGCAATTGCAGCTGATAATGTTCCTGACTATCATGGGATCATTGCAGTTGCTAAGGGTGCCAGCAGGCAGCTATTAGGCACTCCCAAAGCTGTCTCATCTTCACATTGAACCAGCCCCAGTCTCGGAGCAAGTGGTCCAGCCCCTACTGTTTGGTGGCCTCCACTGAACTCACTCCAGTTCACCATCTACTGGGGGGCTGAAAAACTGAGCACATTTTTTCAGTTGTGGTCCAACAAGTGCCAAGTAAAGGGACATAATCACTTCCATCAACACCCTTACTTTACTCCTGTAAGCAAAGCCCACGATGTTGTTTGCCTTCCTTGCTGCCAGGGTGCACTGCAGATTCATTCCTAGCCTGAAGTCCACCAGGACCCGTGGGTCCTTTTTGCCAGAGCTGCTCCCCGGGCAGTCAATCCTTAGCCTCCTTTGCTGTCCTGCATATGTCTGTGATGGTCTGAAGACTGATTTTATTAACTAACTTGATCTGTCTTGGCTTTGGATTATCTGGACTTGATGTAACATCCAGCAAAAATACCCAAGGAAAATTTCATCTACTCTAATGGGATATTTTGTACCATCAGATGAAAACAGGAACCATCCGGGATTGGGACCAAGTCTAGTGAAGATATATTTCTAATGGCAGAACCCTTTATCACTCTAGACATTTTCTGAAAATTATTGCAATCCAGCCTGAATATGAATCAGCGGTCATTAAATCTTGCATTGTGAGTACAAGAGGCCGGATGATACATTTTGCCAAGGTCTCTTCAGTACTTGCTGGAATGCAATGGCTCTTTGGGCTCTTTTGAGTGATGCATGTCACATACTGCACATAAAAAAAAAATGTACAAGCACTCCGCGTGATCATACCAGGCCTCTGAAGATTTCTTTGGCTCTTCAGTCGCTTAGCTCAGATCCATAAGTGGGACACAGCGCCTCGTTCTTCAGCTTGCATGGAAATGCTGACTTGTTTAATTTAAGAATTATTGGTGGGATTTTCAGAAGGGCCTTAAGTGACTTATGAACATAAGCCCCATTGAAAGTCGAATCCTACTTTCCATAAATATCGACCATATTTCTTCTGGTAAAATGTTTCTGGCTCAAGGGCCTCCTGCCAAAAACAACCTGTCTCCATTTCTAGACAACTTCACCCTGCATTTTTGATATGTGCAATGTCCCCACGGAGCACAGCGTTGCAGGCCAGGAAATGAGCATGGAACAAAAGAAGTGTAGGAAGCTCTGCTGGCTGCGTATCCGACCTGGGAGACAAGACATCGTGTGGCAGTGGCTGGGCTGCGAGGGCTATAGCCTTCCCAGGATTCCAGCCAGGAAATTGCACAAAGGCCAGAGTGAGAGACCCCCGTCTTTTGATTTATTTATTTATTTTTCACACTGACAGATGTCCCTCTCTAGCAACCTGTCATTCTAGGGAAAAATGACAGAGGCAAAAAAAACTGTCAGTCAGGGATTATGGCCATTTCTCTAACTGGTTTCCATTGTCTGTTGCCCAGAAAATAGGTTACCTGCTGGGGTAAAGGCTGTAGGCAGTAGGAGACTGGGGACAATGGAGCCTGCCGCTGGAAAACACAAGAGGAGGGGGGAACTCCTATGTCCCTCTTCCTTTCCTCTTGTCCCTGCCTGTTCTGGCAGTTCCCTTTAACAGCTAATTCTTCCCCTTCCACACATGGCTTATTGACCATTTCACTCACCACTACCAGGACATTTCTGGAGTGATTTCAATGCCCTGACCAAATTCCTGATCATTCAGGTTCTTTTATCACAAACAGAAATTCAGGACTAGCAGGATGAGGTGAGATTTCTAAAGGGAAAATGTTACTGCATCATCAGTTGGAAAAAGCAAGTATTTGCCAATGTCCTTCTGCATTTCAGATCTCATTGGTACGGGAACTTCAGCATCGTCATAACTGGCTTCCCAAGCCTCGGGCAGGGAGGCATTTGCTGAAGTGCTGCAGATCTTCCCATCTTTAAAATGCATAGGTATCATTTCTGAAGCACCTTTACTGGTACCTCAGGTTGGATTCCTCCAATACTGAGAGACTCCAAATGGCTGCTTGCTTTTATAGAATATACGTTCACACCCTGAAATGTATGTATAGCAATAACAAGGCTTTGGACTAATAGCAAAGAAAGCAAACAAGAAAACTGCTGTCACGGTGTGTAAACATTTAGTCACTGTTCAAAGAGACAGTGAATAAAAAGGTTTTGCTTTTTGGGGACAGTGTGGGCTACCTAGGGCTGTGAATACAGTAGATCTCAGCTTGGCCACAAGCTCTGGCCTTCTTATCATCCATATTGAGGTCCTGGCTGGAGAATGTTACAGCTCCCTTTGGCCTGGTCATCCAAGTCCCCTTACAGCAGAAATAAGGGTGTAAGATTGAGGGAGGGAAGATGACCCCCCCGCCCCCAGTATTACCCAAAGACCAAGTCTGGGTCTTCCAACCCAGAAGCTCACTTTTGCCTCTGGTTCTATCGGAGTAGATTGACCCTATGGAATCTGTTTCCACCCTGTTAGATAGAAAACGCCATCCAGTGGACTAGTAAATATTGTCTGAATGACTAATTTCTAGTAAGCATAAACTTTCTTGATATGGAAGAAGGAAAGAAATATTTAAGAGAGAAATAAGGGAGAAAAAAGAAATACATCTTTCATCAGTTTCTATTTTATTTTTGGAAGAGCAGACCACTACATTTCTTAACAGACACCAGGAGACTTTTTAAAGGTTATTTTTGGAGACACTATATCTCATTCTTTCCTGGAGCACTGGCCTGGTCAACGACACTAAGGAATGACTATTTCTAACAGACAAGCTCTGCCTTTCAGCCTCTGTGTCCTATGGAGCAGGCGTTGGTGCTTAAAAGAAATCTAGCAGAGTTTGTTTTGGGGTTCAATTTGTTCCCTTGGTTCCCCTTAGAAAGTAACCATGACAATTAGCAATATTAATCGAGCTGCACAGAGACTCAGGCAGAAACTTGGGCTCCCCTTCAGGGAGCTGCCACAGAGACCCGGATGCCAGCTGAGGTCTGTGAGGGTGGCAGCAGCAAATTCAAGGGCTGGGGGCCAGCTCTGTGCCGGGGACACAAGCCGTGCCGCCGGCTCATGGCCCGTAACAGCGGTGTGGCACAGCATCTTCATGCGTGTTTTCCTCCACACCCCACCTAGATGCCTGCGTGCTCACATGTACTACTGCGAGTCTGGGTCTGTGCCGATCCCCAGCTGGAGCAGTGTCTAATGTAAGCGAGACATACGCTTGCACGAGCAATGATGAAATCCCAGCCCCGCTGGCCAAAGCACCTCTTGTGCAGCTGCTGGCGCTGGGGAGTGCAGGAGGGGCCAAGATCTCACCTATTTTCATCTCAGAGAGCTTTGGTCTTAAACCCATAACCCGAGGGAGAAATGCTCAAGCTGTTCCCTCTGTGCCCTATATTTTTATATGTATAGCAGGAGATTTCAGTAAGCTATCACTTTTCCCCTCCTGCATGATTATTTTTGCAAAAGAATCTGCCTATAACAGAAATAGCAATAAACACATGCAGCTCCTCAGTCGCTTTCCAAACCTGTGCTGGGGGCCAGCTTGCGAACCATTTCATCATGCTGATGAAGAGTCACACCAGCAGCTTCCATCATCCTCGGTGGGAATGAAGCCCCTGCCTCTGCAGCGGCATTCGCAGGCTGCTCCTTGATGGAAGCCGGAGGAACGGCGCACAGGTGACACCGCCTGACTGGCAGCTGTGGAAACAGATGCTCAGTTTTATGCACTCAAGGGATGCCCGTTTCCATGCCGTTATGAATAGCTTGCTATTAGTGGCTGGTGGGATGGGGACACCGTAAGCACAATGGCCAGTCGCCATCAGCACCTGACTTTATTTTACTTTTCTGTAGCTGCAGCCTTTAATAGTCTAGAAAAGGTTTGTCACACTGAATGAATTATGTTTCAGGCTAGATCCACAGTCATGAAGCAGTCTACTGGTTGCCCTTGCTCATAGAATATCATATTCTGTTTGTAGCTGGCAGTGAACTATTTGCTATAGTCAGTGAGTACGTGTAAATGCTTTAGACATAAGCAAATGGTGTTGGTGGCTGAATTTTAGTGAACACAAAACCACATGTGTCTTCAAGGCATTCAAGGTACTTAATTAACAGTGACTAGTTAACAGCAGTAGCTCAACTACCAACTTAAGTAAAGCAAGTGAACTCAAAAAAAGTGATTCCCAATGTTTTTTCAAGTGTTATATCATGCCTCTTGGATACAAGTATCCTGATCCATATGTTGCTTTGCTAAGAGGTGCACAGAAAGCACACCCTGCAGCTTCTCTCTTCGTTGGGCACTTCACATGTGGTCAGTTCCCCTTCCATCTCTGCCTGATTGCTTTGGAGAGAAGCCACATTCTCATACATGGGCCTTCCAAATTTCCGTGAGGGAAGGGCTACCTTTGGGCCAACGCAGCCTCCAGTCACAAGGTGCCATCTCACTGCCCTGCAGGATGCACCTGATGCACTAACGACCTCACTCATCCCAGACCTCAGCCTTGCAGGAGAAAGAGCAGCTCTACCACATCCAAGCCACTACCAGTGGCACGAACTTGTACATGCAGTTGTTTTCCTGATGTCACCATGCTTTATTACAGGAATGCATTAGCTGACAGCCATGCCTTATATGTTCATGAGCTGACCCTAAACATTACCCAAGTACTATGGCTACCCCACTACCAAAATCTGAGCACTGCAGAGAATCAAACCCTTTTAGTTCTAGCTTCTCTCTGTTTTATATTTGTCAATGCTACACATCACAGGGCAGGATGAGGAGTCTCTGTGGAGTTTTTATTACAACACAAGAACAGGGGTTTTCTTATTTCTAGTCCAGTCTTTGAGGAAATATACCCTGCAATGGATTATATCCTGATCCGTCTGTGATGAATGATGTAGATCTCTTTATACAGATGTTTATACAGTGTTAGTTAATTGTAATTACTTATCGTATTTCGAAGCAGCTGCAGCGTGGCAGAGATCTGCTAAATGGTTACTGTTCTTCAGAGATGCTGCGAACATTGGTTTCTAAAGGGTAGGTGAGACCAGCATGAACCTGTAACAAAGAGGTTCCCCTGCAAAAAGAGAAAAATGAAACCGAGTTTGCTCTTAGCAGCCCCATTCCAGCCTCCACTACTGCCTCAGACATAGATGCCCTTAGCATGACATGGTGGGTGAGGAATTTCAGCATGAAATGTGGCACAGATGGGCCAGAGAAAGGACATTTTGCATATCCTCTTCACCTCCAGTTCACTGCCTCATCCACCTCCCTCCTCCCTACAGCAAATGTTATTCCCTTTAGCTTTGTTGTGTGGGTGCTGACAAAATGCAGACCTACAGCAATGTTTTTTCCACTTGGGGAAATAGGGAAGCCTAGATTAAGCCTTCCCTGTTGATGTTTGTACTGTGCTGTGTTTGTTTTTTTATTTTTATGTAATTTACAGCTCTGCAAATTCAACCACGTTTACTTCTTCTGGTCACCCACAAGCACTTCACCATTACAAGCTCTTTGCTTGCTTACCGTCTCTGTGTCACTGTCAGGTGTGCGAAGCTTGTTCTTTGCTCCCTCCATATTAAAAGCACTTTGGAGGGTTTGCTTTTGCTGTTCAGATCCTTGCATCTTCATCTAGCTGCTGTGCTGCTTTGATAAAGGCAAAGGTTTGCTTAATTATTTATTTGATTTTAAATTTCATCTGATATTTCGATCTACTTTTCCAACTCACCATCATCTGGATTAGGCTAGAAACTCTACTTCCACTTTCCTGGAATCAGAAGGGTGTGAGAATAGCAGTAGTTTGGCTAGATGAAAGGTTCATGTAGCCCTGTGACCCGTATGCACTGATCGATAACCGACAACTTTTGCCAGCTGCAGCGTTCTGCAGCTCATGGCCCTCCTGAATGAGCTGGTACTTTCATATTCTATACTTGGTCGTTTTGTTCCATGAATTTTCCTAACGATTTTTTTTTTTTTTTTAACCCATGTAGCCTTTTAGCTTCACCCTGTAGTAAGGAGTTGCACAGCATAACCACGTCTTGGTGGAGAAGCACCATCTCTTGTTTGTGTCGAACCTGTTAGCATGTTATTCCTTCACCGAGATACTGTTCGTGCTGTGTTTTATCATTTGTGCCACTGTAAGCTAAGAAAAGAAAAAATAACCTCCGTATTTTTTATTGTTTTGGAACAAAACATATCAGTTTTGCAAGTAAAAATGAAGTGGCCCGTAATGAATATGATGTCAAGTGTAAATCACAAATCAGAGCTGACAATTGAATGCCTGAAAATCTGATGTTGCAATTTTTCCCTTTTCTTTAAGACCTTTGAACAAATCATTGGGGGCTGGCAACATCTGAAAGTGCTTAGGTGAAAGTGGCATGAAGAGGTGTGATCAAAGCCATTTTCATAGCAGACATAAAAATCGCAGCATATCTGATTTAAAACAGGGTAAGCAAAACCTAACTTGCCTGCTGGAGAAGATTCCATTGAAACCAGTTTTAGCTATCAGGGGGCTCGAGTAGCATGCTTGGGACGCTGGAGATTTGGATCTAAAGCGAACCCTCACCAACAGGCATTTAAATACGCTAGAGACTTTGAGTCTTGCAATGTTATGATGTTATGTATATGAAGAAAACTCACTTTAAATTATGCAGTCTGATGTTAGGATGAAGTTAAACTGCATACAAAATAATAATTTTCATTATCAGTTAAAAATTCACCCCACATTTTAAAGAGATGTGCATAGGCGTTGAGCAATGTAGGTTAAAAGAGAAGAAAAAAACCTCAACTTTTTAGCAAGGTACAAAATAATGTGTTTAGCTTCAGGCACTCTTTAAACTGCCTCTTTTCTAGGAAGGGAACACAGATGTGTGAGATTCCTGATTTAGTTCCAAGCCAATACTCTTAATTAACTTCAAATTGTTTAAATATATCACATCTCAGTGAAGGCAAGTAGCATCTTGGCGGTGCTCTGTGCTGCACTCAGGTGTCACTTGTTCCCAAGATCCACCTGCAGAACCCCAAACTACTGCAAGGGTCTTTATCACACCCCAAACTACTGTCTGGCTCCTGTTTTGTGCATTACTTTGGGGTTTTGGACATATAAATAAGGCCAGAAGGGTGTTTATAGTGAGCAGGATTGCTGGGTCAGGAAATAGGGATATTGGTTAAAGCACCAAGAGCATATTTGGCCACTGCTTTCAAGTTACACTGAGAATGTCTGGGCAAAGGAAGCTGCTACTGAGGGAAGACATGGGGTCTCTGGAAGATGGAAACCGGTCCTAGACTATAGGACTCAAGGATAATCAAGGAGCAGGCAAGGAGCAGGTAGGGGAGACTGGGTTTGGTTGGGCCAAGGGATTGACAAGTGGTAGACAAAAAGGAAACAGAAAGAAGTGTTTTCAATAGTTTTAAATTCACTATACGTGGTCTGTTCTTCCAAGTTTTTGGTTCACAAGTCAAAAGAGAGTTGAAAATTCCTACCTGTGGCCTTGGGTAGGTCTGTCTTCCTCAGTGCCCAGCGTGTGGGGAGCTGGCGTCATTTGCTTGTGCCTATTGTGCACTGCACCGATCCCAGGGGTAGTGGCACCAAAAACAGGTCTGGGGAAAATTAATAATTCTGTCTGCAGTGCAGCAAACAGTGCCTAGAGCTATCAGCTGAGCACCCAGGGTAAAGGGAAATATTAAGCTACTGCTCAGTGTATGGTCGATGTCCTCCTTATGCGCCCGCTGAGGTTGTGGTGCTGAGGAAGTGTGCGTATGTCAGGATATAAGTGAGAGATCTTGTGCATAGGCAGTTCCAAATAAATTCTCTGATTTATTGAATTTGCAAATTGAATATTATTTTGCAATGCTTGTATTCGTATGCACATGGATGCATGCACGTATGCATACACATGGGGTTTGCATCTGTTTTTTTTCCTGTATTGCACTGGTAAGATACCAATGTAGCTCCAATAACTTCAGGAGAGTTGCTCAGAGCTAGAAGTGCTGTAAATGAGTAGATAATCAAGGCTACGGTGTCACCCCCCCAGTTTCTGGGCTACAAGCAGGCAGTGTCCTGAGGACATATCTATACTGGATGCCACACTGTGAAGAGATCCCCAAGTAAGCAGCTAGAGACCAAGATCTGGATGGCTGTGTCAGTGTGGTATGATGCTATTAATTAGTCCTGAGTTAATTATCCCTTGCGAGAGGCAGTGGTAACCTGGTTGTATGGCTTTGGGGGCCCTATGTAGTGTCTCTGTGGGGATGGTGCTGTGTCATATCTTGAGGATGTACCATCCCCTTCTGAGCCAAACAGATCTGCTGCACTGTGCTCCCCTGTGTCCCACGTCTAGGCCATTGGATTTTGGTGGGAAGGATGGTCTGTGTTGCTCAGTAGTGACCTCTCTCATTTATTGGGCAGCAGTGAGGAAGACCAGAAGGGTGAAAGGAAAAGGCCATGGCAGAGATCTGCCTGAGTTGCAGGAAGAAGGTGAACAGAGAAGAAACAGGCAATTTATTTGCTGTCATGGGATTAAATGAAAGAGGCTCAACACAAAGAAAATAAAATATTTCTTCCTGCAATATGTGGTTAAGAAATGAAAATCCCCGTGGCAGCATTTTTTGTGTGTTGGACATTTATACAGACTCAGAAAACTAATTAGACAAATGAAGAAAGGCACCTAAAGCTGTCAAATGACAAGACTCACATTTGGCTAAGCAAGTTCTGGGGCAGCTGTCACTGGAGGCCAGGAAACTATATCAAAGAAAAGTTGCTACACCATTGCCCTAGTCTTACACTTTTTCCCAGTCATCTGCTCCTGGCCAGTGCTGCTGCGAGGCCACTGGCTCAGAGGGATCTTTGGTCTGTCCCAGTAGAGTGCTTCCCAGGTGTCACCATGTCATATTCGTAGCAAATCTCATGGGTGCTCTCCAAACTCAAAGGAGTCTCTTGTGGTTAACTTAAAAGAAAGTGCCTCCAGCAGAAGTGTTCAGTTAGTATCCATGTCCTTGAAAGAGTCAGAGTCATCAAGACTAGGACCTAGTGGTCTGGTGGACCACTAGGACCACCAGAAAAAAATAATAATGCAAAATCATGTGATTTTTTCATGCAGGGGTTGACCTACACTGCAGAAGAAATGCATGCCCCCAACTCATGGCTTACACTGAGAACAATGATAACGTAGCCCAGAAGGGGCATAGAAAGAACATATTTCAGAACAACTCAGACCAAATTAGGCAACAGTAGAAATACTGTCCCTGTACCATACCCAAGACATTGGGTATCTCACACTGAGAAAAATTCAAGCATGTGTTGCCACAGATAGAGTAGCACAAGTGTTTTTGATCTTTAACAAAAGCTTTTGCCTAGTAACATCAAATACTACAGCAGCATCAAGCAGCATCTAACAAGTGAAGTAAGCAAAGAGTCATGGTGCTGTATGCTGAGCAGACTGATTGATATTTGTCAGGCTACTGAAGCTCTGCTCCGTCCCTGCATTCAAGGCAAGCAAACAAGAAAAGGAAATTCTGGAAAGGATGATAATTAGCAGTTGCTCCCTCAGAAAAGGCTTGAAGGTTTTCAAATTGGCTCCTGCCTTTCTAAGCCTGACAGGAGTCAGCCCAGAGAAAGTGTGCGTATTAAATAAATATGGATAATATAACAACAACAGTCATATGTTCAGGCACTCCTTTAATGACCAAGTGAGCCAGGAATCTAATGAACAAACAGTTGAATGTAACCTCTGGATAACCCTTTAATCTTCTCCTCCATTCCCCTTGAAAATCTGAGGAGGGAAACACTAGAGGACAACAGACTGAAAAAGCCCGACCAAGGGAACTATTGGCACACAGCTAGGCACGGGTGTTTCTCTTGTTTGCAAATTTTAGCAATTAAGGAAGTGTTGAAAGATTCTGAAAACATGTTATCATTGAGAGAAGAGAGGCTCTTAGGGTTTAAAAGTCAGATGGTCTGTAAGTAGGGTAAAAGACAGATTGGCTTTAGCTGATAAGTGAAAAGCCAGTTCAGACTTTGCCCCCTCAAATAACATCAAAAACATACGATGTCAAATCTGAAAATCAGCGAATCATTTTTCTTCTGATGCCACGGCCTGTGAATACCAAAGCAATGCGTACCATAATAACAAGGCACTGTTGAGAGGAGCTCTAAAACCCCATCTGATCCTCCAGATGTTGTAAGAGAAGTAAGAATTTCTGAAAGAGACAGGCTCCACAGTGAGCAGAAAACACCTGAAAAAACTCTAAGGATGAATTTGTGGGCAGATATTATTATGGGAAGGACAGCAGAAGTCAAAAAAGTCAGATATTGATTAGAAAAAGCTGTGAATAAGGTTGAAAAATTTACAAATAACCCACCAGAAGTTATCATCTAATCAAAACCATGGTCTTTCATTTTATGCCAAAAAATTAATTATATTGAATTAAGCCAAAAGAACAAAGGTGTTTGGAAATAAAATATGACAAATGATGAATGAATCAACATGAATCTTAAATTCATCAGGAATGATGACCCAGTGACCAAGTCAAATGCGAGTTCACAAATGTAATTAAGAAAATCAAAATGGTCTTGCATCAATCATTAAACAATTAAAGCATGGGGAGTAATAAGTGGAAGGAAAAATGTGGCAAGAAAAAAGAAAACACTTAGCCACTGTTTTCTGCAAAAAAAAAGTATGAATGACTCTGAAAGGTGGGCATTTCCTTGAATTAAAAATGTCTTAGTATGTCTTTGGCTTCCATATGCTGTCAATCTCTGTCTCATTTGCTGCAAGGACAGCTTTTTCCAGTTACTCTCTGCCTGTTATTTGAGGACATAATTCACCTTGTGGAGGTGTTGCTATACCATGTGGCTACATGATTTGATCCTTGAATCCAATGAAGTGGCATAATTTTTTTAGTGAACTTTTAGCCACTTCTCCAAACCATCATATCATTGGTCCCATAAACAAGGATGAAGGTTACGTGAGATCAAGTGTCCAGAGGGGATACAAAAATTAAACAAACAACCCAACAAGAAACACAGCATTAGTTTAGAGGCATCTAGTATTCTAGAGCTCACTTGTTGGATGCAGCCAACACAGTAGCCTGTAAGGCCATAAGATTTTTAATTGTGAGCATCTTGGAACTGCTTTACATTTTAAATCTTAAAGCAAGCACTTTAGATTGCTCCCTGTGGTCCATGAAAAGCTAATGGTTCGGTACGAGGCTCAGTGGGAGCCCCTGCCGCTGGCAAAGTCAACAGCACCACTTCTATAGCAGACTCTTCTCCAAAAGCTCAGTGATTCTGGTCTATTCTGCTTTGGACATCCAGTAAGATCACTGCTCAAGCAAGTAGGACATCTACAGCAGAAGCAGCCATGAATGGGTTCTGCTTTGCACCATCGCACAGAAGTTTGCTCTTGAAAACATATGCTTAGAAGATCATGAATGAAAGAAGCATCACAAACCAGCCTGAACCATCTTGCACCTACTTAAAATCTAGTTGTGCACTCAAAAGAAAAGCAGCGGCATAGATGAAATGCATTTTCCTGCAGAACAGCAGAATTCTGCCTTCTCTTTGTCCAACACATATGTCTAGGATGAGATACACCAGAAAATACATTTTAATCTGGGAGATTTTATTCCAAAATATAACTAAGAATTGGGCTATTACTCATATACATGTCTGTTTACTACAAAAGCCAGCTGTTTAATACTCAAAAATAAATGAAGATTGAAATATCTCAATGTATTTAATTTTACCCCTTGCTAAACTGCATTTGTGTGCTTAATGTTAACCTTCCCATTCAAATGTCATTAGCTGCTAATTAAGATGTTGATATGCTGATTGTATATCTTGCAGTAGAGATGATTTGCAGGCACTTACTAGGTGTTTATCAAACTCCAGCACACGTAGTGGTTTAGCATAAGCATGGCACATTTAATTGACTGAACACTGTCCCAGTTCTCCACTCTTATTCTAATACATAATGAGCAAAAGCAGTAAAAAACATGGCAAGTTGTCAGGAATCGCATCAGAAAGGAAAAATGAATTGACCTAGGCTCTCTTGTGCAAACAGTTTTTACCTCTGATTTCAATAAACCTTATTTAGAAATGTCTAAAAAGATCCCAGCATATTAAAAACAAAATGAATAAGCCCTTTTGAATTTGTCTACAACCTGCATTGTCCCATAGTCAGGAAGAGAAGGCTCTTTAATATTAAAGGTTTGTTTCAAGCAACTTTCTTGTTACTAACAAGAAGAGTTTAAATCAAAGAAAGGCAGTGATGATTCTGCTAGTGTAAAAGCAGTTCTGCAACACAGGGTACATTTTCACAGGACTTTTTAATATAATTTATGAATATTTGCTCGCAACATAATTGTCTTTTCTGCTGACATTTTCAAAGCAACACTGTGATTTGTTGGGTCTCCTGAGAGTCCAAGTACAAAACTGATAATTATATTAAATATACATAGACAATAAAGAGTGTGTTTACATAACTATGCCCATAAATATCTGATTGAACAGTCATTGTTCTCAAAACCCTTTTAAGCAGCTCTCAGAGGGATCCAATTCTAATGACATGATGGTTTAAAAGATGTTGCTCAGTCTTGTTCCATATTTAATTAACTTTCCTTTTTTAAACTTGTGATGGTGGAGACAATAACAAATAGCTCTGAAAAGAGAGTGAGCTTTGAAACATGAGTGAGACCTTGTCAGGCTTTTGTGTGCCACACACAGCAGAAGATCTGCACACAAGAGGTGGTGGCTGGGGACCGCCCAGGCTCCTGGGGGAGTGCATTGCTGTAGCATTCACAGTTCACTACTACTAATAACAACAGCAACAACAATAATAATAATTAAAGAAATCTTCTGCATACAAATAAGGGAAGCAACATGGGGAGGAAAAATGGATGTATTAAATGGAATTGGTAACATAGGCCTAAACTTGTTTGTTTTTGTGCTGCCACAGAGCAGTGAAGCAAATACTTTAAAGACATTGGCACATTGCCCACTAAGATGTAAAGGGCGTGTGAACATTAATTGAGCATCAGTGTATGACTGAACACATTAGACAGGAATTAAGGTAACATTTCTGAATTCACGGATGGTCTTATTCTACCGCGTCCTTCACATTGCCTCATCCTAGACAGGGCTGCAACAGCAGCACAATATTCTGTTTTCACACTGAGCTATTTTTAATTGTCACCAATTATAATTCATTTACTTTTATGTGTCCTGGTTGTCACAATATTAACATTTGTAAGTCTTTCCCTTTACAGGCAGTGAGAATCTGTTGTGACATCTCAATAAAGTGGGATTCAATCAAGGTGTGAATGAATTGTTAATCTTGTTATAAATAGAAGGTGCCATATGTTGGTAAGGAAGGGACGTCTTTCTTTTGCTGTTGTTGAGGACAGTGGTAATGAAACAAAGTGAGTGGTCATGCCAGAATTACTAATAAAAGCCCAGTCACTGAGACTCAGCTTTCCACATGCTATCGAGGAGACAGTGATAACTGTTAACATGTCCTAGGGAGAGACTTTGAACTGTTCTTTTTGGGGTTTGCAGAGTGACTCCTAAATCAGGGAAAGCAATGAGAGCACTGGACTAGGGGTGAACCCAAGAAGTTCAAAGAAGCCCATAATGTAGGTTTACAGCCCAGAAGGCCAACTGCATCCTGGGCTGCATGAAAAGAAGCGGCCAGCAGGTCAATGGAGGTGATTCTGCCCCTTCTACTCTGCTCTCATGAGACCCCACTTGGAGTACTGCACCCATCTCTGGGGCCCTCAGCACTGGAAGGACATGGACCTGTTGGAATGAGTCCAGAGAAGGGACACAAAAGTGATTAGAGGTATGGAACACCTCTCCTGTGAGGACAGTCTGAGAGAGTTGGGGTTGTTCAGCCTGGAGAAGAGAAGGCTCCGGGGAGACCTTATAGCAACCTTCCAGTACTGAAAGGGAGTTTGTAAGAGATGTGGACAAACATTTTAGCAGGGCTTGTTGCAACAGGACAAGGGGCAATGGCTTTAAACTAAAAGAGGGTAGATTCAGACTAGAATATAAGGAAGAAATTTTTTATGAAGGTGGTGAAACACTGGAACAGGTTGCCCAGAGAGGAGGTAGATGCCCCATCCCTGGAAACATTCAAGGTCAGGTTGGACAGGGCTCTGAGATGTCCCTGCTCATTGCAGGGGGGGTTGGACTAGATGACCTTTAAAAGTCCATTCCGACCCAAACTATTCTATGATTCTAAGTTCTAATAACCTGCCTGTGAACTGAACAACCTAAAATGGATGGGAAAGCCTAACTTTGGCAACTGCTATGAAAATGTTCATGATGGTAAAAACTCCTATTTTGGGTAGCTGAATTTCAAAAACACCTAATATACATTTATTCACAGATCATCTTCTGTTTAGATAAAGAATCAATTCATTTCCTCATAAATCCTGTGCTCAGTTATTATCTGGGTAGATTGCTTCACTTCTGTAGTATAAATACCATATATATACTCAGTTTAGGTCTGTGATGTTTCCTAAACACACCTCTGGCAAACAAGAGAAGGACTAATCGTTTTATTAAACTATCACTTACAGTAAAACTCATGTCCACTTGAAATCTTGGGAATAAAGCCAGTCTCAGAGGTAAAAGGATACCTTGTCCATCAATCTATCCACACAGCCTTTGAACAGATTTATCCTTTTGCATTAGGTTAAGGGTATGAGGAGGGGCTTCTCTGAGCTTTTGCTGACCCATGACAGAGAAAGGCTGAAACCACAGCTGAAATGCCCGCGTGTGCACACACACACACACACACACACACAGAGTCATGTCTCTTCTTCTGACAGGCAAGATGATCTGCATCTCCCGTTGATTTTTCTAAACGCTGTGGTAATTCCTCAAGGAACACTCAGTTCTCATTGGGAAGTTCAAATGTCTTCCATAATCTATTTAAACAGCTATTTAGGTATCAGTGAAAAACCTGTTACTTTAGAAAAGGTAAGAGGATTCCAGCACTTGATACTAGCAGCCAGCTCTCAGAAGCCACCTGGGGCTGCCTGTGGCCATAAGACCCCTCTATTCCCCCGCAATGACCTGAAGGGACAATCGATGCGTAAAGTCTTCATCACATTTGCTGTTGCTCTGTTTACTGTTCCTTTATTTACATATCCAGAAATTCAACATCTTTGCATGTTTTGCAAGCTGTCATGACATGAGACGCTAGTAATATGCTATATTTTGCTTGCTAACATATTTTTGACATATTTTAGCTTTTGATTATAAGATTGCATCTTTCCCTGCTACCATCTGTCTCAACTCAGTGGCACTCTGGCATTTACAAAAACAGTAGGGTGTAATATTTCTTATATACTTGAACTCTACTAGAAACATGTTATTTTCAGTCTTAACCAATATGTCACACTTTCACACGTGAAGGCTGAAATGTCTTATATCCTTTAAGGTATCTGTCAAAAATAAAGAACATATCATCACATTCAATTTGGCTGAGATGAGTAATATATTAATGAGAATAAGAATGGGAACAGTTTCTGACTTATAAATAGAACTGGCATTTTACAAGCTTTGTGTACTCATGCCTGTATTTATCCTTTTGTCAGCACAAATGAGATATTCATAGAAAACCCAGGAATTTCTTTCTTGTATTTGGCAAAATATGCACAATATTCTCAAAGCTGGAGTTCTAAATGTGACACATTTTTTTCTTGGGATATCTGTTAACCAGAGACTTTCAGACTTCACTTCTTTCCTCTCCATCCTCCATCTATGGAGAGTCAAAATGTGACATTCAGCAAACTGGAAATCACACTTTTTATCTACCCTGACAGTAATAGACAAGCAGCTCCAGCCATTTGGACTGTTGTGTGCAGCTCTTTAACTGAAGTATTTCAGCAACACTGATTTCCATGGGATGAATCCAGTAATTTAAGCTATACGGTAAGTTACTAAAACAGCTGAAAATTGTTTTTTTGGTCCTCTTTCATAGGTGAGCTGGAATAGGGGGGGATACTGATAGTCAAGGAGAGTTTTTATCCCTCTTTTTCTTCTTCTTGAAATTGCAGGCACTCAGGATCCAAAAGCTGTGAGGTCTTGTGACAGGTTCCCCAGGTCCACGGTGCTTGTGAGCACCATCCCATGGTGTGCACCAACTCCAGCTCCTCTACCCATGTCAAAGAGAGGGTGAGGGGATGTGGGGTTAACAGTGCTACTGGCAGAGCTGCGGTGGCTCCCTGTTGTCAGTATTAGACCCAACGCACTAAATAACATCGCATTGAAATACACTGGTAATTATACACAGAAGATGCGTGGTGACTCCTCTGGCAACCAACATGTCAAGTCTACAGGTATGAAATTGTTGAGACTGCCAAATAAAACAAACTAACAAACAAAACCAGAAAACAGTGCCTTTTCCCCTCAAGCACACATTGCTTTGCAGTGGGATGGCAGATCTGTTTCTACAATTACATTTACTTAAATGGCCAGCTCTGAGAAAAGTGACCTTCTCCTACTGGGCAGCGTACAGGTCCTGATAGAATGAGATTCCAGATCTTGGTGGTCCTTTAAGTACTACAGAAGCAATAATAATAACAACACTATTTTCAAGGGAAAAAAGACAAGACACAAGCACGCTCACACATAATGGTAAACTGAATTTATTTCCTTTTGGAAAACAATTCCAGTAATCTCCAGGTTCAGACCGCA
This sequence comes from Gallinago undulata, assembly GCA_026546715.1. Lineage (NCBI taxonomy): Eukaryota > Metazoa > Chordata > Aves > Charadriiformes > Scolopacidae > Gallinago > Gallinago undulata. The sequence continues at coordinate 106,133,767 of JAOTQQ010000012.1, forward strand.
GAGTAAACATTAATAACAGTAACATACAGGTTAGTTCAACTGATTCAAGAATTTGGCCGTGTGAAATCATTAAGGAAAGTCTTGAACACTCAAAGCTTCAAATGGTATCCAGAAAAAAAAAACTTCTTTGACAATCTACATAACAACTATTGCATATATGGTAATGCTATCTGTCATATCGCAAGGCTTACAAATATATATACGGGCCTTATTCAACTGTGGGTTCCTGCTCTGTGAGAAAGAGTCTTCGTATTTTTTGCAAGAATCTTCAGCAATAAAAAATAGTCTTGGATTCATCTGTTTGTATACCAAAAGAGAGATTTTTAGACTGAAGTTTAAACGAAAGGAAGGCCAAACAGAGCTGTAATGGAACATAGCTATTACCTTCTCCCTCCTCCTTGAAAATGACACTTTTCCTTAAGCTATTTCTTCCCCTCACACAGTATTATTATTATTTGTATCTTTCTTGAATAGGGCCCAAGTCCACTTGTCTTTATAAGACCATTTTAGTATCAGACAACATAATACATGTGCAACACTTTATATACAGGAATTCTATCCGGTGCTCAAAAGTTCAAACACATGAACATCCAACAGTTTCGATAATACAAGTTTTATGGTACAATACAATGTTTCTGAATAATATACATTAACAATGAAAGTTTCGTGCAAAGAGTAAAACGTGTTCCCTTTTTGTGCCACAAAGAATTCTCTGGAAGAGATGGGCCTTGCACTAACTGCTGTGCTGGGTCATCGTATGATTCTGTAACAGAAAGAAAAGAAACAGCTTAGGCACAGAACAGGCATTTATTTCTGTGTGAAAGAAAGATGCAAATGCATTTCTTCCAACATATCTCACAAAACAATGGACTGGAAGGAGAGTATGTTTGACCCCTCTGTGTTTTAAAGCGGCCTGAAGAAGCGTCGTTATCAAAGAGAGGGGTTTTCCCCGGCTGTTTCACACCATTATTCTTTCCATGTGCCACCAAGAAGGACAACGCGCTCTCTCTAGGTCGGTTTGGGCTGACCTGCCCTGGTGAAATCGCACAGCAGGTCAGCAGTTCTGGTGTCTGCTTACATACGGCTCATGGATTATGCATTATGCAAATGAGAAGTGCATTTATTTGTCATCAAAGACCTTGCTGCCTACAGACCAAAAATTTGCTAATTGGACTGCGCTTCCTAGACTGGCACCACTGCAAATGTTTTATCGCATTAAAACCTATTTCCCCCTAAATGGACTACACAGTATATTCTGGTAAGAGTCATGCTGTGCCGAGCACAGAGCTCAAAGACAGATGAGAAAACAGGAGGGGCTGCCACAGCTCTTCCTTTGGTCACCAAAAACCACAGGTATTTTTCCTCAAGTGAATGCAGTGCCTTGTGTGAGGTAAGAGTGCATGGACTTTGGAGCCTGAAATTCTCCTTTCCCATACCAGTAATCACCAAATCCAGCAGCAAACACAAGTTTTACCATCTTTCCTACCGCTGCCCTAATTGAGTCGACCACTTTTAGGGATGAGAGATGCTATTTCAATGCCTGCAGTGGCTCAGATCCTTCACAAGCTTCAAACTAAGAGCAAGGATGCAATACAATATGTGTTAAGTCTTCTACAATGTACAATGGATCTACAGATAACTGGAAAAAGTCTGTCAATGCTTCCTCTCAGACAACAGGGCAGCCACTGATTAGTGATGATTTTTCCCCCTAGTAATCTGGGCCAGATTTGAGCCAGTGACCCAGAGGGCAAGGGTGTCAAGTCCCATAATTTGCTCCCAGCACGTCCTGTCCTTTCACTCGGCTTTATTAAGTTAATCTGTCTTAAAACCCCTTTGGACTAACACACTTCAGGATGAACCTGCTCCCAAAAGACAGTCATCTTTTTCAATGAAGTGAACATCTACTGAATCATACCCTCCAGAGCCACCCACAAAAAGGCACAGGAAAACAGTCTTGGTGAAACAAATGTGAAATACAGTGTGACTGCAGACCAACCTGATGGTTCTCCCTCCCTTCCTCCTCCTCTCTCCCTAAACCATGCACGCACACAAACAATAGTTCATGGGACATTTGGCAAGGAAAGGATCTTACTGTAAGACTGAGGAATTTTTAATGTAGTGCCATTCTCCAGATTAAAGGAAAATGACCCAGTGACACTTAAAGATGCAATTTCCAGATGTGAATACAAAATGATTTAATGCTGATGGCAGGAATTCCAGACTGTCCAAGGCCAGAGAGTGTTAAAAAAATACATTCTACCACCTGATTTCATCTAGCTTCTTATCCTTCCCATAAAATCATTTCAAAATGCTATAAAGCAGTAACAATAGCTGCAGCCAAAAACATTGGCTGGTCACAGGTAATGGGCTCTGACTTCAAACCACAAAAGCAAGGAAATTTAGAGTTAAATCTGACAGTCAGCCCTTTTGTCATCCTGTTGTGTCCATTTATTGCAGCACTTACAGCATAACACCACAGGCTTATTGGAGACCCCGCAGTACCTAGAAACAACAGGACAAGTTAAATATGGGGTGGCAGCCTGAATTCTGATTTTTTCCGCTGCTTCTAAGTAAGCGAAGTCATATACCAGTTGTTACACTGCAGAGAGATATTTGGGGGGGGGGGGGGGGGGGGGG
>JAOTQQ010000012.1:106136413-106213913 GCA_026546715.1 Gallinago undulata
CCCCCCCCCCCCCCCCCCCCCCCCCCCCCCCCCCCCCCCCCCCCCCCCCCCCAAAGAGGTCTTTTGTTTCTAATCTACTGAGGGCAAGCATGTCAGTCATACCCATTTTTTATTTCTTTGCACTATGTGAAAAAACGCATAATCATTTTGGGGCTGGATGAACAGTTACAACACGATTCAGTCGAAAGGTGTTTCAGAAGTGTAGCCGTAACTCTGGCCACGACGACGTTTTGATTAAAAAATAAAAAGGCCCAAATATGAAGGAGACAATCCAAAGCACAGCATAATGCCTGCCTTGCCCCTGCCCTCAGTGTCCCTGACTCCCATGCCCTGGTGCAAAATGAGATTCTCTAGAGATAATAAAGAGATAATAGGAAAAAAAAAAAGTGTTCCAGAGAAAAATGAGACAGGGCAGGATATGAACATGAGGAAATTTTTTTGAGCAGTTTAGGCCTTAAAAAGGCAACTATACTTATTGTAAACAGTCAGAACAAAACAGTTTCCAAAGTAATTAGCGTGAGGGACTAGGGAGAAATACCTATTTGGCTGAGTGGCAAAAAAATACAAGGTGGAAGCACTTCAGAAGCATAACATTGACAAGACAAGCAGGCGAAGGATGGGAGGAGAGAGATAAGAAAAGGAGGAAAATTCTGTAATCCCACAGAGAGCCATATTCCACTTCACCAAAAGCCATCTATTGGAGACCCCATGTCTAAGTGACTGAAAATTGCAAACATTAATCCCAGTTATGAACTGTTGTTGTTTTTATGAGGGGTGTTGTGTTTAAAAATTTAGGGCAAAAATTCTCCTCCATTATCCACGCAGCAGATCTCGCCTCTGATAGTCTCTTTGCCTTGTGTGCAGCCAGCTCCCTGCCTCCCCGGCAGTGGGGCTTCAGGCAGGCGGGGAAAGAAGAATTTGGAGCTCCTGCTGGCAGGGACACGGCAGGGACACGGCAGGGACACGGTAGTGCAGTAGACCCAGGGAGAGCACAATATTACAGTTGAGATCCCCTGTGCGGCTCGGAGAGCGTACTGCCCTTCGCTAAAGACACGCTACACAAGCTTGAAACACGCCTCCTCCTGGAACTTCAAACTAGTTTGCCAGAGTTCGGAACAAATAGTACGCCCACTTGCCAAAGACAAAGCATTTGACTAAGTACGGGAGGTATCACACGCTCCCCTTCTTTGCCTCCCCCAAATCTCATTGCACATAAACGCATCTGTTTAATTATGAGGTAGCCTCCCTATGAAGCAAAAATTTCAATTTCCTACTTACCCATGGAAAGGGAAAAATATTTTTTCTTAACATTATCTTTCCTGGACTTCAGCAATAGTTGTGTTAATGTTTCTAAGAGCTGTGATTTCATGAGGAGAAACTAGTTTGCAAACACAAATGCAAGCTTTGCGTGCACAAAATGGAGGAATGTGTTTGTCACTGCATTTGTTACCACATTAGACATAAACCCAGCCAGGAGAACTCCTGCATCCTCAATTTCTCTGTCTCAGTATTATCTGGAAAACAGGTATGTTACCTGGGAAAGCCTGAATTCAGTGTATTTCACAATGAAAATAAATTCTTAAAATGCATTTGCCGTGTTCCTAGAGATAATTATTTTTGTTAGCAGAATCCAGAATCCCAACTGTTATGTGAACTGCTATAAAATTATATGCCACCACTCTTCTGGTTGAAAATGCTTTGAGATATCCCTGTTGTTAGTGTTAAGGAGTTAAAAACATGCAAGGATTTCACGATGATACTGGATAGAAGAATCTCCTCAAAAAAAAATAAATATTAAAAGGTTTCTTTGCAGAAATGTCCAAGACAAAGAAGATAATAATACTTCTTGTTGTTCGGTGTATATCTGTGTTTCAGATAGAACATGAGAAGTATTAGCAAAAAGTTCCCACCCACAGTATAAAAATTAACAAAGAAAAAAATATCCACAGATAGCCACAAACTCACTAGCCCATTAGAATCTTTAATGTGAGCTGTGGTTGCATTCAATTTAAATGGGACTTCTGTTTTTTATGGCTAGATGAAAAAAGACATGGTTGTACCTGACAAACAGTGCAGAGGGTACACATGAAGAAATATAAAGATGAAATGTTGATGTATTATTTCAACAGATGGTAACAGTACCACAGCAGCATGTTATTTTTTCCTTAGTTCAAGAACACAAACATGAGTAATCAATCATCACTGATTAAGTAATTATGGTACCCTACATGTTATCACTTATCTGGAATCCTTTATCTGTGTACATTATGGATCATCTTGTATTTTTTTGCATTAAACAAAAAAAGCACCCCACCACACTGCAATACAGTTTCAGGTTGTAAAACAGAACTCTACATTACTATCAACCTTTAAGCACTACATTTTTTTTTTAACAAAAGCAATTGGTTTCCAACAGGCTGGATAATAAGTCTTTTGACCTGCATTCTTCTCTGACCCATTAAGGTCACCCCTGTGCTCGGGCATATAGCTGACTTAGGAAATGCCTGCAAGTCCTGCATTTCATCTCCTGCCCACTCAAAATAAAGCTTTCTTTAAATGTGTCTGTACGGGTCCCTGAAGACCAGGGAGGCATCCCTGTAGTGGGCAATGGAGGGACAGAAGCTTCTGCCTTTATTAATGAATGCAGACCATTATGAGTCTGGCTGGCTCCTGCACTGTTCCCAGAAGCATATACTGTACGTGACTTAAAATGCTAGAATATTGACACAAAGCGAGCTGGGCACCCCTAAGGAAAATTACTCCTTGGATATAATGTAGGCTCGTAACAGCTATTAGAGTACAAAATAAAACCCTCCGGGATCAAACTGACATATACCGCATTCTACCTACTCCTCAAACATTAGAAGAATTTCTTTGTGAAGGCATTCTCAAGGACAGCATTAAACTGACTTTTGTAGCAATCTGCAACAGCTTTTTGGCTTACAGCTTTTAGTACTAAATCTCTAGTTTGAATCAATATAAGTACTATATCTTCCACATTAATCAATACATTTGGTTCAATACACGTTCTATTAAATTATACTTTCTAATCAAGATTTTCTGCTTCTCTTTCCTTCTTTTTTTTCCAACTTCTTACCCTGTGCCATACTTTTCAAACTGTCTGCAGCTAACAAGAGGATGTTGGATTTTCCAGAACCAAAAGGGGAAGAAAGAAAGTCTTGTGGAAAAGGCAAGCGGAGCAAAACCTTGGGTGCAGTGGTAATGACGTTTCACAGTGTCAACATGGTTTCCAGAACTTCAGTCTGATGCTTTGTTACCTAACTGGTGGTCATGATGTCAGACCTCTCATGCAGAAAGCTCTGCATTGAACACTGCTGAATTACTGCATTATGTAGAAAGGAAGGGGCAGGAGGGAAGTGGAGTATTAAGTGATAACACTAAAAACAAATAACTGAAACTTATTCAGACATAACTGTAAGAAAGATCTCAGAAAAGGTTAATTGTTATAACCCTTTCTTCAAACTTGTACTGCTTCAGTACTGCAGCACAGAGTTTCTTGTCAAAGCCCCATTATATTGTGGCAAGAATCTTTCCCTGTAATATGATTATACCCAAGACTAAATTGATGAGATGTTTAGATTTGTGAGATACTAAGATTAAATGCATATTATAAATTAAGATGTAAAAAGATATTATTCAGTCCAGGTCTTTGGGGACATTTGAAACATTTGGATTGAAGATGTCTCCAGCAATCTGAGTGATATATGCAGTTACAGTAAATGACTTTTCCACACCTGCGTTAGGTTTGGTGGAATGTGGTTATTCTTCATAAGCAGAGAATATGAAATGTAATGTCAAAATGATAAACATGTATATTGCAGACCAGAAACACTGCACTGATGTCCCTCGCTCGCAGTCAGTTTCTTTTACTTGTCTCCATATAATCACTGTGAGCCTGCAGAGAAACTGTTGCATTTTCTTTTGACATTTAACATCATCTTACTCAGCTCACAATAGTATCTTATAATACTTTCTAGATGACACTGTGTCATGATTAAAGACAAAGGTGAAATAGCATAATAGAAGAACAGGAATTCATAGAATTTAAAGACAGAAAAGAATCCATTAGGGCGTTTTTCTCCACCCATCTTGCCAGTGTTGGATTATTGCCTATAGTGTAATTTCAAGTGTTTTGCCCAGTCTAATTTTAATTAGAGCTTCCAATGCTCCTCTTGGGAGACTGTTTCACAGCTTCGCAGACCTCAGGGTTAAGGTTTTTTTTTTCCTGATGTTCATCCCAGGAGAGGAAGAGGCTCAGTCAGCCCCAAATCACACATGAAACCAAATCTGCATAGTCAGGAGCTGATTTCAGTAGAATATCTGGGCCATTTCAAAGCATCTGAAAGCAGTAAACTTACTTTCATTGCTCCCAAACATTAAGGCCACTGCTGCTACAAGCAATTAAGAAGATTCTGTTACATGGGCTTCTCAGGCTCAGCTGCTATACAGGTAAAAAGGTAGCATAGGTGGGATTTGTGTTCCCACAGTAAGGCTAACCACTTCCACAGTCTACTACCTGCACCAAATGAATTAACCGAAGGCTGGGGACATATCTAGGTCCATTTTATGCTATAATCCTTAATTATCCCTACAGAGCATCTATGAACACTCAGATTGTAAACATTTCTATATTTTTCACAAAGGTGAAATAGAAAAAGAGCAACTTCAGATGAAGCTCATCAACAGATGATGTGACTGTAGATTATTTTCCCTTCTATTCCACTCCCTTCCTTTCATAAAACACAAACTACAAGAAATTAACTTAAATTGTTATATCTGAAATCTAGAAAACAACAAATGTTTTTGGTGTGTTTCATCCTAGGAATTACAACGTTTCTGACACGAAAATGAATATATGTTCAGATTTCAATGGTCACACAATGGAAGCTGGAAAGGAGATTATGTCTAACATAGCTGAAAAGTAGGAACCCAAATGAAGACTCTGGAGTTCTGGACAGAACAGAAAAAATTCCAGGCAAGGTGTCCCTGCTACCAGCATCTCCAGTGCAGGTGGCAGAGCAGGTGGAGTAGCAATGGATTTTTAAATGCACTGAAGTAGGCATGAAACTCCATCCAGGCTAAGTTTGATCACCAGCATAGACCTAACAAAATGCAGTCTCTAAAACTTGAGATTTCTAAAGAAATAAAGATTTGATCTGAACTAAAACAGAGCTATTTCCACAACAAAGAAGGAACCAAATCCCAAGAGAATTTGTGTTCCCATAAATACCACTTATGTGTGGTGAGTTGATGTTTACCAGCCCTTGAGAATCAGGTCTGTTCTCAGACACGATGGCCAATTAAAGGGTCATCTTAGGTCATGACTGACCACTGTTGTTGTTTAGGAAAGTCTACACTGAACTGCAGTTATTCATATAAATTAGTTCACCCAAGCTATGTGATTTGTTATTATATTAATGTCTCTGAAGTGGCATGACTGCTAATCAGATCGTACTGTTTATTGTATTTGTGTAAAACTCAGTGTTCTGGTTCTTCTACTCAAGCATTTCCAGCTGGGCCAGGGAAAACCTACCTATAAAACCCCCTCAAGTTGGATAGCATGTTCTCAGGGATGCAAACTGAAAATTAAAACCAAAACCAAACCAAAACCCCTGATACCTATTTTTCTTCAGAGACCTCCAGTAAGTCACTAGTAAAATGTCAATGATTCCTTTTGGATTCATTATTATATGTGAGTACATATATCACAGATTTGTTGTATGGAAAAGAATGACATATATTCCTAGGTACAGCAAATAAGACCTTCATCATTGTCACCAGAAGAGAACAGACACAAACACGGGCATCTGTTCACCATCCTCGCACCTTCCTCATTATGAGCGCTTGGGGGGGGGGGGGCGCTCCTGGTTAAGCCTCTGACATAAATCAGAGTAGCTCCAAGGCTGTTACAACCTATGGTGCCAGGCAATAAGCCTCCCTTATCCTGTTTGGTGTTTATTGAAATGCACCAGAACTTACAACAACCTCTTCCATTTCAGGCAAGGTGTACCTGGCTGCACGGGCAAGGTGCGTGCGTTACCCCCATAAATGATAAGATGATGGTGACAGGGAGAGAGGGCAATGGTTAGGACGAGTTCACAGGAATTCCTTGAAACTGGGAAACCTTCCTGTTCTTCTACACTTCAACAGGGCTGTGCTGCTAATCAGGATCCAGTTCTAAGTCTTGTTTGTAGAAAAACAAGGCATTTGTGATACTGCAAGTGTTTGAAATTAATACACAAACATCCTTCCCCAATAAGGAAATTGTTCATTAAGTAGAAATAAAAGCTTAAACAAAAAAGGCAAAAGGAGGCACTTCTGAGAAATATATCAAAAGTCTTATTACTTTAGAATATGGTTATGATTATCCTGGTATAAATTAAGAGAAACTCCTCTGAAATCAAGGGAGTTTCAAGATAGGGACAAGTAAGAATAGAGCAAGACCTGTAGGGTTTAAAACAAAGTGAATATTTCTCATCTACCGCTTGATTCTTGCATACCCTCTGCAGAGTCCACAACCAGAAGTCTCTTCATCCTGTCAAGACACAGCCAGCCAAAGAGAAAGCAGAACCCAACACTGAACGAATCCAGATTTATCCGCACCTATTGTACATCAGAGTAACGGAGGACAACAAGCTTTGATAGGCAACAGTGCCTAATAAGATATTCAGGGATTAAGTCAGTGTTTTACAGACACATGTGTTCATGGGCTAGTTGTTGCTCTGCTTTAATTTTTTTCTTTTTTTTTTTTTTCTTTTTATGCTTAATTTATCATGCTGGTGCTTTCTAAACTACAACATCAGTAAACAAGTTTAAGTTTGACCTCCCTCCTATTGTACATCCACAAGCAGCACTCCTACTTCGTGCTCTAATTTTAGATACCTTAAAGGCAAATCAGTCTGTGAGGGAGAGAGAGAGAGAGGTAACAAACCCAAACAACAAAACCAAAACCCCTTGTCTGACAATGTATGTTCATCTTACACAAATACAAATTTGTCTAGCTGGGAGTGAGGAATTGGCTCTTGGAACTAGAGCTATGCTATGTACAAATTCCTTTATAGGTCAAACCCAATTAAACAAACCACTACTAAATATTTAACAGTTCAGTGCAGTAATTAGTGACAAATAATGGAAGCTTAAATTGACAATGTTGGAAACATTACATATTTTTTCCTCCTCCTGTTTCTCTGGTATTCACTGAATCCTGATGGGTCTTTTCGGGGATTGAAGTGACAAATGAATCTGAATTTTAAACACATCTATTTGGTCTGCAATGAAGTTTTCCATGAGTTGTGAGAAGCAACCTTCAAAGTGGAACTTCTGTAATTTCCTTTCTGGGCTCTGTGATTTAAAGCAGAGTAACTGCTAGATCATGAATTGATTTGAAATCTTAAACGAACCGGCGGGTCCAGAATTTAAGCTCCTGTCCATAGGATTCAAAAGGTCACCCAATTAAAATGGGGAAGCACACAGAGCGGTGATTTATATGCAAAGGGCAACCTTTAAAACAATCATCCTTTCCCGTTTTCCACAGGTGCATGTACAAGAATTCCTTTGAACAAAATTACAAGTGAAATTACAAGTTTCTTGATACAGCCTGAAAGAAAAGCGCTGTAACTTGTCTGCACTCTTTATTACATGGACAGACGCATCCCATGCTTGTATCGATCACTGAGTTCACCTCCCTACCTCGTGACATAACGCCGGGCATTGTGCTTACCAGGTGACAAAGGGACAGCCTGGAATCTGGATTCCCTGCACATTGCCAGCCGGGGCATGGGGCCTTGTACAACAGCACTCAGCACACCAGAGGTTATGGATCAGCTAGAGATTAACTCAAAGCGACTAACACCGTTTTCGCTCAGCTAAAAGCAAACCCTGAACCAGCCCAGTTTTACAATCACCAATGGAAATCATATTTCGTAGTTATCCAGCCAGTAAGCATATGTACATACACCCAATTAGGAGAATGTATAAATGGACTGGTGCATATTTTGGATCCCAAAATCCAGAACACAAGTGAAAATATGTCCTCTTGTCCACGGTATGTCAATTTTAAAATGTGTAGGAAAGAAAAGGAAAAGTTACGGTATTCTGCTACCCCTCTTCCTCTTCTAAATGCTCCAGATTGTTGCACATTGGTGCATCTTTTTCCTTCATGACAGTTTGCAAGGAAAGCCAGACTGAGCAGATTTGATGGTAGTGGCCAAAGATTTCTAAGCTGATAAGCAGAGGCCCCCACGGCTTTCACTCTCTGACTTCCTTCACAACTGGTTACTGTGCTACCCCATCTTGGACGTCTTAGAGTCCCTATTTCTACAGCTCTTCAAACATGGAATAGTGGGAACTGAGACAGTGCTTATGTGGCAGGCTTGGTGTGAGTGTGAATTACAAATCTGCTTTTTTTGAAAAGAAAATAAAGACAATTTTTGTCCCTTCATAGCTGGTATATAGATAGACAGTTAAGAACCCTACGTTGAAATGTTTTGTTCTTAGTGCAACCTCCTCTGAGTTCCCTCCTTTTCAGCCCAAGAAACTCCATGTTGTAAAGGCCACTTTTAGAAAGACCAGGATGCTATCTTTCCCTTTATGACAAAGTCACTACTTCTCTAAATTTTGTAAGGACACACACTGTAAATCAATAAATCTGGACCATTTACTGACATGTGGCACCAGGACAATAAAATTTTATGTTTGTCATTGTGGTTGTTGGTTGTAAAATGCAGAAGTCTGGATTCTCTATTGTCTTCTGTTTTGTAGTAATTTGCATTTGTGTAAAAGATGTGTGAAATCTGACCACAGCTAAATGGGAGGAATTTTACTCTCACTTTCCCCTGTTTTCAGAACCTATAAAAGGGGGAAGACAGTGAAGTCTAACCCCTACATTTCAATACTTCCCCTCCCCAAACAAGAAGTACTACACAAAGAAGCATCCCTTTATGCCTTTTTTCCTTCCCTCCCCTTGAGGCAAGAAGTATCCTCCTACCAAATGTCATTCTTCAAGGTTGGTCATTCTGTTCCCTGTCACACAGCTGGCCAGTGACACGTTGCAAGTCAGACATGTCATTAGATCCTGCCTTGACCCTGCACTGACAGTCGAAGCAATGCCCCCTCCCCTCACCTCTGGGTTCGGCTTGTGATGCCGTGGTACTCTTGTCTCCTCGGCTCTCCCCTGCTAAGGGGATCCAGCCTCCTGCAGCTGCAGCTCTCACCCCCTGTTGCCCATTAGGGCTGTTTTTTTAGTGCAGCAATCTTCTGACTGAGTGAAAAGAATCACATTTAGGAGGAAAATAACTGGAGACGACGCTTGCGCTCATTTGCTGTCTGTGCTTAGTTGCAAGGTGTCTGAAATACAGAAGTTTAATTCCTTTACAAAAAGATGTGCTGTAGCTATGGTGAGGCTAATCTATAACCCTTGCAGTCTTATATAATTTGCTACTCCAAGTTAATTTTAATTCATTACAATAAAACCCACCTAATTAAAATAACTCTTTAAAGTGAAGTATTAGCTTGATCCCAGAAAAAAAAAAAAAAGCAGAATCTTCGTTATCGGTGGGTGATTCATCATACCACAGTGCACACATATAAATTCAAAGGTAACCTATAAACAAGTACCCACAGCAATAGTGCCAGGCATAAAGGGGCAGGCAACAGGAGGCCTGCTTTCTAATCAGCCCTCAAAGGAACTTGCCACACAGAAGTGGCACTTACTCTAATTTAAAGCTCTCACAGTTACTTTACCTTGGCAAAATTTATAAACTAATAACTTTAGTAAACAGACTGGCACTCCAAACAGAAAAACAAAACCAACACAGCGGTTCAGGCCAACAGAGAAAGCAGCTTTCCCAGGAAGGTATTGTCTTCAACAATCAGGTAAAACATTTATTTAGGGGCTACTCTTATGGTCCCTGATGTTCAGTAACAGTTCTGCACCATCCCATTAGATCTCTACTGTTGCTTCACTGTGGTCTGTAGCCTATTGTCCCCGCAAATCTTTTCAGCATCTTAAGGCATTTTACACACCTGTATATTTGTGTTCTGGTCAGCTCAGCCAAAGAAATACTTCTGGATTTGAAACAGCCTCCTGCTCCGGGGCTACAGCTTCCCTTAAAATGTCATGTAATTGCCATGGCAATCTGATTTCAAAATGTCAGTTTAAAAACAAAATTGAGTATTTGCAATTAAAGCTCACATTCTTGCTCATCCCTATTATTTTTGCTTCTTAGTAACTGTTAAAGATTACAAAAATTATAATGTTCTCCATTTACATACATGAAGAAAAAAAACAGAAAACCAGAAAGCAATAATAGGGGCTAAGCAGAAATCTTTGTAATATGCACAGCACAATATTGGAATTTTTTTTTTGTTATACCCTAAAACACACCACTTTGTAGAAAGTTTCTTTTCAAGTCAAAGCACTACTACAGTAAAACAACTGCAGGCAAAATTTCGAAGACACATTGCAGTTTGTGTCAGAACGCTCATCACTTCAGGCTGACCTGTCAAACTATCTCAGGGAACATGGTAAAAAGGCAAATCTGCAAGTTGGTAAGAAACTTTTAAATGATAAAACGCATGTGTCGCTACAAACCCCAGAACACCATGTGGTGTTAACTGAGCTGTACCGACGTTTACAGCAGGTGTCTGTCCCTTCCCTTAGAGGCACACCTGCTTGGGCTGTGCTCCTAAGACCACTGAGAATGAGGCAACATTCTGAAGCTCCACCAAAATAAACCAAATAAATTAAAAAGTTTTCCTCAGATGAGTGATGTGGAATAGAGATCAGAATTTAGTATTATACACAGATATCTGCTATCAGCAATAGAGTTATGTTTTAAATTCGATACAGATGAAGTCAGCAAGATAACATTTTTGAACCTTGATATGCAATTTCTGGCACTCACATTTTCAGGAAATTCTCAACACTTTGTAGAATCCGACCCCTGCACCCAACCCACTTCCTCGGGGGACCCCGTATGGTCTCAAGGTACCTCTTCATAGGCATCAGGGATTAACATTTTGTCCACAGGGCTTTTGCAGAAACTAACACAGTTGTCAAGACAGTCTACAGAACTCACCAGAGAATAATTTCTAAGGGTTCTTGAAATCGCCACTTTTTATAGATATATTTCTCTATTAGTTTTTGCACAACAGTCCAACATCTGCAGAGACTTATCATTCTCTGCTAAATTGTGTGTCTTTTCAGACTAATTCCTATACAGCCACCGTATATTTTTGTGAATCCATGTGGACTAAACATTCCAATCTTGGGCCACCATAGTCCTCAGTGCATGCTAAAGCATTCATAAAGCTGCCCGAACTTACTCATCATAGCTCCCATGGGATCATTATATCAATTAAAAATCCCTGGAATTCATCAGAGTCTGAGACACGCCTGTGAGGACCAAAAGGGAGTGATACAGAACCAGCTAGTAAAATAAACAGGAATTGCTGCATACTGAGGGAATCCTTGGCTGTCTGACTAAGGTACCTTTTATACTGGCAGGGGATGCAAATTGGAGCCCGAGGATCTGCACTTTCATTTTCAAAGCACTTTGCAAACATCAACCACTTCACCTTCACACCATTGCTGCGAGGGAAGTAAATATGTACAGTTCCAGCATCCTCTGTTTTCTGGAGGTGCAAAGAAGCACAGGGCATTTTTACAGGCACAGTCTGTGTTCACGCACAAAAGGGAGATTTTGACAACCTCTTCCTTCGTGGGCAAATGAGTTTCCCACGGCCACCGAGGGAATTGGTAGCAGAACAGGGATTACGGGAGGGATCCTGCTACCCAGCTTGGTGCTAAATCCACCCTGCCTCCCCTGCAACACACAGAAGCAACTTGCTGAATTCCAGCTGTATGCTGCTTTGCTGTAGACGACAGATTACTGCATGTCATCCTCTATAATCTCTCCTGTAAGAGGGATTCTACACGCTTCCCGGGGACACCCCCCCCCCCTTTGCTTCCCCCCACAAATGGTGGCAAGGTTAGAGACAAGTTGTTTTCTCGAGGCTGAGATTAAAAATGGCTCAGTGTTTTGCTAAGCATTCCTCTGAAGCATGGGCAGCGTGTGCGTGTGTGTCTGAAAACGACCCCAATGAAAGAAAGGAATGAGAGATGCTAAACAATGCTGCGCAAAGTTGCAGACTGTTCGGCTACAGGCCAGAAAATGAATCCAATTTTTCATTCTGTCATTATAAATATTTCAGTGCAAATGGTACTGATTTTCTGCAACTGTGGTTAAGCAAAGGGCCTCCGAGTGAATATTTAAGAAAAAAAAGAAAAAGAAAAAAAAAAGGAAGAGAGAAGGGGAAAAAAGAAAGAAAAGGGGGCGGGGGGAATTAAGGTTAGCAAGCAATTAATTTCAAACTTTTAGTGTAAAAGATTCTGGGAAAAATTCTACAGTGATGCAGCGTGTGACTCAAAGAAGGAGGAAAAAAAACATTTACTCTGCTCTTCTTCTGACAGTTTCTCATAAAATATCTGCAGTCCATCTATCTTTTAGTACTCCAGGCTCCTCTGGAGAGCAGAAAATAGTAGTTTAAAGCTCACTTCAGTGCCAGTCTGCGGGAGATTGCTTTCCACAGGACCCCTGCTGATGGAGGCCTAGGGGAAGAGGCCCAGGAGTTATTCAATCAGTCCAAGGCTCTGGGGCGGCCGGGGCTCCTTTGAGGGCTGATTATAAAGCTGCCCTCCTGTTGCCTGCCTCCGAACAGAACGAAATGAGCAGCCTCTTGCTGAGCAGATTCTGCAAGAAGGAATTTCACCTGTCATGGAGTTTGTCAGAATTTCAGGATTTATCTTGGTGCAAAATTAATAAAATACCAACTAGGATTTCAGCCTGACTACTCAGCTGTGTCATCTCAAAGTGATCTTTCACCTAAGAAAACCTGGACACAGAGCTACTGAAGTCATTCTTGCCCTACTTTTGCTTGGGAGCTTCAGCAGGATGCTATGACTGAATAATAAAACGATTAGAGGTGGATTTCCTGACAATTACACCCAACGTCAAGTGCCGGGTGGGTGCTACCGTCCTAATGCGTGACCTTCCACCTTACTTCTGTGGTTCCTAAATCTCCCTGGAATAAGCTCGGAATCTGAAATAGAAAAAGATCATTTCTGCAGTTTATAACCTAGCAGGTCCCTTATGGCAGCACATCTGTTAAGTTCATACACTGGTATTCCAGGTCTGGATTTGATTTATAAGTTTTAAAGGAATACAAACAACAGACTACATAAGATTACATTCAGTGAAACACTGCAAATTAATATTGCTGTGACAGTCAAGTACATGGTCTTTTAACCATACTCTGAGTCTAATATTGCGGTAAGGTGCCAGATTGATAAAGCATCATCTCAAACCTCTATGAACTGAGTTCAGTTCTTTCGAAGCTAGACAGTCTCACTGGTCTTCTGACAGTGCCTTACAGCAATAATAATAATAAAAAATCTTTGTACACTACCTATTTAAGTAAGATTGTGCTAGGTTATAGCACTTGTTCACATGAATTTCATGTCTCAGGTAGCATAGAAGCAATTAACTTGCAGCCTGCAAGAGAGCTTTTCAGATAAAAGAGGAGATCAACTTGTAGAAAATAAAATAATTGTCAGCTAAGCCAGCTGATGGGGAAATAAATATTATTCAATTTACAATGCCATTGCTCCAGATCTTGGCATGGAGAAACAGAGATCCACTGTACCAAGAAACAGCAAAATACGCCCAGATTGGGAACAAAGACGAATTTGCCATCAGTAGCTCTTACCCTACATTGTGGCAACTTCTATACACTGCTCAAAGCCGTTTGCTGTTTGAAGTAACAGATCTACCTTTCTGTCTATTTGCTTGTCAGCATTTTCTAACAAGACCTTAAAACAAATGGTAACATACCCCTTTCCTACCTCCTCACCTTTTAAATGACAATTCAACATTAATACACATCATAAAGCCACCTTTACCAGGCAGTAGTAGTCTGACAGTTTTAACACCAAGAGATCTCACAGTAAAGAGAGAGAGAGAAAGCACGCAAGTGAATGCACAGATGGTGGGAGGGGACACAGGGTGCTCTCAGCAGGCTACAGTAGAGATGCATTAACTCCACAGAGGGATAAGGGCTTCCCACCAGTACAGTCATGAATTATAACTGAGCATGGGAGTGAGTTCTTAGTGCCTGTCTCACAGCAAATATACTGTTCCATTTTCCTGCACAATCACCTTTCACCTTTCCAAATGCAAAGCAAAGCAAAATGCACCACTAATATTTAACAATATCACAGGTTCTTTATGTAACATAGCACACACATCTACACACACAAAGTACGGGAAGCAGAGTATTCCCTGACACAGAGTATCCCCAGGCGGATTTACACACCCGTGATCAGAGTCTAGCGATTCTGCTGCAAAATGAGACTATAACAATACAGATAAACAACTAAAGCTGCATGTAGAAATGTGTGTAACTCAGCAGTATCAGCTCACGAGAACTGAATCATCTCTTTCTCTTTCCTTGTTAACAGGGTGGAGGACACTCAGCTTCAGCTTTGAACACAAAGGAAGCTCAACTTAAAAAAAAAATCACAAGAGCCTGCAAAAATCCACTCTTTCCATCCAAAATTATATTTCAACCTCAGCTTGATCAAAGCATGGTGAACTTGACCTCAATAGCAGATAGAAAAGCTAAACCTAAAAGCTGTTCCTCCTGGTTGGAGTTTTGTAATGAACAGCTCCAGTTGTGTAGCCATCTGCATCTGAGTCTTTTTGACTAATGTTTGGAAGGGAGCAATCTAATGATGCTCTTTTTAGCCCCCTTGTCAAAACAAAAAAAAAAAAAAAAGAAAAGAAAAAAAAAAGAGAGAGAGAAATAAAAAAGAAAGAAAAAAAAAAAGGAAAAAGAAGGAAATTCACCACTTTGCAGCCAAGATTGCTGTTTACTGGAGTTTCCTGGATGTGTCTCTTTATGAATCACTGACCACACCTTGTTTTCACAAACTATCTGCACCTCCTCCCTAGGGGAATTCATCCCCTCCCAACTTTCCTCCTACTCAATGAACCTATCAATGGAGAAGACTTGTTATTTTAGGCAGCTGAAAATTTGACCAATTTTAAAGGATTCATTTACCATGCCTTTCACTTTCGTTTAAATCCTCAGTGTTCCTGTTCTAAATGACAGCACCGCAAGCACTGCTTTTAAGCGCTATTCATCTTGCCTACCACATCTCAGCCTTTCATACAGAAGGCTGCTCTCTCCCCAACAATGGAGCCTTACTCCTTTATAGCTCGAGGGCAGAGACTGTTACTAGCTGTAGACTTGCTGCAAATATCACAACAAAGGATACAAACGTGAATTTCTCTTAAAATATGGGTTCAGCTCTGGAGGTACCTTGCTTCAGAAAACTCTGTCAAGAGCAAACAATATATCTTTCTCCAAAACGCACAGCAGCCACCCAGTTGAAACAGCTTTTCCAAATGATCTAGCATGTCAATGGAATCAGGACAGTTGTGAATTTTATACTTTTCTCGACTTCGGGTCTCTAATCGATATTTTAGCTTCCTTCATACTTAATATTCTCAATCTTGTTTTGGCAGCACGTCTTGTGGAACATTAAAAAAACAAAGAACAAACATCCCCCCTCTCTCCAAATCCCTGGAGCTTGAGGAGATGCAGGGCTACTGAGCTAAGCTTTGTGATCGAAGAAGGTAGGTTTCTGACTGCAGATCTTAAGAGGTGGCAGGTTTGCTGCTACCAAGCCCCTCCATCTATGCTTTGGTACACCGAAACCATGGAGGGGTGAGGATGCCAGAGTATACAGTGGCCATGGCAACCTTCTGCCAGTGCTGTAGAGGGAAGAGGGGATAGACCCTGAGGGGCAAACTTTCAGTGGTAACGTTGTGCCATCACTCATCAGGAAACCTCAGGACCAGTGGAGAATGGAGCCAGGAATGAGGAGCTTATTCATGGGGATGGAGTGAGGGGGGCCAGCAGCAGGGTGGGGGGAAGGGAGGCTGATTTGTAGAACTGGCCATGAAGATCCTCAGTACACCATAGCTGGATGCTTCATAAAGTCACACTGATGGCAGTCCCGGAGATGGCCATCTGTTGTCAGCTCTGGGCCAGATGAAAGATAATATAATAGCAGCTACTGGTAGATAACAGCAGGGCAGTTGTAGGAAGGAATGTGTCCGAGAATGAAGAAGTGGTGCTTCCTGTTTAGCACAGAAAATCAGTCATCGATATCAACTACATTAGCAAGAAATTAATGCATGGACAATTAAGAGAACTGAACTGATCTACCAGGGAAATTATTCAAATGCAAACAGAGTACTTATTTCTTCTGCTTACTCCAGGTGTATGAGCCAACTGATCTGACTAATGACAAGGTGTAGGCTGAAACATTCAGAGCACAGATGATAAAACCTCATTTTCTGCAAAGGGCAGAATTCCATTTCTAATGATTATTTGTGGGTCAGGGAATACATTTACTGCTTTCCCTGCCCTCAATCTACAACAGGACTCCCTGATGTTCACAGAGGTTTCTACAAGGACTGAGGGTAGAAATTGGCCTTTATGTAATAACTGAACATCCCCTTTATTATTATCATGATTTATTTTTACAAGTGCCTTATCATTATTATCAGCATCACTCAGCAGAAAAATGTTTGCTTTCCCAAGCACTATTATTTCTATCTTGTTTCTTTCTTTGCCCCGTAATCTCCTTTCTACTCCTTTGCCTTTCATTTCCTTCTTCTTCCGCATTTCTGTGTATTTTTCTTTCTGCAGCAACTGATTTGCTTTTTTAGCCTGAAATCTCACACACCTCACTCTTCCATTTGCTAAAGCAATCAGAAATCATGATGTTAATGTTGCCATGTCAGTGATATGCTACAGAGTCAACAATTACAAAGACAAAGGAACAGTGGAGCTTATCTTCTGATTGCCATGGTTTCTTGTTGCTTTCAGACTGGAGACAACAAACTTCACTTAATATATTTACATGACACAGTCTTTGCAATCACAAGGATTATGAACTGTACTTTATTACCTGATTCTGCAGAATCTATTTAATGTTGACCATACAAGGCAGCAAGGAGAACAGATCCAAAGTATGGGTTAAAATTTTTTTCTGCTACTGTTTTTTTTAAAATAGATACCTATATTTTACAAAAAGAATCCAGGCATACAAGAGCATAAACAAGAAGGAGTAGGCAAAATAGGGACAGATATTCAAGAACATACATGCTTAGGTATGACTCCGTCCCCCGTGAAGGAGAAGGAATACACATTTTTGCTTATTTTTGTATGGGTACTTTGTGGGTGTAGCTCAGTACTTATTTTGGACAGTATATTTAGCTTCCAATCCTCTGCCATTTTGCTGTTCCTTAAATCTGAATTTCTTTTCAAGATTAAAATGGTTTATTCAAAGGCATCATTCATCACATTAACTGCTACACTATCGTTATCAAATAATTCTTAATTTCATCAATAATATCTCTCAAGTATCTGAAAAAAACAACCCCATAATTGTGATACAATTGCTCCAGAAACTTAAGAAATGTTCTCTCAGGAAATATATAAGGGATTTTATGAACACACTGTTTCCTGCTTATTTTGAGGAAAAAGTGCGGACAGTTTCATAGGCTGACTGTTGCATGTAGAGTTACAAGTATATGGAGTATGTGGAGACAAGTGAGAACTGTTAATACTAAGCCCATCTTTGTCAAGCACTATTTAGTGAAATCAAAATGGTCCCTGAAACTCTGGCACTTTGGGCTTGGTGGGCTTTGCAATGTGCTATAAATATTCATGAACAAATGAAGTACCCACAGGGAGTGTTTACATTTGAATAGGCCAATCAAAGGATGGTGAACTCACAAGCTCCAAACCTGGAAATTTCTTATTTAGAAAAGAATTACTGCATGAAAACCTAATATGGCCGTAACACCCCTTAATCCCCAGGAGGGAAGGGGCACTGGAAGGGAATTCAAAGTAATTTTTTTGGTATTTAATCTTTGTTTGACATTGAAGCAAAAGACTTGTAGTGGAAACACTTTGAAGGTATGTCCTGAAAGAGCTAATACATGACTGCCTCCACCATGCTTCTCCTGATTGCCTTTTTGAGAAAATTTGCAAAGAAAATAATTCTTCCTTCTAGGGAAAGAAATCTCATATCTCAGGAACATAAGCTTGCATTTTTTAAAACTTGGAAGACATGGGAAAAATACTCAATGCACATAGTGGTGTACACTAATATCCATACATCTATCTGAAACAGTACAGTAAGGGTTCAGGAAAAAAAACAACACTCTAACTAATAGTACTTGCAATGCATGAGCTCCATCTAGTCACCTAAGACAAAAGCATTAATTACAATGTAGTATCTCTGGCACACATATTATTATCATCATCCTCACTCATGAGATGGAGAAGATGCATGTTTAAGTGGAGCAAGTTAGTACCAGACCTTGCAACTGGATCCAGCTCTCCTGACTCCCAGGCATTTGCTTTGAAAAAGCAACCTGATTGCCTGCTAAGGACTAAGGCCAACATTACTGAATGTGGCACCTGTATTTAAGCATCAAAAGTGTTTTGCTGAAACCTTAAACGAGGCTATGGCTGCTCAGCACCTATGCATTTATCAAGGCTCCTATCTTCAGGCATTTATGACCTGATTTCCTGATACACTCAGCACCAGCATCTTGCACTGGCCTTAACTGCAGCTGGAGGTGCTCAGCACCCTCTCAGAAATAGGCCATTGAGTTTGAAAATGTTGGCCTAAAGCTTTGATTGTTAATTGGATTTCAGGTAGGCTTCTTTTTAAGAAGAGCTGACAAAGTTATTCCCTGCTGGCTCCTGGCCTTTGGGGCCTAGAAAGCCAGCATCTATGTTCCACTCCTCACCCCAAGAGTTTGGGGACCTAGAAATGCCAGAACTAATCTCCGATTTCACTTAAAAAAATGTTTTGAGGCCTTTTCTTTGTCAAGAAAACATCCTTGAAAATCTAACTTCACCTGCAGGTTTGAAAGTTTTGTCCCTGTTTTTGTGTAAAGAGTATAAATTATTCATGGTCTCCCCTGCTGCCATGGAAGGCTCGCTGTTGGGACCTACAAGATACACAGACTCAACTACTGTGGGGGCCTTGGCAAAACAATCCTATGTGGAAGTAGCGGGGCCACTGCTGCTATGGCTGATGTTATTCCCACACCAATGTCTCTCCCAGCTGGTCTCCGAAGGCTGATGCCACAAGGAGACAACCCCAGCCCCGGTTAATTTGCAGTTTTCTCTAGTGGACCCCCAAATGAGAGAATATAGTGTTTGAATCCCAGATCTGCTACTGTCTCCACTAACTCTGCTCTCAGTCAAATCTTTTAGTTCTTGAAATAGCCTAGAGCTTCCTTAGTTCTGCTCCGGCTCATGTCAAGGGCCATTTCAAAATGTTGAGGCCATTAAAGGCCATTTTAAAAAGCGGAGGTCTTTGGGAATATTTTACAATGCAGAGATCTTTGGAAAGTTTAACCCTTAAAGAAATGAGGAAGAAACTGGAAGATTATTTTCAACAGTGCTAAGCTTGGAACATGAAAATGTTAAAACTGGACATCCAAAGAGGGACACATACAAAGCTACACAAAACTTCTGGACACTCTTCTATGCTGCCTCTGCCCCGCTCTGCTCCAGCTGCTTGCACTGGGAGCTAAGAATGTTCTCCTGCTGTTTTAAGCGACATGAGTAACATCTGCTATGAGTGCTTCATTCTTTCTTTCATCCTCTCCCTGGGGAAGGAACTGTGTATTTAATTTTGGAAGAGCACTGTTGTTGTGGGTTGGGATTTTGGGAAAGGTTTAGAAATCTACATGCAGGTTCATGTTTATATGAGAGAATATGAGATGCCTTTAGTACCTCTAGGTGCACCCTACTCTTAAAAGCAGAAGTTGAGGACATGCTTGGTAATGCTTAACTGCTGTGGAAGTCTGTTCCATAATTCTGGGCCAGCCTGTGAAAAAGTTCTTGGTCCTGTGCAAAAAAAACTTCAGGTCTTAGATAAAAACCATTCACAAAATAGGGCTGTCAACTACCGTGTTGTTACCAAATAGGAAGAACTTCTCCAGTGATACTTGAGATGTGCTGGACCCAGTCCACCAAGAATATTAAGGATTGATTCTTAGAGTACAACTGGACAAACATGTAGGAAGGCAGTGCAGACAGCAAGAGAGCAGGTTGAATATGCCTCTGGTCTCCTTTGCTGCTGAGGAACAGTGTTGCAGCTCTTTCTATCAGCTGGAATGTCCCACAGGCTGATGGCTTCATGCCCAAGTATTCTACACTGATGGAGTCCAGACGGGAAGCAGCAAGGGCGTGAATCACTGAGGCCAGGTCCCTTTTGAACAGGATGGGAAGCAACTGCTGATCCAATTATTTCTTGCCCTAGCTTTTATGTCTGTAAAGTGGGGACACTTAACTGCCCCAGAGGCGACTAATTATTAGTCACAAAATGTTAAGTAAATGCTGTAATTGTCCAAAAAGAGATATAATTTTTGAACTGGGCAAAATGGTCCTGAGTGGTCATGTAATCTTGGCTAGTATCATATTCAGAACTAACTATTGTCACTGATAAAACACTGGTAAAACCTGCACAATTACTCAGCAGTTCTATTGGGCACTGGCACCTCTCTGACCCAGTAACATCTAAAAAATCTAAAATGAATCCATTCACTGTGGGTATTAGCCCATAAGAATGTTTTATTCCTCCCCACAAACACCACGATATGTTGTGTTGACTATGGAAGTAACACTTGGACTAGAAATGGGAACGGAATGGCTACACCTCATCAGGGACAAGGGAAGCACAAGCACCCATTCAAACATTGGGGGCTAAGTCCAAAGACTAAGGCATAAGAAACAGGCACTGGAAATAACATGAGGACAAGAAAGGGCAGTTTTAATAGGCACAAATTACTTTATCATAATTTAATGAAATTTCAATATTAAGTTAAATTAGCAATAAGTTTCTTTACTTCCTTGTTAATTAAAAGTTCAGTATTATAGACAATGGATGGAGAAGACCACTGGAGAAGACCACCCTGTACAGAGAACTGTATAGTCATACTCAGGTGTTGAGTTATAAGAGTTTCAACTTTTGGGAGACATCAGGCACCCTGTAAATACACCTACTAAGCTTCCTTATCTGATACCTAAATGGGATATATATCTGATTTTAAAGATTGTTACAAGCCTAGTTCTGAAAAGCCCTTATTGTATTAAGCATGTCTTATTCAAAGCTTTCCATTCTAAAGAATAAACATTTTTAGGGACATACTTTTTCAGCTCCATTTCAGAAGTGCAAATACATGACATGGACTTTTCAACACCTAAGTATGAAAATTCACAACTTGGAACACTCTTAAAACATACACTGCTAACTGCTACAGAAAGATTCCATTTGCTTCCTTTCTGTTCAATAGCTATGGAGCACAAAGCCATTTAAAAGAATGGTCAAAGGTGTGAGAAGGGCAAGCTATGGATATGATCTCAAAGAGCAGATTCCTGTAAAATCTCATTATTTCAACTTAAAGGTTGAGTAATACACTGCAAGTTTGATTTTCAGGACTGGTCATTTACTCTGTTCTCAGCAGAATGTGGTCTTATGGGATTGTCTTGCATTCCTAAGTGGGGTCTGAGTGAAATCATGGAAACCTCAAAAGAGTGTCCTACTTGTTTTTTGCATTGAGAAGGTTGGTAATGAGGGGATGGTAACTTCCCCAAAGTGAGGTGAACATAGTATGTGGAGATTCTTATGTTCCTATGGGCTATTCTTCCTGCAACAGGAGTCAGAAAATGCTAAGCTAAAAATCTCACTGGGCCAAACACCAAGTTAAGCATCGTTATAATGCATTTATTTTCTGTATCCCTGAATTCATTCCCTTTAATTATCAACTGCACCATACATGTGGCTAAGGCTTCTATGCTATTGTGTTCTGCTCTGCTCTACCTTGTTGATGTTCTTACTCTGCCCTACAGCCATGGAGTGCTGTCTGTAGCTTCTAATCTGAGATGATTAGCATCTCTCATGCATGGTAGATGCACTTGAGATGCATGTTTAAATTAAAACCAAGGAACCATTCCTGATAGAGGGAATAAATAGACTGTTACGCTGCAAGCCCCAACACAAACCACGGTAATGTGAAAGGATAGAGAAACATAACCTGGAGGCTAGTTGCCAAAGATGCCACTGCTTCAGCCGGTAGATAGCCTGAACAAAGCAATGCCTCCTAGAACAGGTTTTAAATGAGAATGGTATAGAGCTCAATGTATTTTCAGCAAAAGCAGACTCCAGAGGTCTATACCTACTGCTCTGCCTAAGTGCTTTGCTGCCCTTTCCCCAGGCTGGGTAGATAACTGGAGGTAAGAGCAGAAAGCCAGTGACCCTAACAAATAAACGCAAATGGCATGATGGTACTGCATTCTTTTAAACAAAATGCATTCTCCACTGGGGTGGGGCTACCAGGTTAATTAAAATAATAAACATAATGAACTAAGTGAATAAGAAAATGAATACCTTTTCCTTTTTGCAAGTGTAGATAAGCCAGAGAGAGGCTGTCTCTAAGGGTATTGGCATGTGGTTTGTTAAGAGACTTCAGCATGGAACAACCAACCCACTGATTGTCACCTACCTGGCACAGAGCATACTTTATCTCTCTGTAGTGACATCCTTTTGTGCCCTTCACTGGAAAACCAGGTGCCTCAGTTATGTTCAAGTTTTAATGAACTAGGCTTAGATGGAGATAACAAAATCTTGCCCTCAGTCTTGGGCTGAAGGCTGCTGAAGGCAGCTGCTTGGGACTCCATGTATTTTGAAACAACAGTGTTTTAGGGGAGACAGAGTGATAAGGAGGTGACTATACATGTCACAACTATACCTGGATCTCTATATACTTTGCATCTTCAGAATCCAGTTACCTAATCTGCCTTTTTCAAATCCAATCTGAATTCTGCTGTTAAAACTAATTTCCATCCTTTTGTTCCCATTTCTTTCTTTTCATAATTGTATTTTGCCTTGCTCCTTCTCTCTTCCTGAGTTTGGGGTTTTTTCTCCTTTTGGCCTTTCTTCTCTAACAATTTTTCTTTTCTCTTTCCAGAAACTGCTCATGTCCCTACTTTTCCCTACTTCCTTATTTTGATTAATCAGTGACGAACAACAGAATTTGTGAAAATCAGTAAGCCAAAAATATTTAAACAATTTTTCCTGAAAAAGCAGTTTCACCTCATTGGAAACACTCTGCCAAAAAACCCCAACAAGTATTTTGATGAAAAAAATCAAAGAAAATGATTCCACAAAAGTCATGCTGTAAAAGAAACACATGCAACAAAAGTAGTTTCTGACATTTCCTCATTCCACTCAGCATCTCCTTTATTTTCCCCACAAGTCCAATAACCTTCTACCCAACCCAGACCATTTTCTGACTTCAAAACTCAAGCTTGCCTCTTTCTGTCCATCACTATGTATAAGTGCCTTTTTCCCTAAATGTCCAACTTTTTATTTTCTTTTCCTTGTCCTTCTCTTCCACTTTGGGTCAGAGCTTGCATGCATGGACAGTAAATGAAACAGATTTGGATCTATTAAAAAAAAGAGAGAGATACAGCACAGGCACCTTGGAGTGCTACAGGTACGCTACTGCAGGTACTACAGGACTTCCCATGACCTAGTGGTTCACCGAGAAAGAGGCAGGGAAAGCTATGAAAAGGGCTTTATTCCTTATTGTTTTCATGCAGAAAGAAATCAGGAAAGAGAAAATGCAGTGGAATCAATATAAATACCAATCCTCCCCCCCCCCATGAATTAACGCATGGTTCAAACGCTCTGATTTCTTTTTTCTCCAAAGAAATATTTCGTATCATCATGCCAAACATTAATATCAGGTTTTCATCATGTAAAAGTTTCAGTAAGTGAAATACTAAATGGGCATACGTGAGCACATGCCTCACGGAATCACGGAATTGTCAGAGTTGGAAGGGACCTCTAGAGATCATCTAGTCCAACCCCCCTGCTAAAGCAGGATTGCCCAGAGCATATCACTCAGGACTGCATCCAGGCGGGTCTTGAAAATCTCCAGAGAACGGGGCCTCACTAGCCTTTTGCCTCTGTTGATGAAATGAAATCCAGCTCTGGTCCAAACCAAAATTAATTGTGGACACCTCAGTAAAAAGACTTAGAGATGCTATAAAAAACTACTGAAAAACCTTAAGTGCTGAAAAATCTCTTCATTCCAAACAAAAATCACATGGTTGGAAGTGTAGGAAAGGCCTTACTGTACAAATACGTGCCCTTGTTCCATCCCTATAGACCATCAGAGACTCTGATTTTTTTCCTTTGTCAACCTATCTTCATACTTCAACATAAACTAAAATAATTTAGAAACAATCTTCTTCTGCTGTGTCAAAGTGTAATACCATATTAACACACCATCACTTCTCACTGCAAGGCAGGCAGTGCAGAATGTTAATATATAGTAAATATTCTCTTCATCCAAAATTGTTTTCAGATCTTGTACAACATTTATTTCTTCCCTTCTGTCCTTTTTGTTACCATTACTAAACAGTATCATTACAAGTTTGACAATAGCACACGAGAAGACATTGTACCATTCATTTGACCCTATTTTTTTTCCCTACCAAGTTAGTATTTATGGGAAATGGTCAGCAGATAAACAAAGATAAATTCTGTCTACTTCTGCCCTCCCCCCATCCTTGCACTCCTACGTCAGTGGTTAGTGTGGCACATTTAGAGACAAAAGAATACACTTATTTTCCACTTCACTGCTTGAGTAAATGTTTTATGGATATCAAACAGAAAAAGAGAATGTCCGTTTCTCTCTCCTTAAGAATACCTTAATCTGCAACAACCTACAGAGCAAGAATCCAAAGGTGGCTCCGGAAATTCAGGTCTGTACCAGGTGGCTTTCTGCTATCACCTTTTTGAAGCAACATGGGTGGAATCACCTGCAATTTCTCTTGTCCTTCCCTCATTTGCATCTTGATGATGAGCAACTATCAGAGGAGGTCATGGCAAGTAAAGCTCTGAATTCAGCTATCAAACACATAATGCTATCATAACCCCCAGGTTATACACTTGTGGTACCTGCAGCTCTGTTTGGAAGAAGAACTTCTGTGGACACTGTGTGCAGTCATAGATCTTGTCCTCTTGTCCGTGGGCTGAGAAAATATGCTGCTGCAACTTGTTTGCTTGGACAAACACTGGAATATTAGACAAACAACAAGGTTTTCATTATTTCATATTACAAGTGAAGAGTTTTTCATAAGCAATTTCCCATTAACACTCAGCAATTCCAAGAGGTAAAATTAGGCTGGCGCACTCTGATTTTGCATTAGACTCTTGCTATAATGGGTACAAACACTATTTATCTACAAATTCTGATCCTTCTTCTAAAATGAATGAATTGAAACAGATGCCTGGTTTAAAAAAAAAATCAAAACAAACTAAAAAAAAAAAGACCCTAACAGGACAACCAATGAAGATTTCAAACTTGAAGAATTTAAAAATGCCATTTTCTCTTCAGAATTATTTCTTCATGCTTACTACACTCTGATTGAACACACACAAAACTTATTTCTTAGCAACCAACATGTTTAAAAAGCACAGATGCCAAAGTCCTGTTTACTCTGTATGCCTAAAGTTAAAGCTAACAAACAGCTCTGTATTTAAATGTGTTAATGCTAAAAATTATATCCCACAGCTACACTGGGGCAATGTCTATAAATGTGAAACAGAACTGCAGGTAAATTCTCTTTGGATACTTTAAGATCAACTCTGCCTACACAGTGAATGCAAGGGTTTCAATAATATAAACATGTTCAATTTTAATGACTACAAAACAAGGCCCTAAGACTGTGTAACAGTTTACCTAGGAGACATACTATTAATAATTAAATTGTATATGCCAGAGGCAGTGTTTGGGTTGGCAGCACTGACTTCTGATGGATGCCTGGTGCACTGTGACCTAAAAAAGTTTGCATCTACAATATTAATCTGTATAGGCAGGGAAAGGATTTATTAAAGATGCTGGCATTTGACTTTGACTCCACTCCTAATCATTAAAATTATTCTAATTGCAAGGCAACAAAAAACATCAGAATATTGTTCTTCTGAGTCATACATTTTAATCACATTTCTCATTACCCTGAAAAAAAAAAGATCAGATTCCATTTTCCACATAAAACTTATATTGGTGATTTTTACTTCTTGTTAATATTCTAGCAAGACATGCTGAAATAATTTAATGGCATATTGCTAATAAACCACCATTGTTTATGATTAATGCTCGGTGTCTATTTACCCCATCAGCAATGAGGAAAAAACTGTTTCACACAGATTGGAATCGACTTATCTCCATTCTCTTTAAGATATTTTACAAGGCTACTGGCTCAAACATTAAAGGATTAATTTATCAGGGATCTTGCTCACAAGGAGAACCGTCAGTGGGTACTCCTTACATATGCCAGTTTTTATATTGTGTTTACAACTCCCCCAAACTTGGAAACCAAAGACCCATGGCATTACACTAAAAAAAAATCACGTCATAATTTAATTTGTACAAAAAGACAAGGGAAAAAAACCTAGTATACTCAGTAATAAAACACCCAAACCCAACATGCCTAACAAAAAGAATCATTGAACACAGACATCTAACAAGCAAACTATTTATGGGAGTACTATCCATAGCTTGACATTACTATGACAAGCTGTGCAGTGAAGATGAACTATGTATTTTTTTTTAATTTTATAAGCCACAGAAATATGTGAAACCTGAACACAGTGAGGTAATAATCATCACCAGCCACTGTATCTCAGAGATGAAAAATTCAACTTTAATTTTCCTCTGTAGCGCACACTCAGGTTTTATTGGGAAGGGAGCTGCCAAACAAAGAAAAGTAAAATGAAGGTATTAAAGGGTCTATTTGCCTATCAATGAAAATCCTTCACTCCCATTAATGGAGAACAGAAACCTTGAATGGCTTCCAGAATTAGCATGCCATTGATGCGAGAATACCCAAAGTGTGTTTTGTCATGTTTGTGATTATCTTTGATTTTCATCTTGTAAAGCAAAATTGGGCATGTAAGCTACATATTAACGCTTATGTTTTAGGTTATCATTTTATGAAATGTTCTATTAAGAAGTCCTTAAAAAAACTCACAACAACTCTGTAGGCATCCTTTTAATGTGTTTTCATTTCCAACAACAGCATTTTTCTGTTCCTCATTATGGCCCAAACACTGCAGTGCTTAGCCCTACTGGGTCAAGTTATTTTCTCACTTGGGTTTTACTACTGAATAACACCACTGACTTGGGGAGGTTTATTCCACACTTGGACCTGTGTCAGGGGAGAGCAGAACTTAACTTGTGTCAAGACAGCATGGTTTGCTTTCTGAAGCACATTATAAGGGTGTTTCTTCTCACTACATGCCAACAAACACATGCAAGCAGGCTTTCTTACCCTATCAGAGGAGAATGTTGCTGCACAGGCTATGCCTAGCAGCCCTTGCCTGTGGGGCCAAGTTATATCGTTTTCGATTAAACATCTGTAGCTTTAAAGCACAAATTTATGGGCAGTTTTAACCTCAGCAAGTTTGGAATGTGAAGGTGATGAATGTGATAGCGTGGAAGGTAACAGACTTCTGTAATTATAAGAAACTCAAACTTCCGAGAGAAAAGCTTGAAATGTAGTTCTTACAGATGGATGCCTGACCTTCCAAGGAGCTCAGCTTTCTAAACGATATCTAATCAATACTACTAATGAGCACAAATGTAATGTTCCCTCCTAAAACTGACCTCAAGCCAGCACATGGCACAGTTGTAAGTGGAGTTCTGCAAACTTAAGCTAAGGGCATGACTGGGACAAGCAGTGATGGCCTCCTACCTGTAAAGCACACAGGACACTTGAAGGTGCCTCCCATGCCTTCAAAGCTGTGCTCTATCAGGTGGCACTGAAGTTTGGCAGGAGAGTCGAATGTCTGATTGCAGAGTTTGCATTCATGGTTCAGTCCTTCATCTGTGGGAGAAATCAAAGGAAAAGTGAAATTCAGCACAGCCCTCACCAAAGAGCGAGTCCAACATGATCTATGAACTGAAAGAGACTTCTTGTTTTGCTAAGCTCGGGAAACTGGATGCCTCTCAGCACCTACGGCTGCTGAAGTTTTCTCTTACCTGGAAGGTTTCAGAATGTACAAAGCCTAACCGGGCATTAAAAGCACAGATTCCCCACATACAATTAGCACCAAACAGGAATATAGAGCATTAGACTTCAGTAGGACATGATCTCTTAGAGCCACCTGACCACGACCGAGTACATTTGCAAAATGGCACGTGAGGAATTTCACGCTGATCACACAACATCCCCTCCACCATGGGCAAGAACTGTGAGCGCACGCATTTTTGGCACTCTGGCTGATGTGGAATTTCTCGTAACCAGGCTGAGAGGGGAGGGTAGTTTATACCCCCACATCTCTCCCGCTCCACGTTTCCAGTCCCAGGGGCATATGTGAAACCTTTGGCAAGCCACAGGATTTCCCAGCTCCCTTTCTGACAATCCTAAAAATTTTTTTCTCCCCTTTATTTGCGTTTCTCCTCTTTTAACAGCTCAGAAAAAGTCCCCCTGTGCCTCTTGACGCAGCTTTCCCGTCAAGGTCCTGCGGCTTTAAAAACCTTCCCGCTCCCCGCCGCTTGTTCCTCGGCTTCCTCCCATTGTCCTCCGAAGGCCGGCTGGTGCCTGGCACCAGGTTCCCTTCCTGAGGGTGCTGCAGGATTCATCCACTCCGCCATGAGGGCAGTCAACGGCTGTCCTACTTAGAAACAGTTGCTATGTAAGAAGTGGCTTCCAGCCCTGCTGCAGAGGCCTCAATTCCCACAGCGCCGCTTAGAAAAGGTCCTTCTGTATGTCACCGGTGTGCTACACGAGTAGCATTGATCTCGCAGGTAAATACTGTATCTGATTATTAAAAAAATCAAGGGGGAAATAAAACGCTCGGCGCCTGGCATGGCTCCCCACCAAGCCACTGGCACGGCTCCCTGCCGGTTCCCAGGAGAAAAGGAGCGATTTCGGGAGAGCGCCCTGCCCGCCCCCCAACACCTAAATGCCAGGCTGCCCACCTCCTGCCGAGCAGAGCCGGCCATTAGTGACCATGATGAGGGATGCTCGTGATGAGGGATGCGGGATGCTCGCCCTTGGCAGTTGCTGTGGGCCATGAGAACAGAGCCATTTTGTAGGGCACACAACAACAACAACCCTCCTGCCCACCGGGGCAAAGCCCAAGGCGACACGGCGCTGGGGTAGCTGCGTGGGGCCACACACTCTCTCAAAAGCATCCTTAGTAACTTAATCAGAATTGGGAAAATAAATTAAAAATTTTAGTGGCAGCCCTCAGCTTTCACATCTCCTTAGTCTCAAAGCTACATTTAGTCTTCACTTAAGTCACGACATCTTTAGTAAAGGGTGGGCATTCATGGGCTTCAGACAGCAGAAGCTGGTCCAGGGGGTGGTGGCCGTGCTGCAGGTGGGACTGTTGAAAACTACCATCATGTGGTTTTCTACAAGGTGTCAGAACACTTTCTAGTGAGAAGGTAAAGGGTAGAGGAAAACCAGTACACCCAAAAGATTTCCACAAAACAACAACAGGGTTGGGTGGTGGGATGTCTCCTTTGGAACAAACAGGTAAAAACACACTGTCTACAACAATTTCTGCCCTGGCAACAGTCTGTACCTGGGGAGCTCTGTCTCCACTGAACACCTAGCTCTCACAATTTTCATATATATAGCAACTCAATTGCCTTTCACGGTAAAAACAGGTTTTTCACACAGCGACTGCGAGAGGAATACAGGACCCCATTTTGGCTCTGTAAGATGGACGCATTGGCACGTGGCCATTTTTTTAACCCTTCATGGGCACAGACAAACATGGCCAAGCTTCAGCCATGTGCTCACACAGCAAACCGCAGGCTTCTCTTCGTCCTCTTCCCAGTCCTTTATTAAAGCAACGTTCAATGCTCCTGCCTGGCTCTGCATGCTGAAGAGCTACCAGAGGGGTGTGAGAGGGCAGGCCTGCCCTGGGGGTCAGCTGGAAAAGGCCAGTGGTCCTGTCAATCCTGTGCCCATGGACTACTGCCACCAAGGCAGCAGATCAGAGGCTGCTGAGGTACGTGTCCCATCCAGCCAGGCACTGCTGGCTGAACACATTCTGTTCAGTAGACTCCCAGGGGCAGATTAGGGGTGGATGACACCTTCTCATCATGTAGGTGACATCTTTTGTAACTCTTCATAGAGAAATTAGCAACCATTTATAAAATATATGCTAACTACTTCCTCAGCAGGGAAAATTTTAGTGGATTCTCAAGAGCTGCCTGAGATTTGCTGTTTTCCACCATCACTGACAAACCCTTCCAGCGTGCTCTGCTTTTGCTCCTGCTGAGAGAAGACAAGTATGGCTTCTGCAAGGACCATCAAGGGGAGTATGAGGGAAAAGAATCCAGCACACACCAGTCCGTACATCTAAGAGACATGGCCACATCCTGCAAAGCTCTCCCAACAGGCAGCAACACACAGCTGTGGGCAAAGCTGCAGAACAGCGTACTGAAAAGAGAAGGATGACTCAACAAACCATATATAAATGCCTCTTCTTCCCTGAACTTGCAAATCAATTACAAGGAATGTACAGGCTGCCACAGGTGATCAAAGAATTTCTCCTACATCCAGATCCTCGCCATGGTCATTACCAAACAGATAGTTCTGAAGACAGTACAAGTCTCCACAAAGGGTAATTGCAGGCTAGAAAGCCTGTAGGGTGAAGTTTCTTCATCAAACTGTTTGTGCTGATACATACAGTCAAAGCAATTAGGACAAAGGGAGCTCCATCTCAGGATCTTCCACATGTCAAGGTGAAGATAATCGATGCCGATTCTCAAATCACAGAGTTACTGTTGGCAAAGTGTAAATGAACCACGCTAATCATTCTTGAGCATGGGAACACTGAACGGGGAGTTCTTCAAACATTCCAAGGGAGAAAGACTTCCTAAAAAGAAATATTTTTATATGGAGCTACTGAAGACAGAGAAGGCTTTTTTCTCTTTCCATTACTTTAGCTAATGAGGAAGAAGTAGGAAGAAAGGCATGCATTCCTGATGCTGAAGCAAAACTAATTTTAGTTACACAGTTATCTGTACTTGTTCAAGAAGAACAGAACCCCATTACATGTGACCCTATTGTATTTCCCGTATCACTTAGATCTGAGGTGATCTCCTGGTCACAAACATCAAAACCACTTTGATTACTCTATGTTGCAAATCCGATTTTCCTAAAGGCTTATAAACAGGGTTTGAAAAATCCCCTCACCCACTTGCCTGGGGCAGATAGGAAACTTCCCCAGGCAAGAGACATCAATTTGTGCAGAATCTAAGCTTTCTCTTAAAAATAAAATGTTTTTTGTCTCCTGGTTGTAAAGACCACATTTAAAATATGACTACATTTGTATAACTAATAGAATAATTTTTTTCCTAAGTCCCACTGTTCAGGGAGTTATCAACCCCTCCCCACAGACACTTTTTCACCCATTTTGTGCAGATCACCTGCTCTGTGCTACATCCTCAGAACAAAGGGCAAGGTTCCAGTCCTTGAATTCAAGAATGTGAGACCAGCATGATTTAAATTTAAGGGAGACAGATAAGGTTACAGTATTGGCAGAAGAGCCAGGAGTGCTGGACTCCGTTCCAAACTCTGACACTAACTTACTCTTATCACCTTGGGCATGACAGTATGGCATCTGTTTCTCAGACTACCCATCTCTAAAGAAGAGGTGTTAATGTTTAATTTCTACTTTAATAGGCTGACCTAATTAGTATCCCTTAAGACTTTTAATGCAACTGGGACAGTGGAGCTGGAGAAGAGTCCAGGACTATCTACCATAGACAGAAGACCCAGAATCACTGCTATCTGCCTTTGAAAAGTTTTAAGATAACTTGTCCGGGCACACAACTGCCTGCTTGCTTTGGGTCACACAGCACTGCAGAAGGATGAGGGAACAAGGCTTTGCCCCTATTCTGCTCTCCACAGAGAATTTAAAAGCACAGCCAGCATTTTATCTCCCGTTGGTATGGAAGAGCCAGGGTGTGGCAGCTCTCACAAAGGTGCCAGAAGTGGAAAGAGGACACCAAAGGCTCTGCTTACACACTGGCCCCTGTCTAGCTCTTCATGTTTAGCAAACAATTTGATAGGGTGCTATTGAAGTGCAAAGTATGATATCATCAATAAATAAAGGGTAGGTGAAATGTCACATTTTCAGTTTCCCTTTGGGATAAATCTGAAATGGAATGGAGCGTCAGATACAGTCCAAGAGGCTCTCCTTCCCTGCAGAACAAAGCTACTGCTCTTTGCTCTTACTCAGGGAAAAAAAAAAAAAGAGAAAAAAAAAAAAAGAAAAAAGTGCTGAACAGCTTTAAAAAATTCAATCAAAATAATCTGCTCTTTGGAAAGGTGGCGGCTGACAGTAATTGAAAAATACTGTCTGACTCATTTATTAAAGTGAGATTCAGAGTCAATTGATTTAATAACCATTAGAATATTCTATTAAGGATATAATAGGTTGGCACAGCCCTATTTTTTATTAAGAGTTATAGGTAAGAAATAAGCAATACTATGGAATTTTAGACAACTGCTGTATGGATTAGACTAAAAATATGGCTTGCAAAATAGGTATAAAAGCAGCAACTATCAGGGGGAGGAATGGGAAAGTACATTACAGTGCAAATGAGTTAGCTGAACGATGAAGAAGAAATGAACCTTTAATATAAAGCCTGCACTTTTCCAAATCTAACAGAAAACCATACACTGCATTCCCTGATGTGGTACATCGTAAAACAAGTCAGCACGTCCTTCACATTATGGATCCAGCAACTCCATAAGGAAGGCAAGAACAAAGTCCCCACTGTACAGCACAGAACTGCTGCTTACTGTTGCCCTTACATGGGTAGGATATGAGTCTGGACATGGTTAAGACCTCGCAACATGGATGAGGATGGTTTACCCGCTGCTGGTAGACAAATGAGTTTGATGCATGGAAAATTTCTGCATAAGTAAATTACTTTCCATGTGTAATCTTTATTCAGATAGTGGGAAAATGTAAACACAAATCAATTCTAAATAAATGCATTTAATATTCATATAAATGTTTAATATTTACACAAATATTAAATGTTTCAGTGAGGGTAGGTAGATTTTAATTGAGGTGCAGCCCATTACCTCAACAACTAACTTGATAACGAGCTATGAAACCAAACAAAATCGGTCTTCGTGCTGAGCATATTCTCACATTTGGGGATCCTTTGTCTTTGCACTGGCTAACCCCCTGCAGAGTTACTGAGTGACTGGCATGGCCGGTGAGATCCCCCCATCCGCACCCCCACTTGAGGTGCCACTGTGGATGACCTGGCCCAATTTGTGTTACCAGCTCAACGCGCGACTTGTTCATTTCAGGGAAGGCCCTGACATTTCAATATACACTTTAAACAAGTGAAACCCTTTAAGCAGCCTCTAGACTGCCTGTCCCATGTTTATGCTTCTTGCTCTTCAATAAAAACAAAACTAGAGCAGCTACAAGCAAATGTTCACTGGCTGACTTACATGCAGCTGTTAAGTCGGTAACCACTGGGGGCCCTCTTATATTGTCTGATCAACACTACAGCCATTACTGAGTACCAATTTGTAACAGTTTATAAGTAACTCTTTCTCTTATTCACCCTCGAGATTGTCCAGAAGGGTCCTTCTGCCTTTTACTCTGAATAAATCTACAGGCAAAGGTCCAAAGATGATGATGTCCTCCTGGTAAATCATCACGAGGCTGGGTCCATGCTAAAAGCATCTGCTAAGAAGTAGTGTAAACTCTGCCCTCACATACAACACAGGAAAGAAATGGCCTGCAGTCCCTGTATTTTTTTCAAGTCTAAAGCACGCACAGCTCCCACATTCAATGTGTTTTCTTTATAATTTTTTTTTTTAACCAAGCAAACCATGCCCCTAAACCAATTTTTCCTTCTTCACATTGCTTCCACTCTTCCCGAGTTAATTTTGTAGCGCACATTTATAAGGCAGAGATCTGAGGAGTAAGGAAGGAACCCCATGGATGACAGCTAACCCCTCGGCTACAACATCTCATGCTGAAAACCAGGGAAGGACAAAATACACCACAATAATTTGCAGAATATACAGCCATCTGTGCTTCCTAGTTTGTAGCGTTGTGTTTATCTGCATCTTTGTATTCTACTGGCCACACACCCACACACTTCTCAGCCCCTTGGAGCCACTAGAGACAATCTCATTCCTGCTCCACATTCTGTCTCAGGGCCCACTATGGCGAGTAAGTGCGTGACAAGTCTCCTCACCCGCTAAGGAACACATAACACCTCTTCCAAGCCTGGAAGCTGAAACAAAAGTGCCCAAAGTCTCCAGCACCATGTCCATAATTTCTCCCTGATTGTAATGGTGCTTCTGTCATTTTCAATTTCTCAAATGCCATTACAACCCCACGCCCTCCCCATGAAAAACACTGTCCACCATGGTATTAATTTTGGAAGCTGACATGAAAATCATGGGAATATAATGATAAAGAAGGAGACATAGTAAAGGCAAAGCATACACCCGGAATTTGCAGAAAGAAAAAGAATACAGCTGGAACTTACAGCTGTGAGAAGAACCTGTCATGGAAAAAAGGGGCTTTTTAAAGTCCCAACTATCAGTTCAATCCTGTTGGGACAGGATGGAGGACTGGATGGAAAGTCAGAAGTACACCCATGTTTCTCCTGCAGTGTCTAGGGCAGTTCACCCCAGTTTGGGAGTTGGCATTTCCCTGTTGTGCCACAGACTGCTGCTCGCACAGGCAGGCCCGCATGGTGGTCTGTGTTTACTCTTAATACCACTTTTAACGGAAATCATGTTAGCTAGAGACTGGGAGATCTGACACATCAGGCTGCAACCTGAGCAATGTCTCTCCCCTTGCTTTTTTCCAGTTCAAAATGATTTTTGGGCAAGGTTCTGCCCATGCCTGAGGAAGGAGGTGGACAAGATGCAAGGAACCATCCTAAACTCTTGAGCCATCAACAACTGTATCCTCCCAAGGGGAAAGCTGAGAGCAGGCTATGACTGTCTTGAAGGACACTGGCCAATGCTAGAAGGAAGAGGACGGGATGTGCATGGTGCAGTTGAAGCCAGGCCACACCAGTTCCCAGCAGCACCAGGGTAGGAAGCCTTGTTCAACATGCAGGGAATAAATCCTACCGCCTTCTGCTGCACGTTGCTCAAGCTACAGCAAAGGGTGCTGATTGATGGAGTGACAAAGAGCTGGGATCCACCTCCTCAATTAAAGCAAAAGTTCATCTCTCCAGGGCCAGATTTTGAAATTAGATCTGCTTAAGGGAAAGCCAGTCTACTGCATCTTTCATTCCACTGTATTTTTGTCTGAAGCAAGGGATGCATTTCACTTCACCAACTGTTCACTTTTTTGCTTGGTTGCACTCACTTCGGCTGCTTGTAAGTGAACTCTTCTTACCACATGTGCCTTGTATGTTCTATTAAAGCCACGAATTGTCTGCCTTCGGTGAGACTGGATGAAAATAAAAGAAGGGCAACTGGCAGGGTTTATCCCTTAATAATTGTTTTCAGCTCAAGTAAGACCAATTTAAATGTAGCAAATGCCCTCTCTATCAAAACCCAGCATTTTCTGGGCAACTGGCTAACAGGAGAGAATTCAGAAATCTGGGAACAGAGCTATTCACCAGCTGATGGGACATGCATAATTTGCTACTCCTTTTCTGTAACTGCACCAGGATAAGGTATTAAAATTTCTTCAAAAAAAGTCTGTGTTGCATCACATAGCTGTACACATTACAAGGTTACACTCCATCATTGCAATAAAATCCCATGTGATAGAGCTTATTTTGGAAACAATTTTACCATGGGATATAAAAAGAAATTTAAACTGGTAGGAATAAGCTGAGTGGTATGAGTTATTTGTAGACAGATGATCCAGCTCAACGTTTACCTTTTCAAAAAAGCACTTAGTGCTCACTGATTAAAAACTGGGAGACTGATCCTTCAAACGTTGGCATAACTAGCTCAGGGGAGTAGGCCTGCTGTCTTACTCAACTCTTGTCTAGACTTTTTGTGGGCCTAAATTCTGCCAAACTCTGTGAGAGCAAACCCTTTATCCTTATACTGCACAGTGAAACACAGATTATTATATGCATATTATAGATAAAGAAACCAAATTCCAGAGCTGCTAAATGTCTGGGTTTTTTTATCCCAAATAGAGAATGAAAACACTCTTACTAAATTCAAGTGGATGAAAAATCAGGCCCTGCTCAATCTGTCCATCTTTATGAACACAGTGTCACCATTAAGGTCA
The DNA here is from genome assembly GCA_026546715.1 of Gallinago undulata. Lineage (NCBI taxonomy): Eukaryota > Metazoa > Chordata > Aves > Charadriiformes > Scolopacidae > Gallinago > Gallinago undulata. The sequence continues at coordinate 106,172,886 of JAOTQQ010000012.1, forward strand.
GAACTGAGTTTTTCTTTGTTCTCTTCAGTGAGCAAAGAGCCTACTTCTTTCACAGAAGAAAGTTTTTTTGGACCAAGCCTTCTTTAGTAAAGTAAAATTACAATTTGAATGGCTCAGAGACTGCCTAATCAAATCAGTTATTAACAATTTAATCAAATTGCAGGGGGAAAAAACTAATGAAAATGTCAAATTTGTATTCAGAAGAATGAAGAACAGTAAAATATATGTTAAAACTTTTGGCTTTTTTAGCAGTGTTCATTTAATTTCAATATTTTTGTCCATTGTGTGGGCTACAGTTTGGTTTTATTGTTCTTGCTTACTGGTTGGAGAACCAGTTTTCTATTAATTGATGTCAAATACCTATTAGTAATGCCCACCCATCTGGGACTATAGGAGCTGGAGGAAGCATAGGTAAATCTATGTTTAAGTACTGTCCAAAGAAAACACAAATTGAGAAATTAGGAGAGAATATTTCATGTTGCATAAAACAAATGCAATCTGTTCTAAATTTAGGGATACTGGGAAAACATCTTCTTGCATGGAGACAATCAAAGTGTCAATATTCTACACAGCAGTGGACTAGCAGCAGAAATAATGTTTTGCACACAAATCTCATCAGTTGTTTCTTTTGTTCGAAGTATACAGAAAGGGTCAGAGTTGCCGTCCTTATTTTGGCATGAAGCCATTAGATGTTTGGAAGGTAAAGTCTCTAAATGCTGAAATGTTGTTTATCCAACCTACAAAGAATTGCCTGCTTACTCTTAAAAGAAGATGACGACAAAAGGAAAATGGGTGGAATAGAATTGAAGAATAGAGCTTTCCTGTGTTACTGGATATTTGAATTGATAGCGTGAAGAAATAACAGTGCTCCTCATATTTCCTAATATACCAGACACTTCTGATATTTTTTCCAAATCTGAATGCCATTTATGAGTCAAAGATTATTTGGCATCTTCTTACATAGGTGAGGAACACTGAAATGAGTGGCAATTGCCACAATACTGATCTGGCTCTTAAACTTATTTAGGGGTGTATCAACTTCCTGCCTCTTTCCTTTTACCCTCCATCTCATGTCCCCTAGCCCTCAGAAAAAGCAGGGAAGAAGAAGCAGTTCAGGCCATTAAGGCCCTCAGGTCTATGCTGATAACTGGGCATTTAATTAGATTCTTTTCACCCGAGCAAACTGCTTTGTCAGTTAGGGCAGATCTCCTTGTACAGCAATGTATTAAAATGATAAAGTTCCATTTAATATAAAGTATTATTTATATCGCTTGTCTGACTTAGTTTGCTGTTTTATTCAGGAAAGCATGAGGAAGCTCAACTTTAATTTGCACTAACACTTCCCTATGTCTCTCTTTGATCTTGCTATAAAGCAAGCAAGCAGCTTTGGGCTCACATATCAAAAAACGGACCAGACTTCATTCTAAACCTACTCCACTCTCCTTCCCACTTTCTCTGCTGGTACTAAGACTTCACGCTGAGTTGAACAAACAGCTGTTGGGATTTCTATATTAAAAGTTCTTCGTGTGTGGATAAAAGAATAATGAGGGCCAATTAGTTATTTTTCCTCTATTAGTTACATGTTTGTCAGTTGGTTGTTTTTTTTTTTTTTAATTTCTAAATGCCACTTTCAGAGATATATTCCACTTCCTCACCAAATCTAATTCCTCACTGAAGCAAAGACACCGTTTTCCACTATTTGAGCAGTTGAGGAGTGGTACCTTAGAACATTCCCACTCTTAAGTGAACTTTTCAGGTAGCAGAGTGGAAAGTTATGAACATGAAATAACGAGGGGAAAAGGTAAAACAACAGAGCAGAATAAACAGAGAAGAATTGGCCAAAATGAGATGTATCATTGAGAGATATTGGTTGGGAAAGGAGAGCAGATGTAGTAACAACAATAAAGAAAAAAGGGGGAGACAGAAGAGGCTGATGGAGAAGAGGTGGCGAGCAGGAGCAGGGAAAGGGCATGAAGGTAGAGGCAAAGACACAAAAGAAAGTCTCTATTTAAGCCTCATTTAAATTTCACTGAAGAAATGCAGAGAAGCATTCATTTCCAGACAGCGCTTGTGTAATTTAGTGCAGCTCCAATGGCAATAATGATAGATGTATTTTTACAGCCAAATGTCTCAAGCCAACAATGTTACCACTATATAATTAATAACAATAAGCAATTAAAAAGAACAGCAGGTTACAAGTATAAGGCATCAAACTATATTACCAAAGGAAAAAATATAGCACTATTATGAGAAAAATAAATGTATAGGCTGTCAGGTCAGTGTATATTCTCTCTAGATAAAACTTATGGAGCTGGAGAAAAATGTGGCATGACATTAAATGACTATGAGGTGATTAACATCACTGAAAAACCAAAAAACACTTGTAAGACTCTGAGGAAATCTGAGAAGCGATATGAAAAACATGCCTGTAACAGCAAGAGAGAGGTGGCTGACCACTGGAAGGCATTAGCCTTTTACTAAGACATATTCTAATAAATAACTTACAAGACTGCATTTGTTGGCTGAAATATTCTCCACAGGGCCCACTGAGTTTTCATTGTGTGCATGTGTATGTGTGTGTCAGTTCATTTAAATAAGATGAGGCAGGAAGAAAAGGGGAATCCAAGAAGAAAGGGAGGAGGGAGGATTCAAGCCACACTTGGGAGGAGCAGGGAGGAGGGGGTCAAGAGACATGGGATTTTGCTGGGGTTTCTCCCACCCCTTTCTTTCCCTGGGGGTTTGGGCAAGCGCCAAATTGCCCCTCTCCCTCTCTTTCACACCCCTGCTCCCAGCTGTCTCCCTAAAATCCATTACTTGACACCTTTCCTTTTCAGGAGCCAGTGCAGATGCTGGCAGGAGCAGGAAGCTCCCGATGCTGGCCCCAGCCAGGCTGCCCCACTGGCCCCAGAGATGCCTCCACTGGAGCTGAGCCTCGGCAGGGCCAGGAGGCATGGAGAGGACAAAACAGGGAGTCGAGTCAGTCACACCTCTAGTGAAATCCCCTTCGGAGACAACGAGGGGCTGGAGCTAAGACCTCATCCCCTCCCGGTTCTGCCTATGACTGGGGCTGTGAGTCTGCACACCGGGTTGTGGGTACACACACAAGGTCTCTACCAGTTGCCAAACCCAAATTTATTAATGCCAAGTCCTGCAAAACCAGGAGCATAGTTTAAAAAGCACGATATTCAACTGAGTGTACACCTGAGATTCTGCACTGGGCATTCAAGTTTGGACAATTTCCCCTCAGAGGGCTTCTCCGTAATGAGGAAAGCAAGTATTTGATTTTTTTTATAAGGAAGACTGAGATTTTGATGCAGTACTGTCATTTCAGGGGCTCAGGTTGAAAAAGAAGCACTGAACATTGTGAGACTTGTGATCAAATTGTGAAACTGTGAAACCTAATTTACCCAAATGAAATGGGGGACACAAAATTAATTCAGATAAATGAGGATTTTGAATAAGCAGGGGACTATTTAGTGCTTTTAATACATATCCTGGGACACAACCTCATTACAGATCAGGAGTGTTGTGCTGTGAGTTTGTGTCAGAGTGGAAGTGTCACTGACACAACAAATAAAACCAAAAATATCCTACTCCCTGATCGCTTATTTTGTGTTTCCATACGCATGCTACATGAGCCTGAAGAATAATTAACACTGCTGAGAAGAAGCAGCAACAGTGGATGAGTCTCACTACAGCAGACCTCTCATCATAGCAGAAATACAAATGTATTAGTTATCGTAACTGTGTTATGTTAAGTAGACCTTTGCCCCACATTATTATAAGTTAGAGGAGGGAAAGGGGAAAAGGAATATGATATCAGCATTCTTGATATTTTATTTATCCACACACACAGTTGACACAGTTGAAGGATAAGCAGAAGAATGGAAGGAGACACACAACGTGCTCGTGGACTCAGGTTTTTTCACATTTAGTCAGGGAGAAGACGAATGCTGGGAAGGCAGCCACCCCTTTTACAGAGCAATCCCAGACTTTACTGCCCACAAAAAAAAAAACAAACCCCAAGTTAAAATATTTCTACAGGTATCATGTGGAATTATAAAGATGCTGTGAGCATCTTTATTGGGAACAAATTTTTAATTTCTTCCTTTTAAGGCAATTTGTCCAAGAGCTGAGCAGATTCATTTAAGCTACCATTTAAATATTGTATACCCTGATTACTTAAAGAAGGCCAGCTCCACAGGATTTTGTTTCCATCATCAACCTCTTGATGATATTAAGAAATAAAAGTATTTTGTAACAGAATTGTACAAGACGTGTATTTAACTTGCCTGGTCTTTTCTTTTTGAAAGACAGAGGGCCATCATTTGGAAGTGTTTAAAACACAGTGTCTTCATCACAAACATTGCAGGCAGCAAGTTTTCGTACTAACTCAGCACGTTATGTTTACTTGTTGGTCTTTCTACAAAGTGGGGAAAACAAGCATCCAAGATGCAAAGCTGTATATAATAGAGTATATCCCCCAGTCCCTTCAGTTGCCTCCTTCACCTCACTCAAGAAGCAACTTTTAATTTATTAAACATGGAGTTGAGCAGAGGGATGTAACACTAGGCAGGATCTGAACAACAGAAAATAAGGTCAAGGAGGAGTATTACCCCTTTAATCATATTTGGAAAAACGGGGGCATGATAGCAGTCAAAAAAAGAAAAAAAAAAGAGATGGTGAGGAGAGCAAGACAGGAAAGTCACTTGCTTTGCTGTGTATCACTGTGACCAACAAGAACCCATTCTTATATTCGGTAAAGAGTGAAGATTTTTGATCCCATGACCCTTTCATAAATAAGCACCATATTTTGTTGATGTTAATTTCTGTTTGATTGCTCAACTTGATACATGATATGGCATCGGAGAAGAAGAAAAATTGCTGTGTTACATCCATGAAAATTATACAGCAGAAAAGGTGGGCAGCCCCTGTAGCTCAGCTGGGCACGAGAAGGCAAAGATCTGGACTGAAAATAACACTAAAGAGTACCTGCAGGGCAGCATGCAAACTGAGGTGGGGCAACTGAACCAAGAGCCATACTCTCAAACCATCTACCAACCCCCTTCTCTTTCCAGCATTTCATGCATGAGACTGACACACCCTTCCTCTCCCCAAAAAAAGATAACACAACAACAAGCTGGCTGTGAAGAAAAAAAATAACATAAGTTGAAAGTGAGCTATAGCAAACAGAAAGATGGCCAACATAACAAAACACCAGCGTTTCTTGGAAAATAAATCCCTCTTAAGGTCTCAGTAAAAAGTGGCAATAGCAGGAAAATTCTAAATTAAAGTTGTTGCTTTGCCCTTAGTTCATTGTGTTGGTAAGATACTACATCAAGTGCAGTACATTATCTTTGAATCACACATTCTGTGCCCTGTGTGTCCAGATCAAAACTCTGTCACGTCGTGGTAAGCCAAAGATAACTGCCAAATAAGAGGTACCTTCCACCTTCAATTCTGTGAAAGGCCTATGTGAAAGAAGTGCATGTTGCCTTGCCAAGGTTTGCAGCGATGTCTCTTCCCAGCAGTACAAAACAAATCAATGTTGGAAGGGAAGAGTTTGCCTACAATCCTGCACTTGTGTTTGTGTTAGAGAAACAGGAGAAAACTAGAAAGCACAGCAAGTATAACGGTTTCAAGCACGAGGGAAATATAATATGATGCAACTCTTCATGCAGTAAGTAACAAATGTCACTTCTTAGGGTGACCTGGGCATTTTAACTTTTATAATAAAAAGAGGGTGAATGGAGGTTGACTGATTTCAGCTGAGCAAACACCAGTGGAGCATACAGTGTTTCATGCTGGATAACTTAGGCTGCATGTTTTATAATGTTTTTTTTTTAAGATGCAACACGAATGATACTTTCAAAGGCGGCTTGGTTTCTCAGCCCCAGTGACTGCCAGTGGAATTTGGGTGCCCATCAACATTTACGCACCTTTAAAAAAAAATTCACCTCTCTGCTGCGGAATGGCAGAAGACACTCCCTTTCTGCCCCTTCTGCCCCCTGCCCATGCATGCCATTCCCCCAAGCCCCCTCACTGCTTTTACCTAAATATAAATAAAAAGGAAGACCTGCTTCACTACATTTGCTTGCATTAATCGATGTTAAAAAAGTCTGTTAAAAATAAAGCCCAGCAGTGACATTTTTCTTTGCTAAAGCACGATAGCAGCACATTACAAACATTACAAAAAGGTCCCCTGGTAGGATTGTGAAGTTCCACTCTGGCAGTAAAATGCATCTACTGTATGTTCCCTGATTTATTTATTTATTTTTTTAACACGGGATGTGTCACAAATGCAGACAAAACTCCTTGGCTCAGCAGCTGGGTTGCAATACTGAATGGGAGAACTGGACGGGCACCGTGTATTTTTAGCATTCGTTTCAAGCTGGTCAAATAAGCGACCCTGTTTACTGGTGGCAATGACGCTCGCAGCTATTCAGTCCCGGCTTGACATTTTCCCTATGGCTGCACCTCTCTCGCTTTTGCAGGAGTTGGGTGGTTCTGAAGGACGTGACACTTTGTGCCCAGAGGTCCTTTTGACATTTTAGAACAATGCATTCATCAGGCTGCTGGTCTCCTGAGGTACACCCGGAGCAGGAGAAAAACTAAGGAACCACAGAACCCAGCTCACACACCCATTCTCCAAGAAATCTCTCCCTATGCCAGGGTTTCTGGGAAAACAGTTTCAAACCAAGTATAAGACTGCATTGCCTTCAGGGAAGGTGAGTACAGATGCTAAATTAGGCCTGGCAGGGTTGCAAAAGTGGGGAGAAATAGAAACAAAGGGGTCAATTGTTTTCATGTCCCTGGTGTTGCCTACCAGGATAAATATAGCCTCTCCTCTCTTGCCTCTCTCCATACTCAGGGCTTTGTGAAATGCCCTGGTATCTGCAGGATCAGGTCTCAAATCTTGCCGCTTGCATAAGCTTTGCCAAATCCTTAATGCCCAGGCACTTGAATCTTCTTAAAAATGTATTTTTCTAGACCACCTGAAGAAGTCTGAGAGCAAAAGAAATGTGGGCAGGTAAGTCGTTCTGTGGCTGTAACCTGTCAGAGTTTGAAGGGATGAGAAGAACAGCAGAATATATTGTCACCTGGCCTTGTTACCCACTCCCTGCAGATCGCACTATATTCCAAGCGGGTGGCCCCAGCCCAGAGACCCTCTCTTGTGAGGACAAGCAGCTAGAAAAGAATGGGACCGGGAACACTGAATTAGGAACATGTATTTGTGTTCTTTTTTCTAAAACAAGTAATCATTCCAGGCAAGCATGGCAGAACTTAGATTTTGAAGAGGACGCAAAGCTGGACACGGTAGAGCTGTGCAGGGGTCCTGACAGCATTTCTTCAAAGCACAAGAGCCCTGTGACAAAAGGTAACGGGACATTGACTGTGATTCCAGAAACAGGAGCTCTAAGCTGTGAGCACTAGAAGAGCACAGAGGTAGGGACACAGGAATCTCAACAAGTGGGCTTAGGTAGGGTTGGAGAGAAATCTTTGAAAATGGTCACAAGATGCTTATAAAGGGGTGAGAGTTACACAACCACATAAATCAGTACCCAAAACCAGCTTGGTGGCTGTGTTTGTCTGACAAAAAGCAACACGGTTAAAGTGAAATACAACTTGTATTTCTATATTCTAATAAGAGAACTGGCTGTAGAGGTGGAAAGAAATGGAGAGAGCTTTAAGATGATGAGAAGGAAAAAGCAGTGGGATTTGGAGATGGGAATGGGTGGATTAACGGAGCAAAACAAAGCCAAAAATAACAGTGGAGGAATACTGAGAGAACATTACTGACAGATGTCTGCTAGCTATAATTATATATCTCTTCTAATGCCAGTGTTATATTAGACTATATAAACACAGATATCATTTCTGTCTATGCAGCTCCTAATCAAAAGAGAAGAAGAAATACTTTCTTCTCTTTTGTAGGACTTAACAAGCTGAATGAACTGCACTGGAGAAAGTGGAAGAGTGACAATACAGACACATGCATATCATTAGAAGACATAGGCATATGCATTTCAAATTGCATACAGAAATGATGCTTGAACCACTACTACTTAAGCAGGATTACTCCCTAATTTTGAATTACTCCTTAAACCATAGCCAGAGTCTCTAATACCAACCTGAATGAGGAGGAATAGGCATTTTTCCCCTGATTCAAGGGACGAGAAGCTTTTATGAGAAGCTGGCAAATACCATTTTCAAGACTGCAGTCAGTTTGATTGCTGACTTTTACCAGCAAAATAACTGCAGCTGCAACATGCTCCAATTAGGTACTTAGTAATGTGTTAACAGGTAGTTATGCAAGCAAAAATGGAATCCAGTCAAGCCAAGCTGAACTTTGATCCTCAACCTACCTTTTAAAAAGCAGCACCAAGGGACTATGTTTTTTCCTTAGCAGCTTTCACACTGATACTATCACAACAATTAGTGCTTTTGAGACGTGCTGGTGGGATTGACAGCTGGCTGATGACACAGCACAGCTTGGAGACTGCCATTAGATCATCACTATTGACAGGTTATCTACTTGCTCCTCACTAGTGGAAAGTTATTCTGTCTTTTGGCAATTGCAACTTATTCTTGAAATAGGCCTCAAATCAAGCATCTTGCACAGCTTTGTATTAGTAAATTGATACAATCAATTTCACACGTAAATTGATAACACAACTATGTCCCCAATCTGTGCTTCATAAAGGGCAATGCTGATGCTTTAATACCGTCATTACAAACACCCTGTAAATTTTTTAAGGCAGATTTTCTCGCAAATGTATGGAAAAATTGCTGGACTAGGATTTTCATTAATCCTTTTAACTGCTGTGTTAAAAACTGTGGTTAAGTGTGGAAAATGAGTGTGTGCACACACATACACACACGTGCATTTGTTTCCATGTCAAATTTACAAATCTAAACAAAGGAGCAGGGAATTGTTGTAAAGATCAGCAAGTGAGACAGCTCTGCATGGGAAAGAAATTCTAGTCCAGTGAGAGCATCCCAGCTGAGCTGAAGAAGATGAACACAAGTTTAGCAAAGATTAAAAACAAGCAAACAGTTCTACACAAACCAGAAAGCACAAAAGACTTGCATTCTCCAGATTTGTGTTTCCCAGCTGATTGACTCTCTGTCCAAGAATGTGCACGTGGAAGGTCTCTCACAGGTCCTATTTTTCTGGTTTCTACTACAGAATCCGTAATGTTAAGAAAGGGCTGAATCTCAGTATACAGTTTTTCCTTCTGGGAACACTATACAGATTGCTGTCCTCCACTCAACTGCACTCTCACAAAATGGGTAGAAGCACAGCTTTCTTTGAGCCTTCTCTCCTTCTGTCACATGAACAAACCAGGGAGGACTGACACCTGGATGGATGGGTACTTCGGCCATGTGACTGCTGCATAAGCGTCACATGAAGCCCTCAAGAAACAGGGCTTCATACATAACATTGATCTTTCTGGCTTATAAGCAACACAAATAACAGTGTTTTAATGATAGATCCCTTAGTTACTTATCACTTTGGGTGAGGTGTGGGGAAGGGAAATTCTCTGCTCTCCCAGGACTGTCAGTCTATTGCCACCTTCTACAAGTTCCATCCAGTGGAGATCAGCCTGGCTGATCCCCAGGTGCCCCCAGAACTCATCGTCATCCCCAACCAAATGGGGCACACCTGCAGTGTGGCTTGGGATGTGAAGTCACTGTTAGAAGGCCAGCCTGCAGTTATTTACCAAATGAGAGAAGTGTTAATTCCTTTGCAAGGTGAGCACTCAAGAGAGCCTTTGCAAACATTTGGGGCAGGGGCTGCTTTTTGCACATTTCTGTGTATTACTGGATGTTGCTGTGCTAGTACAGGACTCCACACAGAACTTCAGTGAATTCCCTGAATGCTGGTTTGTTTTTCCCCGCCCCTGCAATAAAGCAAGCCAAGCCAAGGGCTTCTTCCTGCATGCTCCACAGGCCCCATGATCACGCTGAATTCCCAAGGTGCTGGTGGGTACCCAGCATCTCACCGTGGCTCTGACACCCTGCTGAATGAGGCCCTCAGAGCAGAATTCTGATTGGCACTCTTGCTTTCCAGGACTCCAGAACAGGGCTACCCATGAGGGTAGAGCTTAGTATGTTCCATTGAGACACAGAAAAAACAAAAGCCTAAAGCAGCAAAATACTAAATCAAAACAGGCAGTGGCACTGGTCTCTCCTACCAGTTATGGGTGTGAGGCACTGTTTCATAATAATGCCTTGATAGCCTTCTCCCTTCAGTAAAATGAGACACTTCTTTCCTTGGGGAGTGGGCAGGGAGCTAGAAAAAGGCTAATCACTTTTGAAAGTATTAAAAAAATATATCTCTATCTATCTATATGGATAAAGAAAAGTCTAAGTCTTTCTAATTTGGAGAAATAATCTCATGGAGCATGCTAGACAGTTGCTAGGGGCCTCTGACTGAGTGCTCCTGGGTCTTCTCCATACCTTTGATCTGCATTATGAAATGTTAATGTCCACCACGTCTGGACTTGTTACATAAACATACCCTTTCTCTAACTGCTCAGTCCTGCCCGTTGCAACTTCCATTCATATTATCCATTTATATTTAAATGCTGACTTAGAGCTTATACCCAGAAGCACTGACATTTTTAAACAGGAGTAGCTAAACTAGGGTAAACTGCTAAATATAATTTATTGATGATAAAGAGCTTGGTTCAGATTAAATTCCAGCAATTTAATAATGAACACATTCACATCCTGCATCCGGAATATGTATATGTATGTGTTTTCCCCTCCTCATTTAACTGGGAGAAGGGGGTCTCGGAATCTGTGATTTCCTGTTGATTAGATATGAAGCAACCGCAAGCACATATTTTTGATATCTCTATTAACAGACTGTTCATGTCTAACTGCAAAACTTGGTTGCACTTCTCTCAACATCTTTGCCCAAGACAGACCAGTAAACACAATTCCTCTCTCTATAATTAGCCTTTTCTCTAAGGGCCCTGAAGTAAGTCTGCATGCCGTAGATTTAATATCCAGTGCTATATCCATATGTGCTGCCCTTGCCTGGTCCCAGAGCATATAAACTCCCCTATTAGCAGCCTTGACTGCTTAATTATGCAGATTTTTTTTGTACCCGCCTGCCTGTAAAATTACTGTGTCTAACCTTTTTTTTCTCCCTCCTCTTTGCACCATGCTGGCCATTCTAATGAAATCGGCATAGGGGAAAGGGCCTGATTTGCAGTTATGGAGGCTGGATCGCGCCGGCAATCTGTCCTTAGTGGGAGTTACAAAAGAAGTCAAATGCCTTCATCTGGTTCTCCCCTCTCATCCCCAAGGTGATTGAGTTCACTTCCTGATGCTTCCCAAGTTTTCCTCAGGCTGTCCAATCAGCGCATCCACCAGGGAGCCCAGCCTAGCTTGCAACAGTCTCCGTATCTAGTTACAGCCCCACCAGGGACAGTCAACTATCCACCCCCAAGCCTTCAGATGAAAACCTTTTCTAACAAGGCCGCCCAGCGCCAATGAAATAACACACATCTGCATATCCACTGGGTCCCATGTTTCTTGTGCTCATGGATTATGTATCTTGCAGCCTCTAATAAAGAAATGCAGTTCTTTGTTTAATGTTTATCTTGTGCTTGTTAAGCAAATGCTAATGTTGTATCAGAATGCTTTAGTGCTATTTGGGTTTTTGGTGATTTACTACAAGACAATCTGCTGTGAAGTAAATTTAGAGGGGAGGGGGAAGGAGAAAAAAAAATATCATTCCAGCTGAAAGAGAGAGAGAGACAGAGAGAAAATGGTTTGATAGAGAAGGAGCAAGAGGCAGAGGGGAAGACGGAGGGAGTGAGACGGGAGAGCGCGCGCAACAGCTCCCGGTATGACTTCCCTAACCCCCGGCTGACATGCCCACTTCATCACTAGCCAGTCCGATACCTGGAGGTACAGAATCAACCCAGTACGATTTCCAAAAGGGATGAGATGATAACTTCCCCTTCAGTGATAAGGTAAACAGTGTCCTGAAGGGTAAACAAAAAATAAAAAAGCCCCTTTTGTTGTCTGCCTTTGTGCCCTGATGGTTAGCACTGTGCTGTGTTATTCACAGACCACAGGGAAGCCCTAGATTTAATTGTTCATGCCTGGCTCCGCTAGAAATGGGCAAAAGAGAATATGAAGTATTCAGAACCCCTTTCTCCAAATTATTTTTTCTTCCCTCCCCCCTTTGGGAGGGAGGGAGAGGAGATTTGGAAGCTGATGAACAAACGAATGTCCTCTATTTACCCTTTGGCAAGACAGAATATAGATATCCACAACGCTAAGCACTCCTGTCAGTCTCCGTTCAATTCCTTCAACCTTGTTTTGAAAGAAGATGTAAGTTCTGGACTTCTATTTATTTTTCTTCTACAGATGAATCAGGGGCAATAAAACACGGATCTCCAAAAGGAGGAGACATGAGCAATGACTAGAAATGCAGCTGCCCACATACCCCCCTTTCATGCTACAACATCCTTTTTAGCAACTACCCTTTGTCAAAAAGATCAGTTGATTTGAAAGACTGCACGAAATAAGGCTGCACAGGGTGCCCCGAGTCAAACCAGAATTCCAGCTTAAAAGAACTTTGTGGACAAACAATTCTACATCTTCAATGTGACAGAAGTCCGAAAGATATAGATTTCAGTATGGAGGTATCTTCTGGAGCCACAAAGCTCTCCTGCAGCAAGGCAGTAAACACACGTTCATTCCCTTTGCACACACGTGCCCTTTGAGCACACGAACATCCCATTCATTGCTGGGCTCCTGTTCTCTTAGCATACCTTTAACCCCACTGCCCAAGAGAAGAGTGTAGTAAAACAAGAATGCATCACGCTGCTGCTCCTACAGATGCATACATTCACAAACTGCAAACACTCAACATTTTAAAATCTTACATTGTTTTTTCTGAAAGAATAAGTTGGCGCTAGTGAAAATTTCTGGACTGAGAACACTGAAAGTCTTTGATGGAAAAGACAGAAAGTATGAGAAGTGGTTATGTGAGGTTTTCTACTTCGTCCCCTTCTTTATGTCCCTTTATTTTCAAAAGATCACTTCAGCTGGTAAAAGGGACTTTATTTTTTGAACCTGATCAATCTCTAGTTTATCTGTTGAAACTGCTGATAAAACATACCTCTCTGTAAATACCACAAGAATGTTTCTGAGCTATTTATTTAAAAGGAGCTGAATTCTCATTTTGAATATAAAATCTACTACCATCAAGTAGATTCATATAAGACTCTATTTGCTCAATTAATTTAAAGGGGAGGACTCTGTCTCCTGTTTGCTAGTTCAGCCCACTAAGTGGCTTAAGAACACCAACTTTCTTTGTTTTTCTTCCACTGTCTTCTCCCTGCCCTGCTTTCCTTCAACCAAACCGAGTAAATTTTCATCTAAGTGGTATATTTCATTTTTTTTGTATTTGGGGTTTTACTATACAAAGCCATCATGAGCTCCACACACTCTGCTAATGCCCCATTTATTACTAGATACAATTCAAGGTCCTGACGGTAGTCTTTTAAAGCCCCTAATGACCTAGGGTTGGGCTGCATTTGAGACTTTCTCTCCACTTACAGTCCGCCAAGAAAATTGAGCTCAACGGGAACACTAAACCTGACAGTGTTCCCATTTAAATCCTCTAGAGCAAGGGAGTTTCTCCATAAGCCGCCTGTAGAAGTCCGTCTCTGACCTGCTGACTTCAGCCGACTCTACACAACAGCATCACCATGAACTGGCTGCACGGAAACCCTGTCAGAGACTTCATTTCCCTCCTGCGGTCTCTATCAAAGCTACCTTTGGTAATCACTACAGCTGAGAACACCGCTCAGCATAAATTAAGAAAGAGGCTCAAGGACACAATGAGTCCGTGATGTGTACGCTTGGCCTTAAATATAGGAAATCTTCAACCTCCAGCCTGCGTTTGATAAAGAATGTCCATGATAAATATGAGGCTTGACCCAGCGACTAGCATTTGTGTACAGGTCACCTTACTTCAGTGTTAAAGTCATCTTCACTAACCAGTCTGTGTTATTCCAGTTTCCACACCAATGGATTCTTATTAGTTATCACTAAAGCATGTGTCCCCGGTAGCCTGTGGTTCAACTTGTATAGCTAGCCATGCTTTTAATCTTTGCTGTGTGGTAGTGGCAAACACAAAGCGGGAGATGTGCCTTTGTTACAAGCCAACAATCCCTGGCTTTTTTTTTTTTTTCGGGGTCTGAGGGTTGGACATAGACATTTTCTATCAGCATTATCAAGCACTTCCTAAAAGTAGAAATTGACTGGTATGGATCTAAGCAGGAAAATTGCAAAGGTATCAAGCCATATTAGTGATGAAGATATAACCTAAATATCCCTAAGTAGCTGCTCATTTATTTTGTTTTGACACATCATATCATAGAATCATCGAAATGGAGTTGGAAGGGACCTTAAAAGGTCACCTAGAGCATCCCCCTGCCTTAAGGCAGGATCAGCTATGCTGTACAATTTAGATGACCTCAAACTAACGAAGCAGAAAGGCTGATGGCTAAAATGCCAGTGGATTAAGCCCAGTTCTGAATGTATTGATTACAAGGAAAAGAGCATTTGAAATCTGCTGTAACTGTGCAAGAGTCAAAGAAAACAGGTGGTTAACAAGCTGGTTAATCCAGGTTGTTTGCTTCAGGTGCTGGAGTCAAGTGTTTCTGACTGTGAGGAATTATTTCCAGGATCTAGTCAGATCCAGATAGATTTTTTTGTGGCTGTGCAAGCTGTAATGGAGATATAGGGGTGTTTGATAGTTACCTGTCAGAGTCAATTTGCAAGAGTCACGGTGAAGTTTTGAGTAACAGTCTCTAAGAATAATGAGTCTTTTCTGCTTGAATTTCAGCCTGTGATGTTTCCTGAATTTCTGGAAGTGACAGGACACACAATAAAACCTCAGAGCCAAATCCAAGTCTCTCGGACATAGAGCACAATTGCTCTGTCAATATATGATACCAATGATATAAAAATGTCTGAACAGAGGGAGTTTTGGTCCAAAAGTTGCCACCTATGCCATTTACCTTAAATTCTGGGATATTATTGAGGGAGGATTTGTGGGGTCATTTCCCACCTTCAATGGGTCACAAGGATCTTCAGTGCAAGGTTTTGCTTTGTCATTAGTGTTGTAAATGAGAAAAGGGAGAATCATGAGACACATAAGAAAAGCAACATGAATTGTAGCGTGTTCAGCTACCAAGGTAGACACACCTTTAAACCTCCAGCCCTTCTGATTTGGACTGGGAATAAAGTATCCTACCTAAGCATATCATAGGTATAAGATGAACACGGGAGAGACACCTGGATAAAGCTCCACCCAAGTAAACCATGATAATTCTGCTCTCATAAGTAACATGGGAAAACATGTGGAAGTACATTGGACAAAGGATTATTAAGGCTTATCTTCTAAGCCCGTTTATTTGGAGAATAATTGTCTGTATTAGCTATTCAGGCAATAGTGACTACTAAGAGGCCTTCTTACCGCTTTTGCTTAGCAGGAAGACTTACATTTTCACAAGCATGTGAGCTGATTGAGATGCTATTTGCCTTTGCCTTTGGAAGTAAGATATTTACACCTATGGGGGTTTCACTGCAGGACCATAATCCTTGAAAAACTCCAGTGGCTGTCTGCTGAATTCTAGGTAAAATTCAACTTGCTGGCTTTAAGCTATAAAGCCCTAGCTGGTTTGAGCTGAGAGACAGCATTTTTCTTCATAGAAAAAGTGACAACTGTGGTCAGAAATGCTCAGCTCACCAGCTCTACTCTGGCACAAGCAGGCGATTACTAATGTCAAGAGGTTTTGCTTAAGGATTTGTAGATTTAGACTTTGCTATCCAAAGTGGTTCAACAGGACTGGAATCTGACTGCTTTTGGAAATGGCCTTTGCTAAGAAGCTCGTTGACAATTAGATAGGTTCATGTGGAACAGTCTTCCAGACAGGCCTCAGACTGGGTAACATTTTGGAACTGGTAAACATTCATGTGGATTTGTTAAAAGAGTTAGTAACCTCTATTCTACTTCTGTGCTGTGAAACATGTTGGCAGCACAAAATCAGTTAAGGTAAATAAACACAGTAATGTCAAACTTCAGAATGGCAGAACAGCCTAGCTGGAAGGAATCCTCCCTTATCCACCTCACTCACATTTACAGCACTTTAGGAACCAGCAGATTGCAAGACAGAATTCTCTTTGCTAGTTTCTGAAGTGGAAGAGACATTGTGTAGGGTAGACTAAAGTGGATTGGGCAATATTGCAACGTAGAGGAAAAAACGCAATTACTGACTGATCCCTCAAGTATGTGTTATCATCAGAAATTAACGATGCAGCATAAAAGCCAGTTAAGGACAGTGTTGGAACCCCATTCGTCATGCTGATGGCTTCAGAAATGATGAACAAATATGTATCAGCAAAGTTTGTATGAGTATCCATGTCTATGTGTATATATTTACGAACGTATCTTCTCTGTTGGTCCCAGTTGGCAGATTCTCATAGACAGCACTTTGGTGTACCTGAAAGGGAGGGATGATTTGTGGAGTGTGGCATTGCTTGGTAGGAGTGACGATATTGTCAGGAAGTGACACTGGGTGGCCACTACTGATGTTCCACAGGGAGAAGGAGAACAGCTGCAAACCCTACGCCGCAATGTTGGAAGCAGAATTTTCTGACGGTACACTACAGTGGGTGCAACCACTTTCAGCTGTATAAGAAGTGTCAGAAAATGGCAATCAACATTGTGACAGTTATTTTGGTTTTAGCTGAATGTTAAAAAAAACACAACCAACTAAAAGCTGACTGTATTATTTGAACTCCATTCAGTCTTAAACTACACGGTCTCCCTTGCATTTCTCTTCCGGTCTCTCATGGGTCAGACTTGGGGATTTTTTAAATTTAAAAGCCCAATCAAATAAGCTTTTTTTTTTCTTTCTTTCAAAAGCTAATATTGGGGTTGAGGGCCAAACAATATAATGATGCAGTACTACTTGCATTATTCCTGAAGCTATTTGATTTTGACAAGCCCACATTTGGTAATTAACATGAGAATGCCCCCTTGGGCCATTCTCCTGTTAGCTAAAATATCTTATAAATTACTGTAATAAAAGGAAAAAGTGAACACACTGCCTGTCAATGTTTCAACTTATCCAGCAAGAAGAGGAGACAATGCCATGATCTGGAAACACGCACATGCCAAATGGATGCATAAATTAGACCGTCTATGCCCATCTGAACCAGTCACCTGTCTGTCAGTGAAAAATAAACCCATAATAGTGTGTAGTAAAAGAAAAGCACATTACTATTTGTATAGTATCTTTATGGATATGAAACAGAGGCTCTTGTTGTCCACAGAACTACTTCTATCACCTACTCCAGCCCATTACCAAACCGGTCCTTTTTTTTTTTTTTTTTTTTGGTAAAAATGGTTACCAATGTAGAGCGTCAGATGCTAGGATTCCCCTCTTGACCTATTCTGTTAGAGGTCATGTTCATGGAAGCTGCCTATACTTGGTGCCCTTGGAAATCATGTTCCAAATAGTCTCCCTCACTGGACGCCCTGTATCTACCCTCAGTTTTGCAAATACACGGCTCTGTGCTTTGAACTCAGAGAACAGCAGCCCAGTAGCTAGACTTACAAGGCAATTCTGCTATCCTGTCATCTGTGGTATAATATCATCCTGAAGCAAACATAAAAATCTGCCGCTAACATCAAATGTATTCAAATCTGGGCGCAAATATAAACCACACGAACACACCCTGCATATTCCAATGCAGCCAGCTGAATGCCCTTACACAACCTGTTCAAAATAATGGAAGTTGACATGAAAGAAAGTGCCTTTTATAATACTTCCTGGCAGGTACAATATTTTCCTTTATTTATGAACGCAGGTGCTGGCTAAAAAAGAGAAAGGGGTGAAGGGTTTTTTCTTAGAAATGAATATCTAAAAACATATTTTATGTTTTTTTCTCCGCTGATTCCAAAACTCTTAATGCAGAAGAGCAGAGCAACTGGAGGGAGAAAAAACCTATAATGTATACAGTGCTACTTCAGTTTGTGCATATGGATGTGAGACTGGATGTAGGGAGGATGAACAGAACAGACAAACTGACAAGGAACTTAAATGACTTCTTAAAGGGTTTACTTCTTTGCAAAAGAAAACATTAATTAAAAGCACCAAACATCCCAAAATAATCTCTGTGACAACTTATTGTCTAGGCTGTTTTGATCAAAGATTTGCCACCTTCACTAATATAAAGCACCAGATTCTGCAAGAGCAATAGTTTTCGAGTTCGATCCTTGAGGGCCCTTTTTATTCTCCTGTTAAAGGCCTTGCAAAATCAATGCCTATAAATCGCAGACTTATTGATAAAAATTCTGGGGCATGCAATTGAATGTAGATCAAAAAATGCTTGTGTTTAATCCATAGCAGACATAATTTGCTACTATTGCTGAATTTTAAAAGGATCTGATCCAAAGCAATGTCATGTTCTCAGCTCTATGCCACAGCCTAGTGACATTTAATCATGAATATTACTGCATTCTCCCCGTGACAGCTGAGACACAAGGCAAGCCAGCTGACGCAACTCCTCTCCTAATGCCACCGGTGGATAAAGAGCAGGACGATACAGGCAACTTGCTTGTCCCAAGGATACCGTCTGCTTTTACACATCAGGCTGCAAAGTTACCATAGGCAGCCTACTAAAACTTTCAAATGACCATTTCACCTTTGCTTTTTCTACAGCAGACAAAAACTTAAGGTACGATTCTCTTCTGGATGAGTTTTCCAATGACTTGATGCTGCAGTCACCAGGTCAGAGGTAATGAGGGCTGCACAGCTTACAGTGCCATAGCTCCAGCTTGGTTAGATCAATGGCCTATAATTACCTACAAACAAGTCAGACACCAATCAATGGTTTGTTATTTCCTGTACAAGTTGCACAGGGAAACTTTCCTAGGTCAGGAAAAATCACAGTGGAGGCAACGGCTGCACCTGTTTGCAGTGCCTGTCATGCCAAAACACCTTATGAGTAACCTTGAATATCCTGTAATATGGTTAGAGGCCACAGGAACAATCTGGGTTCCTCAGATGAGGTTGGTTTCTCTGGCCTGGCATCAGGTCCGAAGGGACCTCTGCCATTGTATGCTGGAAAACCTAAAGGATACTGACAAATAAAAAGAACCCAACTCAAACCCCAGAACGTGAAATTCCAAACCTGGGCACATCATGGCACCATAGCACAGCCTAGCTCTGAAGTTTTATTTTTACAGCTACCATGGCAGTAAAACCTGCGATATGAGCCAAATCCATTCCAACAGATTCATTTATTTTTGGGGGATGTCAAAGGTGCCAGATTGATAGCCCTGGCGAGCAACATTTTCAATTTCTCTGCACACCAGGCACAGCGTAGGCAGCAGCAGTGCTAGCCTCCTGCCCATGGTTCCCATCCAAGCCTCCTCCGTCCTGAGAGGGACACCTAGAAGGGGTACAGAGCTAGGTCTGTATTACCTACAACTATTTCTGTGCAGTCAGCCTTTGAACCTTCTGCTGTGCTACAGTCAACGAAAGCACCACCCAACGGCAGATGTGTTTTTGTGGGGAACATTTGTCTGCCAGAAACTGGAATGGGAATGTCAAGTCATCAAATTTCTAGGAGATCTTAATAGCTGGCTCACACTACCAAGGTGGTATGACCTGGCAACGGTAACATTAATGCTCCCACCCCTCGTTACTAGTGTTGTTTAGTCCAAAGAACACACCTAGTGTTGTATTAAGACCCTGGACACGGGCAGCCTCAGACACAGGTTCCTCAAACACCCCAGTTATGCTCTTTACCTTTCCCACACCCATGCCTGCTCCCTACTTTTGGGGGGGATGCCTCTCATGTTCAAAATGCCAAGTGATTGATTATCTAGCAAGAGCTTGTCTCTATGGAGCTATCGTCCACGTTTTAAACAAGCTGCCCCCCATCAAAAAAAAAAAACCAACCAAAAAACCCAGTGTTAGAGAATGTCACTTGATCAAATACGCACATAACTAAGCTGACATCAACATGCCTCCATTTCCTGTAATACTTTTTTAAAAGTAGAGGAGTAGAGCAGGAGTCCTGCTGGATTTCCCTTAGCAACCTGACAGGAGCCCACAAGGTCAGCTAGCAGGAAGCGTAGAAAATTATACAGTGGGGAATTATCAGCTAAATTATTTCACTATACTCAGGATTTTTACTGTTCCTCCCAAGACGGTGGCCTCTTGCTACTTGCAATAGAAGCAAGAATAAAAGGACAGAAACGACAAAAGAGATCTTAAAAAAAATATGCATGTTTTATGTGCCTCCTGAAGACGGTGACTTTAATGCCCAACTCATTTTTTGTTGTTGATTTTAGATCAAAGTCCCGATCCATCGCTGTGGCTAACACGCAACAAAAGAAGCTGCGTCCGTGCACACGCAGCTGCATGTACCCACGCAGGTGCGTGAAGGTGACTTAAAATTCACCTTCCCCTCTTCCAGTTCTGCTGCCGTCTCTAGCCAAGCCCCAGCCAAGCTACAGCAGCCTGTGGTCTGCTCGAAAGCCAGGCAGCTGAGAACCAGCCCTGGGTCACAGAGGGCTGCCACCACCTGCCTTTGCTGTCACCCCCGGATGGAAGGGCGGTGCTGTAAAGGCTCCCAGCTGAGGCTCCACCACTTGAGGTCCTACATCAGGGGAAGGCACAGGGTCCCCAGCCAGCTCCTCCTGCTTGAAGAGCTGCTCATGGGGGAGCTGCAGGGTGGAGGCTTTTCCCTGCCACCAGTGCTCTGCTCCCATTGCTGGATATGTCCTGGTTGTGAGGGAGGAGGAGAAACCTGGAAGACCGCTCGCAATGCAGCTCATTTCACAGACCTGCGAGCATGATTTATCAATTAACAGGTAATGAAAAAAAATTCCCTGCAATTAAAGCCTTGATTTTGCTCAAACAGGAAACAGTACCATGCCACCGTGTACTCCTGAGAGAGACAGGCAGCTCCTGTCACTAATGTGGAACACAGCTAATCTTAACAGATTCGGTGCGGGCCCCTTGAGAGATGCCATGTTGATGAAGGAAGATGCAGTCGGGAGCCTCCCTCCCTCTCCACAGGGCCTGCCTGATTGCAGAGCGGTGCAGGGAAAGCGTGCTCCCTGCTTCCCAGCAGTGGCAGAGTTCTTGGAGGCGAAGGCAACTCCCGGCTCCAAAAGAACATTTCTGCCAGGTTATTCTTTCATTTCTGTATCAAAATGTTATCTATATTTTTTTTTTCTCTAGGATTTTTTTTTATTTATCTATTAAAACCCTTCACACTTCTAAACAAATAATACACAAGTATATTTACTCTATGGAGTGAATATATATGTGTACATACTTATGTGTACACATATATTTGTGTGTACATATATATGTATCAGCTTGGTTAAAACTATTCTTGTTCAAGTGACTATACACCTGTACATTCTTTTTTAAAAGCGTGAAGGGTTTTAATAGATTCCACAGGTTACAATGCATTGGAGTTATTCAGGCAAAAGTCAGAGCAAATTAAGGGAGCTGTTTTTCTTTCCTGCTGCTTGAAAACCAAAACAACAGAAGAAAAGACAACATCAGGAAAAGACACCAAAAACAACAACAACAAAAAAGGGGGGGGGGGGGAAGGAACAGCAACCAGGATTTTGAAAATAAATTGTTATGGGTGCTAGGATATCTTCCCCTTCCAGATCACTTACTGATAATTTTGGCTGGAACATGGCCTTCCAAGCAGGAGCTGGGTATCTGAGCTGACATGCCTCTCTTGCAGTCAAGTCAATAGGTTGAAAATTACCTCTGTCTAACTTCTGTAATATATGTTCTGTACACTACTGTTTATAGGCAACATCTATCTATATGCCTTTGACTAAGTATTCACTTCTTGCACATATTTGTCTTTACAGCAGGATCTATATGCAATTATGTTATCATACTGATGAGAAAAGTTAGACTGATGGAATAGTGAAAATACCATTACACTGATAACAGATAACCATAAATTGCTGACATTTGGAAAAAGACACACATACACACTATGTTATTTTCTATATTCATTAAAGCATCCCCAACACATGTTCCCAAGATCATCTAAAATCATCACTTTTTCCAAGGAGAAAAAGCAAGTCAAGCCTGAGAAAGATAAGTACACACAAAGAAGCTGGGATGCTCCTCCAGATAAGTCTTAGGAAGCCGTATGTGCTTGCTGAGATTGCTGTATCACACACCAGAAATGGCTGCATGACACCGTGTATATGGCTGATCAAAGATGCCAGATACACTGAATATGCTGCAGATTAAGCCTACTGAATCTGTGAAGAAGGTTTCTTACCCAACTGTAGTCACATTCACAACTCAGAACATAGGACGGTAGAGGAAACGAACACTGATGTTGCTGAGCACTCATCTGAGGCTGTGGCAATTTACTGGTCAGTGTGAAAACACTTGAAAGGAGTCTGAACAAAAGTTGGAAGAACTATAGTATGTGGAAATGGAATTATTCAAAAGATTCATACCTGTGCAAAGGTAGGAGAACAGACCACAGAGTATCTATTGGTCTGTGTGCTCTTGGAAGAGCCATCTAATGCTAAAGACTAATCATAGCATACGTCTAATTCTGGAACACTACCTGTGGTGAAAGGTCACAAAACAATGATGACCTATGAATGCCAAAACCACTTAAAGTGGTATTCATGGAAATCTGGCTTTACGATAATCTCCTATCATTAAGCTTTCTTCAAAGCAATTTCCAAAAGGATTGCTGGTTATAAACAACCTGAATTTCAAGCAGAACCTGGAAAACAATTCACAGTGAAAAATGTATTCAGTGATTCTCCCTCCTTTTCCTGGCTACTATTTTTTAAGGGTGGGTTTTGTATGTGTTTATCATTTGCAACCCTTTGACAAATGTTCCAGTCAGACAAATTTTATCCTCGCATTGTTCATGTGGTTGGATTGCAGAGGGTCTTCCTAGCTCTACAACGCTTTCATTAGGCAGTGTCTTCTGTTATTGGCTTTACTGATCAGCAGGGCAGGTGTGCACTGCTAATGCAGGTATGCACGCAGGCCAGGAGGGAAGGAGACATTTTTAGGCTCTATCCTGATACCAATGGCAGTCCCAGCTTTGGGATCAGTAGTAGAATATTTTCCCACATCAAATAGTCCTGCTGCAGGCTGAAGCAGTTACACAGAGAAACTCCTCTATTTGCACTGTGCCACTGTGACAGAGGAAATCAGGGGTACAGATTGTGGCAGGGGTGTTGGCGGAACAGAGCTACTGAAATGTTCTTGGTTTTCATGGCTGGAGGATGCAGAATAGGGCATCTTGAGAGGAGAGGTCACCAGGGACGAGTTGTAGCTGGTTTTATCTTACCCTTACACTGCAAAAAGAAGATGGGGGTGGGGGGAGTCTTCCTTAGGAAACTGAGAAGGACAAGTATGAAACTCACAATGGGATAACAAATTCTGTGAAATTGGTTCCCACAGTCAGTTGCTTTACAGATAATGGTATTGGTTCTGGCTCGCTTTCAACTTCTTTCTCCACTATCCCATCCTATCTTGCCTTTTGTCTACTCTGATGGCTCTTACACCTAAACCCAGTTTCTTTTCCTCCTAAACCACTTCTTGGTTACATGCCTGAAATTTTTTCTCCATTTGCTTTGTTTGCAAAAGTGGCATTAAGGAATGGACTCAAACATGCTAGGTAGAAGAGGACTTCAAACCTGGTGTCTAAATTCACCAAACTGTGATTCAGTATTTTTAATAGAAGATACAGTGCCTATTATTCAGAATGAGGACTCTCTAGTACATTCCTCCTAGGAAGACAGTATACCTTCACTTCCAAACCCCTCTGTCCAACACGTTTCTCTAAATTACGCAAATTCCCCAGCTTCCTACCACAGCTTTTAAGAAGGGTCGCTCTCTGCTTACTAATCAGGCATGTGAATGGCTTTCCTTTAAGAAAGAAACTTTGAAAACACATGAAAATCTACTGAATATCAATCATTACGGAGGTCCCTTTAAACTCTGTCGTAATACTCAAGAGAAAGCTTCCCACTGAATTAAAATCTGCAGTTTGAAATGTGCAACCTTTCTTTAACTGCACTGACACTCCTCCATTTTCTTTTTGTTTGGGGTTGATGATTTTTTTCCCCCCAGAGATCATTTATGTTGGACACCCTTTTAACATGGTCCCAACATTCACCCTACTTTTGTGCTGAAATAATAGTTTTATTTGGTTTTTAGACCTGGCCCTGATATCCTCCAGTTAGAGGCTGGAGGAAAAAAAAAGTTCAAAAAAATCTCAGACACTCCCATAACATTAAGAAATTTTAAACACATTTTTCAGCACTTTTCTAAAGCAAGGGACTGGCATCTCCCAGGGAGCAAAGTTTAGCCCTGGAACGGACATAACAAAGGGTGACTAGTGGTGTAAACTTCCCTCTGGTTCTCTGCTAAACTACGTCATTCCTGATCTTACTGAACCACTCCCAGAGATAAGACAGCGATTCATTAGGTATGGGTGACACTTTCCCCTTCCTATTACCCACCACGGCAAGTATCATAACCCTGGGAGGGACTTTAAGAAGTCTCTCCATTGTATCCCTCTGCAGCGAGGAAGGATTAACTCTTTCTGTGTCATTTTTGCACAGCTATTTGTTACCCACCTCTTTCAAGCAGAGTCAAGTGCTACAAGGTCTTCTGAGGTGCCCAGAGACAGATGCAGCCTGATAGCCAGACCTGCCAACATATCTGGCCATTTGCAATGGTTTGCAGGCTGGCTCAGTGGCCATACGGTTGTTTGGATGATATCTCCATGGGATTTATCTTCCACCTTCAAAAACAACCAACCATATGAAAGGCTGCCAAATGCCCCAAATGTAAAATCTTTACACCAAAATGCTCCGTGTAGGATGTAGTGATTTATTCTTGGCTATTTCTAGAGAATCGCGAAAGAAAAGAATATTAAAGCTCAATTCAGATGATCACAATTTGAAAAACAAAGATAATCCAGAGTTGTATTATAATTTTTATAGGTACAATTTGTACCTATCTTTCAGTAGATGAGAGAGGTGGCACAGGAGAAACGGATCATTAAACAGTAGTGTGAAGCCAGGGAAATTAACCAGCTGCTGTGAAAGCCACCTCGCTCCGTCTCTGAGCGCGCGACAGACACGGCGAGAGGGAGGGAGGGAGGAAAAGAGAGAGGTGCCAATTGTACCTATAATGCAATAATTAAAAAAACTCTGCCTACTATCTCGCCATAATGGCTTGCACAGGTTAGATCAAAGAGACGCTGCTGCTCACAAAGGGGCTTCTCTTTACATAAATACACACAGTCGCAGGTAGAATATTCCAGCCAATTCAAAGCTCTAATATATAGCCAAGGGTAGCCTATAGAGAGTATAATTCTGTATGGTTCTCTCTCCTCTACCTGCTGCAAAAACTGTCTTTGAAAGAGGAAAGGTGGTGAAAACAATAGTGGAAAAGATGGGGCGATGCTTTCTCAATGGGCACCACTCGTGGAGCGCGTGGAACTCGCTGCTGTAACAGCTTCACCCCGGGTTACACCCGCAGAGGGTTCGCACTGACACCGGGCACATTTCCACGCACCTCAGGTTACTCTCACTTAGGCGTAGGAGGCACAACTCATATTCCACGTGCCCCACTAAGAAAACTTCCTTTTGTACTGAGTCAAACG
Source organism: Gallinago undulata (assembly GCA_026546715.1). Lineage (NCBI taxonomy): Eukaryota > Metazoa > Chordata > Aves > Charadriiformes > Scolopacidae > Gallinago > Gallinago undulata. Next base: position 106,198,641 of record JAOTQQ010000012.1, read on the forward strand.
AAGGGACTATTTCCATCGCTGGCTTCTGCGCTTCCAGCTCTAACAATAAAAGATGGCACAAAACGCTTTAAAGAAGTACCATATGCATCCTCGGATTATTGTACGGAAGAAAAAGATAAAACAGGAACAAAGCAACAAATTATATTGTCAGAAAAAATGTGAACTTTTTGATTGGGAATGACATTTATTTTAAGTGTGCAATGACGGCAGGGAATCTGTCAGGGTAAGACATGGCAGAGGTTTCAACGTTTGTTAAGAGCGTCATGGGAATTTAACTAAAACTGTTAAAACTGACACTATTGGCTTTTGTTAACACATTAAGCATGGGAAAAGTGCCAGTCAGCATATCCTCCATAGCATCAGTTCAGTTAAATCATCTGGAAGATGCATAAAACTGGGTGTGATAATAAATGCGACGTTTTCCACACATGGATAGAGGGAGCAGAGAGGGACGGGACCATTTTGACAAGAACAACAATGAGATCACTTTTAAAAACGTGCACCTGCTTTGTAATTTAAAAGCATGCGAGAGGGAGGATGGAGTTTTTTAAATAATTTTTTTTTAAAAGGCGAGGGAAGCAAACTTACTAAGCGCAATACAAATGGTTTCTGCGTAAGTGCTTATAGTAGAAAATAACTTAATACTGGAGTGTATATTTATGGAATTGGCTTGAGTACAATTAAAGCACTGTCTAAAGCATTCCACTTTAAAACAGACTCAATTACCACTTCATAGTTTGGCTGGCAGACCAACAAAAACAGAATGCCAGCCATTTACTCGCAAGAACAGGAGATACATTAATACAAATACAGTGGTGCCCCAGCCGCAGGATTTGAACAGAGCTTTGCAGACCTGAATCTCCTGCAAAATATCCCATTTGGAGACAAGAAAACACAAATCTGTTTGGTGACTGCGTGCACCAAACGTTAATGGGGCAAAAGCCCCCCGCTCCACCATGAAATCTCCTTACAGGAATAAATGCTAAGAACGACTGGAAGCTCTGCATTCTGGAAAGGCAAAGTCTATTCCATGTATCTAACCAGCTCTATATGAAGAAGCATGTGAAATGGATACATTTGCTGTGCAACCATCTGTGACCAAGCAATAAGCAAGATCTCAAACTACGGAGTCAATCTCATAGCAAAAATAAACTGATCAAGAAGTGAAGAAATGAAAGAAAAACAAAGAAAAAGGGGCTTTGAACACCAAAAAGGTGTCCGTGGAAATAGAAAATTACCAGGCTGAAATCATTATTTCTTGTATAAATGAGATACCACCAAATAAAAACATTTTAAACAATCACTTTGCCATTTCCAGTGTGCTCCGGCTGCAGCACAGCCATTTGCTCTTAAAATGACCGGGTTTACTTTCCTAAAGTCCTTATGCAGAGAAGTTTCTGCTCATCTGCTGCTGTCTGCTTCAGCTGATAAAACACAGATGCAGAATTAAGGATAAAAACACAGAACGCGGCTGCCAAGAATTGTTCTTTCTGCCATTTGAACATAACCTCATGTAGTTTGATCCATTCAGCATTTACCTAAGTGCTGCAACTAAAAAAGAAAAAAAAAAAAAGGAAAAAGCAAAAGCAAAAGCGGTAACATATGGGAGCTTGGGAAGTGACCAAAAGAACAATATTTTTTTGGCCAGGCGAGCAGAGCAGTACGTCGCCTCCCCACCGGTAGGAAGGCGAGCGCAGCACAGACATAACCTCATTACATACTGGAGACTTCCACCCCTCGAACTTTCAGCAGACTCATTTCTTAGAGCCTTCAAGCTCTCTCATCGATCCGCGGCCATTGCTATGCACAAGGCAGCCTCGAAGGGCATGACACCTGTGGTATAATGCCATATGTCTCAGAAGGTTTTATTATTTATTTTTAAATGAAATCTAAATAGCTATACATAGTGAGGAAATGGTTTTCACAGGGACTAGAGGACTGATTTAATAAAGATTACAGTCAGAGATTACTGGCAGCTACAAAGAAACGCCAGAAGCCGAGAGGTTTTCTGTACCGCCGAAAGCTAGGACATTTACAGATGTAGGAGAAAGAGTCTGATTATGTGTATCACCGGGAAACCTAAAACTAACGCCAGCGAGAGACAGGCATCATTCCTATACGTCTTCATTTATAGGGCTAAGGAGAGAGGAGGGTCAAAGGAACGCAGGCTTACACTGCCACCGGCTATATTGTATAATAATTTAATTAATTAATTGCACACATTCCCAACCTTTAGACCTACTAATGTGTTCTCGCATATTCACAGAGCTTTTATTTAATGCAGAACCTACAATACATTCTTTACTTAGAAGAAGAGAAGAAGGCTTGATTCCATTTCTGGAGAGATTTGCTCTTAATCCGCTAAAGGTTATGTTGGCTCTCTGTAGTATCAGAAAATTAAAAACGAGGCTTTTATTTTTATTATTCCACCGCCTCCTAATTCATCTTTTCGTCTCCAATTTTGATAGAAAGCAATCTTAAATATTCAGCAAAAGCTAAGTGGTTTCTTGGTAATAACCTGTTTTACCAAATTAAAAATCAACTACATGCGAACAGGCACACGGCAGAGATAATTCTGTTGTGATCATCAGGTATGTAAATACCCGCAGCACTGCCCTTTCCCTGACACATGCCACAGAAAGCTACCGGCTGGAGCTGCCTCGGGGGGCAGCTCAGCTCCCCTGGGAAACTTTGAAAAATAATCGCCTTAATAATATGACAGGCCTGAACAATATGGGCCAGATCCTGCGGTTCTGCTGCGGGAGGAGATCCGCCGGAGCCCACTCCTCTGTGCGCAGGCAAGGACATTCGGGCGGGCAGGATCAGACCTGCATTTTAGGCATCTTTCGTTACGTTTCTTTTCTTGCTAATGGCAACAGACTGGAAATGGTCCGGTCAATTAATGGACTGCTGCAGCTCGTTCCTCCCTGGAAATTTCAGTCCTGTGAGTATGACACCACGATAACAACTGTAATAGTGATGTCACACGGGGACGACCGTCATTTCAGGTAGGAAACACGACTCGGTGTGGACTCTTGAGTTCTGCCCCAGTGGCTTTGACAATAAGAAAAAAAATACAGAAATGTTGAAAACCACAGAAATTGTATGTTAAGTTGCTAATATATTTTTTCAGGTAGAAAAGGCTTTTCCACAATGACTATGAACTATACTCAGCCTCTAAATTGCTCCTCCTATTTAAAATATATTCATTTTTGACTTTATACCTTGTTTAATAAATTATAATAAAAAAAGAACATCTATGAGTCTTTCTTCATTGCTTGGCCTTTTTTTTTTTTTGTGAGGAATGGGAAGAGAGGGTGGAAGAGGGGAAAGATTTCACAATTACTGAAGAGACTATGGGTAGCGAAAGTTGCTACAATTACCTGCAATAGATTCAACTGTCAAGTTTCATGCTACTGAACTTGCACTGACATTTTATGAGCAAATTGCTTGATTTGTTCCTTCACTAATGTAATGCCATCATTTATTTCAATAAGGTAGTAAATATTTTCACTATTACATGAAACAACCTTTTGGTTTGCTTATAATTACAAGAATGATGCTAACTGAATTCCTTGCTTTGTTTCAATATCCCTTGTCAGTGCCATAGACCTCTCTGCCTCTCTTGTTTTTCTCAAAAGCAATTTAGAAAATGCTTGTATTTTAGACAAAAGGAGAACATTTGGTGAAAGAAAATTCATCATTAGGTATCTAGAGGTTTGTTAATAGAAAAGGCAACTCCCACAGTGTATCCTAGTGCTCAAGCCAGACACACATGCTCAGGACCAGCAAGCTGCCTTCACAGTGGGCCAAAAGTCATTATCATAATTTTATATTACATAGACTACATTGAAAATTTAATATATCCCAGCAAAAAGAGACAAAAGACATTTTGCATAATGCTTCTGTGAGCGCACTCTCTCTTGCTACTCTTTTAGCCACCCCATGCAGATAATCACACCAGGAAAAAGAAGTTCATTACCTAAGCCAAATCAAAATTAGGCTTTTCTTTTTGATAGGGAACTTCATTAGTAAGCCCTGTCTTGTACAGCTGGGAGATTTGATGAATCTATCTTGGAGTAATAATTCAGCACAATCAGCCACATTTCTGCTTTAAGTTTTATGTCTTTGTTACAAAAATTGGAACTATACATATAGTAGGCAGTCATATATCTACAGCTTCATAGCCTATCTGTTCTCATTTCACGGCATTTAAAACATGCTAGAGTGGCAGCATCACACGATGTTAGTAAACTGGCTCCCTCATTTCCATGGTTGATGTTTCTGGAGACTAAAAGTCCTAAATAGTTGGAAAAGGGATTTTGCTCCTTGCTGCAGAACCTACAGTTAAATTACACTATGGAATTTATTTCATGAAAAGGAAAGATTGTCTCTTTTGCCTCCAATTTCCTCTGCTCCCCATGTTAAGCCCTTTCCTGGTTAGGACCCAGGTTATAAACCTAGCATCCTTCCTGAATTTCCAAAGGGGAGAAATGCACCGGGAAATGTTCCATTTGTATTGCACTAAAATTAATCTCTAAAAAGGCCAAGAAAAAAAAGGTTCTGATATCTGTAGATACACCGGTTATAGATATGTAGGCACCGCTCCATAAGCAATCTCTAAATTGCAGAATACAGCTGGACATCTGCAAACCACAATGTTAAAGTGACAGCGACAGGATTCTGCTGTTTCCAAGCCTGCCTGGTACGGGGCTGCAGGTGGCTGTTCTGTCATCTGGGGCTCTTCTTTATGCATGTTTCCTCCCCCTCTCCCCCTCCCCGACATGCCTGGATGCTATGCCCTCTCATCCTATTTTCAGTGCAATTGTATTTCTCATCGTGATCACACAAAAAAATCTGCAAAAGTCTTATTCACACAAAATTCCCAAAATACCTTACAGACCAAGGAAAGGTACCACTGTCCCTATTTTAATGTTGTGACCAACTGCAGTTCACAGCAACTGATTCACCCAAGAAGACAGAGGGAATCACTAGGAGAGCTGAGAAAAGGCATTAAGGATGGGTTGGTTGGTCAGCTTCCCCAAAGCTATGAGCAATGGTCTCCTGGCCAGTGGGAATTATCGTAAAAATCCCTTCAGGAGACAGGAAGATCTAAACATGCTGCAGTTGCTGAAAAATAATTTTATTCATACCACATCTTCTTTTACAATTAAATACAAATGGCTTTTCAGACTGCAAATGTGCCTCAGGGTGTGTCTCTGAACAAAGGTCCTTTTTTACACCTACGGACATTTATTCCATCGAATCCTAATATCTGCAGCACACGCGTGTCTATGCACCCGGTAAAGCTGGATTAGAGTGCATGAATACAGCCGAGCTTGTGGTGTGGGAGGGCGAACATCGTGATCCTGACACAGAAGTCATCCACTTGTTAACACTGAAACACTGAGATGACACATCCCTACACTCACAACGCGGCTGAGATAAGGGTGTTGAAACTTTCAGGATACCGGCAGCTCCCCCTTGAATACATGTTGGAGAAGACGCTTATTATTACTTCCAATGTCAGCTGTTCAGCTCTACTCATGAAGGTGGCACTAAAAATGCAGGTAAGGACTGGAAAAGCTCACACTGTGGAGAAAAGGCAGACCTCCTCTACCCACATCCACGTATCACCAGTGGTGGGCTCAGATGCAGCCCCAGTGGTTGAGGCTGATGCTGGCTTTCAAGGATAGGAGACTTTACAAGGCTGTACTGGGACAGCTGGGTGCTAAATGGGAAAAAAACTTGGGCTGCTTCTAGCTAATAGACCTCTGAAACTCAGCCCACTGGACTTTGGGGAGCTTTTGTGTGGACAGGCAAAGTCAAGAGGGCCGTGCCACAGGCTTCCAAAATCTCAGTGTGGTGAAAAGGCACCAGTTGCCTTTACAGCCCTGACCGGTGTAAGGAACTTGAAGGGCACCCCCTTCTAAAAAGCTGCTGGCTTCATCCAAAACTGCTTATCCAAAGCTTTCAGGTGTCCCTCGGACCTTTAGATAAACTGGTTTACATTGTACAAACAAATCCCATTTTTGGCTCAGGGCGTTTTTGACAGCCTCTCAAACACACAGAAATCTTAGGCTTGTCAGAGGTCCTTCATGTGACTCTCATAATGCAAAGCAGCCCTACATTTTGAAATACTTCCTTTCTTCTTGTTTGCATTGAGGGAAATCACAGAGAAAATCCCTGCAAATTGTCAACAGAATCACAGAAGAATGGCCACGAAGAACTCTGTGTTTACTATCAAACACATAAACTGTATGTATTTAGACACTGGAGATTTATTACACGTACAAAGCCAAAACAGGCAGATTTACAATTACATCTCCCCTCACTAGTTTCAACGTGAATGGCATAAAATTCCTTCTGCAGCTATTTAAATTTGAGTTGGAATTTATAATGAAAATCTGAAAATTAGCCTTAATTTACAATCTGATCAGCAAGCTGAATTTTCAAATATATGGATGTATACATAGTTAATCCAAGTGCACCAAATCCAGTTCAGATATTTTCTTTTTCACTAGATATCCACATGTTATTAGAAGTACACAGCTAACCAGGTTTCATGCAGTAGACAAAATAGCATTGTGGGATTACATTAGTCCGACAGCTGCTTTATGACTATAGCTTCCAGACCAATTTATTTAATATTGATCTTTAAACAAACATCAGTACAAATAAATTTGAGCACTCTAGTCCTGAGATTTTATATCTATAAAAGAGGCCAATATTCAGAGAAGCAGTTCTGCTTGTATTTTGCTCTTTGATTCTGTTTTCTTTGATCCTACCAGGTATCAAATACATCAATGCCAAATTAAAACAAATCCATCCTCAGATAAACCTCTGTTTATAATCTTTCGTGCAGAAAGAATTTTTCTATCAATAACTTCCAGCAAGCATTTTAACTGATCTTTTTATTGCTTTATTCTGATTACTACAAAAGGCAGCAATGCCATGTCCTGACTGAGTATCACACTAAACTCTCTCTGGCAGAACTGTCAAGGAGGGCTTGGAGAACAACGTGCTCCATCTTTCACACTTTTATGCGGTTTTCCTTCTTACTACTTTCATCCAGGATCAGGGACAGGCCCAGCTCCCAGTGCCCCCCCGCTAAGAAAATTGCTGTGCCATGATACAGGTCTGGGAGGCTGAGGTGAAGTCTTTTACGGGGCAACAGTTGACCATTTGGAGGAGGGGACAGCTGGGTGCTAAACATAAATAGGAAAAAAACCTAGATAGGGAAATAGATAATGAACCCTGGGATTAGACACTCAATTCAATTAGGCGGGTATATATAAATGTTAGGCATAAAGTGATCCAACATAATTATTTGCATAGGACTTATTTGTGCCCTTCTTAGCTATGCCGAACGAGCACAGATACCAGATTCACTGGGGGCACATCTTCCACTGGTGTGGAACTGGGCTAAAGTTCAAAAGTTTTTGGTCACAACTTACTCAGATCTGCCATCTGGCTTATGTGCACTGAGTTCTATGGATTATATCCATCTCCCAAATGGAGTAAGTAGACATTTCTGTGTGTCAGGAAAAAAAAAAAAGAGAAAATAAAATGAAAATCTGCTGTCCATGTTGACCAGAAGAATGGCCATTAGAGTGGCTCGCAGAGCCCTTGCTTTGGCAGCAGACTGAGGGCTGTCGGCTCTCCCAGCGGTCTGCCTTTTGGAGGAGGTGATGTATTCCTTCAAACCTGCAATCTGCTTGACTCCAGTCATCCTGACTGGGGCTCGGGATGTGCCAAAACTTCTGCTAGGATCTGTGAACAGTAAGTCTCGTAGGAAATCAGGGCTTCAAAAAACTTTGCTTTTGTTTGTGGTTTATAGCTGTTTGGGGGAGGAAACTGGCTACACAGAACTGACTGGTTCTGCACTGGTACCTCACGGTATGGCATGTCTATGAAGAGGAGGCACCCTTACTTAAGATTAATAGCTTCCAAATTAACCTTACAGAAACATTCTCTCTCAATTACTATGCTTTGTGTTGCTTTGCTTGAGACTGAGGAAGACTTCTGCTTTGTATGTCAATGTTCACTAACTGCTGATCTCCTCAATATGTTTGTGGTGTTCCCAGCTAAGTAGGAGCAGACTATGGAAAATACTAGCTCATCAGTCTAAGGCTTCAGTTTGAGTACATCATGAGCCTGAAGTTTGAAGAAGTCCACCAACCACTGCCATGTGGGGAAAAGTTTAGACATGGGCAGCGTAAGACCAAAAACCTGGCAGCAGTACGCACAGCCATGCTGCAGAAACTGAGGGCAAAACTAGGGCCTTTTTAAACTGCTTGCCTTCTGAAAACAAAAATGAAAACTCTCTCTCCCAGTTTTTGGAGACTTATTCCTATCACAGATTTTATTTGATTTTGATTGCTGTTTCCCCTGATCCTAATTTTAGAAGACCCCCTCCATTTTCCGGTGGTAGCAGAGAATAGACAGTGATTTGCAAGTACAGACAAAAGAATGAAGAGGCTCCCAAATGTCCCACCTTATTAGGGTTACAGCTCTGGCCACCACTAAAAATACAAAGCAAAATGATTTTCCTGAGTTTGCTTCTACCTATGGAGTATGCATCCAGTGAAGAAATAATTCACCAATTCAGCAAGTCACCTCAGATCCTAATGCATGATAAAATGAAGGATAATGGAGTTATGAATTTGATCAACAAATATTTCTTCAAATACATGATCCATAAAAAGTTGCACCTTGTTTACTATTAACAGCTTAACGCCACTAGTTTGTTGGATTTGTGAACCATGATTCCTAAGGCAAAGAAAACACACAAGAGGTTTGGTGGTTTTTTGTTGTTTTTTTTTTTTAAATTGATGCCACTAATGACAGATCAGCAAATTATTATCTTGCTGTGTGATGCAGTAAATAGAAGGATGCCCTATAAAGCAAGCTGCCATCTCGGAAGACTGCTTACGGTTCCGCCCATAGGTCTGAACTACTCCAGATTTAATTTCACAAGGAGTGAATTCAGATTATTTCATAACCCTTAAAGATGGCCCCAGCCTATTTTTAATGCGCTGCTGGCATTTGTGCAAACAGCACAATTACCGAAGCTGTTGCTAAAACCCACAGCTACAGCGTTACTACTCGCCTAAAATGGTCTCTGGGACCATTGTGATGGAAAAGCTACTGACACTGCAGACTGTCCAGGAAAGCTATTGGAAAATCTATATGGTGCTAAGTCATAACATGAACTTTTTACGGTCTCTCTTTTAAGGGAGCTACATACATACAGCATAGTAAAAGGCAATTCCCGGCCGTTGAGCACTGAAGTCTGTGGTGTACGTAAGCTTGAACCAGCAATTCTGGTTTACTTCTCACATTAATTGTGAGATAACGGCTGAGTACACTGTAGCAACCACACAGCCACAGCGGAAGGAAAGCAGTTCTTCTAAACCTTCAGAGTTATTTGTTGTTCTTACTTTGAGGAAACCCAAATGCTCATAGTTCTCCAATAATAAACACTTGGAGTTTTGTTTTAATGACTGCTGACATGGTGCGTAACTGTGGCATTAAAAGCATCCAAGAAGGTATGGCACTCTGCTTCCCCTCTCCCCAACAAGTGTCCCTGTAGCTATTTCGGTTTTGGTGGAGAACAGCCTGGTTGAAAGGCAGAATAAAAACCTCTGGCCCTTGCTACAGAACACGTACTCCAGCTCCACAGGGTCTTCGCTACTGAGACTCCACAGGACCCTGCTAAAACTGTCTGTCTAGTTCAACTCAGCTCAGTCTCACTCCGACTAGGCCTTTGGATCAAACCCTTCTCATGTGAACACAGAGAGCGTCTGTGAAACTGTGGAGCAGATGTCTCCACAGAGACTCACAGATGCTGTCAGGACGGAACTTCAGGCTCAAACATTTGATGCATTTTAAAGAGGGATTCGGAATCAGACTCAAGCAGACAGATTGATCGTCTAACACTTCAAAGGCTTGAGCAGAATTGTTGTCATATTTTTCCTTTGTGCTCCCCCCCTCTCCCACTGGCATTAATGGAGGTGACTTGTGTTTAACTTGACATGTTGTGTGGAGTGTACAGGAGGGGACTTCCACCTTCCAATTAAAGGAGTCGGGCAAGAATCATTAGCTGAAGCAATGGAACAGAATGTGGGGCTGAAAGAGTGTAACACACAAGGGGAAAATGAACACCTAATGCAAAGGCTGCTTTGCCCCACCTGGCTCTTGCTCTGAGCTGAACCTCGACTTCCAAGACATCAATTTCATTTTAGAGTAGGTAGTTTAAGAAAATCTCAAAGGCTTAAAATGCCTTTCCTACTCCCCATCTTCAAGGACCCAAACATGCTACAAGATGAGACTATTTATCTCTTTGAACAATTCACAGAAACTATTATGAATGTTCTCCATGAATTAATGTATGTGTTTGTAGGGTCTGTTTGTATGGAACCTGGGGTCTTTTTGGAGAGCAGGAAAGAGCATTTACAAGTCAGTCATTTGACAAATAGTACATACAAAACAAAAAAGAAATTGAAATGGTGAGGAAAGGGTGACCAGATTTCTGAAGCCATCAAGAAAGGAAGAAGGAAGACATCCAGAAATCCAGAAGAGATGAATGGTGGGCAAGAGAACTGGTGACACAGAACTACATGCATAAACATGCAACTGGAGACATGGAAATAATTTTGGAGAAAAGGGATTTGCCTTCTTTCTGTAGCTGCCATTTGACACATTTTGCCATCTTAAAAACAACTCCTTAGGCATCCCTCTTGTCCTGGGCTGAAGACAAAGGCTTGTCTGGCAGTTAGTTCAAAGGGTACCTTTCATCAGTTGGGTTGAGCTGTGAGTTAGTGATGGGCATAAGTGTTTTACTGAAAACATCTCTCCTCTCCTGTCATCAGCAATGGGAAAACAAAAGAATAGAGGAAATACAGCTATAAATGTGGAGAAATACCAGTGAGATTATTAAGGGAGGCTTCAAACAACTAAGGAGATTTACATGAACTACATAGAAAGAAAGGTCTGCTGATGGGAAGAGGAAACAAAACCGCCTAAGATGAAAGTCCAAGCATCTAATCTTTCTCTACCATGTGCTCTCTGGATGAGCCCATTGAATATAAGAAACAATATAAGACAAATTTCTCCATGAAAAAATGGAAAATGGGGAAAGATGGTACAAGACCGAGAAGGCTGTAATACCATTGGTGTCGCTTTAATGAGGAAACAACACAGGATTGCTAGAGGAAATACCAAAGCTCAATCCAAAGCTTACAGTCAGAAAGTGTGTAGCACAGGAGGAGGGACAGTTATTACTTAGGAGAAAGTTTGGGGGTCTTGTCAGGCAGAAGCTGCGGAGAAGGTCACTTCCAGTGATGTCCCTGCTACGTCCATTACTATGTGAGGTCAAGGAGCCGAAGGGAATAAAGCACAGAATAGCCTCAGGTCTCTGTCATGTGTGCTAGTAACAGGGCCCGATCAGTCATGAAAAGAAAAGAGGCACTTAGGCACAAAGGAAGAGCCTCTACCAGCACCTGCAACAAAGGCGCTGAAGGAATTGCATGTCTGAATATTTTCATTCAGCCAACTAGGAATTAGAGATGGCTCAAGGGGACTTAATTTCAACTGCAACCTTTCCTTCCCCTCAGCAATCCTGTTTCCTGGGTATATGTTAGTGCATAAAAGGCCTGCTGGGAGACTGGAAGGGTAGGGGGTTCTTGTCTGTCCGCTGACACAAGTATCTTGGGGATAGCTGTCATCCTGTTATTAAATATTTAAATATTTCAAGAGCAAGCTAGATTCATCAACCTCTGGAAAGAGTAATCAAGAGAATGAAAGGTAGACAAAAATAAAAGGAAGAGGTTGGTTATTTTGGAGGAAGAAGATGGGATCACCAGAGGAGAAAATATGCAAAGAGGGGAAAAATTGGCAGAGAAAATTGATGAGAAAAGGACGAATAATGAGAGACAAACAAAAGGGAAAGCACTGAAACGATACAAAAGAACTAACAGGGAAAACAGAATTGGAAAACAAGCTAGAGCAATACCTGGAAACTGTGTCTGTACCAGTGAGGAAAAGCAAGCAAGGAAGCAAACAAAAAGCAAGCAAGCAATTCTGGACAAGGTGGTCAAGAAAATAAAAAAGCAGCAAGAGACGGATAGGGTAAATAGAGGTAAAAGTGAGGATCAACATTATCAAAAGCCAGAAACATCCCAGTGATGGGGAAAGAAGGTGCATTTCATGATCTTAAACAGGACATAAATGTCTTTGATTCATTGTACTGTTTTTCTGCTTGATTGCCAAAACACTATTTTCTCCAGAACCAAACACAATAACTAGTGGTTTAACTTAAACACAGTTTATGAATGTCAAGGTGACGTTTTGGGGTTCTCCTATCCTTATTTAACATATACCTGACAGCTGCAGCAAAGGAAGATATCTGGCAACGAGAGCTGGTGAAATGTATTTCATCCCAAGCCCGCCAAACAGGAGTTTGAGACAGATCTGAACAAAAAGGAATGTAACAGAAGTGGTGATGGGAGGGCAGCAGCACCCCTCTCCATAGACACTGCTCAAGTGTCTCACTTGGTGCTTTTGGGAAGGGAAGCCCTGGAATGATGGTGAGCACTGCAGGGTGAGGGGGCACAACGAGGTGCTGTAATAGTTGGGGGAGCCACTATTTAACCAGCTTAGCCTAGTCAGGGGGCCAAAGAGGCCAGTTTAATTTTAACAGCATTCAGACAGTGTTTTCAGCTGCACATCTCAAAGCTCCTTACAACCAGAATTTAAATATCACCGTAATCATTTTACAGAGAAGGAGCTACGACCACCAGGGTGCCGTAACTCATCCAAGGTAGCAAAGCAGGTAGGAAGCTAGGAACAGCTCCAAAGTCCCCACCCGGTGCCCTTTCTGTTTTACCCATGGACTTCTCAGATTCCACTCCTAACATCAGCTTCAAAAGCTGCAAATGTTACAGGCTTGAAATTGAGCATGCGAAAACCAGAGCAGGTGGGAAGGCACCCGTGCAGTAAAAACAAGTGTTAAAGTGTTACCCACAGTATTGTTGGGGAAACTACCAGAAATAGGCCAACACAGTAAAAATAAAACAAAAAAAAAAAAAGAAGAGAGAGAGGGAAAGAGGAAGAAGTCAGGGATTGTTCAATAGAGAATTAAAAGGCGTTTATTCCATCCTGGCAAGGATAATCTAAACACTATTGTGGTTAAATGTTTGCCTACTGCAGATCATGTTACAGCAGATTTTTCTATTCAAAGGGTTTGTTAATGGCTTTGCTATTCCTTGCATGGGTCTTGAAAAAAAGCACATGCTATGAATGCGATATCTTTGCTTTTGATGCCAGAGGTTGTGAAAGGAAAGTTGGGAAAGAACTGGCACACAGAAGGAAAGCAGCCAGCCCATTTAGGAATAGTCCATTAACTCATAGGAGAAGATTCCCCCAGGACACAGTCCCAAAGAAGATCCCTGGCGAGTTTAGGCTTGTATATCATTTGTCCTATCCAGAGGGTGAGAGAGTTAATGATTATATAGACACCTTGCTGTGTTCAGTATCGTTTGTGCCTCTCCATCAAGTGATGCAGATTACAAGGAACAGCAGACTGAAGGTTCAGTCATATAAGAAGTAGAGAGAAAGAGAGACAGGCACAAACCCATACCCCCGCCTCCCTGTCACACACAGAGCTGCTCACATGTTACCAGAACACCATAATGGATTTCACTTGCCACTTAAAGGTTTCAGACTCGAGGGCAACATTTACATAGATAAAGGTAGGCATATGGGTTCTGTAGCTTTGCACTAGTTACTCGACGTGCTCGGTACATCCCCACAGCGGATGCATAGGCAAAAACTCTGGATTAAAAAGAAGGACGAAAAAATTCTCCTACCTAATTAACATAGCTTTTTGTCTAAGGAAGCACCAAACATCATGGCATTTCAGGAGTTATTGATGGCATTTGGGGAGGTTACCAGGGATTTCATGGTCCCTACAGCAGATGATAAAAGGGGGAGGGGGGAGGGAGAGCAGAGGGTCCAGGAAAACTTATTAAATTTTGGGCATCAAACTGGATTCAAGGAGAAGAGAATCACACCCCGCAAGGGACCGGGACAAAAATCCTATGAGATTACTGGCTCAGCTGTGGCAAGCTAATAAGGTTATTCTGAAGCAGATGCAGTCGTTAATACAGTGGTGGCATGGGGATCTCCCGAGAGGGGTCAGAGCCATGATAACTCGCAGTAGAGTAATGCGCAATATATTTGTGGCCAGATCTTGTGATGGTAACTAAATGAACCCATGTCAGCGCTCTGTCGTTTAACCCACTTTGTTCTTAATCCCATTTTGGCGAGGTGGGGCTTCCACGCACCACCTACTTTCTTGAAAACAGCCTTGAAAAGTGGCAACGTTTTAGGCAAGTTATAGGGCCATTAAACAGGAGATTCAGGTGGACTGAAAGTCACTTTTGGGGAAACTACTACAAAACAGCTCACGTTAATTCCAAATTTATAAAAATAAGGCAATTTCTGATATTTATGGGCGCAGAGAAGAGAGCTGTTGGCAGCTCTTTGTGCACTACGGAATGAAGAGGTGGGTTTGACGTGAAATGTTGCATTGCTCAAGCTTTTCACGATATTTGCAGCACTAGCAAAGTAATTTGTGATAAATGGCTAAAGATTGTTGGATTCTATCACAAAATCTACAAGCACTGAGCTTATTGGGGACCTGTGATAATGCTGCTCAGGGCCTGCACTCTGTTATGCTTAGTGCCTGATGCATTCTTTATGGCCAGATACGTGTAAAGGGAACAACTATTCACTCGCTAACTCTTGTTTCTGCCTGGTGGCAGTGGAAGTCAAAGGCAGCCACCTCGGCATTACTGCTGGCTTGTGTTTTACCAGTACTTCAGTACCAAGCTCTCTGTACTGAGGAGCTTACTGTCTGAATGAGATGAACAAGTAAGGATTTCACTGAGGGCCATACTGAGGAGAACGGGAAGATCAAAGGTAGAAAAGAGAGAGGGATTTGTAAGAAGGAGACTCACTTGAAAGATAAGATTGTTTTGAAACACAGTGGGTGGCACTGGAAAGTTGCAAAGTCAAGGATAAAGAGAGACAGCAAAGGGGAGGGTAAGGAAAGACTACGCAGCGCGGAACATGGGACAAAAATGGAACTGAGGACACCCTTTGGGAGGAGAGAACTTCCAGTCCTAAAGGGTAAAGAAAGAAGTTTAGTAGACCAGACACAGTCTCAATGAAGCAGTCTTTAAAAAGATTGGTGCCAATGTTGGAACT